>CM070074.1:64633537-65833537 GCA_036250285.1 Pyrocoelia pectoralis
TTTCCGCCCCAAAAAAGTGGTTGACGTTGGGGATGATATTTGCAATTTGACAATAGTTTTTGTATGGAGAATCCAAAAGTGATAATAAAAAATAGCTGTTCTCATTTAAGTTTTCAAAACTCACCTCCGCTCCACCCCCCAGGGGGTGAGGGTGATATTTACGTATCATGAGTCAATAGGTTTTAAAAAATAAAGGAAACATGTTTTTTTCTTTTTGTAATTGGATGTGTCGTTCTTGAGATATTAAAGGGTGTATATTTTGACTTTAATGGCGTCCCCATGGGGAACGTGTGATCCGATCAAAAAATTTACTAGAGATTTGAAATCAGTAAAGAATTTCCTATTAGATGACACCACTTCCAGCTTTCTAAACCCTGTAACATCGACCAACGCACAGACACACAGACATCCGGATGAATTTAGTAACCAATGTTTTGAAGTTGGTTGATAAATGACGATTTCTACTTTGTACAACAAATTTCGCATACAAAAATATATTTAGGAGTAAATTAAAATTAACCCTTTCCGTACGGCAACATCGGCGGAGTTTTACTTCCACACAGACGGGAGTTTTTTCCGTGCCTCACAGGCGGCTGTCGTCTATTTCCGTCACTACGGAATCTTGCGTTATTTAGTAGTAAAACAATAAAAACGTATACGATTTTAGAAAAATTTATGTTTTAAGCCACAGTGGTCACTATATTTTGGGTTTTTGCACCGTTCAGAGGTCCTAGAGGGACCAGCATGCGCTTCTGACAACATTCTAAGCAATACTGCGCGATACCAACCAAACTTACCGCATCGCCGGATGTCGTCTATGAACGACGGTGTCGGCTATACCCGACAGCCGCCCTGAGTAGAAAGTGCTTTAGTGACGGAACGTATACGACAGGAAGTCTGTGTGTAAAGTATGATAATTTAAACATGTCGTATACGTACCGACAGCCGTCCAGGAAGACAGTAAATATACTGTCGTGTATACACGACAGCCGCCCGTGCGGCACAATTCTTCAGTGTCGCGTATACACGACAACCGTACGGAAAGGGTTAACCATATGAATATTGAATGTGATTCTGACATATATCACAGAGAAAAAAGAACAACTGGTTGCACTAAGAAATCACACTTCTGAAATGAAATTAGCATTCCACACTACAATAAATAAATACAATGTAAAAAATCTGGTGGAAATTGAAATTCAGTAGTATCGATCAGTAATTCTGCACAAAGTGTTCAAAAAGTCACAGCTGGTGAGGGAAGACAAGCTATAGAATATGTTACAGGATAGGTGTTAAACATAAAATTTATAAGTTATAATACGCTCCAATAGATAACTGCATTACACCCTAAAATAGTTTTTATTGTTCCAAGTAGAGTAGGATTAATGCAAATAGCATTGAAACCTTCATGGAAGATCTTATTCGCAATAACATACTTTGAAGGTCAATCAAATAAAGGTCACTTTTCAGACAGATTTTTGGGATTCAGCAACACAATGCCCATATGGAGAAGCAATAGTTTATCGCGTACGTATTCCTCATTCACAGGTTGCCGTATTTCAGATCAAAACATATTAAATCTAATATCTTTTAGTATGTAATCATTAAATAATTATGTAGTTAAAACAACGCCATTCGTTAAGAATGCCTCACGAGAAAAATCAAGTGAAGAAGGAGGTACGACATACAAGTTTTGGTGGACAGGAGGGTAAAACTGAGGCACACCTAGTAATGTAAAATACAATAGGAAAAAAGAACGATTAGTTATTGTAAGGTACCAAGTTAAATAGTCCAGGGAAGCTTTATCTAGTCATGAGGATAAACAACGTCCCATTAATTATCAACTCAATATCACATTCCTCATTATATTCTTTAAAGGAAAAAAAGACAAGTAAATAATAAAATGGAGCAATAAATATATTTCCAAAATTTTTAATTGTGTTTTTATTTATTTATTTTGAAGAATTTCTAATTATTAATATTTATTTCACTTACTTGCACTGATCATCTAATATACACAATACTCCATTTGGTTTTCCTTCGACCAATTGAAGACATCCAGTATTATCCATAAAGTCAATATTATTCCAGCGTATTCCTTCTCTTTTGTACTCCTCTTGCTCATATTTAAATACGTGTTGATTAAAGTAATATTGTAAATGTTCATTCGCATAATTTATACACAATTGTTCAAAGCTATTACACAAACCAAAATCCTCAAAACCAAATATGTCTAACACACCTATAGAATTGCCTTGATGTTCACGTAAACTGTCTTTCTTTGAAAGCAATGCATGATTAACTTGAAGCACAATCCAATCAAATAACGCTCCATATAAACATTTCGCCATTGCATCACGACTAGCTATTGCCTCTGGTAAACGATAATTAATAATTAAAGTTTCTCCGGAAGCTCTAGCTCTTTTTGAAGTCAATGCCTGAAGTAACGTTTCTTGTTTTACACGTAAAAGTTCAGAAATGAGTAACACTACTTCTGGATTTCTAACACCAACAGCTTCGTCATGATGATATGCAGCTTTACGTGGTTGAAATTGTACATTACCCAATAACAAAACAGCTGACAAAACAGAAATAATCGTCTTTGCTTTTCAGCAGTAAATCCGACCATTTCCATAGACTGCTTTAGTCTTGAAAATTCATAGCCTTCATCCACATTGTCAAGCGCTAAACATCCGCTCTTATTAAGATAATTGTATTGATCTGGAGGTTTTAATGTAAGATCTTACGTTCTTGTTCGTTCGCTCCTTCAAGCAAGTAATAAAACACGTGATAATTCGTTCATTGTAACCCTGTGAACATATCCTCGATTTTTCTAACAAATACTTTTGTACAACGGCTCCATGTACCATTCCATTTCTTTGTAATTAACTTGTATAAATTTACCAAATCGACTCGAATTGTTATTATGAGCAGTTTTTGCATTGCCAAATGCTTCTAAAACTGGACCTGCACTTAAAATAGTTTGTTCAACACCACTCCCATGCGATCCTTTTTGACTAAGAGCCGTTAAGTGATGTAATAAAAAGTTTGTGCTTTCCGTCTTTCCAGATCCACTTTCCCCACTTATAACTATACACTGATTTTTACGATCTTTTAACATACAATGGTAAGCCGAATCGGCAACAGCAAATATATGAGGAGGTAGATTTGGACCCAGTCTTCGGTTTTGATATAACTTAACATACTTTGGATTGTAAATTGGATAAAATTTAAACGGATTGACTGCAATAAGAATGGATCCGACATATGTGTATATGTGCCCAGCCATAAACCTAGCTCGTAAATTATCGAGTAGCGTTTGTTCATTCAAATCGGGTAACTGGCATAAATCTGGATATTCTCTATCTTGGGTTGGTATAAAAAATCGATTGAAAATAGTCTTTTATTAGTTGGGGATCCATTGCAAAATTATCAGACCAAACGTAATCATTTACTTTCTCCCTTAAATAGAATCGGTAGGAAGATTGATCTATTCTATTTTTTGGCCATAACATCATCACTTGTACAGGACTCTCTGAAGGTCCCAAGCTTCTCTCCTTACACTCTCGTCCAAAGGCGTCACCTACAACTTCGGCTAACTCGTACGTACCACCAGGGCTTTCATTTAATGACAACCTTTCCACAATACAAGATACTATTTCTTCGGATGTAGTTTGCTTACTGGCCTCTACTGATAGTGCTTCGTATAGAGCAGATAATGCTCCTACATACACCTGTACAATATATCTATTGTTGTCTATGGATGACATTGTTTGCATTGGCAATTATTTTTATCTAGGATTTTTACTATTTTTAATATCTAAATGTTTCAGTAAATTCAACATGAACACACACATCTTTAGTTTAAACATTTTATATAAATAGAAAGAATTCTTTGAACCGTATTTGTTTAAATAAGCGTATTGGCATAAGAATTTCTTGGTGCTTCATTTTCGTAGATCATACAGGACGTCTTGTAAAGTGCAGTTGTAACAGCTAAAAACAAAAACAAGGTGTTAATAATCGAAGAGCGCCTAAATTGTAAATGTGAGACAAAACAATAATTAGTTGTTTCATAATTTTCAAAATTTTATAAAACTGTGATTGGAAAACATAGAATTATTAATTTCCTTTCATTTGTTTTTATTTCTTTGAGGGCATCAACGCTTTCAAACATTTTTATCACCACGCGGTCGGGATTCGAACCCGAGACCATAGAGTGTAGTTTATTGGTATACAAACGAGTACATCCACTACACCATGCACGGCCACTTTCCTGTCACTGCTTTGATACTACGTAGGGAAAAAGTTCAATGAATGGAATTTAAAAGCTATTTTCTTAGATTAGTTACATTTTAAATACAAACCAACAAAAGTGGGAGATAACGTAAGGAATGAAAAATGAGTTTTAAAGGAAAAATATAAAAATTATAATACATTTATTGTCCTATACGGTTTGTATGTTCACATCGTCATGTAAATGATTTGATGCAGCTTACAAATGGAGATTTGTATAAAATAAAATGGCGAGGAATAACAAAGCATATGATAGTTTCGTGAGAAGTATGAACTTGGAATGAGACAAGTGTTAATCTATGTGCACAATAGATATTTAAGAATAATAAGGGGCCCAAAATGGAGTCTCGAGTAACCCCCTTACGAAAGACAATCAAGGAGATACATTATTCTGGAAAACAACATACTGAAACCTGTTTGGTAGGTAATTGTCTATTTATTGTAAGCGCATACAATCAAAATTATAAAATGTTTGCAGAATACCTAGTATGAAATACGATGTCTTTGGGAAATCCAAGAACAGCACTTTCTTCGAAATAGTAAAGAAGTGCACCATTAGAGTGATGGTAGTTTTATGTTTTCTCAAACCGTATTGATTTTTGAAAAAAGAATATTGTTACTTGTATATGAGTTAAGTGTAGACTCACTTAGTGCTTTGCATCTACACTATGATAAGTATTTTCAAGACGAATATTTGGGAAATATGGGAAGAGGTAGAGGAACACGAAATTATTTTATAAAAAAATAGACTCCGTGCACCAATAATAGATTTTGTTCACATTTCGAAAATTAAACAATTCTTTCAACTAAGAACACAAAAATAAGTGATATTCAATAAGGGTCAAGTTGAAAATTATTGTAACTAGGAAAAAAGTTCGTGATAATTACTAATTAGAAAGAAAAAAAGTGACTGTACAATTAAGGCGAATTAGTGATCTTTCACAAATGACAAAACTAACCAGAGATTTATTAACATAAAATGATATTCCAGAAGTTTGTACGTAACAGGTGCCTTACCTATTAAATGTACCATCTGTTATATTTTTCAACGGAAAATAATTAACCATTTAATTACTAAATTAATTATTAGAAGCCGTTTACAAACTGCATATTTATTTAATTAATGCTCCTTTGCAAATCAAAAATTACATTAGAAATCTTGTGTTGCACTATGCAATTAAATAGAATAGAATAGACATTAAAATTAATTTAAGTTCTACAAATTAAAGGTGGTTTCTATTAAACTTTTTTTAATTGGGGCGAGTTTCAACAAATTTCACAGTCTATAATTCTATATAAAAATTGAGACGTTACTTAATGAAACAAATAAAGCTAGGCTAAAAAACACATGTAAATATAAACAATAAAAAGGTTAATGTTCATATTTCAGTTTGTATTTAGGTATAACGAAATTTAATGTAGTTCATAAGTTTGATTAAACTATTATTAAAGTACAAAGCTCTACCTATTTACCTTAAAATTTTTATGAAACTTTACCTAAGTACTTTTACTTGTATAATTCATAAGAAAATTTTGCAAAATAAATTAAAAGGTAGTAGGTATTGAAATTCTTTTGTGTTTTTTATCAACTCATTTAAGTTTGGGGCTATGTAACAAAAAATACTCAACTTCCAAAAATTACCTACTTATTAAGAATTAATAAATTCTAATTCTTTTACGTACCTACATAATTGTTTAAAAAACACTTAAAAGAAATTATCTAGAAGGGGAAATAAAATACACTTAAAATTACAGACTTGAGACTTGCCTTGACCATTTCCTTTTATAAATAAATAACCACAGCAACAACATTGGACCACCCTTGAGAATGAACAAATGCAATAGAGGACCAATATGCTCTTATATCTACATTCTACATAATAAGTTAATGAAAATGTTAAGTAATTAGAAACTGTGGTTAAATTCAATATTTAAGTGAATCTATCGTTGTCATTTTCCACAGAAACTAAAAATTAATTCAGATTGGGGTCACATGTTGCTTTACTTCCCATACCAAAATAATAAGCCAGTGCAGCCCACTTCAATTAATTAGCTAGCAAACACAAGTCAGTTAACAGTTTAATTGAGGTAATTGATAAAATGAGCTCATGCAAGTTAATGACAAAAACAAGCGATACCAATTTTGGCGAGAGTTGTGTATGCAACACCCATTAAAATTTGCAGTCAACCATTGATACACCTGAACCCGCCCAATATTGCAGAATATCATACTATTTTTATATAAATGGCGTACCTTAATCATTTAAAAACTTCACACATTTAACACAGTTAAAAAACACTTCTAATGTAACTTCTAACATGTTTCTGTATAAAACTATTTCACTAACATTCTAACAGCCACCATTTTTATGTATGATTTCTCATCTCACAGGAGGCTCTCATGTCCCAAGGACTGACACGTGACATGACGCGCCAACTATGAATCACGAAATAGTATATTTCGAGAAAATTGCGGTCGTTAATAAGTTCTAATTTCCCTGAATATTCAATCACGCGCGACATTTTAAATTATTCTTTGTTTATTATTGTTAACTTTTGTGCATTGACACTTACTAAAAAAAACACGTTAAAGGTTATTGAAAATCTTATGATAGGTAGATATTTACAATATTGTACCACGAGAGTAGGTATTATTTGCAGTGACAAAAATGGGGGCATCTAAACATTCACGTAAAATCCCGACAGTACTATTTTCTACAAAAGTATAATGACATATTAATAGCAAAGGGAAAGTCAAACCAGGAATACCTGTACTTGTTCATTTACCTACTTAGCCAAGGCAAAACAAAATATTTCACTATGCTTAAGGTGCACTTGGCTTATTCCTTTGAAATATTCATGAATGTTTAGTATGATCATTACTTCTGTAAATTAGGGATGTATAAAAGCTATACATGTTTTTCGATATCGAAAGCCATACATGCATTGAACTGTATACTAGCCAGTTCAGGCTACCTACTTTAGTAGTTTTGTACATTTTTTCTGCGCCAAAAATCTTTTTTTTTTCTACAAACGTCAAAAAATGACAAGGTTTGGTTTGCGCATTAATAACAATACGCGAAGTGACCCTTTTTTTCACTTGCATACGTTACCATGACACCATGCGCGAAATGACGACGCCGTGCGCGAAATATTTACTTCGCGTACTGCTATGAGAGTTTTGTATTTTAATGTCAAAATAATTGTCAACTTTTTCACGTTTGTAGAAAAAATTTTGTTTGCAACTCGTGCGCGAAATACTTTGGTGATCTCGACAATTTTTTTAACTCGGCTGCGCCTCGTTAAAAGAATCAGTTCTCCATCACCAAAGTGGCATTTCGCGCACTAGATACAAAAATAACTATTTATTCTGTGCAAAATTTTTATTTTTCATTTAAACTACTTTCTATTTTTAAACAAACTAACAAATCAATATTTTTCAGCGTTTTCGTACATTATTATCATTTGTTTAGCGAAATTTGCACTTGGTGAAGATGAAGGCTGCAACATTTTTTTGGTACTCCAACCACCTTAAATATTGAACTGAAAAATCAAACTATTTTTTACAATTGCATTTCACGCATTCACATAATGCAAAAGATACCTATATATTATTTTAATAAAGGTTCGCATTAAAACTACACACGTTAAAAGTACTTTTGAGACACATTAAAGTGTGAGACAAAATAGTACTACTTAGTCGTTATGTTCTTTATTCGAAAAAACTAGGCTTTGCATCTGTTTCGTAGTGCAAATAAATCCTATTATTTTAATATTCAACAGTAGCTATGTCTAAAACTTTAAAGTTGTTTTTTAACACACTTATTGTGAGTTCATTTTATATCATTAATGCTGCCTCATACATTTTAGATTTTACTTCATTAATTCGAAGAGCATGTTACTCCTTACAGTTTTCAATATAAGTAGTAGTTACTTTAACTTGTAACACTTACGTTTTAAATTCCTCTCAGTGAGATAACTGCCAGTGTGAATAATATCCTGGTATATATTAGTTTTTTTAAATTCATTTGTGTTTGTGTTATGCATATTGAATTAATAGAGTTCACTGAAGTATTAGAGTTCACTGGTATTATGTAATAATTGGTAGTTTTCAACTCTTATTATAATAATAATCGCTTTTATTGATAATAGAAGGTTCCTACACCATAATCAATGGGCACAGGGTCAGATAAACCTATTGGTTGGTTTTCACAATAACTTTGCCATTAAGATATTAGTTCTGAGTTTATGCTTTCCAAAACACGATAAAATATGATTTTGTTGCATTTATAGCTAATGAATGATCATGCAAAGCTTTAAATATGCTTTCAAGATCTTCATTGATATTTGCCAAGGAGGAACTCAAATCGTTTATGGAAAAAGACTAATGCAGTTGAGTGTCGTCAGCATATACAGATGATACTTACAATGTTTCAAGAAGGTAATACATTGAAAATGTAGGTATACCATATACAGTAATGGATCTAAACTTGATCTTTGCGGCACACCTTTTGACACAGTCATTATTATAGTTCAGACGCCACACGATTCAAAATTACTCTCTGGCATTTGTCGTTGAGGTAGTTATTTATAGCGTCACATTATCATGATCTAGTCCTATAAATGTCAATATCGCCTGTAGCCAGTGAACTCTAGAGTTCACTGCCTGTAGCAGTCTGTGGCTCAACATGTCAAATGCCTTTGAATAATCCAGTAATACCAATACTGTGACTTTACCGCTATCAGTTTCAGCAATGATGTCATCAACTATATGACATATAAGGCGGTTGCACAACTGTATCACACACGAAATCTGGATTAGGAATCAGGCATTATATGTTACGTGCAGGGCTGGGCAAAATGCATGCACTAACGTATTTCAAATACAAATTACAAAATATTCCTAGAAATGTATTTAAAATACAAAATACTTTTATATTATTTTTAAAAATACAAAATACAAATATGTACAATATTTGAAATACAAAATACTTTAGGGAAAAATCAACAAATAAGTACAAAATATGTACAAATGTATTTTCAATACAAGAGTATTTTGTGACTGACCACCCCTGGTTACGTGTGTGTAAGGATTGTCGTAATTGACATTCCAATATCTTCTCTAGCACTTTTGACAGTACAGGTAATTCTCTGAGCCTTAAATCTTTTTTTGAATGAATATAATTGTTTTGGAAGAGTTATTTCTAACACTTTCAGCAACAGAAATCGTATAAAGGAAACTTCTTCCACACAAAACCAAGGAAAATGAAACTGAAAGGAGTCAACATCAGTCTTAAAACCCAAAAGCAGCAAGCCTGAATAATGAATACTCAGATTCTTGAGTAAATATTTCGTCAAGAAGACGGAAAGCCTCTACAGACGATTCTAATTGCATTTGAACTACTTTAAGTATTCATAAAAAAATAGGTATTAAGTGGAGGAAGAGAAAGTCTTCAAAGAATACTGTGACAGCGAGGTCCTTTGGTGGAACATAACTGTAAAAAGTCTCCTCCATTAGCGTGACTAATTTATCCATACTTATAATACGCAAATTTGCGGTTACTCCGTGCAGTCTCTCCCCAGATTAATTAATTAATTAATTGATGTGGTAGATAGCTTTGAGAAAGGGGAGAGTGGTGTCTTCAGGCTCCTTTAATCTTTCCAAAATGCCTACATTTTACAGTGAGTAAAAGTATTGCGCTTAACAATTGCCTATAACCATTGAATAAATTTTATTCAATGTTATAACCGTTGATTGAAGGAACCTAAACTGGAGAAAGCATATTCCACTCAAAGTGGAAAAAAAGGAATAGCGCTAGCTTTGTAGGAATGTCATGAGTCATGAAGCAACTGGACTAGCACTTTCTAATTATGTACAATTGCATGCATAGACACAACTCCTAGTGCCATTATGGAAGCTCTTCTGGACCTGCCTGCACTAGATCACCATATGTACAAGAACAGATCTTGGTAGCCGACTCATGCAACTGAAAAACAAAGGGACCATTAAAATATCAAACGTAGGTATTGAGAGTAGATAATCAGGCATTCTGAAATCGGCACTAATATTTACTACAAAGAACTGAGCTTATATGTCATCAAATTTTCATCTGTATTTCAGACAGAACTGCTAATACGCTTACTTCAATGGATACCTAGAGAATATTAAGGTAAATAGAATCTTCAGTCTACTGTAGGGGTTGCACTCTAAGCACTATCCTACTGCCAGCTTTACCTCTAGGCCGGTTTTTGGGTGCCACCTCACACTACAGAAAGTATCAATTAACAGTATTACTCCACAGCTCATGTGGATTAGAAGGGATGCTGCAATAAAAGAGAACGTCTTGTGGTCCCCTTACAATACTACAGGTGGCGCGCGTTAAGGGAAACAAAACGGGCGTCAATTTATCCGGATTTATTTCCTCTTTATGTGACCATTGCGCATCCAAATTTCGTTTTCCTTAACACGCACGTCCTGTAATTGTAAGCAAACTAATAGTTCAAGACAATCAAGGCCTGTATAAGGCTAAATAGAACTTGATGTTAGACTGCCATGCAAGAGAGGCCTGATGTAAGCAACCCTCTCGTAGTCTAGTACTTTCCTGCGCATACTTTATATCGGATTAATCAAATTACCATCTTGTAAATGACACAATGTGAGCGCAGGGCCGGATGCTCCGACGTTCAGATTTCGTCAGACCGTGCGCATGACGTCACCCGTAGAGTGAATTACATCTGCGACATGCTCATTTGATGTGTTTTTCGTCTGTACCGAGTTTATTTTTCGAGATACAAAAATTCCATAAGAACAAATATGCTCCTTATGATGTCTTTTATATGTAAAAAATAATAGGGTAGCTCAATCTCTCTCAGTTAACCTGAAAAATACTTGTATAAAATATCATAATTACATCTGATGGTGTTTGCGCCGCGACGACACAAAAACGGTGCTAGATAGAGGAAAATTGCATATGAACAAATTTGTAGAGCACAAAATTTACTAAAGAAAAGTCCGCGGTAGGGTGTCACGATCTTCGATAGTTTAAGAGTTACAGGCGTCCAAAGTGATGCAAACCTTATTCGCGCAACTGTCCACACCGCTTTTTCCCAAACTAATGGAGATAATTACACCCTCCCGCGGACTTTTCTTTAGTAAATTTTGTGCTCTACAAATTTGTTCATATGCAATTTTCCTCTATCTAGCGCCGTTTTGGTGTCGTCGCGGCGCAAACACCATCAGATGTAATTATGATACTTTATACAAGTATTTTCGGGTTAACTCAGACAGATTGAGCTACTGGGATTGAGATAATTACACCCTCCCGCTGACTGTTTTGTAGTAAATTTTGTGCATTACAAAATTGATTCAGTTCATTTTTTCTGTCTAAAATATATAATGGTTTTCGCAGCGTTCGAGGAGAAAGCGGGTGATTTCATTGATGGATTCAAGAAAATTTCGCACTTAACTCTATTTTTTAACACCTTGTGGTAATTTACATTTAAAAAAAATGGTTACCTGTTGATCTGCACAAACATGAACATCATAACACAAGGTGGAAAAATGTACCTACCGATTATTTATTTATTGAACATAACTTAAATCGAGGCGTGGTTTAAAAACGTGAAATAAAAAAGGTAACGTAGGGCACCAATAAAAAAAGGTAAAGTAGGGAACCAGTAAAAACAATATGATAAAATTAAGATAAAATTCATTTTGTGTCTTTTATATCTTAAAAATAATAGGGTAGCTCAATCTCTCTGAGTTAACCCGAAAAATACTTGTACCTATAAAGTATCATAATTACATCTGATGGTGTTTGCGCCGCGACGACACCAAAACGGCGCTAGATAGAGGAAAATTGCATATGAACAAATTTGTAGAGCACAAAATTTACTAAAGAAAAGTCCGCGGGAGGGTGTAATTATCTCCATTAGTTTGGGAAAAAGCGGTGTGGACAGTTGCGCGAATAACGTTTGCATCATTTTGGACACCTGTAACTCTTTAACTATCGAAGATCGTGACACCCTACCCCGGACTTTTCTTTAGTAAATTTTGTGCTCTACAAATTTGTTCATATGCAATTTTCCTATATCTAGCACCGTTTTTGTGTCGTCGCGGCGCAAACACCATCAGATGTAATTATGATATTTTATACAAGTATTTTTCAGGTTAACTGAGAGAGATTGAGCTACCCTATTATTTTTTACATATAAAAGACATCATAAGGAGCATATTTGTTCTTATGGAATTTTTTGTATCTCGAAAAATAAACTCGGTACAGACGAAAAACACATCAAATGAGTATTCCTCAAAGTAATTCACTCTACAAGTGACGTCACGCGTCATATTTGCGGACCGCCCACCATGCGCAACATCCTATCTTTAGTATTTATATCGTGATGTGAGCGGGTGCGCCATATTCTTTATGAGTGTCCCACAATCTATTATGGGAATTCTGGCAAAAAACGGCTACAATTAGAGCTGCTTCTCCTGCTGCCATCCTCAAGTGTATCTGATGTGTGGGATGTATTGAGTGATGTTCCATCTAATCATGGAGGACCACAAAGGGTGTTCATATGAGATCTATTTCAATCCATCAAAAAAATTTACGATTCCATCAATTTCTTGAGTGTGACCTTTGATTGAAGGATGAGGTAGGCATAATTATTTATTAGCTATATCCAAGGATTCATTACACAAACATATTGAATGCAATGTATTATTTATCACACATCAACTGGGATGCTGATTGCAAACACATTTATATAGAAATTAGATTACAGCAAGAATAGAATACAACTTTAGAATTCCTACAGGTACTTTTACTTTAGATTTAAGAAGTGATTACATTACACTGCTAAAATACAGAATAGGAATTCTATCCCTGCCTGAAAGGCTCCATTTAGTAATTCTGTATGAGGGAGGTGGATCCCCTGGCGAGCGGCTAAGGGGCCTTTAAGACGGGGGTAATGTGTATCTGAGATACTGTATGCGTAGAGGATGGATGTCGAAGAGTCGGTGAGTGAGTGATGTGAACAAGTGAAGAGCAGACTTACTATGTGGATACACCCTATAGTAAAATTGAGGAAGAAGAACCGGACGTACCATTTACTTTAGCTGGATTTGGTGTAACAAGTAGGTACAATTCTACGCCTAACAAAATTCTGCTGTTTCGGTATCCCTGTCTGAAAGACTCCATTTAGTAATTCTGTATGAGGGAGGCGGATAGCCTGGCGAGCAGCTAAGGGGTCTTTCAGACGGGGGTAATGTGTATCTGAGATACTGTATGCGTAGGATGGATGTCGAAGAGTGGGTGAGCGAGTGATGTGAACAAGTGAAGAGCAGACTTACTATGTGGATACACCCTATAGTAAAATTGATGAAGAAGAACCGGACGTACCATTTACTTTAGCTGGATTTGGTGTAACAAGTACAATTCTACGCCTATGTATTCTGCTGTTTCGGTATCCCTGTCTGAAAGACTCCATTTAGTAATTCTGTATGAGGGAGGCGGATACCCTGGCGAGCGGCTAAGGGGTCTTTCAGACGGGGATAATGTGTATGTGAGATACTGTATGCATAGGATGGATGTCGAAGAGTGGGTGAGTGAGTGATGTGAACAAGTGAAGAGCAGACTTACTATGTGGACACACCCTATAGTAGAATTTAGGATTTAGGACCCTTTCAGACGGGAATACTGTATGCGAAATATACAGAATCGCATACACCCAATACATGTGCACAAAATGGAGACTTTCGCACATGGCTGCTGGCCGGATGCAGTATCCCGCTACAAAATTTCTAGTAGTGATTGACCAGTTGAAAACCTCGCACCTTAGAAAGAAGGATCTTTCACCAAATCTAGCTAAAGTAAACTGTACTTCCTTCTTCCTCAAAAGGGTGTATCCGCATAGTACGTCTCTTCATTGTATTTTTTAATCATCCACTGGCGAATAATGAATGACTTGAAAGGTCATATCTGGAAAGTATGCCGTCAATTTCAACCGCAGATTCCGTATCTCGCATACAGTATCTCAGATACAATATGCCCCCCTGAAAGAAAGAGGCCTAACAATCGTATTTAATCATCAGTCATTCAGCTATACGCGCGGAAAGCCGGAAGAGGTGACGACTGCAGGTGTCTGGAAAACTTGTTAGTATAAGTTATTCAATGGTATAAGCAAAGAGAATATAAGTATAAGTATAGTTGCTAGTAGAGGTCTCAACGATTGAAATAACTTGACATGGCCCAATTGGCGCTTTGGATCCGTTTGCTTTGCACACCATTTGCGCATCGGTAGTAAATTTTCAACACCTAATAAGTATTTCAGTTTTAAGTTTTAATAAGTAACAAGTATTTTTGTTGCTTCTATTGATAAATACAAATTTGGACACAATTACTAACTTTTTATTAAAGTAGAAAACAATTTTAGTAAATAAAAGGTTAATATATTTCTTTATTACAGAATAATAGGTACATCATTTCTTTTTTAAATCATTGAGGTGATTGAACTAGCACCCCTTGTTCCAGAGCAGACTCCATTAAGAATATCTATCACCATTTGGTAAATAAATATTTGGAAGGTGCTAATACTCCTGTGAGTTTGAAACTTCACCATCGGAAAAGTTACATTCCATCTTGCACTTTTGTCTATAATTAAAGATTAGTTCACAAAGTGAGTAAAGAATATCTTAAGAAATCCCATTAAATAGCGAAGTAAAATTAATATAGAGAATGCACAAACCTTTTAATTCCTTATTTGCTCTACATTAGGTAAGGAACAGCCTAATTTTCACATCACAGTCCAGTTCAATACATTGCAGGGTTCGTGTGTAGAGTGACTAATTCTTTTCGGAATACCACAAAGGCAGTTTGCATATTTCTAGATTCGCCAGGGATGAGTGTGTAGCAATCCTTTAAGTATAAATGTGCTTCAAGCGTCTGAAAATATTTCCCAATTACAGTTGCTTCCATAAAAGGGTTGTGTGTACAATGTTAATTAAAAAAATTAGTTTTAAATTATTAGTAGTCTAAAACAATTATGGTATAATCACATTGTACAGAAACAAAATTAAAAGTAAATGTTCTTTTATTGTAGTTATAATTAATTACGAAAAATATCCTACCTAATCTTTCGTTTTTCTAACATCAAGATATGATAACAATTCAAAAGTAGGCAAGAATTTCAATTGGTTGTGCTTTCTCAACATCTAACTGACACACTTAACAATCAAGGAGTAAACAAAAAACAAACGCACAAAATAAAAAAATAAGGTAAATACAAAATTGATTAAAAAATATTTGTTTTTTGTTCACTCAGAATAATGTACACAATATTCGCGATGTCGCAGTTTACAAATGGAAATACAAGATTCTTGTAAAAGTTTTAATTACTGTAGAATACTGAAATGATTGATAATGTATGATTTCCTACACATTCATTCACTGAGAAATGTTTAAATACTGTTTTACACAATGTAGTAAGTAAACTTTTAAGTATTGTTTAAGGTGGCCCCACTCACACTACATTAATATACACTGTTAATAAATAACTTCATACACTGTCGCTTTTTTATCACCAGAACCAGTTACTATATATTTATCATCAGTCGAAATGTCACAACTTAACACACTAGATGATTCTTTAGACTGAAAAAAAAATGTTAGCCACAAATAAAATTTCTTCATGTTTAAAACAACCTGAAATATACTTGCTCCATAAGGTGTCCTCCATGCATTTAATAGGTTATCTTTGCCAGTAGAAACAAACCATTTCCCACATGAAGCAAACCTTAAACTAAGAACACAACTTTCGTGTAGATGTAATTGATATTTGTCTGGTTTAGAAGCATGTAATACTTCGACATGTGAATTTTCCATACCAACAGCAAGCCAATCGCCACTTGGACAATAACCAAGAGAAAATATTTGTGAATTAAAATCGTGTTGTTGTAATTGTTTTCCTTCCCTAAGATCCCAACTTCTGACTGTATTATCTAATCCACCCGTCCATAGTTTTGTACCTTCCGTAGAAATGTCTATACAAGATGCACCATCTGTATGTCCTTGAAATTGCCGCACTAAAGTTTGGTTATGAAGATCCCATACAGCAATATTTCCATCAGAACAACAACTGAAGCATACTTTAGAATCCGGACTAATAGCTAGTGCATAACAAGCAGGTGCACTTGAGGTTAATTCTGCCTTAATTCGAGGTGTCGGACTAGCTAAATCCCAAATTGAGAGATTACTTGCTTCTCCACCAACTATAAGTGTTCGACCATCGGGTAATAATTTTACTGATCTGATATAATTATCTCGTTGCTGTAAAAAAGTATGAATGGCAGTAATTGTAACAACGTTGTTTAAATGACACTTACCAAACAATCTAATTGTGAGACTGGCGTTTTAGAACCAGGTTGACTAATATCCCAAACTTTAACACAGCCTTTTCCTCCGGTATAAACATATTTTGTAGGATTAGATATGGTAACTGCACATACAACTTCTCCATGATTTAACGTATTAATCTGTCTTGCATGCCTTGGGATTCCAGGTCCTATAAGCGCATCTGTAGGAAATGGAACAGGCTGCAATTGACCCTCCCCGTTCATATGAAAGGAATAAGCTCTGTAATGTATGTTTTCTTAAAAATATTATATATAAATAAACAAAACTTACGGTTTTCCTCCCGATATACCTCCTAAGCCATTAGTTGCAATGTTTGGAGGTCTGGAATGTGAATGTCCATCATAACCTAATAAAGGTGGTCTTCCGTATGGGGAAGGTGCTATGTTATTATAAGGACCCAAGTGTTCTGGTGCTCGACTTCCACCTAAAGCGTATGGAGGATATCCTCCCATTCCTACCTTTGGACCACCCCCACTACTATTTGCTGACATATTAGGAGTTGCAGAGCGGGGTTTTGAACTTGGTGTCAATGGTTTTTCCTAACATGAAAAACCCCATTAAAATACAAGGTCAAAAAGAATGTAACAATAATTGACAGTGTAGTACAATTACTGACAAATGGGGCACACAATAGTACATTACATTATAAGTGATGAAAGTGCCTGATTTTTCAACGAGCAATACATTGTATATTTACTAGCGAAAGCGAGTGAGGATAGTATTGCGAGTTGAAAATTCGCACTTTGATCACGAATTGTGTATACTATTTTTTCCAACATCGCAAAAATGAGCCTCAATTTTAAATTTCTTTACAATTATTTTACTCTCCTATTTTTTCAAGAATCTAGTTGCTCATTTTGTATTCTAACGTTGCTATGGAAATGAATAAATCATAAATTTTAATGTGATACATACAGAAAAATTATATTAAAATGTATGATTTAAACATATGATATTGACAGTTCAGTCATCTGTCTGTCAAAAATGACAACTAACCTGAAAACAACTTATGGAAATGAACTTTCCTCACTAGTGATGCAAATGCCTATTTTCCTCACTACAGTGAGTGATGAAAGTATCATTTTCATAAGCGATGTTGGAAAGAAGAATTTGTAAATCACTCAATTTCCAAAAAAATGTCAAATTGGAACGAATTGAGTTGCATAAATAGGACTCTATCTATATGATAATGGGTAAGTAATCTTACATCTTTACTTTTCAGTGATGGTGTACTTCGAGATGAAGATGAACCACTTCGACTAGGAGGCCTCTCAACTTTCACTTTATCACCATTTATACTACCATTTTCTCGGCTATCACCTGCATTACTTAAGGATGGATGTTCACCATTGGCATGAGGCGATGCGATTTCCTTGAATGTATAAAGTTAAGAGCTTTATTAGATTGTATTTTAAATTACTACCTCGTTAGCAACATCAACAACTAAATCTTGATCACTTTTCTCTCCATCACTTTCCTGAAATAAAATGAAAATACCAAATTAGTAGTGCAAGCTTCAAATGTTTTGTTCACAAATAATTTGATTTGACGATTATTATGTAATTAAACTCCAGACTTACAGATACATTGATAAGTTTGTGGACAGTTACCTAATGAAGCAATTAAACAGTACAATTCATATTGATTTTCTTGAACAGTACTAATCTTCAAGAGCATGTAAGGTCTTGCATCTTCTGTGTGTAGATTTTCTTTAAACTTTACGTTAGAATATTACAAGTATACAAGCCATTGTTTCCTCCTGTCGCATATCTATTGGTAGCTGCATTTACATGGGAATGCAGCGCCAAATAGATACGCGACAGATAAAAGTAGAACTAGGCCTCCACGTTTACCCTCTCTCTCGCCTGCAGTATCTCGGCTTAGCATAACCACGCGCAGTCCATTTCTATATGTCGATGGTTATTACACTCACTAGTGGGTGAATAGTATTATTAATACCACTAGTGGGTAAAAAATGTAATTTTTTTACACAAGCCATAGCAACGCAAAACATATTGTCTTGTACAATAAATATAATAACTACTAAAATTTTATATTTTTAGTACCTTATTAACGTTTCAATAGCAGGATTGAACAAAACGCTATACAGCACGCGTGAAGAACGTACTCATTTTGGGAAACTGAATCGACCCAGAGGAGGAAAAGGTAACAAAGATATTCTGCGAAACAGGGAATCGAACTTGGCTCAACGGCGTCGTAGTGTTGCACTCTACCCACTGCACTACAATACCAGCTAAATATAATAGTCCGATTAAAATTGTATGTCTAGAAAAATACGAAGTTTATGTATTCAGAAAAAAAATCATTTTATATAAAAGCTCAAACGGTTGTTTTTTTTAACTATACTGAGAATTAATTCTAATTTTGTTAAATCATCGTACCAGAAAACTAGTTTAACACAAACCACGGACCAAAATAAATTTCAATCCGGCCCTGGTGAAAACACTGAATTACAAAACAATTCAACAATGAAGTTAAAAACTACAGTTAAAGTCGTTACTGAAAGCTCGCTAAACATTAATAGTAAAGCAAGGCGCATAAACTAGGATTAACTGTCACAATCGCTTAATGCTATTAAAACAAAGATTGTAGTAATTAAAACAAGATTATAGCTATATTCCAGGAACAACTCACAGTTTTTACTGTAATACCGGAATCCTTACACATTACAACCAATATATGAAATAAAATACGATCTACTAACCAGTAAAGTAGATTATGATCAGAATATTGAACCATTTAATTTAAAATGTAACCGATATACTTTATAAAGTATTTATATTCCTCATAAATGGTGTCCACTTAATTCATTTCAAATTAAAAAGTATTAGGACTACTTGCAATTTTATTAACTATATACTATATTAAGAGACAAATGGGTGAAACGGGTAGAGGTTTTTGATACTGAACAGGATTCCCAACGATGCAAAACTACCAAATTTTGGTATTTCATATCGCAACAATGTAATCGGTTATTTTCCCGTAAATAAAAATTTTAAACATTACTGCCCCAAATATTTTGGACAACAAATGTAGGACACAAAACTTTTTGGAATTTGTAATCAGATCATGTGTTATATAGTATAAAGATTCACGGTGTATATATGAACAATTGAAAGTAGTTGTGTTTAGTTGAAGGACATCGACATCATATGGCGATAGCCTTTATACAGGGACTCTAAATTAGGTAGAGTCCTATTAAGTACATATTTGTAATAAGGTGTAGGTACTACTAAAGTTTTTGCTTGGTTTCTTGCTATGATTATAATTAGAGGTTATTAACGAGGTTCCACAACGTAAACCAAGATAAAATTAGCTATAACTAGACATAAAAGTTGTTAATTTTAGTTGGTGGACATCAACACCAGATGGCCATGGCCTTTTACCCAGTATAGATAGGCAATGAATCAAACGATATGATTGTGATCCATTCTTCTTGTTATTTAATATAAACGGGGGTACACGCGATTCTCGCGTTTTGCGTGCTTTGGGGGGAGGGGGTATCTGTGATTGTAGGTTGTAATAGCTTTTGTTTTAAAATATCACACCTTGTTGAGCTGGCTTAGTTGCTTGAAAAAAGAAAAAAAATTTACGTTTTTGTACCTTTTCAGATTTTTGACCCTGTAGGTATCTGTAATTTAGCAAGTTATTAAAGTAACTAAAATAAAGGATTACATTTACTTACATTTGACGTAAAAATCACAAAAATGGGTTGATATTTAGTAAAGATATACGAATTCCTTCCTACCTACTTAAAGTACATTTTTACCAATTATTAAAAAAAATGTAAAATGCAAACTTTTTGGAATAGATTTGAGACCAAAAATACATAATGGCCCTTTCACAATGTTAATTACGTCTTTGCACATAGTCTTTGCCCAAAAATTAACGAAAATATAACAAATTCCGTGTGAACTTCATAAGGATAGTTTAGAATGAATTTTGAATGTAAAAGAACTCAATTTGGACACTGGCAACTTTTTGGGAATACGAATGGCCTTAGGGAGAACGTTTTAACATTCATCTTTAACTATAGTAAAACTAAAAATACCATAAAACATAAAATGTACAAATAGAAGTTGGTCTAACGTTGCATAATATCTGTTTTATTGAGAGACCTTCTCTACCTTAAAACAGTTTCAAATTTTTGTTTTTTTCACTAACTAAAGGCATCATTTACACGCATATGTGCAGCATTAAATATGGATTTTACTTCCTCTTAATTACAATATAAGTTGTATATTTAGAAGTGTAGTGTAACGTAACCATACACTTGCCACCTACTTTCATCAATATTAATTAAGTTAAATATGTAGACAAAAACATTTTTCTCGGTGAAAACATTCGACTATATATGTTACTGACGACATCGTCCATCGTTCAAAATCTCTAAATTCGAAATAAGCACACAAACATGTACATTTCGAAAGTTACCGAAAGAAGGTATCGGGACACATAAATTAGTCTACGATGAATGCTGTTGCTGCTTTTTACATCATTTTAACGATGAAAATGTAAACGCGAGGCATAATAGAATCATTTTTCATCATTTGGATAACTTTTCAACTTGAAATAATTAAATTTCTATGTTACCGAGAAAAAGTTTCCGATACTTGTCATTTTGAAAATTTTCACGAAAATACTTTCTGGCATTGTTTTAATGTTCGAAATGGGTTAAGGACCTCGGACAGACAAACTTTGCATGTTTACACAAAATTTTTACCCAAAAATAAGCACAAATAGCGAATTCTATTTTACACGTAATCTCCATAAGGAAACTTTGAACGTATTTTCTAAGTAAAGAAAATATATTTAGACACAAACACCGCTTGAATAAGATGACAGACTTTTATACTAAATGTTTAAAACTTACTTCGAAAAAAATATTTAGGTAAAGGTTTGGGGGGCATCTGTAATTCTTAGGTTAAGTAATTGTAGCATTAATTTGTAGGTTATATAGCTTTGGTTTTAAAATATCACATCCGCATTCGTCAGGATTCGGCGACTGTCGGAAAAGTGTACAGCAACACAAACATATACACACGTCTCGGTTATTATATGTGATTATTAAGGCTGATAGGTTTAATTTGAGGTTGCAGTTTGTTAAGGTATGTTAAACATAATTATGTGTGATGTTTGACCAGAAGAGAACGGAAGTGTGACCGTTACTCAACATGTTTATGTTTAATCCAAATCTGTACACCTGAAAGTGCCATCAACATTATTAATTAATAATAATCGTTATAAGTAATTAACATGTAAAGAAATCTGAAGTTAATTAAACAGTTGTTCCTCGGCTGTATGGCATGTGGCACCGTCTTATTGAAAACACATGTGTTCCACATTCATATCTTGCAATTTAGGTCTAAAAAGCTGAATTATCATGTCGCGATCGCGTAACTATTATTCCCATACCTACCAGCCGCATTTTCGAAGAGGAACGGTCTCCAGGCCACCATCCGCAACAGAGACATGTTATGGATGGTTTTGTTTCTCAACGAACACTCGTTTTTCTGAAGGTCAAATGCAACAATTTAGACAATTAATGAAGACATCAAAATGACAATGAGTCTCATCATTGAAGATGATGTTTGAAAAATCGACATCCACTTGTTATTGTTCCAAAATTCATTCAACGTACTCTCGTCACTGTGCGTAGTTAGTAAGCTTCAGTTCTTCACTCAATTGAACACTCTCTGAATTTTTTAATTTATCTTTACACTAAATCATTATTCCGACCATATTTTATACGAAAATTGGGAACTGTAGCTGCCAAACCTCCATTATTTTTAAAACATAGCACAACGCAATATTAATTTTTGATTTATACCCAAAGAACTCTCTTCTTCCTGCGAGGTGAGTTCTAACGGACCTTTAGCACGGAAAGTATGTTTGATCAGTTTGATCTAAGCAAATTGCTCGAACGAGCTTTAGAGGCATCCTTCGAAAATAGACAACAAGATTTATACAGGCCACCTATTTGTACAATTCAGGGAAACAATGTTGACCGCCATCCTCGCACCTTATTGCCTTGCAGAAATAGATCGAAGTCATTCATCTTGTAAAATAGGTACATTGCACAAGTACGCTGTGGCGCCTCGGGCACTGCGGTACATCCTTAGAGAACACCTCGCTAAATAGCATGGGTACTCTGACTTAGAGATCGCTGGACAGTAAACAGCCCACCCTGGGAACAGAAACTACCTCACGCAATTATGGCGTAACAGATATCGTATGGAACTGAGTTTTGCAGCTACTGAAACCCAGAGCCGTTACCGAGACCGATGAAACTTTGAGATGCAGATTGGAGTCTAGCTGGGAAAAAACTACTCCTCACAAGAAAAGGAGCTCACCTACTCTTTCATACGCAACTCCGTCTCTCAGAGTCAGTGAAATATCTACATATTACCATTGTATTTATACATACATATAAATACAATGATATTACACTTGATAAGAAACTGGACTAAAGGAACCACATCTAAGCTTAAATTGTTGTCCACCCTCCAGACGGATTGACAAAACGCAAACAGCAGCACATGTTTGTTCATTCTTAAAGAAAATGCGCTAAAAAAAATTAATACCAGTAGAACACTAAACTGCAAAAAGTATACAGAAACAATCGATGAAATTGAAGAAAAAATTGAAGAAAAAAAGTTTTTTTACATGTTGGTTAGGTACGTAGATTTATTTATACAAGGTACAACATATATCTAATATTGCTGAAATACTTCAGCTTAAAGCAATTTAAGCAGAAAACGAATTGATTAATTTGTAGTACCTAAATGAAGAAACAAACACTAGGTACAATAATTGCAATAAGGTTCCCATGGATATACACGTCTTTGACAATAAGAAATTACAGAAAGAGAATTGATTTTACTCACTTGTAAGTTCAGTTATCCTTTGATGTTTTAGAATTAGGGCGCAAATTCATTAAAATCATTGTTTCTCCATAATATAAAGCAATGGAAAAGTATAAATCGCATTGTACAAGCTGGATAAATTTGATAAGTAATAATAAGTATAATTCGTTGGAATACGTACTAACAGCACGGTTTGTGACTAACAGCAAAGGATAGTCTTTGCTAACAGGTAAAAATTATATTTCTAATATCAAACAAAATAAATAGTGCAAAACGTTGGATGCCATCTACTTTTCTCAAATTAATATTCAAAGAAGTATTTCTTTATAATGTCTGCTTTCCTTGCTCCCGCACATCTCTAGGGAGATATCTTGTTTTGACGTGTTTCCATATTTGCTGGGAAATAAGATAGGGAAGTCTGATATTGTGAAAACCTTTGAAAGTGTAACTATATGTTTTATACCCCACGGCTTTTAAGGATGATTTTAATTCAACTGCATGCATTAGGTGCAAACAATTTTATTATATTAAAGGGTTGATAAGAGACGAATTATTTTAACACAAGTATGTACCTACGGCTGTTCTACAATGCATCTATCTACTCTTAATACCTATGTCTGATCTGAAATGTTTATGCAATAGTAGGTAAATGCGAAATACCTCAGGCAAAAGTCATCGTTTATTTACGACCCCATGTAAGCTTCATCCCTATTGAAGGTAGTATTTCTCTACAAAACATGGCCGCTCACTTTGTCATCAACACGGATCTTGACAACATTCGTTCCCTCAAGCTACCGCTGGCAGGATTGAGGAACGCTTAATAAATTAGATCTACTTGGCTTGGCGTGCGGAAAGACATTTATATATTACATATATAGGCAGGGAACATTTCCTTTTTAAACCTAATTTTTGTTCACCTTATACAAATAAGGATAAAAATAAATTCGACGTTGTCTATCTGAGTACGTATATTCGTATATAGTTTTAATATTTTTGTTTTTCATTTTCAGTTGTAATAAAAATGCTCACTCACTCGCGTGTGAGAATTAAGAGCAAATGGGACGTGTAGGTATTATAATGAATGACCTGTTCGCTAAACTTTAGTAAACCATGAAGTGTAATCTACAAGGTAGATGTGGTAGGTAAAGCAGCCCCTAACCATTTCCGCATGCGGTTGATGAAGAATGCAACCGGAAAAAATTCGATCGTGCCGGCCGCGAAAGCGTCGAAGACGTTTCCCTAATGCTCTCTGTGTTTGAATGTATCGTTTTGTATCCTGTTTTGAGATATTTCCTCATCATATTGCCGTGAGCATCCCAAAAAGAGTAAGGAGGCAACTGTTCTGAATCTTTTTAGCCTCGGCGAAGTGGGATTCCAGGATTTTTTATTATCCAAATGTTGGAAAGACACCTTAAAGGCAACATAAGTACCTATGTACTACGCTAATAATGATGAAGTTACGGCTACTATAAAGAAAGAATCACTAGAATCGGAAATATGTATTTAAAAGGAAATCGGAAAACAGAACAGCTAAGGATTTCAAAATAAAATACGTTACGATTTAGGAGATGCAACAAGCTCAGCAGATATTCAAAAATATCTCTCTAAAACCTGAAGATAGGTTTTTCAGGAAAGTGGAGGAAAACGGATTCAGGAAGGATCTGATCGATCAGGGTAGAGTGAACTGATGGAAGAAGTCTATATGTCCATTTTATGCGTTCTAAGTACTTGCAGTGTGGTGGAAAACGTACTTCAAATAACTCCACGAATCGGTAGAAATAGAAACGTTCTAAGCACTATTTTTCTAGAATCCACATTTTGCGATATAAATTGGACTGCAATCAATGATCTTTTAGTAGGTACACTAGTATATTGTTTTGTTGTTAATAACCCAATAACCTTGAAGTTGATTGATGAAAGTGTAATAAAAAAAGGAACCCTCAAATTGATCCTTTAAGTACTACTAAGGATGGTGCTATGGGTGTTGAGAGAATCTGATTTACGTTTACAATTTGTAATCTGGAACCAAGATGGGAATCTGTTAACTGATCCGTACATGAGTTTTGTACAAGATGGTCATTCATTTGGTTGTCATCCTGAAGGTGCGAGAGTAGAATTGGCTTTTGTTTTTATTTGTTGTTTAGTGTAGGCCATTCATAGCCCATAATGGTCTGGTCGAACTACCTTTTTTATTTCTTTTTCTAGATATGCTTTCTTTTCGTTATTTATGCAGAGATTGGTTAAACTTCGTAATTTCTTGTAATAGCTAAAAGTCGAACCTCTCTTAGCTTCTTTGCATTTATGAAATGCATTATCTCGTAATTTAGACATACACTTTGTAGTATAAGTACGCCAAGGAGCATGTTGTTTGGTTGTTATCGGAAAATGTACATCAAATAAACCTCACTGATAAAGAAAACTTTCTCATGTATATTATCGAAGCCCCACGTGGTTATTTTCAGGTGTTCCTGAAAAACGTTACTATCAAATTGAGAGTAGTCGCAATAAGTTCGAAATACAGGTTCGTTACCTTTATTAAACTTTATAGTAGAATAAATTAAACAGCGAGCAGAGATCTCGGGCATGTTTGAAACAGCAGATGAAAGGACACTTTCAAGTTGTAAAAACAGCTATTAGGGTAGCTAAACTTTCTTGCAGGATCCGTTACTATCTATGTCATATTCATGCTATCAAGTAAACCACGGAATTTTATGGTATCACCTGCACAGGCATCATGACCACAAATGTCATAGTGTTCATAAGCATCGATATCTAAATCCGTGTGTTTCTTTGAAACAATCTATCGACTGCAATCAACTCTTATAATTTCTTTAAACCGTCTGAAAATTGAGTTGGAAGTGCAAATTTTGTTGGGTGTTGGCAATAACCATTGGGATCTAAGATACTTCAATATGACATCTGGTGGCGCATAGCTGAACTAGAAGAAGCGTGCAGTCTCATCAGCTGGTAGAGTAACAGCTTCGAGAAAAAGCCTTTTTTCCGTAATTTAAGGCGATGGAAGATGTTGTGGCTCCTGATCAAACGAAAAACAAAAGCCGCATTTATTGTGCCGTAAAAAGTTGATACCAAAAGCCACGTGAATACAGATTTAAGTTTCCACCGTTTCCCGAAACAAAACGACACTTTTGTAGTGCGGTAAAATTTGTTTGGTAATGACGAGAAAATAAACAAATTGGAAGCGTGGAAAAAGGCATTGCACTTGCGTGGAGTAACCCCGTATAAGGTAGTTTGTTCTCGGCATTTCCAGTCCAGCGATTTCTTTGAAAAATTAATATCCATTTTTTAATTCAGCTAGGCAGCTTTTAAATTCAAATGTTATGGCTTCCTTCACAGTCATAGTTTTACCCGTGCAAGGGCATTTGATTTCCAACAATTCGATGGGTTTCCTTTCCTCAAAAATAACCCCGTCGGGAGAAACACTCAACCAATCTGTAACAGTGTAGCAGAGTTGCGACGCAATGTTTGCACTTTTCGCCCGTACCAGCTTTGCACGAACACACCACGGACAGTACCTATGCTATCATCTCCTCCAATTTTGACGAACATTTCGTGCGGTACATTCGTCAAATTTGACGTTTTCAGGCACAGCTGTCACTTTCACGGCGCAGCTTCCATCGTTTGGACTTGATTTCCTGCATTTTATGAGATGATTCGCGTTTAAAAGCCGTTCTGCTTGTTTAAAATTGTTTTGGACTGGATTTGTGCCAGCCCACTTGCAAATTTCTTCCATACCTAACAACATATTACAATTTAAAAGTTGTACTGGACGCCACCCGCAAATTGGGAGCTGCACTCTTAGCGTCGCCATATTGAATAGGCCACGCCCCCATCTTAGATCCCAATATGACAAACAAAATTCGTAAGTCAAACTGCCTAAACAAATGGGTATCAATAAAAACTAATATTTTCTGGTAATAACTACCGTATTGCGTGCTAAATTAGCCAAATTTTAAAAAAATATGCAAAATTTTGCAAGACTTTTTTTCCCAAATAAAGATCGTCTACTTCCGCCTCAAATCCACGATATTATTCGCACGAATGAAAATTGAAAAGTGTACCTATCAAAGAATAACAATAATAACCAACCATTGTTCCTGGGTCGACTATATTTATAATTATTCGTTACTATACAATATTGTCTCTTGCGTTTTTCGTGTGTATAAGCTCCTGCTTCCCAAATTGTTAAAAACTATTATATTTTCATTGCTTTTATTTAATTAAAGCTTAATAAAGCTCGATTTTCATAGTCTTTTTGATGTTATCAGTATTATAGACAAAATTAAAACTAAATCCAAAGGAATTGACGGTTTTAAATTTGTAATATTCGCAATTAACTAAATAATATCTAGTACCTGCTAGTACTGTTTGTAACTGTCACACTGATCAATTTGTTACGTTTATATTTTATAAACAGTTTAAGCATTGTAAGTTTGAATGAAGTGTTGTGCGCTTACGATCAATGTAAGGTTTCAGTGCTAATACTATTACCACGTACTATTAAATTTGTGTGAAGCTTTCAAAACCCTTAATAGTGATTATCATGATCTGTTTGTATCCTGAAATGCATCAGATTTTTCTAAAATGCTTTATCGCTTTCTTCAAAGTGACTTTAACCATGGTTCACAAAAAGTAAGAATAGGAATAAATTCTTCCACCTTTAGGACCAACAATATGGACAAGAATACATTTATGCCATGGTATGTTCCATACAAACACGAACCGTCACTAACAAAGGCAGATTCGATAAATATGGTCTAAACTTATGAAAATATGGCGGTTGTGCTTGAAAAATGTGTATAATTACCTATAATAAAAATTCAACAAAAATAAACTTACGTGACCTAATTTATCCTCTTTTCTTCTTTTAATATCTTGTTCGCCATCAGTGGGAGACCGCGATCTGTATTTGTCTCTATCTCCAGGGGAAACAGAATTCTGAAATAATTTGTGCTGATAACACCAAGAATTAGTTTAATTAATTATTTTGAATTCTTTTCGCTTGTTAAGAGAGAAAAAACGATAAGTATTTAAATTAAACTTACCAGTCTTTCTTCATTATTAACAGAACCAGGTCGTTTGAGATCTGCAGAATCCCTCGAATGCAAGTCAGATGGTTTAAGTAAAGGGTGTGCACCAGCTGTTACTGCTGCATGTGGTCCTCCTGGTGTACCTGGTACTCCAGCACCCAGACCTGCTCCAAAACCAAGCAATCCCGCAGCTGGTCCCATACCTGGTAATCCGGGATGTGGACCCATTGGTAATCCGGGACCGTGAGTTCCATGTGGGAGTTGCTGCGCGTGAATTTGTTGCTGCAATTTATAAAAATACATGATTGTGATTGGTGATTTTATTTAGTAAGTTTTCGCACGTTTATCGTTAACTTCATAGTTAATCGTCAATCAATCTGCTGTGAAATAGTTGCTTTATTCTTTGTAACTTTGCACGTCATGTGGATAGAAATTCTGTAACTTTACACACAACCTCAAACAAAAACGCTGGAAACAATTAGGTTCATACGGTATACATATTTTTGTGCAAACATGACTACATTTTCAAATTTTTTATTATTTTATCTGCGAAGGTGGCAGTGTAGTGTTAGAGCGCTAGACTACGGATTCCATTCCCTATTGAATTTATTCAATTTAAATATAAAACGGAAATGGGCTGTTACGTAGTTATCGAAAAGTTAACCGCCGCATTTTACATGGCGCAAATGCTAAAGTAACCCAACTTCCTACAAAAGTTACTGGCGTTTATGTCAGTGTTACTTGACACGTTAAATTGCATATTTGAACCATTATCTTCAAATAAGTTCCCTTTTAGGGTATAAAGTGGAACAATTAAAAAACCATATGGTAACAGATTTGATAAACTAAGACCTTTTACAAGTTTCGCTATTGTGAACAACATTACATTACCTACCAATTCCATACAATAATACCTACTAACAAAAACTAATTAACTATAAATAATGTATCTATAAAAATCTACTTACAAGCAACTGCTGCAATCCTTGCTGCTGTTGTTGCTGGAAAACAACAACAAATACTATTAGTCATACCAACACCAAGACTTTATATCAAAATCAAAAACTACTCTAAGCGATAAGAGGGCAAGTAACTAGTATTTGCAGAAATATAATAGCACCAAAACCAACAGATGTTTTT
Organism: Pyrocoelia pectoralis; assembly: GCA_036250285.1. Classification (NCBI taxonomy): domain Eukaryota; kingdom Metazoa; phylum Arthropoda; class Insecta; order Coleoptera; family Lampyridae; genus Pyrocoelia; species Pyrocoelia pectoralis. The sequence goes on from CM070074.1 coordinate 64,663,322, forward strand.
TGAATATTTTTTTGCAATACACCATTTTGTATATTAATGTGGTAAGAAAATCTACATGCGTGTTGCTAAGCAAATAATTTTATTTTCCATTTTGTAATACCCGAAATTATACAGGGCGTCAAGTTTGATCCGAAACATCAAGTTAAGACGATTATCTATAATACTGGTGTTTGCGAAAGAGAATGAAAATCCCACATAAGACGTGGAGAGCAATGCATTTTAATGTGTTTCTGATAGAGAAATAAAAAGGACTGACGTTTACAAAAATGTGTTTTTCTCAAAAACGGTTGCTCTGAGCGATTTGATATTTACGATTATCGTATTAAAATTTCGAAGCATAAAAAAGTTGTGGGAAAAACTACGTTATTAGGAGGAATTTCAAAAAAATATTAGAACTGTTGATGTTTATAGGTATGGTCCTTAAGTGGTATCCCAAACTTGTGTTACACCTTGTATGAATTAGCATAAAAGATTCTAACACCACACATAAAATATGTGTACTAAAACTGATTATGGCATATTTTGGTGAAAATTACAAAAATAAGTATCATCGGGAATCAATTGCGAATATTGTTTTGCTTTCAATATACAGGGCTTTTTTTCAAGTATAGGTACAATACAATTCGTATGTCTGCTTTAAAGAAAATACATATTTAATGCAACAATTTGCTTCCTTCCATTTTGGACGTAACATTTTCGTAGTCTCAGACAATATCTCGAGTGACATACGTAGACCATAAACAATGACATAACATCAAAGATAACGGCACACGGATATGTCCTTCCCTAACGTATAATTCACGACAAAAGTAGTTCCAAGGTTTAGGTACTATAAAAACGTTAAAAATTCATTGGCATAAATTAAAAGGAATTATAGAATTCTTATCTGCAGTGCTACTTGATAATAATAATAATATTAACTTTAATCTATCACAATCTGTTACCCTCTATAATGAAACATAGCGTCGATACGCCTTGGGTTGTTTTCCAAATGAAAGTTTGAGTGGAATTTCTTGTAATTATTATAATTATTACAAGGTTCCACAAAGTCAGTTTAAAGAAAATTAATTACAAACAAGTCTTAATCGAGATGCAGAAAAGAAGAAAATACCGGAGTTATAGAAGAAGGACTCATGGATTCTGCACTAAGACTACGCGTCAGCAAACAATGCTCTATCTGTGAAGCAGTTTTGGGTGAACAAGCGCATTCCTGTGTTCGAGTGTAGAACATTCAAATACAACGTGAATTATGTATTGAAGGAACTAAATGAAAATGGTCCATCGGCCATACCGTTGACTTATTGCATGATAATATGACAAAATACTTCTATTTATAGCGGAATATTAAAAGGAAGGATCCGAAACGAAATCCCAAACATGCGTCGTAACGTCTTAAAACAAAGTAAATTGATGCAAATCTGGATACTATTTAAAACACAATTAAATGAAAAAATCATAATCGTCATCTGGATATGTAAAGATGATTGGAATAGTTTCTCCACTGAGAAATAAGGTTGATATGTCCGAAGATTTTGTCTTCAGAACTTCAGAGTATTTTATTTAAAGCGCCCCACAATTATTGTTCTAATGTATTTATATGATACTTCCTTTCGTTTTAGCATAAACTACATACAACCAAACAAAAAGCGCATACCCCAATAATAGCATTTAATTCTGTCATGGTAACTTGCTTAGCTCGTTCAACCGCCGTTGCAACTTGTTGTTGATGTTCTTGGGCCAGAAAAGGTAACACTTGGGCGATAATTGCATTTAATCGTTTTGCTATTTCAGTCTGTAAGAAATCAATAAAACATTCAAACAAGTAATTCGGTCGGATTAAAAAAATTGCAATAATTCTTTTGGTTCACTTACCTGTTTGTGCATTTCCACATTAAGGCCATAGGACATTTCGTAATACTGAAATAAAAAAAATGAATTAAATTTTATTCATGTCTGTAGTAATGAAAAGTTATTACTTCCAATTGCAAGGAGGTTGCTTAAAAACGTGTGACGTAAATTGTAAGCTTTAAACATTCAAAAAGGAAGAAAAAACTGTCTCGTTGTAAATTACTCGAATGTTAAAATCCTACATGTACCTATATATAAAAAAAATTTTTAATCACAAATCACATCCGAATGGTTTCTGTTAGGGTAACTTTTTGAAAAAGTAAAGGTACCTACTGGAGTTGTAGTTTGAAGGAAATACAAAACAACTAACGTATCCTCGGTTTGCTGAAGGTAGGCGAGGAAATAAAGTACTAAAATAAGCCAACCCTACCAAATTTTTGTAGTAAGACGGATTGAGATGGGGTTTTTTGCATTCGCTTCCTAAATTCAATAGGAAACTTTGTACCTACTTTTGATCATGTTTTTTTTTCGAAATTGCATTTGTGCAGTGGAAAATGCATCCTGAAAAATACATTTTGATAGAAAAAATTCATAACTTCGTTATAAACTTCTAGAATTGACTCAATTCGGGTTCACGGGGGTTTTCGAGGTTCCTCGCCTAAAGGTGGAAAATATGGCATTCGGTACTTTCTAATTAACAAAAATCATTGTTTATGTTTTTTTTCTGCACTTATTACACCCTCAGTATCGATGCTTCAATTTAAAAGTAGCGTAGCAATAGAATTAAAAATTTGTTTGAAAAATTAAAATAGTTTCGATACTGAAGTGAGGATAGACATAATAATGATAACGAGCACATTAAAATTAATAACAAAAAAAAGTGAGAAAATTATACAATTGTTTACTTAGTAAATAAAATGAAATTTCCAATAACTGCCATTACTTGAACTAAATGCAATAGATAATAATAATAGGCTTGAATGTCCAACAGATATAGTATCTATTAACAGGACAAACAAAAACTAAAATTAGTACATTCAAGCATACCCAAACTTAACTTAAATAAATATATACAGGGTGGGCCAACGAAAAGGTAACAGACGAGCTTCTGGCTAGAGAAATTTTTTTTTTGAGAAACGCAAAAACACGTCAATTTTTACATCAAGGGGGACAACTTTTGCTATGAATTTCAATTCAATAAAGTTATTGAATGACGTACGGGGGTGCTTTTTTATATTCGTATCCAATGCAAAAATTCAGGGCCGTTGAGAGTTAGCTCGGACCCGGCGACTAGGCTTGTGTCCGGTGTGCGGACCCCTAAGTTTTTAAATGCAAATGTAAATGCAAGAAAAAAAATGAAAAATAATTAAGTTATAATATGAAATGTAAACACCTGTTGTAAAATGATAATTACAAATCGTATTTATCCCGGCTTGCGTACAGAAGGCTCGAGCCCGGGGAATCCCCCCTCCCCCTCCTTTTCGGGCCTGTTCAAATTTGAAGTGTTCGGTCATCGCCAAAAAAGAGATTTCTGCAGTTATACAATATCTCTACCAAAAGATGACGGACAAAACACGGCCTGGGCGTCCAAAAACTGTCGCTGCCAGTGAAATGATAGACAAAGTATAGGGCACCGTCGCTTCTGACTGGTTTTTGACAGTAGAACATTTCAAAAATTCCCCGCATTCTTTTAACCGAGAATAATCATTTGATTACAATTTCGGGTCGTTTCCCGTCAAAGTAGATTTTCAAAATGTCGTCACTCAATTCGTAACTATGAGCAAAACATGGGTGAATCGCTACGTTCCAGAGAAAAACGGTAGGAGAAAGTAGGGTGGCTGTGTAACGGAGATAAAACATAGTTTAGGGTGATGTGAGAAGACGTGCAATAAAACAAAACCCTTTTCATTCATTTCGAATCTCAGTTTATCTTTGGGTCATTTTTCTAAAAAAAAGTGAAACAGTTTAAAGTACATATATCTTGAAAGAATGCCAGAAACTCTTTAGTATTAGTTCAATTTGGCAACAAGTATTATGTAAAGAATATGGGAATATATTTATCAGAAAAATTGGCAATCTTGTTAAATGAAAATTTCCTCATCGCTGTTACTGAATTATGGTTAAATTCAGAGGCGGATGCAGGATTTTTTAAAGGGGGGGACTATAATTTTTTTTAAAATATATTATTGTAACACCACCAAATTACTGTTACAGATGACATGATTTATAAGTGAATCTTATGTTGATTGTTTACTTTTTTTTTGCTGAAGGGGGGGTCGGCTACAGCCCCCCTTAGCCCCTCCCTGGATCCGCCTATGGGTTAAATACCATTCTATAGGTACGTTAGTAGCTTTGACATTGCAACAATTAAAGAAACTTTCATTAACTTTTAATCTTTAAATTATATCATTTAGTTGAAATTACTTCAATCATATACCTACGTAAAGTTTTTCTCGCACATATGTGGAGGCCGATTCCACTTACCTGTCGTGGAAGTGTGGAACCCTACAAATTACGGTGGCTTTTCACATTTATGTGGTGAAATGTAAAACTTTGAGTAACAGTTAGCTAAATACATTCCTGTCAGTCATGTACATAGAAACCCGATTTCGCCGTCCATAAGTGTACGAAGTATACTACTACCACTTATCTGTGCTAGTAGTATTCCATTTCACTAATAGGAAATTTAGCGTTAGCGAATAATTGAACAATACGGATTTCATCAGTAAGTTTGTTTTCTGGATTTTTACCTCAGTGCTCGTAAATGTTTAATAACGTTTGACTCGTAACTGTGAGTTTAGTAGATATTAATTAATCATTTGTTGCCAATGGAATCGATTAATTGTACTTTATTGAAAATTGCATGAATTTTTAATGCTGATTTAATTCAGGCCACTTACATAATAAAAGCAATTAATTCGTACATTTTTATACACAGTGTTCAGTAATATGAAATTTAAATAATGTCGTGTCCAATTAACAATAGAAAAAAAAAGAAAACGCATTCCTCAATAAAATAATTCTTAATACGAGAATGTCTCTCGATTCTTCATCGTAAATTGCAAAATAAAATTGTTTTCCTGTAATAACCTGATTTAAAGGGATACTGGGTCATATCACATTTCACATCCCCACGTTTTCCGCACTTAACAGAATTTCGCTTTTCTCTATAGAATTATAACTAGGCACAAATCTATCCAACTTTTAAGTTACCTTCTGTAACTTCTATTTTTTGAATACTTTACACATTATATTATAAATATGTATTACATCTAATATGTGCATTTCATATGTTAATTGAAAGATCTTTGATGAACATATACGAAACAAGTAGCAAAAGGCGCGAATTCTTATAGAATTCTAATTTCAACCAACTTCAAATCTGTAACTAAACTACCTAATATAAAATACAAGATATGTACTTTTAAATATTTTTTAAAAATACAAAATACAAATACAATATGTACCTATTTGAAATACAATAATACCTTTATATAGGTACCTGTAACTAATCAGTTTCAAAAAAGCAAGATGGACCAGTTTAAAAGCTTATGGAAGTTCAATTGACATGAAACTTAGGAGGTATATTTTCTGTACATATGTACAGGCTGAGTAAAATACATGCACTAACGTATTTCATACAAATTACAAAACATTCCTAGAAATGTATTTGAAATACAGAATACGAAATATGTTTATATAATTATAATTTGTAAAAATACAAAATACAATTACAATATTTGAAATACAAAAATTCAAAAATACCTATACGCATACGGAGTGTTTTTTTGGGAGATTTAGTTAGACGTTTCTAGGAAAGTGTTATAGTTAGATTCTTGAAAATGTGTACTTAGAATTCACTCTGAACCTATCTTTAACATTGCGGTGGGCAAAATACATGCATTAATGTATTTCAAATACAAAATTCAAAATACTCATAAGAGAGTATTGGAAATACAAAATACAAAATACTTTAGGGAAAAATCATCAAATACAAAATACAAATGTATTTCAAATTTTCAATACAAGTATTTTGCGACTGCCCACCCCTACCTATAGTAACATTTTTAGATTTTACGTCTCTATGCATAAAATTCAAAACGAAATTTTAAAACCCGTCATAGTAACGTTGCGGTGGGCAAAATACATACATTAATGTATTTCAAATACAACATTCAAAATATTCTCAAGAGAGTATTTGAAATACAAAATACTTTAGGGAAAAATCATCAAATACAAAAATGTATTTCAAATACTTACTATATTTTCAATACAAGCATTTTTGGACTGCCCACCCCTGCGCATAGAAAATCCATTTTAACAATTTTTACGTCAAATTCAACTATGGGCATTAAATTTTATTTCGATTGTTTTACTCATTTATGAGAGACCAATAAATAATTTAAAGACTTAGGTATGTGATGGAATATGTGATAGAGTGATAAATGTAAACGATGAGTTACGATTAATTACAATGAAAAAATGATTTTATTCAAAAACACGTCAACATACTAACTCAAGAAAACATTATCTATACTAACAAAGTGTCAAAGTCATAAACCACTGAACAATTTATGTACCTGTGTAATAATTGTACATTTAACAATCCAACATTATGCAAAGTTTAAGATTTGGAGATTTGGAATTTGATTATGCATCCTATCGGTAAATTCATTAATTATTATTATTTTATATATGCTGGCGATCGCAATTTTAAAACACAATCCACTTGATTGTTTTTGTAATATAGATTACAAGCATGTACCTACCTAATTAGTTTATAGCGCGTCTGTAAGTATGTACAGAAAATACTATCTGAAAGGGGTGGAATTATACTAAAACTATCGGTACCTTACGAAATGTAGAATGTTTTTACGTAAATTCAGTCTTCCATTTACAAAATTCGTAATGCATAAGGAAGCAGAATACATTAAAAGTTTTGTAACATATTTTATACGTTATATTTTACAAAACAAATCGATTATCTTGTTAAATTGTATTATGAATATAACATTAAGCTGCCTCTATACCTACACCATTAATAAAATTCGAAATCTATGGATGAAATCTATTGGTAACTTAAGATTAGCAATTTAAAGAGTATGCGGTAATAAAAGCTATTCTTCCTTAGTCAATAATCAATTGGTAAATGAAAAACGATTATTTAAGGGATACATCGTAATTTCGCACGGCACAATTCATTCTTTGCACTACAGAAGAGTTCTCACAACAAACAAATTGTTAGTACTTGAGTTAATTATCCTTCCAACTTCCTCTATTATGAAGTGTAAACAGCAGCTTTTCGCATGGCCGGTTTACGATTTTGATGATACGTTTGTTAGTTATGTTATCTACATAAACTGAACGACTCTACACGAATTATCGATCATGGTTATTATATGAACATGCCGAGATAGTTATCTTTATTATTTAGGAACATAATTAATTTCTGTAAAAAGTAAGATAACAACGTATAGGTACTTAATGGCCATATTATATTTACTTAAAGAGAAATTAATAAACAGCGTGTATAAAAAGTGGTAATGACGAGCGAAGACCGAGGATTTTTTCTATATCACTGTGTTCATGAAAGCGCCCATCGATTTCATTATAAAAACGAATCCTACACTTTTACCGTTCAGAACCTTTTAATAATTGAATAGCATAACGTGATCGGAATGTTGATATATCTAAAACATTCCCACTTTAACATTAATACATTTAACCAATCTCGAAATCGAATGCATTTTACATTTCATATCCAAGCTTGGCGAATTTAAATAAGTGTAGATATATCTATAGAAACAGTGGCGCCGACTTCGTGGGGGCAGCGGGGCGCGTGCCCCCATGTAGGCAGATTGCGTGGGGGCATGGCCCCCATGCACTTCACTGGCACGTGAACATGACTATGAACAAAATTGGGATTTGGGAAAGTGAGGCACATTAATTTTATACGTAAAAATGTTAGGAATAGGTCTATATCTATCTGTTTCACGCCATGAAAGTGAGAATTTAAAAATTTTCAGAAATATCAGATCAGGACCGATCCAGAAGTAAATAATTCTGTATGTTTATGATGCAGATGTTTAATTATGTTATGACTGGCTCAGTTTACCTGTTTGTATAGTGTATAGTGTATGCAGATTTATATCAAAATTACGTTACTATACACGATACCACAGTCTGTGACAATACTGACCGGAAAAAATGTTTTGTTTAGTCTTTTCCTAGGCTGTCGCTGTTAGCGTGTTAGCATATCAGTTATTTCGTTAAATCATCATTTACAACATAGAATAGATGGTAATATTTCGTATGTCGTACTCTATTACAAACAAAGAAATACATTGTATGCAGTTTAGATGTTTTTCCAAAATGTTGTCTTCTATGAATAAAAATGAAACTGCAATAAAGTAGTTTTTTTATCTTGATATTTCAAAAATACCTACACCGTTGCTCCTTATGATTTTAAAAGATGAGCTTTTCCTGTAGGCTGCTGCCCCTTGCCCCCATGTAGATCTTAAAAACCCGGCGCCACTGTATAGAAAACCGTACTAATAATAATTAGCTCGTAACAACTTCATAATATAATTTATAGACACGTTAATAAAAATAATAAAAACGGAATAAATTTACATTTGCTTAATTACTATTTCAGTAGTTGCCAAACAAGTTATAAATTAGCAAATCGCTAACTTTTTTTAATGAAGGGTGTTAAAACGTAATCTAGATAATTATACTTGTAAACTTATTTTCATCTTGGCGATAAAATTAAATTTAATTTGCGTTAGCGATTGTTATAAATCGAAAGCACGAAAGGGTATATTTCGAAAACCGAAGAAACGAATACGGTCTCGAATTAATTCAAGAATGATAACAATCGATTTTGTTTCATAATCGCTTTTCAAGCTGCGGAAAACATGCATTATATAAATGGATTTTCCAAAGCAGAGGACTGTTTAAACGCGCAATGCGCGAGACTTAAATCCTCTAAAAGCGGCTACATTTTTCCGGCGGACGAACACGGTTGGAATCGCATCCGCAAAGCATGAGGGGGTCATATATCGATTACTAGCTCGACAAGGTACTTGTCACGTTTGATACAAGTGAAATAGCTGTTTACAAAAGCCTCCCGCCTTTCAAGGGGTAGGCGGTTGTCTAGTTTCTACATAATTATTTTATACTTCTTTGATTAGCAGTCCTTTTTATTAATTTGAAATCTAGACGAAATATCGAAATAATATAATAAATTATAAGAAAAGAAAAGATTTTACAATCTTTATGTTACATCAGTTGGTGAGAAGATCGAATCTCATACCAAAATTCCTTTCTTTCTATTGGGTTATTTTGAAAAGGTATTAGTAGATAAATATACAATAGCCTATGTAAATAAAGAAATTTTAAAAAATAGAAAAATTTTTCACACACCACTATCATTAATCATTGTTATAAGCGCAAACTGTCTCAGTCGAATAACATTTTAGTTTTTCTCTGTATTTCTTATATTGTTTAAGCAATTTATTTACGACTTTTTGAAATGGCATTCTTTATAGGATTCTTTGACAAAGCGATTCTTTTTATTTTTAACATTTTACTTAGAAAGGTCTACCATAATTAATCTTTTTCGTTCCCAAATTGTTTCAGTGCAGGATGAAGGTGATGCAATACAGAAACTGTATAATTATGATAAATTATTATTTACAAATATGTGTTTATTAAACCGTTTATTAATGAATCAATGTACGAAACATGCATTAAATTGTATTTGAACAGTAAAGTCTGTTCAAGTAAATAATACTGTTAACTGAAGTACATATATGTCTAAAAATGGCCTAGTTATACATTTTTATGGCAAACAATTTTCATTTGTGTAAATTTTATCTATATAACATTGCTGTGTAGCTAGAAAAAATTAACCTCCGTAAATCAAATAAAAACATCCGAGAATGCATCAAAGTGCATAATTATAGTGAACTCCATGAATTACCAACTTCAGTGGCCATTTTGACCAACTTAAATGATATGAAAAAGTTAAGAACTATTGATACAATAGATCTCGGCCCATAACATGAATAAAATAAATAAAAAATAAAACATTGATAAATGCACATGTTTTTCTTAACCATCTAAATTTTTCTACACCAAATTTTGAAGTAGTATTGAATAGTACATTGGTAATATGAAGTTTCTTAAACGGGCATTGATAATATTATTTTCGCCTCTATATCATATGTATAAAGGACATAAAGGTCGGCGTTTTTTAAATTTATCTTGACTTACATCCCTCCGAAAGCCTAGGGCGCGTTCTCAGGTGATGATGGATCGAAGAACGCCTCTTAGATATAAATAGTAGGAAAGAAATCAAATATTTCCCGCGAACCAACAGGAAAACCCGAGCGACGTCTGATTCAGTTGGGCGGCTAAAAACAATTCGCCAATACGTCTGCCTAACGTGGGTATGTCTTAATGAAGCCTAACAATCTAAAGTACAAGCCAAGAAGACAACATCTAATTTCATAATATAAGAACTACAGATGAGATATATGAACTGGCAGAAAAATTAGAACTAATTAAATGGGACATAATTGGCCTGGCAGAAACCAGGAGAAGAGAGGAGAAGGCATTGATATTAGAATCAGGTATAGCCGTACCAACCGTATAAAATAAAAAATTTGCTCATCTTTATTTTTTTCAATAAAAAGATGTGTACTTTATTAAATTACATGAAAGCGCAAAAGTACAGTTTAATAAGTTATAACCGCAAAAAGGTTGGTAAACAAACTGCGAAAAACAAAACTTAAAAACCTGCTAAAACTAACATTTTGCCACACTTTGTAAGTACGTACTAAGTTGACTAAGTACTTATAAAATATAAAACGAAACGAGGCTTTATAAAATTAATATTCTTCTTTGGTTTAAATCTGAAATGAAATAACATAAATAAAAAGTAAACTTAAAAAACTAAAAAATATAATAACAAGGAAATAGGAACATAAACATTAAATCTTATTGAAACGCTTGCTGTCTAACTTTTATCCAAGTAATGTTTTGTACAGCACGTCTTGATTAATGGACAACATTGCCAAGGAGTTCAATTTTTCTTAGCCAATTGAATATCTTAAATATATTTTTACCCTTTTCAGAGTTCACCACTTGCATTTGTGACTATGCTGGAGAAAAAAATACGCAGACAAGTATTAATGTTGGGAAACGAAGATATTAATTTATTTTCGTATAAAACTTGTACCAATTCCAATGGAGTTTCGACTTTCATATCCGAAAGAGATATGTTAACAGCTTTTTCAGATGAACACATTCTTGAGGAAAATATTCGTCCAAATCCTCCACGTACTTTTCTTGTAAAACGTTTCAACTATGAAAATATTTTCATCTTCTATTATCTTAACATTGAAGACAAATTTAAATACTTTTGAGCAAGATTTGTAGCCATCAGTTCGACGAATAATTTCGGATTTAAGGTTGTCTTAATTATTAAAACAAAACATTGTATTCGTTTCTTACTCTAAATTCTTTTCCACTAAATGCAATTTTCATTTGATAACCTGCTTTTCTACGTAATTTAGAGGAAGACTAATGTGTTGTATTAACTCTTTTAGGTAACAGTGTGTGCTCAAACTTTGAAGAATTCTTTAATTCACGTTACAACAAGTCCCACCTATGTGTAGATTGGGAAAAAATTGTAAATGGCTTGTATATGCATAAAAAAAGAGATTGCTTCTAAACAGCAATCTGCCGCAGTTTGCATAACTAAATTTAATGAATGAGCACTGAGCAGCACTGGGTACAAAGAGAGCTATCACTGTGCAATGTGCAATCTTATATGCGCTTGCATCCCAGAATACTTGCAACTCATATTACTGGCATTATCAAAAACCTGGCCTCTGAAGTTCTTAATATCTAAATGTAGAGATTTGAACGAGTCAGGGACACAACGCCGAATGGACACAACGCCGAATGGACACAACGCCGAAACTTGGACACAACGTCGAAACGAATTGTTGGACACATCGCCGAAACTGGACACAACGCCGAAATCAGCCGTTGGACACAACGCCGAAAAAGGACACAACGCCGAAATGAGTAGTTGGACATATTGCCGAATGTGGACACAACGTCGAAAAGCAAAAATGGACGTTGCATAGATCGGAAATCGGACGTCAAAGCCGAAGTTTCACAACATCGAAACAGCTTAATGGACGTATCGTCGATTGGACACTACGCCGAAACCTCTTTCTGCATTAATTTTAATTATTAGGCCAACGACTTGTCCGTTTATATTAATAGTTATTTGCACTACAAGTGGCGGTAAGTGATTTTTTTTATTCGAGGTGGGAGTTTGTGCACCGAAGCGGAGCTGAGGTGCATAAACCCACCGAGAATAAAAAAGAAACTTACCTACGCGTTGTGCATTACGTTTTTCTCACTACCACAGGGATTAACTCTAATAATGTGTACAAAATATTTGGGTATATAATAGTAATTACGTATAATTAAAAATTTACTGGCATAATCGAGTATGCTGATTGATTAGTTGCTGTAGTTACGACAAACAAACAAATTCAGTAGAAAAATTTTGATCAGAAATCCGTTTTCTAATCGATACCATAAACAAATATTTGTGATCAATATAATGAGTGATTCGAACGAGGTTGTAGATTTTTTTGAAATTGAAAGTAGTGCTAATGCAGCTCGAGCGTCGTTACTGCCTGAAAAGTCAAAGGCTCGATATGAGCGAACATTGTTAAGACAATTAATGAAACTGTGCTTTTGGCATATTTTAACGACAGGGCATCGAATCTAACGTCTCCAACCAGCTTATGGAGTGAATATTCTATGTTGAAATTAACGCTTTGTGCTAATGAAAATCTTGACATTTCAAAATTCAAGCAGGTACGTATCTAAGTATATCAGATTTTAATTTTGCTAAATGTATCCTACCATTTTATAGGTGATCTCATTTCTCAAGAGAAAAAATGATGGGTATATTCCTAAGAAGGCTAACATTTTTAATTTTTACCAAGGAAGAGATAACGAGGTTTCTGTGTGATGCTCCGGACCACGCATTTCTATTGATGAAAGTTGCGATGGTTTTGGGAGTTGCCGGTGCTTGCCGGACCGATGAACTTTATCATTTGAATTACGAGGACGTTGAAATTAAACCTGACGTAGGGATTGTTAAGATTCTGCAATCCAAGAACAAAATCCCACGATCATTTGTGGTAACTGGTTGCAGTGAAACGGTTAATTGGCTCAAGATTCTTGAAAAATATATGAAGTTGCGTCCCTCTAATACCAAAGAAAGTAAATTCTTTTTACGTTATGGTAATGGTAAATGTGTACGGCAAGTAGTAGGCAAGCATACTTTATCCGCGATACCAATGAAAATAGCAAAATTTTTAAATCTGAACCACTGCAAAGACTACACGGGCCACAGCTTTAGGAGAACCTCCGCTACTCTTTTGGCTAACAGCGGGTCGGACGTCCTATCTTTGAAAAGACATGGAGGGTGGAAATCCAACACCGTTGCAGAGGGGTACGTTGGAGATTCTTTAACCCATAAAGTCCATGCGGCTAACAGCATTTCCTACGGAGGAACCGTTGAAAATTCTAGTAATGCAATTGATATAGTTAATAACGTTATTTCTGTTACGAACAAGGAAGAAAATGATGTTAAACAATTTGTAAAGATACCCGGAATTAACATTCAAGAATGTTCAAATTGTACTTTTAATATTAATATTAATAAATAAATGAGTCCTCTATTTAGGTATACATGACAAGTGTACATAGGCGGAAAGTGGTACATAGGCGGTAAATCGTTTTTTCACTCCTTAGATACCATATGTTTATGTATCTAAGTAACGGTTTTACTTTCCATTTCTGTCGTGTTTTTATCAAAGTAACGTTGATTTACCAAGGTGGTAGTGAGAAAAAGACTGTACAAACTTGGGAAATTTAGAAAATTCTACGAGCATGTACACTATTTTGCTTTCATTCAGTACATTATATTCCATTTTCGAACGTCAATTACCTTAATTATGACAAAAGTGATGTAAATTTAAATACAATATTGTTTCAATGAGTAGTCAGACTATCGAATGTTAATAATAGGTAAGTACATGTTTTCTTTTGAAAATGATATGAAAAATTAGTGCCGTACGCACACTAATAGTTTATTGGTTCGATTCATTTTTCGATTTATCCTAGTCACCGTAAGCGACGTTTATAGGAAGCAAAGTGCTCCCTTTTCCGATTCAAAGATTGGTCAGAATTTTCCCACGGTCTATATACTACTACGGTTGCCTCATCGGCTAAAAACCCTCTGATTGGTCAATGCCGTGTGACGTCGCTCGGCGACTTTTAAGCTAGGCGTTCGAGCACTGTTATAGGAATAACAATAAGCAGTAAAAAGTAACTGGGAAATTATCACCGCTTTGATGTAAAATGCACCTTAGTAATAATTAATTAATTAAAGGAACAAGCAATATTTATCTTAATATTTATCTTAACTTAATGTTCCGTATTTCATATTTTATTGTGGTGTAGTGAGGTATCCCATTTTCAAACGAAAATGAAATAATAAAACAAATCATTATTTTTATTAAGGGCATACATAGTTGTTCTCTATCTGTTTAGCTAATAAGCATTTTTGCTACCTTAGTTATTCACTCCATAATCGTGTTCTGTTAAATGCACTGAACAAACACGGCAACTACCATAATTCCATTTACCCTCACGACGGCATTTTTGCATCCAAATTGCTCTTATTTCTGGGTTTTTAGGAAAATTAAGATAAGACACATTTTTTCCACCTTTTCTAGTTTTTTCTAAACTGTTGTTACATGTAGCAACAGTACAGCGGCACCCTGTCATTTAACTTTTTGATTTTAACAATATAATTTTAATTTCACGTAATAATAACAACAAATATGACAGATACGGCATACACTCACGGGCATTCACTAGGCAACGGTGCTCAAACAGTCGCCGAGTGACGTAGGCTTTCCCCCTGCTCGCTTGTAACGTATCCCCTATAAGCAGGGTTATGGGGCAACCGTAGTAGTATATAGACCGTGGAATTTTCCTACGTAATTTTTGTTAAAAAAAACTTTAAAAAATACTTAAAAAATAAACAATATCAAGATGAACTAATTCATAATAATGTACTATTAAAAATGTATAGTAGAATATTTAAAAAAAAGGAGACTAACACATAAATCAACATTTGACACTTGACAGCAATAAATATACTAGGTATTTATTATTTTCTAATATTTTATAGTACCAAGAAGAGTCAGTTATGTTAGTACTAGTCGCACATATTGCTCAACTTTAATTCGGTCAATATTGGACAGATGGAATGATCAACTGTTCTAATAGGCGATGTCCTCTCCAGTGGATGGAATTTAAATAAAAGTATCAACAAGTATTCGAGTCTTTATCAATCACGAATTAGAATATTCGAAAAAAGGCCAAAAGAATGGTTACCTTGGAGTATGTCTTATAAAGTTATAAATAATATAGACTTTACGTCTTCGCTATTCGCAGCAGCAGCATCCATCATTGAATATCTAAGTAATAAAGAATCTTTCTTTTCCACATCGGGTAGATGGTTATGCTCTTCGCCGGTTTTTATGAATTGATGTTTATTGCAACATGTCTTGCAACATGATTTTTTGAAACACTAACCCAAAGTAAGCAATAAAATTTGTGTTAAATAGTTTTAAATACTACCTGCTTTATTACATTTCTGGGAACCTGATTTTTCAGACAGGTTTTGTTAAGTTAAGGTAAGAATTATTTCAAGATAAAAATAATAAATTATCATTTACTCCATTTAGCATTTAATTAGCCGGGAATCAATCATATATGAAAATCAGGCTTAAGTAGTACAACATAATATTCAATTCGTTCCAATATTCTGAGATACATATGACGTCATATGACTATAAATAATGTATATAATCAGAACTTTTTTAATTACTTTTAGAAAGAAATTTCGATTATATATCCCATCGCGAGGTTTCGGCGTAGTGTCCAATAGACGATATGTCCATTAAGCTGTTTCGATGTTGTGAGACTTCGGCTTCGACGCCCGATTTCCGATCTATGCAGCGTCAATTTTTGCTTTTCGGCGTTGTGTCCACATTCGGCAATATGTCCAAGTACTAATTTCGGCGTTGTGTCCTTTTTCGGCGTTGTGTCCAACGGCTGATTTCGGCGTTGTGTCCAGTTTCGGCGATGTGTCCAACAATTCGTTTCGACGTTGTGTCCAAGTTTCGGCGTTGTGTCCATTCGGCGTTATGTCCATTCGGCGAAGTGTCCAGGTCCCTAAACATCAGACTGTCTCCTCGTGTTCAATATACAAATAATTATCTAACAGGACAGCCTACATAATACATAGGTACATAATACTAGAAATAAATGAAACAACAACGCAACCTCATGAAATTGATAAAGTAGAAACGATCTACAAACAAATACCAACAGGGTATACAAGAACATAAGAAACAATATAAAATCATTTTAGGAGATTTGAACGGTAAACTAGACGAGTAGCAAAATATGGATTCGGCATGATAAGTAAAGATGTGAAATGCTTTACATTTCCCTAGAAACAGAAGAATTATGTACCTACGTTTTTTATGACTACGTGCAATTTTAACTATAAACATATCAAAATAGTTATTTATGTACCAATTTGGTGGAAGGAAAAACAAATGGTTGACATTGTTGCCCAATATGTGAATTTCATGCGTTTTTTATGACCACGTGAAATTTTGACCATCGTTATGTATGTATAAACGGGGGTACACGCGATTCTCGCGTTTTGCGTGCTTTGGGGGGAGGGGGTATCTGTGATTGTAGGTTGTAATAGCTTTTGTTTTAAAATATCACACCTTGTTGAGCTGGCTTAGTTGCTTGAAAAAAGAAAAAAAATTTACATTTTTGTACCTTTTCAGATTTTTGACCCTGTAGGTATCTGTAATTTAGCAAGTTATTAAAGTAACTAAAATAAAGGATTACATTTACTTACATTTGACGTAAAAATCACAAAAATGGGTTGATATTTGGTAAAGATATACGAATTCGTTCCTACCTATAGTAAATTTTTACCAATTATAAAAAAAAATGTAAAATGCAAACTTTTTGGAATAGATTTGAGACCAAAAATACATAATGGCCCTTTCACAATGTTAATTACGTCTTTGCACATGTCTTTGCCCAAAAATTAACGAAAATATAACAAATTAAGTGTCAACTTCATAAGGATAGTTTAGAATGAATTTTGAATGTAAAAGAACTCAATTTGGACACTGGCAACTTTTTGGGAATACGAATGGCCTTAGGGAGAACGTTTTAACATTCATCTTTAACTATAGTAAAACTAAAAATACCATAAAACATAAAATGTACAAATAGAAAGCTGGTCTAACGTTGCATAACATCTGTTTTATAGAAAGACCTTCTCTACCTTAAACAGTTTCAAATTTTTGTTTATTTCACTAACTAAAGGCCTCATTTACACGTATATGTACAGCAGTAAATATGGATTTTACTTCCTCTTAATTACAATATAAGTTGTATATTTAGAAGTATAGTCAAAGTATAGGTATTCTCTTTGGTATAGTGTAACGTAACAATACACTTGCCACCTACTTTCATCAATAGATATTAGGTAAGTTAAATATGTAGACAAAAACATTTTTCTCGGTGAAAACATTCGACTATATATGTTACCTACGACATCGTCCATCGTTCAAAATCTCTAAATTCGAAACAAGCACACAAACCTGTACATTTCGAAAGTTACCGAAAGAAGGTATCGGGACACATAAATTAGTCTACGATGAATGCTGTTACTACTTTTTACATCATTTTAACCATGAAAATGTTAACGCGAGGCATAATAGAATCATTTTTCATCATTTGAATAACTTTTCAATTTGAAATAATTAAATTTCCATGTTATCGAGAAAAAGTTTCCGATACTTGTCATTTTGAAAATTTTCGCGAAAATACTTTCTGGCATTGTTTTAATGTTCGAAATGGGTTAACGACCTCGGACAGACAAACTATGCATGTTTACACAAAATTTTCACCCAAAAATAAGCACAAATGGCGAATTCTATTTTACACGTAATCTCCATAAGGAAACTTGGAACGTATTTTCTAAGTAAAGAAAATATATTATTTTAGACACAAATACCGCTTGAATAAGATGACAGACTTTTACACTAAAATGTTTAAAACTTACTTTGGAAAAAATTAGTGCAGATATTTACGTGGTTTGCGGGGGTATCTTATTATTTATAATTGTAGGGTAGCATTAATTTGTAGGTTATAATAGCTTTGGTTTTAAAATAGGTATCACATCCGCATTCGTCAGGATTCGGCGACTGTCGGAAAAGTGCACAGCAACACAAACATATACACATCTTTCGGTTATTATATAGTGATCAATTTCCAATGTCTATCGAAAACATTTACCTTTCCTTATTTCTATACTTACAGTAAACTGTGATTTTAAAGTTGAATTTTAGTCAGATACATCAACTTCTCGGACTTTTACGATATGAGTGGATAACTAAGTAAGTTTGGGTTTGGTACATTTTTTATTTTGTTTGCAGCTAAACAGTTTAATAGTTACCCCGCAACAAAAATCAGTTGTAAGTAATAATAAATATTCAACTTGTTAATTAAAGTACTGCGTTGATTTTTCGTTCGTTCGCAGTTCTTAAGTAAATAATTTAAAACAAATGATAAATTAAGCAATCCAGTTTACTAATTACATATTATACAGGATGATCCACCAGTAAGTGGAAAGGATGAATTGCATCGATATAATTTTTTCAATGTCGTGTCAGGCGTTAATAAAACTGAAATTTTAAATTAGTTTAAGTACATATACATACTTATATGTATATAGGATATGCTATAGATAGGCAAAATTTGGTCACAATACACAAAAAAGTGTTTATCTTCAATGTATTTGGATAGCCAACGTTTCATAATTTAACATTACGTGAAAACATGATTCAATTACATTTGAAAAAAAATTGTATCGAGTAGTAGGTAAATTATACGAGACGAGAGCCTAACACACTGAAATAACACGGAAAACGTTACTGTAAACTTTACGATGGTATAAAAAGAATTACTAGAAAAGATAACTGAATAAAATCATTTACGAGCACCTCGTAGAGAACTAAACTTAACTTTCATCCTATAAGCGCTATCGATCTTCACCATCTCGTCTTACCTCTACGTTGATTTGGAGTCTGGTATAACTAGTCTAGAAGTTGTTTAAAGTTTTGTCATTGGAAATGGTATCTGATCTACAAGCTTCCAGGAGCTTGAATGGTATTATTGATTTTAGCTTGTTTAATTTTACTATTGACACATTAAGCAATAACCACTTTTATGAATATTAAAATAATATAGGTACAGAGAAATTTGCCTCAAACACGTGAAACTAAATGTGAACAGGCATGTGGTACTGACGACTAATGCTATTCTATTTGGATACCTTATTATATTACGTTATTCGAACGACATAAAATTGTTTCGTGACCATAAAATAAAACTTTTATCGTGTTTGTGTTCCTTTTCGTTCTCATTTGTCATTTCTATAGAACCCACGCTTCGCTGCAGCCTGGTTTTAGTCATTAGTTTGTAAAGAAGATGTATTATACTCTAATGGGATTTACTTCTCGAGCTTGCGGTTTTATATTTCTACTTTAATAACTCCTAGATTAGGACGTCACTATAATGCTTAACTTAAATTTGGAAAAAAGATAACTTGGTGGTAAAAACCATATAATATGTACCTACCTACTGTTTCATATGAATTTAATCCAATCATACCACTTACCATAACGTAGTGCCTTTGCATTTCAGTCTTTTCACTAGCCAATTTTTCGCATTCCAATTTTAATCTGTAACAACAAAAAACATATCAAAAAAGTACATACCTAAGACTATAAAATAGATCTGTTAACCCTACTTCCATTTATCTTATTGTTTGCTCTATTTTCAGATAGTGATAGTGCGCAATAATAAATGTACATAATTCTCATAGTGTCAGTTGATAAAAAAAATTTTAAGCCAAAGAGAACTTCTAAATCTTTGAAAGAGGTAGTTAAACTTTTGCCATCGATTGTGTAATCGTAATGTATAGGTGACGTTGTCGATGTAACCACTTGACACCGTGTTCAGAGTCAACTCGTTCCTATGGCTCAAGTTATTTATGACATTTAACTGATTTGGTAGTTGTTCACAATTGGACATAGAATGTATGGTGGAAAATATTTTAATGTCATCCACATATGCCAAAACAAATTCGCCTAGTTCATCAAGTAGAAGTCATTCATATAGACATTGAATAACAAAGGGCTAAGATTAGAGCCCTGTGGCACAACAGATGTTAAGGTGTATGGATTAGACACGTACACGTACCCATTATAAGCAACGCGCTGAATCCTCTCACTAATCTACGACGGACGTAAAGAAACTGAGTAAGGTTAGACTAACTCATGTTGCTTGAAGTTTACGTAATATGTACATAGTCGCATGATTAATTCTGTTGAACGCTTTAGAGATATCTGTGTATATAACGTTTGCTTCCTCTTATCAAGAGCGTGAGCATTGCTTGTTGTGATACATGTCAGATTTGTTTCAGTCGATCTTCTTGACATAAAACCATATTGGTGAGGTGAAAGTAAATTCTGAACTGCAACGGAGATGTGTTTGTAGAGCACCATTTCAAGTATTTTGGCAAAATTTGATAAAATGGAAATTGGACGGTAATTTGTAACATTGTTATTTGCACCATTCTTAGCCTTTTCCCATTCGGTTAGAAAAACTTTCGTTTGCAATGATAAGCGATCCGAACATTCTTTAATAACATAAGAAGGAATCTGATCTAACCCTGGCGTATTTTTGTTCTTCAACTTATTTATAACTGTTATTATGTCATTTGCGGATATTGTTGATATACAGGGTGGGTCATTGAAAAGGTAACACGCCTGTTTTGGGACACTTAGACAAGTTTCTTAAAAAAACGCTCGGACACGTCGATTTTCTATTTTGGGGGACAACTTTTGATGTCAAATTTGACTTTGTCAGGTCAACCCCCTAGCCCCAGCAACACCTAATTCAAGAATTTAAATAGGGAAAAGGAGTCGAGCGCCCCTCATTTGAAACGTCTTTTAATTCTCTATTCGACAGTATGAATGAAAATTAGTTTTATTCAATTTTTTTTCACCCCCATGAAAAGCACCCTCTAGATTAACTAAGGTGGGGGTGTTGTTTAGGAAAAATCCTGAAACATACCACCTTAGACCTTTTGAACGGCACATTTTGATGTCAAATTTGACCTTATCAGGTCAACCCCAGCAACTCCTAACTCAAGAATTTAAATAGGGAAAGGGTGTCGAGCGACCCCTCATTTGAAGCGTCTTTTAATTCTCTATTCGACAGTATGACCGAAATTAGTTTTATTCAATTTTTTCCACCCCCATGAAAAGCACCCTCTAGATTAACTAAGGTGAGGGTGTTGTTTAGGAAAAATCCTGAAATGTGCCGTTCAAAAGGTCAAAGGTGGCGTGTTTCAGGATTTTTCCTAAACAGCACCTCCACCTTAGTTAATCTAGAGGGTGTTTTTCTTGGGGGGGGGGGGGGATTGAATAAAACCAATTTTCATTTGTACTGTCGAATAGAAAATTAAAAGACGCTTCAAATGAGGGGTGGCTCGACTCCCTTTCCCTATTTAAATTCTTGAGTTAAGAGTTACTGGGGCTAGGGGGTTGACCTGACAAAGTCAAATTTGACATCAAAATGTGCCGTTCAAAAAGTCAAAGGTGGCGTGTTTCAGGATTTTTCCTAAACAACACCCCCACCTTAGTTAATCTAGAGGGTGCTTTTCATGGGGGTGAAAAAAAATTGAATAAAACTAATTTTCATTCATACTGTCGAATAGAGAATTAAAAGACGTTTCAAATGAGGGTCGCTCGACTCCTTTTCCCTATTTAAATTCTTGAATTAGGTGTTGCTGGGGCTAGGGGGTTGACCTGACAAAGTCAAATTTGACATCAAAAGTTGTCCCCCAAAAATAGAAAATCGACGTGTCCGAGCGTTTTTTTAAGAAACTTGTATAAATGTCCCAAAACAGGCGTGTTACCTTTTCAATGGCCCACCCTGTATGTTTATATACACTGAGTATTAAAATCGTTCATAGAAGGCTTCTGTAATCACACGATTCTGTTGCTTCGGAATATACAGATTGGATGAACTGCTTACACAGATTAACAATAGTGCGTCATTCCCTTAAAAAATCAACCACAATAAGACCTTAAACGTCCCCAATCACAGGTCCAGGAAGTTAGCCACCGATATGAAACACAAATGACGTCACCGTGCAAAGTCCTTCCATGTTCCTCGCCATATTAAATTACAGTACGTAACCAAGACACGCTGTGGCCAGCTTCCGGCCGTAGAATTTGAGGTCCCATTATGTTTTGAACCCCCGATGTGATTAGGTTCTGGTGTGAAGTATATACAATTACGAAATCCCGTGGGATGCTGCACGGTCGCGATATCTATGCTTCAATAGCAAGAAATGCAGTGGCTAACTTCCACACTGTGACTTTGGGGCTATATATCTTCCAAACCGCAAGTGTGCCTGGGTTCTGGTGTGAAGCAAAAATGAATACTAGCGAAACACTAAGGATTCAGCCCCATCACGACATTTGTGCTTCAATAACAAAAAATGCTGTGGCTAACTTTCAGCCTCTGACTTTGGGACTATACATATCTCCTGCTGAACCGTAGGTGTGGCTGGGTTCTGGTGTGAAGTACAAATATCGAAGCACTAAGGATTCTGCCCGGTCACCACATTTGTGATTCAGTAATAAAAAAGTTGTGGCTAACTCCAACTTCTGACTTTGAGGCTGGATATCTACCGAACCGTATGTGTAGCCGGGTTCTGATGTGAAGCACAATGAAGCACTAAGGACTTTGCACGGTGACGTCATTTGTGCTTCATATTAGTGGCTAACTTCCTGGACCTCAAAATCGCGTTAGCCATAATTTTGCCTGCCGAAGGACACGCCGTTTCCTTTTTAGGTGAAGTTGTGCATCGTCAATCCACGATTGACCTCTTGGATTCGTTAACCACGGTTTTACCCCACGCCACTATACTCTTCAAGAATATTTCTCCTTTATGTTCATAACGGATAAGAAGTGCAGTTGGCTTGCTTTTGAGCGTGAGTGAAAAGTTTCGGCACCCATTTTTCACAAACTTTACGGAACTTTCACTCTTAATGAACAATGTGTTCGACATTTACCTACCACGCTTATCTCAAGACATCTTGACATTTCTCGTGTAAAAATCCGTCGATCATTGCGCATCAACTCATCAATTCTCTGAATGTTTTCCGAAGTTACGAGTGTTTTCGCCTTTCACGAAATTGTTTACAGTAGGAAAAGATTTGAGTCTTTGAGAGAGTGTTTTCTCCAAACTGTATAGTCTCCTCAAAATTTCACTTGGATTCACATCTTTTGCTAGGAATATGATTGCAATGGGTTGCGCAATTTACGTATTGGAAGCTTGATACTATGAAATATTATAACTAAAGAAGTTTTGACGGTGTTTAGATGTGGTTAGATATACAAAAGGAAAGAAAAGAAGCTATAAAACGTTGAAAATCTAAGCATTTCAGGATCTTAAGGAAAACCCTGCAATTCATATTGCTAAAATGGCCATTTTGGAAGTAATCATCTAATAAATCAATAAAAAACTATGCATAGGACAAATTCTATATAGTATAGTGATCTTCTGGTTTCAAATTGTACATTTTTCTCAATGGAATAATTTAGATAGAACTAATTCAACCGTAATGTAAGACGGTGATACAAGTAGAATAAAGAAGTTATATTAAACAGTAAATAGTAATCAAATACAGACAATTAATCCTATTATATGAAAATTAATATTAACCACAGTTATTCCGTTCGGAATGTTAATTTATTATACCTAAAAAGGATACAGCCGCGATGTTTGATAAGATGTAGGTACGAATAAGTAGAATTCCCACTGAAGCTTCTGTTATTTCCTTCAAAAAATTCAGTTAATAAATAATATCAAACTTAAAAAGCTTTAATAAAGGCACCGAGTCGAATACGTTAATATATACATTTTGACATTAATTAGGGATAAAGGAGAATGTGATGAAATAATCTGTTCCATAACTGTTAATGGTAAGATATCGAGATCCTCGATTAATACGGATATTTGCACTAGCGTTACAAAGATGGAGCCACAAACATTAAATGACTACCTTGTGGTGGTAGGTTACATTCACTGTTCATCTATTCCAATTAATTTTAAAGTAATTTCAAGTTTAATTACCTACCAGATTTCTATCGATTAAGATTTAGTGTCTAAAATGTTGGTTTACTTAACTGAGATTTGTTTTATTGTTAAATTGAAAAAAAAAGCTGAGTACACTTACGTATGATATTGTGCTTGTAAAAAGTTAAATTCTTCTTTTATTCGTTCCAGTGTATCGGCAATTGTAAACTTAATTTGACCGGCTTGAGGTGGAGGACCCTGCAACAAAAAATATATCGTTTTATCATGATACGTTTTTTTTTCGAGCGAACTTTTACTTCAATAGATCTTTTTTCAATAGAACACCCACCCGCATATCTATTTTATTTTGGGTCGAAATGAAATATGACTTTCGTTATCCTGACTAAATTCATTTTTGTGTAAGGCTTATAGCATTAGTTAATGTCGTAACACATTTTAAACTAAAATATTGATATTGTGTAGAGAAGATTCAGTTGGGTGTAGCTGTCATTGGTGACAAGAGGGTTAGTAGTTAAGGGTTCGTGTTTAGTTTCACTAGGGGTCTGGCACCCTAACAAACCAGCAAGTAATCTCGCTTATATCGTTCCGAGATTTTCACTGCATTATAGTCGTTTCTGAGGGAGGGATTCATTACACAGATTTGTTAAGAGGTTCATCGATTCTGGAAGAGGGGAAACGGTTGTTACGCGTACTGACTAATCACTCATCAAGTGCTTTATCAATTGCGTACTACAGCACACTTTGTTGTTTCTCCGTTATGAAAAGGTTAATTAAAAAATTGTACGTATACCCTTGTTCGAATAAAATGATGATATATTTTTAGCAATAATGAGCAGTCTTCGATTTATTATAACAACTGTCAATTTTCTTTTCAATATAATTATTCCTTTTCAGTTTCGCGTAGTGGTAAGATTACGTATTACTAAGACAAATTAACGGATAATCGCACTACACTAGATAAAAACTAGATAAATTGATAGTAATAAAGGAAGTAACGGAGATGATATTCAAGAAAGCGCCCGCGACATTAATAAATTCCAAAAATACATACTACCTACTATTAGTTCCGTATGAGACTACCTACATTTCTGTTTTTGTATACTGTGCAGATGGATGAAGTAGAGGGTACAAAATACTCTAACATTAATTTCATAACATGGAATGAGAAAAAGTAAGAAACTTCAAAGAAATATTAATTTGTACGGTTTTAAAACAACTTGAAAATTAATGACAAAACCCTTGGGATATAAATTGTCCGCAATTATTCGCCTTAAACATGTTATATAATTTTACGAATTAGACTAACGACTTATTTTAAACTGTTTATTAGAGCGCTAATGGCAATTAAAGGAGAAACCATGTACAAATAAGGACAACACTTTCACAACCTACACAATTTTTATAAATTCAATAAATTATTGAAGCCTTGACATTTATAAATTATTTAATACCCGCTAATGCTCGGTATTGTTCTTCCCCCAACGTTAAGAGAGGGTTCTTCGATCTCCTTATCCACACTCTCGATGTTTGGTTAATTATATGGCTATAAGATTGGGGTGACATAATAGGAAATATTTTTAATACCGCAATATGAGCTAGGGTGATTTTTTAAAGTTACCAACCCTCCGTCCGTAGGTTATTACTTTTCATCTTTACTCTATAATCTACAATGATGTAATCACATCTGTGATGTAATGTTCGAAAATATGTTAATACAATTCTCTTTTACTTTATCAATGTAGGGAATAAAAATTTTATAGCATGAATGCGTTACTTGATTTGTTTATAATAATTCTTCAGATTAATGCAAATTGTCGACAAAAAACCAGTAAAGTACCTACTATACAGGGTGGATCAATATAGTCCGTGGATGGAAGATTGTGGGTTTATGTTGCCGGGATATGGTGGGGTACCCGTAAGGCTACAAACCTAAAATAATTTCACTTGAATCGCAAAGTTTATACTGGGTGATTTATATCAGTTGCATTTTTGAAATGGAACCCCCTATAAGTATATTATTGCATATTTGGATTTCTTGGTCAATTCTAGCGCGACACGTAGATACTAGATAGTATCTACAACGAATCGTTTAGCCGCAATTCGTTATTTTTACAAAAAGTAGATGTCTAAAAAAATTGAATATCGCAGGGATCACAAAGCTCTAGCCTGGTCTAGACAGTCAAATCCAAACTCTTCATGTGTTCGGAGAAATTACTACGTCAATTTAAAAAATTTCTATCAAAGGTAACTTGATTTTTTTAAATGGCACGGCCAAGTGTTCTTTATTGCATCAAATGTAAAATTTTATTGCCTTTCAAACGATATGATTATTATTTAAAACAAAAGAACGACGACATTCGATTAATTCGCATAAAAGAGAACGCTTGCAGTGTGCGCGATTAAGTGGAACTGTATCATTATAAATTTATGTATTATTTTTTTAATGATTGGTGTCAAATTATATTGATAATAAATACGTACATTTTTAAACAAATTTTGTTTAGGTATTTATTTCTTTGGTAAAATTACTAAATAGACTTCGTACAGACGGTACGATTTGTCGTACGACTTGGATCGATAACTACAGTCTAAACCACAGAACACTCACTTTAGAAGTGTAAACTCCCTGTAAATACATCGCAACACGATTTCAGGCGACATCTGGCGTCTAGGTGGCAAAGTTAATAGCCTAGCCGGCGGCATTTTCGAATGTTTACTATTTATTTTATTACTTTGAAAATGTTAACAGGCATAGTATACACTTTTTAACTGCGGTTTTTATTTATTCAACAAAAACAAATACATTTGTGTAATACAGAACAATTTAACAGAATAAAATTTATGTTTATATGTGACATAAAATTATTATGTGTAAAGACAAACTCAACTGAAACTACAAATGAACAAAATGAACTGATAATATAAAATTTAAATAAAATATACCGAGAGTTCTGTCTCAAAGTCGAACATACGAATTTAACATGGTATTGAACGTTTTTGCCAATTGTTGCTCGCCTATTTAACTTCGAGAAAACGCAATAGTATCAACAGAAAGAGAAAATTATTGCGATTCAAATAATGCTACTGGCAAGACTAAAAGTGCGATTTATTCTTTTAAAATACTAACTTAAAGTATGACACTTTTGTATTGTAGTATTAAAATTAACGGCAAACAAATCTAGAACTCTTCTGAAACTAGCGCCACCATAAAAGGTTTTTACCATAAAAACCCTTTCTTCGTTGGTATAGGTATTCATTATTAGATAAATAAACTTTAATACGTGGTTTAACGTCAAATTCGTATTGACATACAAACAGTACAAAAAACAATTGCTGTAAAATTTTAAAATCAAACAGTTTCATACTTTAAGTTAGTATTTTAAAAGAATAAATCACACTTTTAGTCTTACAAGTAGCATTATTTGAATCGCAATAATTTTCTCTTCCTGTTGATGTCATTACCTTGTCTCTAAGTTAAATAGGCGAGCAACAATTGGCAAAACGATCAATACCATGTTAAATTCGTATGTTCGACTTTGAGAACAAACTCTTGGTATATCCAGAAACTCAACTGAAACCTTTAATGAATAGAATAAGCATCAAAACTGAAAAAAAACATATATACAGACTTAAGACTATTAAGGAACAAAATCAACATATCAACTAAAATAAAATATATATCCAGAAACTCAACTAAACTCTTAACGAATAGAATAAACATCAAAACTGAAAAAAAAACATATATACAAACTTAAGACTAATAAGGAACAAAATTAACATAATTATCAACTAAAATAAAATTTAAATAAAATATTATAAACGGAAACTCAACTGAAATTATAACATTATAAACTAAAGAAATACAAACTCAAAGATTATGCCATTGCGTTGAATTTCCTCATCTTCTTTTGGTGTCCTGACGTTGTAGCATTTGACTGTTGTCTATTCTTTTCACGAACATATTTATACATTAAAAAAGAAATGCATTTATTTATAATTAACTCAGAACAATTATGAGATTCACATGAATTGAGATTTGATGGTAAATTATACGAGCGCTTGAAACTATCTTCAATGTTAGGTTTGAAGGCGTTGCTCTCAAGAAACTCATATAAATTAACATGTACATCTCGAACAATTTGAATGACAGATTCACTAGCATATTTTAATCGAATATTCTCATCAATTTCTTTAAATGACGTGAAAAGATGATGTTGAGTTACTTGTGGTGAATAAAGATATTCATGACAAATTTGACAATCTGGTATTTTGATTTCTTTTAAGATGTAGCCGGCTACATACGCAAGAGCTTGAGTATCTTCAGATGGAAGATTATCTAAGCAATCTGTTTTAAATTCAAAAGGTACTTCCAATTGCTGAACATCATCTTCCGGTTCATTTTCGACCTCTCTGAACTTCAACAAAGACATTAAATCGTCCAATGGTGCACACAAATCATCCTCACAGTTGCCTTTATCACTAATTGGTGAAGTTAATTTATTCACTATTACAGTTTTTAAAAGAGCTGCAAACTGATGGCTTGTAGGATTTGTATTGGGTCCGCCATGTTGTCTAATGCATGAAAATAAATTTTCAATAGGATCTTGGTTGAGGTTCTTAGTACTGAGATAATCAAAACCATTAATGTCTTTTAAATATCCCCATAAATACATAATGGCACGAATAGTAATTTGCCAACCATGAATAAAAGAAAACTGATTAGTGCGATCTGCTCCAGTTTCTATATGCAAAATTTTCCAATGCCTTAATTCATCCAGTATTTTTGACCAAAACTCCATATGAGGTGACTCTGAACTTAATGCACATCGGAAAATTTTGTTGCTAGATTTTGGACTAAATCCATTTAAAGAATCGAACAAACAGTCAATCTTTTCTACAAATTCCGCTGTAAAAATGGCTTCAGACGGTAAAGCATTCGTCAGAACAGAAAAGGTTTCAATAGCAGACGCCATAGTATGGCTTAATAAATTTGCAGCAATTTTGACTTTCATTTTTGCAAAAGAATCTGTAGAATTGAAGCAAGTCGCATTCAGTTTTGGTAATGACCTAAATAGTTTCTTATTATCCAATTCAAAGGTCTGTTGAATGTAAACAAATTTGGCTACTTTGTTTGGTTCAAATTGAATGTGATTATTAAACAGTGCATTTCTCGTATTTTTAAGAAGATGAGGAACATCAAATATTGTTACAATTGGCTTATCGTTAATAAAGAAATAATATGGACTCTGGCGCGGATGCTTTTCTGCACATAATTGTGAAATGGCTGCCCGATTTGTTGGCCCTTGATCGCAAACTGTTGCAACGATATTTAAACCTATTCCTAATAGCTCTGATATTATTTCTTTAATAAGATATTTTAAGTCAGTTGTCAATATTGAGCTCCCAGTGAAGTAATAAGCAACAACCTGCTTCCACTGTTTTCTAATACCACGTATCATGAACACTAAGGCATGTTTTGCTGCCTCGTTCCTTGTACCCAAAGAACCTAAATCTATGAAACCGCTTAATTTTTGTTGATAATGGTTATAATGAAATCCCTTAGACAAAGACATCTCATCAAACATTAATACACAATACTTATCAGCGACAGTTAAACGAGAGACCTTACTCTTTAATGTGTTCATGATTGAGGCATTAATACCAGTATTGAATGGAATATTAGATAATAAAGTTTTCAAAGTTCTAACCGAAGGTAAAATGAAATATGCTTGCAGGTAGCGATACAACCTTGGACTACGCTTGTATAATGACAAAGCAAATACCTTATCCTGGTCGGTATATCTATAAGCATGTGACTTTTTATTGCAATTTCTCAAATTTGATTCAATAAAGCTTTTACTTACAAAATTTAAATTATTTTCAATCAAGTGGAAGTTACCATTATCAAATAATTTCTTTAAAGTTTTATGTTGTTCTCGTTCATGCATTAGCACATTTCGTAGCTTTGACAATTTAGAACTAACATTACGATGAACGGTATACATTAAAGATTTTTGAGGACTCAAATCCTTTTTTGACATGTGTATTGTACCTAATATTCCACGTGATGATGACGGCTCTTCCTGATTTAAAAATGTAAAATTATTGATGTTAATTGAATTTTGATTTGCATCCTGCACTTGACCATAATCATCAGAAACATTGCTTATTACTTCTACTTCATTTAAATGCTGAGCATGTCCTGTATCCATTCCACTACAAATATTTTCAAATGATTCGTCTGGCATTACTTCAACATTGTCCAGTTCTTTAGCAAACGGTACAGCATTAAAATTTAACCGTGATTTACCCTCATTTACAAAATGCTTAGCATCGAAATGGTCTTCACAAAGTACCCAATAACTCTCGGATGTATTAAAACCACATGCTTTGTTCCACAGTCCGCGATATTCTAAATTTTTAGGAAATTTGTAAAAATGTTTATTAACAAAACCTTCCGGGCAATTAACATAGTAGGAATTAATACATCCAGGATATTTACAACTATATTTTTTACGACCAACATTCATCTTTAAAATATGCTAGTGACAAAATTAGCGAAATAGACAAAAGCCAAATGCTTTCCTGAAAAGTGAATAAAATTTAAAACACAGTAAGTCTGTAAGTATGATTGTACATTACCTGACAATTATTTGAAGTATCGCGCTTTATTGAACTTTGGATTAATTATAGGTAAAAACTTTCACCATAATCAGCCAGAGATAAACTGGGTTCAGCTAAAACAAACAAATATAATATGTATTTTAAACATTATTACCTCTTCTTTCCTATCGCTGCAATGAGTTTATCCTCACATAAACCCTTTTAACAAAATACTTGTTTAGCACTGTACACTACACTTTTCGAAACTGAAAGAAAATAGAAAAATGACAGCCATGACAGCACAGATGACAGCATAATGGGCGCCAAGTAGAGATGGTAAATTTTTTAAGCGGCAAATATAAATCCGACGTTGCAATTGGTTGATCGACCCCTTACCTCATACGTCCTCGGGGTGGCCAACAAACTTTTCGTGTTGCTTGTTTTCGTATGTAGGTTTCACCCCCGTGGTCTAAACGATAATCGTACCTTGTGTAGCCTTGTCGTGCGTCGTATCGTAAGTCGAAATCGTGTGGGATGGTACCGTAAAGTGGGGTGAAGTCGGACAGTAGGTGTGAAGACGGACACTCGGCCCATTTCGTCGTTTTCGTCAAGGCCACGCATTTCGGTGAGGGAAAGTTGAGATATATTAGATGCAACGGGTTAGTGCAAGTCTAATATTGGTGTAGTGTGAGACGTTGTACGAAAAACATCGCTTTCGTAGCAGGCAGGTACGTATTTATAGAATTAACAGTTTTGCTCTATTTTGCAAACTCCAAAAAGAAACTCTTGCACAAAAGAAACGGTTAGAACTAATAAAATGAAACAAATTGTGAATTATTTAGTATTTAATCAGCAACGAATTCCCATAAAATAAAACTTCTTTCAAAAATTTCACGTTGGGTAAATTTGAAAAAGTTTAAAAATGACCTTTTGTAGGGGTGAAGGCGGACACCATGGGACGAGACTATCAGAGAAAAATCGGCAGTTCATTCATGAATTACACAAAAGACAATTTACGTAAGGCCTTGGACGATGTAAAAAACGGTCGCAAAAGCTTGAGAAGGGCGGCTGAGTGCTACCAAATTCCAAAGTCAACATTATATGACAAAATAAAAGCCCACAAAACAAAAAAACATGGAGGACAAACGATCCTTTCTCCGACAGATGAAGAAAAGCTGGTCAACGGAATAACTACTTTGTCTGAATGGGGTTTTCCACTCACTCGAAGCGATATAAGAGTTTTAGTAAAAAAATTTCTTGATAGAAAAGGAGTGAAGGTTGCGAAATTTAAGGATAATTATCCAGGAATCGAATGGTTTTATAAATTTGTAAAGCGACATAAAAACATATTAACTGAACGACTTGCTCAAAATATAAAAAGAGTACGGGCAGGTATAACAAAAGAGACTATAACGGACTATTTTGAAAATCTAAGAGGAATAATTGAGAATGTCCCAGCGTGCAACATCGTAAACTACGATGAAAGCAATTTAACAGACGACCCAGGAAGAAGCAAAGTTCTATGTCGTCGTGGATCGAAACGGGTTGAAAGAATAATGGATTCAAGTAAATCGAGCATCTCCATCATGATGGCTATAAGTGCATCTGGGGCTTTATTACCCCCATATGTAGTGTATAAATCAGTGCATTTATATCCAACATGGGTTGAAGGAGGGCCAATTGGAACAGTCTACAATCGGACCAAATCTGGGTGGTTCGATGGACCAACATTCGATGATTGGTTTGATCGGATACTTCTGCCACATTTTAAAACATTACGAGGCAAAAAAGTCCTCATTGGAGACAATTTAGCCTCCCATATCTCGCTACATGTCCTTCAGTCCTGTGAAGACAACGATATACATTTTGTACTGTTACCACCCAATGCCACTCATTTACTTCAACCTCTAGACGTGTCATTTTTCGCACCTTTCAAAAAGTCTTGGAGATCTATATTGACCGATTGGAAATTCAAAAACCGAGGTTGTATAAGTAAATCAGAGTTCCCTAGGCTTCTACAACAAGCACTTGAAAAAGTGGGAAACATAGAAAATAACATAAAATCGGGATTCAAAAGTTGTGGAATTTTTCCACTATGCCCAGAAACTGTTCTGAAGAAAATCCCTGATAAGGAAGCGGAAAACGTCGTTGACCAGGAGACTAATCAACACTGGATCAATACACTTAAGGAATTTCTGCAGGACAGCAGAGTCACTACCACTAGTTCTGCAACCACAAAAAGAGGTAAAAAGGTTGAAGTGGCTCCAGGTAAAGGAATATCCTTGAAGGATCTCGCTGGAAGGTCACAAAGCCTAAGCGAATGTCGAATAGAAAATTCTGATGAATCGGATGAATCAATTGATGTAGAGTATGAGGACGAATCAAGTGATCAATGCGACAATACATCAGATGAAAACGAAGCAAATCCCACAGACTGTGATAACGACAACCAAATAAGTGATATCGACGAGACTGATGATAGAATAGACAATGTAGAAGTAGGAAACTATCTTTTGGTACGATTCACTTGTCCAAATAACACTTCTGTTAAATATTATGTCGGATGTGTAACGGACATTATCATTGAAAACAACAATGTCTTCTTAGTGAATTTTTTACGAAAGCAGAGTTCGGCAAAGATGGGTTATTATTTTACATATCCCGTTGTACGAGATGAATCTGTTATTGACCAGCATCAAGTAGTTACAATTTTAACTAAAGTAATAGATCTGCGCCGCCAAAAATTCCAGTTTCCACAAATTCCAAAGAATATTAAAGTAGAATAAGAGTCAACTTGTTTTCTTTTATTTGTTTTTTATAAGAATATATTTTTTATTTAAAGCTTTAGTTTTCAATAAAAATGTTAAGGAACAAATATTCCTATTTATTTTCTTTTTTAATAAGAAGATATATATTTTTGTATTTTTTGTTACCTACAATAAAAACGTTATTACGGAATAATCGTTTTCTTTATTTGTTCGATACAGAATTAGGTACCTACCTGTTTTTTCATATATAAATGTGTTTTTTTTTTCAATTTGTACTGTCCGCCTTCACATCACATGCAGGTCAAACACGATTCTAGACCAAAACAACGTATGTCCGTCTTCAACCCACACATAGGTGTGAAGGCGGACACTTTTTACCAAAAAAAAAGTGGTATTTAGGGTAACGTTTTAGCGAAAATTTTTTCAGTACCTTATTTCAGATGCCTCAAAGATTCTAAATTATTTTTTTCGGAATTTTGCAGTCCAGTTTTCAGAAATTATGAACAAAAATACTCGCAAATTGTCCGCCTTCACCCCAGATTACGGTAATATGAAACTGCCATAAAACTTGCCGTACTACTCAATTTGGGACTTCCAGATCGTATCGTGTGTATGCAGTTTTGCGATATCTGACAAACTTTAGTCGACTTCAAGGTAAAAGAGTCGATTGTTTTATTAATGGATTCTAAACATAAAGATTTTTGGGAAGGATTTATAAACTGGAAGATAAAATCTACGGACTATGCGAATAAAATTAAACGTAACTCCAGTTACGAAAAGTTGCTGAAAAAGTATGTACAAGGAAATATGCCCCAACGCCACACTAGATATTCTGAAAAATAAGATCAATAATATTATTTTATAGTTTGCGACATTTGTCGTTTGACTTATCGTTTACGTTTGTAGGGAATTACGCCCTACAACAAGTTAAAACTATACTTGTACTACACGTTGTACGACAAATCGTACCGTCTGTAGGGCCCTTAACCGGAAGAATCGGGTAGCCATCATTCATATCGCATGGAATCTCTGAAACTTTTCAGGTGCCCCCGTATTATGTTACCTATGACATAAAGAATTTTTAAAGGATATGATAAACGCTCCTTCTCATACCAAATTGCTAAAATTTATAACAGATAGCCAGATTATTTAAAAAAATATTATTGTAAAATATTTAAGGAACAACTACACCGGAGGATAGTAACTAAGCAATGTATTTAATTTAATTCATTTAGTACCCCACGTACAATTAATTTAATGTAAATGTTTCTTTTTTCTATCTATTATTTAAGAAAGCACACTATATATTGTAATTGTTTTGAATGTTAATTTTAGTTCATTCAAGAAGGCCCAGTGGAGGAGCAAAGTTCATTTGAACTGCGCCTTGCGATTATTTGTTTGAAATTATTACTATCTATTACTTTAAAAAAAATTTGTTTCTCTTTCTCTTCTATTGTAATCCCATTATTTATGCAAACAAATAATAAAGATATTATTATTATTATAAAAAAGTTAAAAATAAATTAAAAAGACGTGTTAACAAAAAATAACTGTTATTTAATCAGTGACATTCAGGCAATAGTAAAGTCTATTTTCAAATTCCTTTTTGGAATGTTTCATTTTTTATATCACCGCAGACTGCTGTTATAAAAAATGCTTACATCACAATTTTTTGTTATTAGGTTTCTTATTAGGTACCCTTTGCAATAGTTAAAAGAATTTTTTTAAATCTTCGGACCTTCAGTTCATCATCGTGAAATATGTACAAGATCAAGTATTTAAAGACTTTTGATTCACTTAATCTTTAATTTTTGGTAATAAAATTATGTAGCCTATTGAAATGTCATTATCTGTGTATACCTATTATATTATATTATTATACTATATTAACATTTTTTTGCAAAGGTAGTTGATTTTGTAAAAAAAAATCCGTGGATAACTTCACATGGGTATACAAATTATGCTTAAAAAAAGATAACCATTATTGCGTATTTCAGATCTTCTCTTGTGTTTCTATCGTGGTAATTTCTGTGCATGAGTTTAGTATATTCTGTTGGATGATAGAAATTGAATTAAAAAAATTAAACTTTAAAAAATTCTCACCCAACCTTCCCCATAGGCCATAAATATTTAATTCTTAAAATTTAATAGTAGCAATAAGAGCAATAAGCAATATTCTGTTGCATTTTGTACTATTTGTCATAATACCAATCTGCTTCTTGGCTTCTTCGTTGCTCCTGAAATGCTGCAAAATGTAGATACGTTAACGATTTAATCAAAATCTGTATTATTGTATGGAAGCTGAAGGCAGGCACTTCGAGAACATTTATTAAACTAGGGTGGAATTTGCATGAACTGGTTTTATTAATTAGTACAAGAAAAAATGAACCCTTGTTTTTATTTAAAAATTTAAGGGTTGTTTACCCTATACCTAAAGCGTGAAACAATGTTGTCAAATGGCAGTAAAAGTACCTAGCTTCTCTAAAAAAAACAATTGACCTCTGCGCATTTTTTTAGTTTTTAAATGCCTCAAACCCTTTCCTCATTTTTCATTTTTTGCAACTTCAATTTTTTTGTTAAAAATAAAAAAACTAAAAAAAACTAGTGCACTGAATTCAGGAAAGAAAGACCTTTCAAATGACGTATCTCTTGCCCCATCATCATGAAATGATTTCAGGTTAAAGATCATGACAAAAGTTGATATAAAAATTGACGTGTTTTTCATTTCTCAAAAAAAAAAAAATTTTCTAGCCAGAAACCCGTCTGTTACCTTTTCGTTGGGCCACGCTGTATTATTGTTTGGTTCTTCATACTTTAATAGATTATTTGATCAGGAATCAAAATTTGTTCAAATTCTTGTAATATTCCAAAGTAGAATTTTTGAAAAAACACATAAATAAAACATTTTTTAACATCTAATTAGAAATAAAGCGAAGATTGTATTAATAATAAAGAAGTTCTGTTAAGTTAAAAGCATTATAAAGCAATTATAGGGAGCTAAATATCGTACAATGTTAGATATTCCAAAATTAAACCTAAATGAATATTTCATTAGATTTGTGACAATAACAAGCACTTTAATAAAATGAAATCGATACCTAACAACTAACTCGTGTTAATGTAATGGAGGCACAAAATCGATTTTCGATTAAGTAAACAAAAATCTGAATCACTCATTTGTTTATATAATTGACACCGACATTGCACCGAAAAAAATTAGTGTATAAAGAAAACACGGTTACAAAACAAAAAAACGTTAATTAATAACATCAAAGAATACCGACAAAAATTCGAAACTTGTGCTAGAAATTGTTAACCGAAGGTTGATTTCGGAAACTATAAACGTTTAACGTTCCAACACGTAATGACATAACGGCATGACAAACATTTTCAACGCGAGTTTTAACGAAGGTATTTGCACTGTTTCGCACGTAACATCGACTGTTAAAGTACATTTTTTCCCAATAGGCGGTCACATTCTCTAGAATGGTCCTATACAATTAATTGGTATGATGAAATTGTTAATTGAGAAAGAAAAAGTCAAAAATATTTACAATCATACGTGCATTATAAAATGTTAAAGTATCATTTTGTGTGCTTTGCCTTTCTTAGTTCAAAACATTAACAATTTACTATTTTGATGAATACTTCATTGCGCCAAAATAAATAAATGTAATTTTGAATAAAAAATGTTCAGTTTTGTACGTGAGTTTACAAAGCGTTCTTCTTTATTTGAAACCGTACATACATTATTTATTACATTTTTAGATTCCTTGTTCAATTTTAAGTTTAACTTGATCTTATGTGCCATCCGTCATATGAGGACAGCTTCGGTTCGACAGAAAAACCTCATTTTTTAAATCGAGTACGAAATATTTTAATCTGTTCTAGGATGAAAAATAAAATTCTATAGATACTAAATTATGTGTATTCCCCTCGGTGTTCCCTACACCTATCACTAACAACTTTTGAGTAAAATACAGGGTGTCTCACGGTGACCGTCGGTTAGAAGTATATCAAGAACTGTAAAAGCCAGAGATTTGAAATTTTGCATATGCGACATGGAGTGTTTAATCTATTAAGTAAAAATATTTTCCAAATGGCAGCACTTCCGGAAATACCGGAAGTGACCATCAACTTCTTTATTTTAAATACAAACCAGGCAATTTTTTTTCACATTCTGATGTGTCATAAAATGTTTAGTAAGTATGCTCAAAATAATCGGCGTATCAATTTTGATTGTTGAGAAAAAATTTTTTTTTCACTGAAAAATGTCAAAATCTTGTTTAGGAAATAAAATTGAAAGTCGAAAGTGGTAAAAGTTAGGGAAATGGGATTTTAGGTTCTCAATGTCAAAGATTGAGACACAATTGTCTGTCATGGATTATAAAAAATTGCCCGCGGTTACGTATCTATTTGACGTTATTTCCAGACTTAAGAAAAACTTTAAAAAGTCTCTTTTTTTAAATGGAATGCCTATTTAATTATCGGCCCATTCGATGCAGAAATAAATTTCCTTTAAATTTATATACCATGTTCCTATACCTAAAATCAATGATTACAGAGTTATTTACATTTTTCTAATTAAATTTATAATTACATACTTGACAAAACATGGTCGGCTTTGAAAATTTTCAAAAAATTTTTATTCAAATGTTTCTTGTGCTTTTATGATTATTTAAAATTCTATCTATGCAACTTCTTGACTATCCAAGGTCTCTTTCCGCCGAAGGAACAGAACTTTCAGGGAAAACATTAAAATATCCCAATACATTGGTTTCTGCAGCGTCATTGGGAACAATTGGCTTTTCCAAATTTCGTGGCGTATTTACTTCGCCCAAATTTAGAATATTCTTTTCAATCATCCTGATTTTTTGTTCTGTCATTGTAGGTAAATGCGGATATCTTTCGTTAAAGTGTTGAGTGATTCTTTATTCAATGGTTAAAAGTTCTGCAGGTCCGAAAAGTAATACGAGCAGACTCGCCATGAATGTAAAACAAATTTAGAATATCAGCGTTTGTGTATTCCATATTTCCCAATTAAAAACAAATATTAAGCGCAAAAATCAAAATTCAAACAGATAACACTGATAACAAACGTAAATGTAGCGTAAACTTTCAAACTGATAGCTAACTGACAACTGTCATCATAAGAAACAATTGAATAAAAATTTTTTGAAAATTTTCAAAGCCAACCATGTTTTGTAAAGTATGTAATTATAAATTTAATTAGAAAAATGTAAATAACTCTGTAATCATTGATTTTAGGTATAGGAACATGGTATATCAATTTAAAGGAAATTTATTTCTGCATCGAATGGGCCGATAATTAAATAGGCATTCCATTTAAAAAAAGAGACTTTTTAAAGTTTTTCTTAAGTCTGGAAATAACGTCAAATAGATACGTAACCGCGGGCAATTTTTTATAATCCATGACAGACAATTGTGTCTCAATCTTTTGACATTGAGAACCTAAAATCCCATTTCCCTAACTTTTACCACTTTCGACTTTCAATTTTATTTCCTAAACACGATTTTGACATTTTTCAGTGAAAAAATTTTTTTTTCTCAACAATCAAAATTGATACGCCGATTATTTTAAGCATACAGTAGAAGGCCGATTATCCCAAGTAATTGGGACCGGGGTCGATTCGGATAATCGAAAATTCGGATAATCCGACATAGACCGGTAATAAAGAAAAACGAACTGTGAAAAGCCGCGCGACGCAAAACGTACATATCGAGGGGTTAACCACCTAGTAAATATGGTGTACAAGCACCTGTAAATATTGTAAATATTCCAAATATCTAGTAAATAAAGTTAATGTTAGGTAAATGTAGTAAATATAGTAAATATTTAGTAAATGGCGTAAATATTCTGTAGATATAGCAAATATTTAGTAAATTCAGTAAATATTGGGAAAATTTAGTAAATATTTAATAAATGTACCAGTAAATATGGTCAATATTTTGTAAATATGTATCTTAAAGTATGAGTAAAAATAATAACACAAATCCGTCAATAATAATCGAACTTTAAATTTATTTAAAAAAAACTACAAGATTGCGTAACATAAAAACCGAGATAAAAACTTTTAAAAAGAACGTTTTAACAATTTGTATTGTGAATTAATTTGAGATCTATCGTATTCAGAAATAGTCATATTTCCAATCCCTATCATATTGATAGGTCCAAAGAAGATATAATGTTCATCGACTTCTTGTACATCCGCCGTCTTTGGCCAAAAAAACATATTTACATTTAGCGACTCCTTCAGAAATTTTATGGTATACTTATTATTTTCTAAAATATTAGTTATTCTGCCGATATACCAAGCATCAGCGTAATATACTCCAGAGCTCCTTTTTGAAAGTTTTATTTATTTTGTTCGAGGGGTGGCTCACTCGTTAAATATGGTGTACACATACTATAGTAAAAGTCAGCTAAGACTGCTAAGAGTAAGTGAAGGATTGGATAGGGAAAATTTGACCTTGGCGTTGATTGGTTAACACACGAGGCAAGCTTACAAAACTAAATTTGTCTAAAAATGGCGCTAAGGCGTCATTGCCAGTTTTGCAATATTATATTGTCTAAACTTGTTAATTCTGACCGTCATTTAAATTTGGCGAAATTCAAAATCGACCATTAAAAGGAAAATTAAGACACATTTTACATTAATTAGCTAATAAATCTGAAATGTTGGTTAATTTCTAACCAACAAATTTCACATAAAATTTGGCATCGCTGCCATCCTAATGTAGTAAAATATTTGTGGTTAGGTTACTGTCATGTGAAAATTGAGTGAGGTAAATGTAACTTGAATTAAAGCTTAAAGCTCTTATTTGATTTATAGTATAGTTCAGTACGTTCAGTACTAGTTCAGTACGTTCAGTACTATTTCAGTACGGTCAATACAGATTCAGTACGAGTTCAGTGAGTTCAGTACCATTCAGTATTCGTTCAGTAAATTTTAAGTATGTTCAATATCCCGGTGTTTACGTTTGAAAACGTGATAAATCGGGCACTATTTTGTCGCTGTCTCAAGATATGACATCATCCGTGGCATATTTGCTTTCTTCAGTGCTGAGTGTGCGGTTGTTTTTCAAGTTAATGATTTGAAATTTTGCGCACGCATTAATTTTAATGTGCTTAAAATATTATAATGAACCATCTCTATTTCTGCGGTGGTTAAAGAGTTCACCTTGCGAAAAAACCTTCAGAGCAATTAGGTCTCAAACGTCTACATTTTGGACTGTGGTCAACTTCAGCTTGCTTGAAATTTTACATCGCCTTCATCGTTTACAGACAATTAATGAAATATTGTGTGATTTAGGTATGTACTGTACAGGGTGTACAACTAAGAAAGGAGGCCGGCCATAACTCAGAAACTATTTGAGATAGAACAGTGAAATAAAAAATCTTATGATAAATGTGGCCAAGAGAAAATGCTGGAAATTATTTTCAATTTCCTACCATTGCCGCCAGAGGGCGTTTCGCTGATTTCAATTTTGAAATTCCCATTTTTTGGACAATTTTTCTCAGTAAGGTATTTAAAAAAATATATTCGTTGTAAACTAGTGATCAATATGTAAAACTTTGTTTAATGAATTTTTACGATTACTGTGAAAATAAAGGGAGGGGGAACTAAATTACACGTTACTAGAAAAAATCGTGTAATTTCGAAACGGGTTGCTTGAACTTGTCAAGCCCTTACGTACAAATTAAGTGTAAAAGTAAACAAATTACAGTTAAAAAAGCACTCTTTGCTGGTGATAGGCTAAGACGTGTTATGGGCCCCATTACAAATAAAGAAGCAACTCATAACAAACCGCTAATTGATAAATTCAAAAATGACAAACAACAGAGGACAAGAAGATTAAAATTAAACCACGTATTGGCTACTTCAGAAGAATCCGAAGAATGTACTGATGAAATCGAGTTCGATGAACACAGCTCCGATTATCATGAGTCTGAAGAAGAAACTGTTGCTCATGACAGAATTTCATTGGAGTGCGAAAACTTTTACGCTGTCGTTTATCATAATGGATGGTACATAGGACGAATCATTGAAATTAAAGATAATGGGGCTATAATTAAGTTTCTTACGTATGATCTTGACAGATACGTATGGCCTAAAGTGACAGATATCCATTTTGTAGAAAAAAAAATTCATTTTTTATGGTCCAATTTGTTTAATTGGAAATTGTCCTTTTTCTCTTAAATGAAGCGATAAATTACGAATTGAAAGCAAATACAAAATCATTAAATGTGAATAAATTTATTGTTATTTTTGAAAAGATTAATAAATATTTTACATCAGAGTAACATTAATATTTAAAAAATAGTGTTATTTAACCACGTAGTAACAATGTTTCAAGCTTGATATACTAATATACTTCACAATGATGTCTTTTTTTAACAAAAACATTATTTGGTAATGGATGTATTTTTATTTCAACTTTTTTTTACTAAACTCAGTATTAATTTATTCTTTCGTCATTATTCTGCAAAAAACATTTATCAAAAATTTACTGGGATGGGAAGAAAACGTACCAAATTATATAATTAATAAATGTGTATACTATTTTTATTTAAACAAATAATTCAAACTTCACGATTACATAACGAAGAACGGCATTTTGAGCAACATTTGTAATAAATCTAACTTCGTAGCAAGTTGTTTTATGCATTCAGTATCTGTTCAGTACGGTCAGTACGGGTACAATATGAGGTCAGTATAGTCAGTATGAGTTCAGTATGGTCATTATAGGTTCAGTATTTTGTCAGTACTAGTTCAGTCTGTTGAGTAAATTCAGTACGCATTCAGTACTTTCGAAGTAGGTTCAGTATCAAAAAGTTAAATATGGTGTACAGATTTTTTGCGAGTGAGCCACCCCTCGATTTTGTTATTCTCGGCTTTATCTGGATTTCGCAGATTTTTAAATCACTGCACTAGAACAACGTCTTTGTTTAGTACAAAACTACAATAGGTGATAAGGTAAATAATACATGCTCAAGATTATAAAAGAAAGAATATGCAAAAACAAAATTATCTTATGCGATCCGATATTATAAAAAATACCTACTTACAATGATTTTGCTGACGCATTTTTATCATTTCTTAAAGTACATGATTAATTGATTATGTACCTAACGGTTTAAAACATTAATGTATGTTTTGAAAATGGCTTGATAATGGTTTTGTTTTGATGAAACACAAAAATTGTCAACATAAAAAGTAGGTACACCTAAACCAGTTTATACTTTTCACTAAACGCATAAACATATACCTATCCATCTTTAGGCTGCCTCCGTTTTGCGTTAAGTGATACAAATTAATATCTATTAAATTGTAGTAAGTAAGTAAATGTTTTGTAAATACGGTAAATAACGGTAATTGTGGCAAATGTAGTAAATATTTGGAAATATTGGGCAAATATACTAAATATTTTATAATTTAGTAAATATTGGGTAAATATTAAATATTTGGTAAATATTGGTAATTATAGTAAATATTTTGTAAATTTTGAAATAGGTGTACGCGACACTGAAGAGTGGTTAACCCCTCGGTACATATGTAGTGTCTTGGCTCTAGCTTTCAACCATAACAATTGAAATATATCTGGACTCCAACGAGTTCCAACTTGTTACAACAAAATAAAACAAAAATTACATATGTACGTACTTGGTTTTCATTTTTTATATTACGCTTAGGACCGATTCGGATAATTGGCGAATCGGTTAATCGGCGTTCGGATAATCGGCGTTCTACTGTACTTACTAAACATTTTATGACACATCAGAATGTGAAAAAAAATTGCCTGATTCGTATTTAAAATAAAGAAGTTGATGGTGACTTCCGGTATTTCCGGAAGTGCTGCCATTTGGAAAATAATTTTATTTAATAGATTAAACACTCCATGTCGCATGTGCAAAATTTCAAATTTCTAGCTTTTACAGTTCTTGATATACTTCTAACCGACGGTCACCGTGAGACACCCTGTATGTAGATAA
The DNA here is from genome assembly GCA_036250285.1 of Pyrocoelia pectoralis. Classification (NCBI taxonomy): domain Eukaryota; kingdom Metazoa; phylum Arthropoda; class Insecta; order Coleoptera; family Lampyridae; genus Pyrocoelia; species Pyrocoelia pectoralis. Next base: position 64,706,949 of record CM070074.1, read on the forward strand.
TATAATATAAAAGATATGACCTTTTTCTTTAATTGCGTACAAAAATTTTATGTCATCTCTACCGCCCAGCGAAATTTTTTTCCACAACTCACAGGTAGGTATATATTTCGTCACAAATTCAAAATGCTTTGAAATCTATTAATGTCGCTGTCCGTTACCTGCGTGAAGTTATCCACGAATTTTTTTTAACCATCCACGAGTATTTTTTTTCAAAATGAACTACATTTGTGCCAAAAAAATGGTACTATAGGAGACAGATAATGAATGACATTTCAATAGGCTACATAATTGTATTACCAAAAGTTAATGATTAAGTGAATAAAAAGTCTTTAAATACGTGATCTTGTACATATTTCACGATGCTGAACCGAAGACCCAAAAATAAAAAAAAATTCTTTTAACTACTGCAAAGGACACTTAATAAGAAAGCTAATAACAAAAAATTGTGATGTAAGTATTTTTTATAACGTCAAAAAAATTTATAAAGATTATTTTGGGTCTTCGAGTTCAATCCGGACGATCGGCGCCAGCGCGCAAACGTAATCTTTATGAATTTTTTTGACGTTAACAAAAAATTGTGATGTAAGTATTTTTTAAATAATAAAATTATGTAGCCTATTGAAATAACATTATCTGTCTCCTATAGTAACATTTTTTTTGGCAAAAATGTCTGTCCGTTTACCACTCAAAACATTTTTCTATAATTTTCTTATAAGAAATTTTGGAAAAAATGTTGCAGATAATTAAAAATCAATTTTAATTTCCTTTTGAAATTCGCATATAAATAAGGGAAATTTAACATTTTTTTGAAAACAAAAGATCGATTATTAAGAAAACAAAGCCTGAACGAAAAAATGTTACTAAAAAAAGACGTTGGTTCTGACAGGACTATGCTGCGTGTAGGTTTGGACATTGTACACTGATAAGGATATGTATAGAAATGATTTGTAGATCTAAGAATGAAAAATTTTGGAGCAACCAAATGGTGTCAAAGTCGAAAGAGTTCTTTTACGATTTAATGTTACCAGGGAGTGTCGAGACTTTGAAAATTATTGAAAAAGGAAAAGTACCTTTTTTAAATATTTTATTAGTATGCAAACACTGCTCTCAGAGATCAGCTGTAGTTTTTTGAATAGGGGCTTTATAAGCGTCACGTTGTGATATAAAATTTTCCTATTGTATCAATTGTATCAATTACATAATTTAATCAATGTTATATCTCACTGCTATAATTAATTTGAGGATTATTTGTAGGTAATTGTAATCAACAGCATATTTCATATTTTTACATATTACAGTTATGTAAAATTTATCATAGCACAAACTGTGATATTCACCTCCAAATAATTGTTTTATTGCTGCGTGAAATTTATATATTTTGACAGTTTTTTTTTACTAACACTTCCAAAAAATATGGTGAAATACAGGCTGGAAATGGATGTGACTAAACTATTTATTAGAAAATTACGATAAATTTGTACCGATGAATGATAAAGTTGATTCATCATTCTTTGGAAGAACTGAAATTAAACACAACATTGCAAACACCAAAAACCATAATGAAAATTCATTAAATCGGACGCGTTTCGGCCATCAACAAAAAACTAAAACTTTTGCTAGCTGATAATCAAACCGTTGCTTTCGAATCGCGTCCGATTTAATAAATTTTTGCTGTGGTTTTTGATGTTTAGATTTTTTCATAATCTTGATTATAATAAAAATTGCACAATCTTGACGATGTGGACTGCACATTAGTGCACATGTTTTTAGATGTTTTGTCCCTATTCCGCGAAGTAAATATTTTACCACGAGTCATATAACTCAGAGTGTACTGATCTTATAACTGTTTTCCAACTGGGCCTTGAATCATCATAATTTACTAATCAATGCCTAACCGTAAAAAATAACTAAACCAATTTGACACTGACAAACTAAGAACACGTGACAACTCACCATTCGACTTGACATTTATGTTTGGAAATATACGAGCAGGAAAAATTGACAGTTTCTCCTGACTTTGAAAAAAAATTCTAGAATAATACAATCGAAACAGTTTGGGGGGGTAGATTTTTAAATTCCAACGGCAGTTTGGTATCTATATATTGAACTTACATTATATTGATTGAAAAGATATCAATTTTGCTATTGGAACTTCATTTTCACAGAAGTCTCCGCGGAAAAAGGATAGTTTGAATGTTATTTTAATTTGCATTTTGCTAATAATAAATATACCAAAGATTTTTCTAAAAAGATTATCATTAGCTGCTCTTGTTTAGTTTATTTTTGAATCATTTTTAAATCAGTTACGATAACGACACATAGTGACAATTCTTAAACGTTTTGGGTATTTCAAATAGATTTTAGTGGAATTTCTTGTAAATATATTTATAAAGAAGAATAACAAAATATAAACATACCGAAAGGCATGGGTATAATTTATTGATTTGCATGGGGGGGCAGGAAAAATAGAAACGGTATAGCCTATGCCTACCTACGCAGCTGTAGTCTATACCGTATAGGTATAACGTTTTTCATCCGTTCCAAAACAAATACTTGAGAAAAAGCGAAGAGACATGCAATATTGTAACATTCTCAATATGTTCAGATAGGTAGGTATTTAGTTGTTGTACAAAATTCGCACGTTGTAACGGTTTTTGTAATAAAAAAATCAAATGAAAAAAAATATAATAGTAAAATCATTAAAACGCTCATCGCTGAAATTTTGTCTTTCATCCAACGTTCATTACGTAACTACTTGAAAAAGTTACTATACAACTAGAGCTTTGAATGGTCTTTAATGATGCGTATAATAAGTTGCCAAGCATTAATAAATTGAACAAGTGCCAAGAATGCCTTCCTTAGAGTTTACTTATGCAGACTAAATACGATATTTTCTTGAAACGATTTTCTATTTGTCATCAGATATATAATCCACGATCGATGTGTTCTGTTAATGACGCTACTTCCCGTTTCCCGTTGGAATGAATATGTAATCTCCTCAAGTAAAGCATTAATTTTCCTACGCTTTCGTGGTTCTGTTGATTGCATTCTAGCTTCGATGGTGTTCATTCTACGTGTTTGAAGCGCCAGCGTCACGTAAAAGGTGCAAGATACAATTACTCAAATAAAAGGGGAGGAAAAATCGCTAAATAAACAGAGAAAAAATGAGTTGAAAGGTTTTAACGACAATGTATAACAACTTGATATAACGAGTCCAAAATAAATAGATAAACATCTAATTAGTATAAAGCAATTGTGTTAAAAGCACACGCAATACAAAAGTATGTCTGTAGATTTTCACGTGGATTGTACGCATTAATTCATGAGTTGTATGTAATGTTGTCGACGTTTATTAATCGTATATTTTCATTCGTAGGTAGAGAACCGAGAAAAGGGGGATAAGTATGGTTTAAAGCAACATTGTTTGTGTGGAAGAGAGTCCGTAAAGCAGTAGGGGTTGGTAGGTGTAAAAACATTATGTGGTCGCATAATATCCGACACTTTCAAAGGGAAGGAGCGTCGACACTCAAAACCCTATGAATTGAATGCTGTCACAAATTAGAGGGGGAGCAATCTTCCATTATGCAATAAAATAATGCTATATTGAGAATACGCTCACTATACTTCCATTATCGCTTGCGCTTCCAATATTAATATGATCAAAAATACGTAGCACATAAGCACACTGCTACAAAGAGGTGAAAATCGATTACAGGAATGTTATTGTAGGGAGATGGCATTATTTCTTTTTTCATTTTTGCCAACTCGAATAGCTTCTATTTGTGTGACGTGAAAGTCGTGTGGGAAATTTAACATTTTAGACAACGACGCTTTTCCAGTCTAGAAATTGAGCTTTATTCGGTTGCGATTAAGGTCGAAAATAAAGACTTAACTTTGCATTCATTGCATCGCACCAACATTCTTGAATTATTAACTACAAAGCATGTCCGTGAAGTTAGCCCCTCATATTCCGAATTTTTATACAATTTGTTGCTTACTAATTAGTAAGTAATTAGTAAGTATTTGTAAGCTAAAAATCTAAATTTGTAAGTGAATTTTCGAATTTATTTTAACAAAAACAGTTTTTGGGGCTAACTTCTCGGTAGCCCCATTATTTTGCAATATCAAAATTTTAGTAGCGTCATTAATTAGTAAGTCATTTGTAAGAATTTGTAATCAAGTTACCAGAATTTGTAATCAAACGGTATCTCTTAAATTAAAAAAAAACTGTTGTGCGGCTAACTTCTCGGGAGCCCCACCGCTTTGAGGAATAATATTTTTTTTTGAATCAATATTTAGTAAGTCATTTGTAACAATTTGTAAGCATAATCTCAAAATTTGTAAGCCACTTAATTACTACCTACAGCCCAAATTACGCTTTGGGGGCTAACTTCACGAATGTCCCAAAACAAAGAGAAATGGTTGAATTTGTTTGTACCTTTAAGTAATAATTAGTAAGTTGCATGTATTAATTTGTAAGCATAATCCCATTTTTTATAACCCAATTACAATGGCGCAAACTAAGGTTAATAAGTAGGTATGTCCCTATGTCCATAAAATACTACATGCACACAGATTTCAAATTACGCCTTAATTTGTTACACGAATTATGTTATTAGAAAACACTTTGCACCTGAACTTCCAATTTATTTTTAAAAAAATAAGGAGGAAATTATGTACTTATTTGTAAGCATATTTTCATAGTTTGTAAGTCACTCTATTACTGTCTAGAGTCCAAAATACGTTCTGGTGCGGCTATCTTCACGAACGTCTTAAAACATGGAGAAATGGTTGAATCTATTTGTACTTCTAACCAACAATTAGTAAGGCGAATGTACTAATTTGTAAACATATATTTACAATTTGTAAGTCACGTTATTACTATCTAGAGTCCAAAATACGTTCTGGTGGGGCTATCTTCACGAAAGCTTTAAAACATGAAGAAATGGTTGAATCTATTTGTACTTCTAAGTAACATTTAGTAAGTCGAATGTACTAAATTGTAAGCATAATTTCATAATTTGTAAGTCACTTCATTACTATTTCGAATCCAAAATACGTTCTGGTGAGGCTATCATCATGAACGCCTTAAAACATGGAGACATGGTTCAATCTATTTGTACTTCTAAGTAACAATTAGTAAGTCGAATGTACTAATTTGTAAGCACAACTTTACAATTTGTAAGTCACTCTATGACTATCTAGAGTACAAAAAATATGTTCTGGTGGGGCTATCTTCATGAACGCTTTAAAACATGGAGAAATGGTTGAATCTATTTGTACTTCTAAATAACAATTAGTAAGTCGAATATACTAATTTGTAAGCACAACTTTACAATTTGTAAGTCACTCTATGACTATCTAGAGTACAAAATAAGTTCTGGTGGGGCAATCTTCATGAACGCTTTAAAACATGGAGAAATGGTTGAATCTATTTGTACTTCTAAATAACAATTAGTAAGTCGAATATACTAATTTGTAAGCACAACTTTACAATTTGTAAGTCACTCTATGACTATCTAGAGTACAAAATAAGTTCTGATGGGGCTATCTTCATGAACGCTTTAAAACATGGAGAAATGGTTGAATCAATTTGTACTTCTAAATAACAATTAGTAAGTCGAATGTACTAATTTGTAAGCACAACTTTACAATTTGTAAGTCACTCTATGACTATCTAGAGTACAAAATAAGTTCTGGTGGGGCAATCTTCATGAACGCTTTAAAACATGGAGAAATGGTTGAATCTATTTGTACTTCTAAATAACAATTAGTAAGTCGAATATACTAATTTGTAATAACAACTTTACAATTTGTAAGTCACTCTATGACTATCTAGAGTACAAAATAAGTTCTGGTGGGGCTATCTTCATGAACGCTTTAAAACATGGAGAAATGGTTGAATCTATTTGTACTTCTAAATAACAATTAGTAAGTCGAATGTACTAATTTGTAAGTACAACTTTACAATTTGTAAGTCACTCTATGACTATCTAGAGTACAAAAAATATGTTCTGGTGGGGCTATCTTCATGAACGCTTTAAAACATGGAGAAATGGTTGAATCTATTTGTACTTCTAAATAACAATTAGTAAGTCGAATATACTAATTTGTAAGCACAACTTTACAATTTGTAAGTCACTCTATGACTATCTAGAGTACAAAATAAGTTCTGGTGGGGCTATCTTCATGAACGCTTTAAAACATGGAGAAATGGTTGAATCTATTTGTACTTCTAAATAACAATTAGTAAGTCGAATATACTAATTTGTAATAACAACTTTACAATTTGTAAGTCACTCTATGACTATCTAGAGTACAAAATAAGTTCTGGTGGGGCTATCTTCATGAACGCTTTAAAACATGGAGAAATGGTTGAATCTATTTGTACTTCTAAGTAACAATTAGTAAGTCGAATGTACTAATTTGTAAGCACAACTTTACGATTTGTAAGTCACTTTATTACTATTTAGAATCCAAAATACGTTCTGGTGGGGCTATCTTCACGAACGCCTTAAAACATGGAGAAATGGTTGAATCTATTTGTACTTCTAAGTAACAATTAGTAAGTGGAATGTATTAAATTGTAAGCATAACTTTACAATTAGTAAGTCACTTTATTACTATATACAGTATATAGAATACAAAATACGTTCTAGTGGGGCTATCTTCGCGAACGTCTCAAAGCATGAATGTACATTCGACTTACTTATTGTTATTTAGAAGAACAATTAGATTCAACCATTTCTCCATGTTTTAAGGCGTTCCTGAAGATATCCCCACCAGAACGTATTTTGGATTCTAAATAGTAATACAGTAACTTACAAATTATTAAATTATGCTTCCAAATTAGTACCTACATTCGACTTACTAATTGTTACTTAGAAGTACAAATAGATTCAACCATTTCTCCATGTTTTAAAGCGTTCATGAAGATACCCCCACCAGAACTTATTTTGTACTCTAGATAGTCATAGAGTGACTTACAAATTGTAAAGTTGTGCTTACAAATTAGTATATTCGACTTACTAATTGTTATTTAGAAGTACAAATAGATTCAACCATTTCTCTATACTTTGAGACGTTCGTAAACTCAGCACTACCGGAAATGATTTTGTACTCTAGATAGTCATAGAGTGACTTACAAATTGTAAAGTTGTGCTTACAAATTAGTATATTCGACTTACTAATTGTTATTTAGAAGTACAAATAGATTCAACCATTTCTCCATGTTTTAAGACGTTCGTGAAGATAGCCTCACCAGAACTTATTTTGTACTCTAGATAGTCATAGAGTGACTTACAAATTGAAAAGATGTGCTTACAAATTAGTACATTCGACTTACTAATTGGTATTTAGAAGTACAAATAGATTCAACCATTTCTCCATGTTTTAAAGCGTTCATGAATGTAGCCCCACCAGAACTTATTTTGTACTCTAGATAGTCTAGATAGTCATAGTGTGACTTACAAATTGTAAAGTTGTGCTTACAAATTAGTATATTCGACTTACTAATTGTTATTTAGAAGTACAAATAGATTCAACCATTTCTCCATGTTTTAAGGCATTCATGAAGATAGCCCCATCAGAACGTATTTTGGATTCTAAATAGTAATAAAGTGACTCACAAATTATGAAATTATGCTTACAATTTAGTACATTCGACTTACTAATTGTTACTTAGTGTTGGCGCGAACATTTAAGTTTGTGTGAGTAGTTTGCAAGGCAAGAGAGGAAAGCAACTAGATAATTATTTAATTTCAAATAATCACATATGTTGAAAAAAGAAAACAGAAGATGAGTTGTTGATTTTATATAATTTTTTCATGTAAAAGGACTTGTGTTTATGTATTAATTGTTATTGTTAAAAGTTTCATATTTATTTATTAAAATCAGATTCATTGAACTTAAAATCTACTACGTTACTGCTGAATGTACAACACTTAGAAATACAAATGGATTCAACCATTTCTCTATACTTTGTGACGTTCGTAAAGATAGCGCTACCAGAACGTATTTTGAATTCTAGATAGTAATAAAGTGTCTTACAAATTGTAAAGTTGTGCTTACAAATTAGTACATTCGACTTACTAATTGTTACTTAGAAGTACAAATAGATTGAACCATGTCTCCATGTTTTAAGGCGTTCATGAAGATAGCCTCACCAGAACGTATTTTGGATTCGAAATAGTAATAAAGTGACTTACAAATTATGAAATTATGCTTACAATTTAGTACATTCGACTTACTAATTGTTACTTAGAAGTACAAATAGATTCAACCATTTCTTCATGTTTTAAAGCTTTCGTGAAGATAGCCCCACCAGAACGTATTTTGGACTCTAGATAGTAATAACGTGACTTACAAATTGTAAATATATGCTTACAAATTAGTACTTTCGCCTTACTAATTGTTGGTTAGAAGTACAAATAGATTCAACCATTTCTCCATGTTTTAAGACGTTCGTGAAGATAGCCTCACCAGAGCGTATTTTGGACTCTAGACAGTAATAGAGTGACTTACAAACTATGAAAATATTCTTACAAATAAGTACATAATTTCCTCCTAATTTTTTTAAAAATAAATTGGAAGTTCAGTTGCAAAGTGCTTTCTAATAACATAATTCGTGTAACAAATTAAGGCGTAATTTGAAATCTGTGTGCATGTAGTATTTTATGGACATAGGAACATACCTACTTATTAACCTTAGTTTGCGCCATTGTAATTGGGTTATAAAAAATGGGATTATGCTTACAAATTAATACATGCAACTTACTAATTATTACTTAAAGGTACAAACAAATTCAACCATTTCTCTTTGTTTTGGGACATTCGTGAAGTTAGCCCCCAAAGCGTAATTTGGGCTGTAGGTAGTAATTAAGTGGCTTACAAATTTTGAGATTATGCTTACAAATTGTTACAAATGACTTACTAAATATTGATTCAAAAAAAAATTTATTCCTCAAAGCGGTGGGGCTCCCGAGAAGTTAGCCGCACAACAGTTTTTTTTTAATTTAAGAGATACCGTTTGATTACAAATTCTGGTAACTTGATTACAAATTCTTACAAATGACTTACTAATTAATGACGCTACTAAAATTTTGATATTGCAAAATAATGGGGCTACCGAGAAGTTAGCCCCAAAAACTGTTTTTGTTAAAATAAATTCGAAAATTCACTTACAAATTTAGATTTTTAGCTTACAAATACTTACTAATTACTTACTAATTAGTAAGCAACAAATTGTATAAAAATTCGGAATATGAGGGGCTAACTTCACGGACATCTACAAAGCTTGTATTTCAATTTAGAAATAGAATGTTAATATAAAATAAACCATGTATGCAATAAATTATAATTAACCAAGTGCTGCACTAGCTTAATTTTTCTTCATCTCAATTTGTTACTTAAACAAATATTTTTTACCAAAATTAATTTTTGGAATTGAAACATGAACTTTGTGGTTGATAAATGAAGCTACGTTATCTTGGCATCTTTTTCCTTTTGTTACGAAGATTTAGATATTTCATTTTCGCCCTTCATTACAGAGTAATAAGGTTTCGGGCCCTTATTGAACAAAATTTTAAATTCTTTCACATTGGTAAGAAGTGTTCGACACCGGTCATTTCTTTCCTTCAAACAAATATTATTATTAACTCTATAGCGAGCCACTACTAAACAGATGTCCTGTACACGCCCAGTACACAATAATTACACGACCACTATTGCAACGTGTTCTTTGACGGCACTTGCATTATGAATTTATTGGAAGAGTTGGGGACATGCGATAGTGTGAGTGTAGAGGGGTTTCGGGTAATAACATTTTTTAGTTCGTTTGATGGTTTAGATCACACAGATATGTTTTCTAAATAAATAATGCATTCAATTGATTATGAATTCAATTTATATGAGGAAGAGTATGCAAAGTTATGAGGAAAGTAAAGCTTAACGCGCACTAGCCCGTCACGTTCCGTCACGACACGGACCGTCAAAAAAAGTTCAAGATTAAATACACTGAATTAAATTATGCAGCAATGCAGCGCGCACTTGTCCGTCCCGTCGCCTTCCATAAGGTATGTGAGAACAATCCGTCGGACCGTCGACGGCCGTCAACGTGACGGGCTAGTGCGCGTTAAGCTTTAACTGTATTAAAAAATCTGTTTAAAGATTATATTAAAAAAAAACGTGCGAAAAAGAATGTCTGTGTCTTGTTGTTCTACATTGAATACAGTAGGTTTTGAGGCATTAATTAATTAATTAAAGATAATTTCTACTTTAAATCATTTGTGTGTTGAATGGAAATTATGTCCACGTATGTATTTTCAGATTTCCGTAAAAGTCGCGTCATCGGGAAACGATTGGAAGCATATGTACACGTATATTGTCCTGAGATTTTCATAGCTTCATACACGTTTGAACATTTTGGGGACGACGATTCTACACGTCAATGCGGTTCGTGTCAATTTGAAGAAACTAGTAAAAGGGCTACATCATTTCTAGATAAGTTACTTCCAGGGCCGGATTTACGGCGGGGCAAGCGGGGCTGAAGCCCCGGGGCCCCCACAAATTGAGGGCCTCCACAAACTTTGAATTTTCCATTTTTTAATGGCTTTCAAGAAAGTGAAGAGAAATGAAATACCTATATCTAAATATGTAATGTAGATTAGAAGATATAAAAGAGACTGTCCGATTATAATAGGTAGTATTTATTATACTAACGTAACTTTGGAAGGCCTAATTACCCCATTACCCCTCCTCTTAAATACGCGCTTGCCTGGAGAGATTTATTAAAGTTCAGACGGTCCTCCCTCGCACGTTTAAAGAACAGTACGTTCTCGTCACTCCGTTTAGGCGTTTACAGTACCTATTTATATATGTACTTCTATTTGTAAGACCGATAGTACTTTTGTGTATTAATTTCACTATTAAGCCTCCGCGATATGGCTTTTTAATCTAAAAATAAAATTATCCAAAGATATTTATTTTTTGAAAGGGGCCCCCCTTTGTTCATTGCCCCGGGCCTCCACACTCGTAAATCCGGCTCTGGTTACTTCATTCCAAATTTGTCTTCCATTGTTAGTCCATTAATGAGATTCACTCAGAAGAATACCCAATTTCTGTAGAACTACTATTACAACAAATTGATATACAGTGCTCGCCAAAAAGTCGGCACCAAATGGATTTTTTTTTATTTTTGGTTTTTTTAAAAAAAACTTTTTACGGCAATAATTTGTGCTAGTCTGAAAACCTATTTAGCCCCTATCAGATATACCGAGTGATTTTTACTTAGCTAGGAAATGGCGTTTTCGAAATTGTCTCAATTCTAAAAGTGCTATTTTTCGTAAATTAAGCAAGATTTTAATGAGATTTTTTGATCGTCTGTCAGTTTTAGCTTACCGAACAATCTCAAGACCAGAAAAAAAATTTTTCCCTTTAACTTCCGCTAAAACTAAAGTTTCAATTTTTGCAACATTTCAAATTTTCACATACCAAGACATGATTTCAAAATTCAATTTGATTTCGTTAAAAACGTTAAAGATTTATAATTGGAAAAAACAATAGAAATTGTTAATTATTCCTTTAGGTTTGTTATTATTTACAGAAAAGTAATATTGTTGCATAATCTTTACGTTTTTGGTGCAACATACTTTATGGGAGAGATGTTTTTCAATGATAATGAATATCTATTTACGTGGCTTCTAAAAACTCTAATTTACCCTTGCCGATTAATTACTTTCACAAAAATCCTGTAAATGTTCTTTTACAGTTGCCTAAACGAGGAGATTTTTCTTTATTCAGTTTACATGTTTCAGTCAATTAAGTAGGCGGAATATGAGACGGCTGTGGATTGTTTTACTATTTAAAAATTTTAAGTATCAATTTTTAACTAGCAGGATGTATGTAATTGCATATTTGAACGTAGTTTTTAGTTCTGATTAACTTTTTCTAATAACAATTTTCGATATTGTCAAAAATAAAGGTACTTTACTCTTGAGCAAAATTCATATTTTTTGACAAACCGCGTACACGACTGAAAAAATTTAATATCTGATGATTGTATTTTAGATTTTAGAACATGCAGAGCTTTTTATAAAGAATAACTTTTTTTCGTAAAATTAATAATAAAAAAGTTTCCCATATGTTGCCAACTTTTAAAGACATACTGTATATAATACAAATTAATAATAGGTATTACATACAGAAATATATTAGACTCTAAAACAAAGTTTGGTCTGACATCTGTGATTGAAAAGATGCGTAGTCGCAGGCAATATTCCGAGTCAGTAATCAATTCGAAATTCAACTTCAGTCAGATTGTTATTCATCAAAAATAAATATTGAAAAGTCGAACAATTTTATGAAATGATAGATATGTAATAAAGAACTTACTTCACTATAAGTAACGTCGCGTCGTACCTAACGAAACGTATTTTGTATGACAAAAAGTGTAAAAATTTTCAATAAACATGTATAGAATATGAACATTACGTAATCGTAGAGGTAGAGTAATGAATTGAATTTAGGTACTAAACATTTAATAGGTATGTATATCAGTCTGAATTAGAATTTCTACAGATCTTCTATTGTTGCAATACGGGTACCTAAAGCAAGCATATTTGTATTCTCCTACTTATCGACGGTACAAATAGTATATAGCGAGGAAGCGTTTAAACTCATAAGCGTCGTAAAATGGAGTTCAGCAGTAAAACAATCAAATTACCCATTCTTAACGACATTCAGACAATTTAATTAAATTTGCGACAAACTTCTAACTTCAAAAACTTGTAAGTAAGCGTACATTTACATAAAATTTGAATTCGTTTACTTCAAGTGACCCAGAGAAGTAAAATTATGTCTGTTTACAATTTGAAGAAGGTAACGAAAATATAAAAATATGAAAAAAATATTTAGTCTCGATGGGAAATATAAAATATTCTTTTTATAAAGATGAAAAACGCAGAAACGTATTTTACGTTGATACTTTAAGCTTCAAATTAAACTTCAATCAAACTCAATAAAGAACTTTGTTCTTTTAATTTCGAACAAAAATTTTATTTTCTTAAATGAAAAGCACAAAAAATAGAGACTTCGAAATGCGATAGCGTCTGAACAGGATTACTGAAAATATAGCGCGTTAACAGTTTTCCTTTTGTATAGGAAGCGATTGGAAAGGTGCTAAATTGGTTTTTGTTATTAATGTAATAAGATACATGAGTAAAGAAATCGGTTTAATTGCTAATTGCAGGGTAAATTTGAGACGATAAGGAAGTTGGCTTTATTGGTTAGTAGCTTTTCGCTAATTGCGTCACGTTTGTATATGTCCGAAAATAAATTTCAAAAATAATAAATTGTTTTTTCCATTCTAAACGGAAAATCACGTTTTAACAAATGGTACTTATATTATTGCTACAAATATTTATTATGCGTTCTGTCGGATAAAATTCCCTACCGGTGGTGTAATTATTTATTATAAATCAAAGGTTTTTATTGCATCATTCAAAAATGACACACTGCTGACTTAGTTAATCTCGCAGTCGCATGATGGCGCTCCCACATCAGCAGATGCGAATGAATTCTCAATAATTATAATTTGTTTCTTAACTTTAGAGCAAAACATACGAAGCCTTTTTACACAATTAACAGATCTATTAGCGCATAATAAATTCAAAAACTTTTGCGCCAAATTAAATTAATTAATTAACGCAGAGCAACAACGTTCTTACTGATTCACGTGCATTTTTTGTTATAGCCATTTTGTCCTCTACTTATAGCCGATTACATTGTTTTACTTCCCGAGTACGAAGTAAAAGGGAAGTATTGTATTAGTTTTCCAAAAAAAAAATTTGACCTATGGAAATTTTTACATATCTTTGCGTTTCCGAATACGTAGATTCAAAATATGCAAAAAAAAAATTTCCGTCTGTCGTCTGTAGTCTGTAGTCTGTAGTCAGTAGTCTGTAGTCTGTAGTCTGTAGTCTGTACGTACACATTCCTTGCAACGCTCTAAACTCAGAAACTATTAAAGTTATCGAAATGCGGTTTTCGCCAATCGATTACATTCGGGCCAAGGACGAAAATGCTGTTATTACCTTTGATGACGTCACTTCCGGTATAAGCTAAAATGGCGGCACTCATTTTTTTATAAGATAAAGTTGCAGTTTTTTTTATGTAGTTTAAAAGAGAATTTTTTTTAATTCAGCAATATATATTGTGCTATACTTATTTTTTGAAAAAAGTGTTAAAAAAAATAATTATTAAAAAATGACTGCAACGCTCGATACTCAGAAACTATTAAAGTTATCGAAATGCGGTTTTCGCTAATGAATTACATTTGGGCCAAGGACGAAAATGCTGATATTACCTTTGATGACGTCACTTCCGGTGTAAGCTAAAATGGCGGCACTCATTTTTTTATAAGATAAAGTTGCAGTTTTTTAATCTAGTTTAAAAGAGAATTTTTTTCTGAATTCAGCAATATATATTGTGCTTACTTATTTTTTGAAAAAAGTGTTAAAAAAAATAATTATTAAAAATCGACTGCAACGCTCGATACTCAGAAACTATTAAAGTTATCGAAATGCGGTTTTCGCCAATCGATTGCATTCGGGCCAAGAACGAAAATGCTGATATTACCTTTGATTACGTCACTTCCGGTGTAAGCTAAAATGGCGGCACTCATTTTTTTATAAGATAAAATTGCAGTTTTTTATGTAGTTTAAGAGTATTTTTTTCTGAATTCAGTAGTATTTATTTTTTGAAAAAAGTACGAGGGAAGTCTCGTGGCAACTTGCCAGAATTTTTTTGTACTTCCACTTGTTTAATCGAAACATATTAGAAATAAGTAGGTACCTAATAAGCTTTTCAGATTTATTTGTAAATTTGTATAGATGGTCAGAATTTGTGTTCAGACTAAGTACCTACTACATTACTCGTAAGTCATTTTGATATTTTCTGGGTGAGGTAAGTAGAATAATTGGTTGACAGAGTGTCGTTAGTCAGTCTTATCTGAAGTTTCTTGAATTATGAAAAGAACGTCTAATTTCAAACCCATTAGATAGAAAGCCGAGTAGGAACCAATTATGTTAAAGCTAGGTAATTTTGGAGTTCTTGTATTATTCATAATTAGTATGGCCCATTAGCCAATTTATGGATTTAAAAAAAAGGGGTATAACTACACGTGCATTAAACTGGTTTGTAGTGTTAGTACTGAAGTACGGACGTTTCGCCCCTGCCGTTTTGTCCCCAGCCCTTTCGCCACCAGCTTCAGCAGTTTCCAGTTGCACGACGATTTCTGCAACCGTTTTTTTTTTAATTTTTGATTATTTCTTTTGTGTTTGGTGTTTGTGTTTTAATTTTAGAGTTTTTTAGTAGATACATATAAAGAAAAAGAAATCTTTTAACATCTATATTCTGACGTGCAACCGGAATAAATTGAAAGTTGTACGCAATCCCACGCAAATAAATCAATAACTTCACGATTTTCAAAATCTTCAACGATTCTTTTTAAAAGCCGGGTATTGGGGGTTTTTAAGATCACTAAGTACAAATCATTTGTCAACAAAACCTGTATTATATTTGTTTACGTATATGAGAAAACATTATGGCAGTTAATTTGGCAGCATTTTTGTTACCTACTAAAGTTGACTCAACTTGGCTAAAGGAACCCTTCAACAGAAAACGACAACTATCGACATATACAACTAGGATTTGCTCTGGTGTTGCCCCCTAAGTCCAGCGGCATGGCAGAAAGGTTCAAGTTTTTTATTTCTGCTGAGCCAAGAGCAACAGCAAAATGGTCCCCATACGAGATATGACTGACATTTTTATGAAAAATTGTCAAAAGTATAATAGAAAATCGAAGATGGAAGTGTGATATTGATATCCTCTCAATATCGTGATGGTGTCCTTTTAGAATTAAAAAAATAACACGAGTAACACCATATGAAAAGGAGAACAAGAGACACTTCTATACGTTCCAGGCTAAATAAAGAAAACATTTGAAAAACAAAGGCAATATTACACGATATCGATCAACAGTTGAACTAAAATCAAGAGAAGCCAGTTGCAATCAAAGTTCCATTTAAAATGTAGCTTGTGTAATTATAATGTTCTATGTCCTGAACACAGTATAACAATGAAAGTATGTAAAAAATGTTAAAAATAATTGTATGCAATGTAATTTACGTGCCACCAAGTAAACAAAAACCCCGCAAAATATGTGAACTAAATTTGAAGTAATTCAAACTGGTCAAGAAAAAGTGTTGAAATGGGCGTGGTACATTCAGTTCTAGAATATTTTGGCAGTTTACGCATCTTGCTTCTTTATTTATACAAAAAATTTATTTTGCATTTGAATGTATTCGTAAACATGTAGCTCTCTCGACCACGCCTTCTCAGGGCTTTTTGGTAGCACTATACCTTAGCAATAGATATTATTTAACAAAGCTTTTAAAGTGAGAATAATGAGAAGATGTGTGCACGTCATAACTTTTTCATGACGTAATTTTGTAGTATGTGCATTAGATCTTAATTTTAGTTTAATTTTATAAGTATGCAACCCAACAAACAATAGCGTTTTAAATTTACGCAACCAATTAAATCCAATATCATGAATCGCACTATGCACAATAAATAAGACAACTTAAAAAAATTCTGGCATGTATTGTCACGAGATTTCCCTCGTACCAAAAAACTGCAACTTTTTATTTAAAAAAAATAGTGCCGCCATTTTAGCTTATACCGGAAGTGATGTCATCAAAGGTAATATCAGCATTTTCGTCCATGGCCCGAAATCAATCGCTTGGCGAAAACCGCAGTTCGATAACTTTAATAGTTTCTGAGTTTAGAGCGTTGCAAGGAATGTGTACGAACAGACGACAGACGGAATTTTTTTTCTCCATATTTTGAATCTACGTATTGAGAAACGCAAAGATATGTAAAAATATGCATAGGTCAATTTTTTTTGGAACACTAATACAATTACTTCCCTTTTACTTCGTACTCGGAAAGTAAAAAGAATAAACCCCAAATTTCAAATGTTTTTGTCGTTTTCATTCAAAATAGAATAAGATAAATAATTAAAATCAAAAATTTAATTTTATTAAATTGTTTCTTTAATTAACATTTTCTAATTGCCCAAATACCCAAAATCAATCAAATACCGTTACTGCCAGAATAAACAGTACAGAAATGTAGGATGGTATGGAGCTGCTTACGTAATATACATTTGTCATTAGTTGACATATCAATGTTATACTGCAGTTGAATTCGAATTGAAAATGGTTCTAACGACGGCAGAAAAAGTACTCTTATTAGAACAATGTTTTAGTTCATACGGAAATGATAGCAATGAAGGTCTAAGCTTACAACAGGTGTCAGTAAGATATCGACAACAATTTCATAAAGTAGCCCCCAGTAAAAGTGACTTACAAAATCGATATTAAACTTGCTTGAGTCTTATTTGTGATTATTGAAATTACAAATATAAAAAAACAAACAAAATAGTATATTATGCAACGAGCATGTAATGATAGCTATTAATACACGAGCACGAGGTAAGTTATGACACGAGCCTTGGCGAGTGTCATAAATCTTGTGCGAGTGTATTAATAGCCATTACATGAGAGTTGCATATACTATTTTTTCTACGACCTGTGTTAATTAAACAAAAATTATTATAAAAGAACGAACAAAATTTTTGACAAATATCAAAAACTCCTGTAACTATGGCAATCAAGTAAAATGCTTGACAGCTATTGGCTAATTGACTCGTTTTATAATGAAAATCTGTATCGAAATGAATATCATTTCGATACAATCTAATGACACTTAATAAGTCGATTAAAGTATGGGAGTAGAAAAATTAAATTTCGGTACAGCTTATTCTGACGGATAAGTAGGTACTGTAGTACTGTATTATAGCCCCATAGGCAATGATTAAAGAATTGGAAACAATCCCATACATTATGTCATTCTCTATTCCCAAAAGCAAAATAAGTGCGGGTTTCACACAGTTTATTACCTCACTTAAACTTTTCAGATTTTGAAATATTCTGTCTTTTGTGAAGTAAGAATATGAATAGGTATACAAATGATAGACAAATATTTTCTTTGTTAGTTTGTTTAATGAGAGAGAGTGCACTACTTGTTTGAATTTTATGTTGCATTTTCGAAAAATATACTAACTTATGCAATCACGTGGAAGAACTCAATCGAAGACTCTTGACATGTGTAATAATTAATAAACAATAATGAGAATAATCATCACTACTAAACAAAAATACGAAATCAATTAAATAAAGTGTGGACATAAACTTGGTTTTATATTTTCGTTAAATGCACCTAAAAAACACATCACTTAGTTTTCCACCAAAACGGTGGAAATTTTGAGGATTTTGGAAATGAAATATTTTTTCCATAAAGAACTTTTACCCTGAAGTGTTTTATAGCGTATGTTCTGGAAGAGTTTCCTTGGGTAGTTTAGAAGTGTCTTTTCATAAGCATCAAGGATTCAAGCTTTTTAATGTTTTATTGGACCCAACACCAAACGACATATATGCTAATTTCTGAATCAGGGTTTTTGCTTGAATAAACTAGATACGATAATAACAAGCGTTATTTACGTGTAAGTACAGATAAAAAGGGGATTATAAACAGAACTTTCAAATATAGGCATGTCATCTGTTCCTTACCCCCATGTTTAGAGATTTGAAATACATGAATCCGGAATAAAAAGCGATAGGTTGTCAGGTATCCGGTACTGATTAAATCAATTTCTACCAGTAGTCTGACTCAGAGACCGATCATTCTACCATTAATTAAAAAATGACATGTTAAGAATGTCAAAGGCATCGATTACAGTTTACTTCCTACCATCTTTTTTGTACCATCATAACAAAACACTGTACCTTTTAAAAATTAAATTTCCGACAAACAAAACATCATTCGATCCCAAGTATTACGAGAAAAGCCATTAGGGATGAAATGAAGGAAACAAGTATTATACGTGTTAGTTGTAACATACAATAAAGGAATAAAGGAAATGAGAAAGATTTTAAGCTTCTTTTTGGCATCGATCATTATTTACTGTTTCTTTCCCTTCAAACTTTTCAACTTCGCGTCTATCACACATTCAATCTAATACTCGCATTTTGCACAAATTGCTTCTATCGCAGGACTATTAGATTGGGACTTTTATACAAACATTATTTCTACATAAATTGTGGTTACACATTCCTTTTTATAAAATTATCCGAATCTCTGTCTATATCCTGAAATTTAAGCGACCTCGCGTAAAGAAGCATCCAGAGAGAATAAAGGTTTTATAAAACCAATTTCCAAAAGAAAGTTTAGTTCGTTGTGAAAATAGTCACCATTTATTTTTTCCGTTCATGATGTTTAAAGTAATAAGGGAAGAATTTTAATTATGAACGCGTTTAATGGTTTTTTACATACACCAAATTTGATTCCTAATAAACAATAGTTAATTTATCGTATAGTTACGTCACTTCTCTTAATTTAGATTGAAGAATTTACACGAGGAACGTATACCAGCAACTGCATTTTGTATAGAACTATCACTGCTATTGTCTGCCCTTTACTAAATGCGTTCTTGATAATAAATAATAAAAAATAAAACTTTCTGAATCGCGGCGAGAAACATTTGAATAAAAACATCGAATTCTTTGATTTAATTACAGATGGGTGGGTGGTGTAAACTAAATAATATGGTACACTAGGTACCTATTGAAATTTGAAATGATTATGATTAAATATTACAGCTATAATAGTACATTATTCAATGAGTATCTAATGGTGGCTATTACTCATGTGGATGTGTTTTTACCGTAGGCGAGTACCGTAATAGCCCTCACACACCACAATACTATAGGTAGTATTTGCACAAATAAATATTATCATGTAATTTTGAAGAAAGAAAATTTTTATTGCAACTCTATATTTCATTTATAAGGTGGATTTTCTATACATTTATTGAAAAATATTGGGGTACCTATTGTTTCGTAAAGGTTTATTTTAAAATGAATGAAAAATGATCATGGGGATTACGTAAAAAATAAAGAATGTTTAGAGGTTTAACTTACCGAAATCAGGCGAAAAATAAGATACATATTCCCAATTGTAATTAATTGTAGAAAGTGGTATTATTCAACATTACGAACTCTTCCCAAATTTTTTAGGAGTCTCTAATCCCCGAATGTCACACTTTTATAGTGTCGGGAAAGGTTTATGGAAAACATTATTTATTCAATTTTCTACATAATGGATGTGAGCAATTTTAGGTCGTTTGATATTTTAATAATATACTTCGTCAAAGAAGCTTATATGCAACATTTAATGTTGCGTCGCTCTTAGATAGGTGGAGAAATTAACAATTTTTAATGATCACAGAAGCTTACAATTAGATGGTGTTGTTGCAAGCAGATCTACCTCTTGTTACATGAAAATGACTTCTCAATACTTTAATATTTGTATGACACAACAGAGTCAATTCCTTCGAGTGTTAATGATAATTGAGCGAAAAATTAAATGTTCGATGAACGAAAAAATAACTGCTAATTTGTGATTTAACAAGACTACTACGTTGAGGGAAATTGGGGTCACATTTTTGTTGTAGTCTTTATTTATATTGTAAAAACCCCGAAAATGCTCTATTAACGAAGGCCTCCTGGAGTGAGGGAGCCCAAAATATTAGGAAAGAGCTCGCACAGAATATTTATGAACATAAACTCGCTCCCATAACGGAATGTTCACTTTCGGTCATTACATCGTTAACTAATTCGATCGTCATAATTATATCGCAGAGGTTATTGGAGATGTGGAAGAGGTTGTTATCAACCAGAAGGGTTTATCTAGTGCAGCTACTTAGCACGAAAGGAAATTGCATACTTTTAATCGCGCATCGGGCTTCTAAAGTAATTTAATTAAACAAATTGCCTTTTTGACGTTTAACAAGTCAATGATTTATATATAAACAGAGAGGAGGCAACAAAACAACTACCGAGTTAAAAATCTGTAGATAAAATACGAAGGATTCGCACCCATTCGTGGCAAAATTCCAAATATATCCAGACTATACATGTAATATACGTGAACGAATAGACGTGTGTAGAGTAAAAAAGTGTCGGTTTTTATTGATTCGCATGTCGTGTGCGCCGACTCACCCTTCAACCCCCTTATTCAAAGCTTTTGTCACTGTTTATCCTGTATCTGGTACAATAATTGGTTGCGCAGAACTCTTGGGTATGCTTGTTTACTACGTTTACAGAGCGCTGAAAACGATTACAAATACTGGGGAAGCTAATCGTTACTAAAGAAGCGACTAGCACCTTAATTTACGTTGTGCCTTTAAAACGCTAATTAGATTTCTTAATAATTTTTAAAGAAAAGCCGCTTTGATGTATTCAAATGACAAATTTTTCTGGCATAAAAGCTTTATAACTTTCCCCGAATACCTATTAAATTTCCTTTTAATCTTGGCCGTGGTAGCTGCCAGCTTACTACACAAAAAAGAGACGACTTAATTAACAAACATTAATGTAATCATTACTAATCTACGTTTTTTAAATTAATATTATATAATGTATACGTACGCGCGCTACGCGCCTTTTTAGTAAAGGTTTCGCTAATGTAAACGTAGTTATCCGTTTATGCCAGATCTCATTTCAGCCTCTCTATAGCGACAACGACTCCGCGACCCTCTTTTAGATCATATCAGACTTTGATTGGGTTTTTAACTCTAATTGTACCTTTTTGTGCCTGGCTTTTAAGCAGTTCCGTTTTAAGGCATCGTTTCAAAATAATTAGGTTAGTTATTTAATGGAATTAACCCTCTTTCAAATTTTGTTTATTACACGACAAATAATTGACAATTGATTATTTATTTTGAGATAATGACAAAACGTACTTATCAACCGTAGTAATATTTTTTTGTCTAAAAAAACCATAAAGTTGCAATACAACGTAAAAATATATGATGAAAGATGAAAATATGCATACATAAACTTTTGTCCTAAAGTTTCAACGCCCGTAATTTGAAAAAAATTTCTTACATCCACGCAATATGATATGAACATTGAACAGAGATTATTATATTCATAACGTATCTTTTTATTGTGAATATCTTTTTAACATTTTTGACATGTTCGACAATGTCACATAAATATACGTACTGCTTTCAGAATTACTTTTTACTGACTAAACGAACTTATTTGTAATTGTATTGACCAAAATTGTATTCAAACAACAACAGAATTCGAGAACCCAGAGTTGAAAATCAAATAACTTTCGAATTCTTGGCATTTTTCTTTGGTATTTATTGAAACGATGGAATTATGTACCTACACTGTATGTATCATATTCCACTTATATTATTATTAAAGTTATTTCAAGAGTTAAAATATCGGTTACACTAGAGTTGTTTCAAAGGCTTTTATGGTATGTAATTCCAAATCACCTCTATATTTTGTTATATGTATTTCTTTTAATTTTTAAAAATTTGGGAAAACAAAAATTACCATTTTCTTTGTTTTTCAATAGAGCAAGAATAGTTAATTTAACTTAACATGTTTTGAATTGTCACATAAGTATTAAAAAGAACTACAAGCGAAGGTGGTTTACAGGTGTAAATTAAAGGTAAAAAATGAGCACGGCTGTGAACAACTG
Source organism: Pyrocoelia pectoralis (assembly GCA_036250285.1). Taxonomy (NCBI): domain Eukaryota; kingdom Metazoa; phylum Arthropoda; class Insecta; order Coleoptera; family Lampyridae; genus Pyrocoelia; species Pyrocoelia pectoralis. The sequence goes on from CM070074.1 coordinate 64,729,632, forward strand.
CAATAAGATATAGGTCTATTAGTAAGCCGGTACGATGTAACGTTAACAAAAATTGTGATGTACAAACATGTTCACCTTTCAATATCTTCACCATCATATAACCAATTAGTAATTTTAATTTGTACCATTAATTGCAGAATATATCTTGTTATGAAAAAGCTCACAAACTTTTGGGCGAAACGTAAACTAAGCGACCAATATTTATCATGCACGGCAACCTGTTGTTAGAAGTAATATCCGACAATAAAAGCTATTAAGTATAATAATTACCTATGCAAGAAAATTTAGCCTTATCAACACCCCTAATTCTACCAATTATACAACCAACGGCTACAAAACATAATAGGTTAGATAATTTTTTTTATTGTAGTTGATAATTAGGTATGTGATCAAAACTTAATTAAAAATGAAATTAAAGACAGTGGAAAAATACTATAGTAAATGCTCAATATGATGACCATTTTTTCCTATGCATAACCGCATTCGTTTTCAAGAGATCTTCTAACGTTATGGTGTTATAGTAGCAAACGCATCCTTTACTCCTAATCTTCATGTTATCAGCAGTGGTAGGTGGGGTGTTGTAAACTAATTTTTTAATGATAATAATGATATCTAAAGAAACTTCATCAAGAAGACTCGAAAAAGTGTTGTTCTAAAATACGCGAAAATTTGACTCCGTTCAAGTTTCCACCAAAAAACCAAAATTCTCCCAAATACATTGAGGCTCCACCACAGTGCGATACAGGTGACGATTTAGTAATGAAAGTTAACAGAAAATAAATAATACTTTGATATAGTGCATACACATTAATGAGTATGATTAATTTTACGTAGCTTCTTTTGCAAATCATTCTAGTTCAACATTTTCCAAAACAGAAGAGAATGCAATTTACTTAAGAAATAATTACTAATCAAACTAAATTATCAAACATAACGTAATGCTATTTTTTCCTTACCCTACTTCTGTTCATTACGTAGATAGACTAACATATACTAACCTGCAACAAAAATAAAAATAATTACACACTATTACCTTACTATAATTGGGCATGTACTAGCAACTTACCGACTGAAATATATAAATGACACATCAATTAAAATAATTAAAAAGTTCAAACAACAGAATACAGATAATATTCGTTAAAGTATTAATTGCAAAATTAAAGCGACAAACTATAATGGCAAACGTTTGTAACAAAACTACGATTTAAAGGCTCGGTTGTATAAAGTCCAATTGATCAAAGGTTGAGTTTCGTGTAAAATTGAGTTGCACGAGCTAGGATCTATAGGGTTTAACCGTCGGTTTTACCAACCCATAGCAGAACTCGTGTTTAATTGAACAGGTTGTTTTTTTATTTTCGTGCGAATAAAAAATATACTTTCTAACCAAGAATTTGGGATGAAGTTTCGGTTGCAAAAGACAATGGTTATGTTTTTGTTAACATTAATAAAGCCTCCATTAGCATCTGTAAGTAATATGGATTTATGCTATAGCACTTAGAGACTTTAGTATTGACAAATCCACAGTACGAAGCGATATGACATCTTCATTTGCCTAAAAACGTTTTTAGTTTATGCCTTGTTAACTACAATAATATGTTATTACTTATTAGTATTTTTTTTTAAATTAACAGTATAAGCGTAATCTTCCACCCTCAGATCGTTGTAAATATTATCTAACCAGAATTAAACAATTTAGCAAATAGTGCATCATAAAATTATATAAAACCGATCAAAACCTTTATTAATCTCTTTACCTAAAATAATATTAGGTTTGGAAAATTGAGAAATAACAAGAGTCCTATAAAATTCATCTCGTGTAACAACTCAATTAAAAACTGTAAAGGAACACTTGTAAAACACCCTCGGATAACTCCAATATACGTTCGATGGGAGAGTTAAATAAGAACGTTGAAATTATTTGAATTATGTTATAGTAGTAATTACGAGAGCTCGAGTATGACTCATCTAAGTACGCAACAAGAATTAACCAATAACATTTATCTATCTCTGTTACACTTTGAAGAATTGTATTTATACAAAAGAAATAACAAATAATAAATATGTCTACCCATGCTTTCAATGGAACGTGTGTCCGTTTTAAAACCATATATGTATTCACTATCATCAGCTGTTCAAAACGTCACCTAAAATTTGCGCATTGTTTTTAAGAATGAATGTCATAGTACAGTCAATTTAAACACAAAAATATACAAACATTGCAAAAAATCCTATGTTAGGTTTGCTTTTTTCATGGTGTTAGGTTCGGTCCCAGTAGTAAATACTCAATTTTGCAACTTCGAAAAACTTGTGGAAACTGGGGGGGGCACCAAAAACCGCGATTTTTTCGGACTTTTTTCAGTTTTAGCCTCGTAGATCAAAAACTATGAGTTGTAGTGCAAAGAATATGATTATCTTTTTTAAACTGGACTAAATTTTCTACCATTTGAGCCTAACCGGAAGTCTGTAAGTATAATAGTTTCCAAGATACAGCTCTTCAAAAATAGGCATTTTCCCTAAATCTGTTTTTAACGTATCATCCATGATTCCAGCCAGATATTGCCACAACGACGTGCCCTACGACCGTTGTGATGGAGGAAAAAATTGTAGGACATTTTATCACCTCTTATTTAAGCATAGATGCATTCCTGTAGGCCTAACAGTTCTCGAGAAAAAGACGGAAAACCGGAAAACGGTGAAATCGCTACGATATCGCTACATATATGTAATAGCATTAATATGATTAGAAGACATTTTCTGATTATTCTTATTTAGCCTAGCGAACGAACGCTCAAAAAGGGCTTGTAGACAGACTTTTTGATCCTAATGATTTTATTTCTGGGATGTGTTTGGTGATGATTATACGAAAAGTAGCGTAACAAAATGTGCGGATTTGTTTGGTTTTCCGTTTACATCTCTTGAACAGGCCATCGTAGGGGGAAATGGCCAATTATAAAAAAAAGCTGATTAAATTTTCTACAAGTTTTCTTCTATGCGTTTTTTCTCTATCTCTATCCGTTGAAGAGATATTCGCTGTCAAGAATTGACATTTTTTCTTAAAATCGCTTTTACACGACGTTTTTCGGCAAATATTGTGTCCTAGCTCCTAAAGTATTGGGTTTATAGCAAAAACTGCTGAAATAAAAGTTGTAGACCATAAAATTTCCTATAAAATACATATACCGTTTAATATTTTATCTCAAATAGATTAGATGTTATAGTTATTTAAAGAAAACGTTGAGTTCAAGATGGAATAGAGGGCACTAGAGAACAACTAATTTTGTGGGAGGTTTAGAGCTAAATCTGATATGTGAGTATTAAATACAGATTACCTGCATCCTTAGCCAAACAATTTCACTCTTATGCGCCACCATGTTTAATGGTCTCTAGTCTTTTCTAAATACATTTATGATAGGGTTAATGTTTGACGAAAAGAACAAAAGTATTTTCTCGAGGCAGCTTTTATTTTATAATTGGCCATTTCCCACTACGATCGCCTATTCAAGAGATACAAAGGGAAAACTTAACAAATCCGCAAATTTTGTTACGCTACGGAGTTAGCTCATACGGTAGGGCCGGGGATTTTTCGTATAATTATCGCCAAACACCTCCAAACACATCGCAGAAATAAAATCATTAGGATCAAAAAGTCTGTCTACAAGCCCTTTTTGAGCGTTCGTTCGCTAGGCTAAATAAGAATAATCAGAAAATGTCTTCTAATCATCCTACTGCTATTACATATATGTGGAGGATTTCACTGTTTTCCGGTTTTCCGTCTTTTTCTCGAGAACTGTTAGGCCCACAGGAATGCATCTATGCTTAAATAAAAGGTGATAAAATGTCCTACAATTTTTTTCTCCATGACAAGAGTCGTAGGGCACGTCGTTATGGCAATATCTGGCTCGAAACATGGATGATACGTTGAAAAAAGATTTTGGGAAAAATTGCCTATTTTTGAAGAGCTGTATCTCGGAAACTATTATACTTACAGACTTCCGGTTAGACTCAAATTGTAGCAAATTTAGTCTAGTTTAAAAAAGATAATCGTATTCTTTGCACTATAACTCGTAGTTTTTAAGCTACGAGGCTAAAACTGAAAAAAGTCCGAAAAAATCGCGGTTTTTGGCGCCCCCCCCCAGTTTCCACAAGTTTTTCGAAGTTGCAAAATTGAGTATTTACTACTGGGACTGAACCTAACAACATAAAAAAGTCAAACCTAATATAGGATTTTTTGCAATGTTCATGTTCATGTTTAAAATGACTGGACTATCATGAATGTCATGATTAATATTATAGGTTATGCTATTTTATTAAAAAGAACTATGCGACATACGTTTCCTATTATTTCATTCATATGTTTTAAGCGATGAGTCATACTCGAGCTCTCGTAATTACTACTATAATTAGTAATTTTACTTAGACAAGGATAAGAATTATGTGAGGATAAAATGTGGTAGAGAAAATACCGTTTGACTAGCTAATGAGGTATCACAATGAGCACAAGACTATTGCTGTAATGTAAATACATATATTAAATGTATGTAAAGAGAAATTGAATTTTGTGAAATTACTTGTTAAATTTTAATTGCAGTTTTCCAAACAGAAAATTCGAGGTTTATACAACGTGCCCAAGATAAGGATGAACAGCATGGGGATCTTGAAAACGGTAAGAGATACGATGGCGGTTGAATGAGAGAAAAGTTGTATAATTTAGGGCATGTTCACATGTAGTTTGCAAAAGTTAATTATTTTTTATCGTTTCCGAGATTTAAAACAAAATGCGATTTTTGGGTTTTTCTTTTTTCCGCAATTCCTTCTTTTATTTTAAAAAATTTTTAAAAACCAAAGGTACTCCTTCATTGTCACTTTTTGAATTCTATTAGATGGCGTTTTCAAATTTTTTATTCGACGTTTCGTCTCCGAGGAACCATCATCAACTTTATTTTTTTATATCGCCGCAACCAACGAAACACCCTGTATTCAATAGTATTTTTATTACGAATTTAACGATGTATTACACATTATGGTTTTGAAGCTAATTTTTAAGAAAAATTTCAATAAACACATTAGCTTCAAAATCATAATTCGCCTTAAATACCAGGCTGTCTGAACATCCGAATCGTGCACGTAACAGTAATAATTTGAGCACATGTCACATCAAGCTGATTCAAAATTGAAACGATTCATGTGCACACTACTAACCTGTGAACCGTTTGAAAATAATCTGTGTTGCTTTTAGCGCACCCTTTTGGGGGAAGATCTACTTATCGTTGACATTTTAGATATCACAAGTATTGAATTATCCGACAGTCCTACTTAAATTATTGAAAGCTAGGGTAATAGAAGTAGAAGTAGAAAAGCAGGCGTGTCTTCTAGAAATCAAGAGTGACGGAGATGATCTGTACGAGGGCTGTTTTTTTTCAGCCTCCGATTGGTTATAAAGGAAAGAAGGATGAATATTAAAAAAATGATTTTATCACCAAAACCTGGTGTACACTAACTAAGAATGGACGCCAGCTGGTCGGCCATAACTCAGAAACTATTTAAGATTGAACAGTGAAATAAAAATCTTATAATAAATGTGGCCAAGAGGAAATGCTGGAAATTATTTTTAATTTCCTATCATCGCCGCCAGAGGACGTCTCGCTGATTTTAAATTGAAATTCCCATTTTTGGGCAATTTTCCTTAGTAATATATTTAAAAAAATATATCAATTCTCCAAACTAGTCATCAATATGTAAAACTTTGTTTAATTAATTTTTACGATTGCTGACAAAATAAAACGAGGGGGACCATATAACGTGTAACTTCGAAACCGGGTTGCTTGAATTTGTTAAGATTGGTCTCGATGTTAAGATAATACTTGATATTACCAAAAAATTCAAAACCACAACAACTTCTTATCTCCGTTTACCAATAGAGGGCGCAACTTGTGGAAGGAAAAAAACGGTCGGTTATTGTTATTTTGGGATGTAAATGTGTTTTGTTGTATGTTGTATGTATATTGTTTCTGTTGATTTGTACATGTAATATGTATTTGTAATTTGCAACAACCTTTGGTATGAATATTGATTGAAGGCCTTCAACAATTTAAATTTTCATGTTATGTCTTAATATTTATAAATTGTCTGGTGCTGTAATTTAATTGATACTTATTTAATTAATCTTTAATTAAAACGAGAAGTTTTCTTCACAGTTCTTTCTTCTCGTTATTCGTCCTTGAACTGTGCACTCTCTTTTCGAAAATGTTAGGGAAAGTCAAATAAATACATTAATTTGTATGTATTTAATGTAGGTTTTGATCCTTCCTCTCGATTATAGTTTACTGCCCGTGTATTCATGTCTCTTTCACGGGCCAGGTATGTGTGGGGTTTGTCGGATAGTTTAAATTTCACCGCGTTTGTTTAAATTTGAGTGGGTTTGTTTGGAAGTTTTGGAGGAAAAGTTTAGTTTTAGGGGCCATTTTTAAATATTCCTTCTCCGATTTGAATTTTGTTAATGTAATGCGAAGTTAGCGTTTGGACCGGGGTAAGAACATTACAGGGTATTGCAAAGATTGTTCACAGATATGACAAATGCCTCAATGATCAAGGTGATTATGTAGAGAAGTAACCTTGATTGTACATTACTTTTGCTAATAAAATCATTTTTTTTATATTCACCTATCTTCCCTGTATAGACAATCGGAGGCTGAAAAAAAACAGCCCTCGTACTTCAGTAAGGAGTCTTCTAGTTTACCGTTGCAAGTTTCCAATGTGTGTTTTACTCAAGTGACATGCTTCAAGAAAGTACTCATACTGCAAACTGCAATTACCTACTTTAATAGTTTGAATCGTTCAAGCTACGCGAAGTGTATGTATGTTCACAGGAACTCTAGTTTTCTTACTTTTTTATTTAACTAGAGAACTATTATGAGATTTACATTTGTAATAGAATTATGTAAATGTTTGGAACTAAACAATTTACCCAGATTTAAAAAACAATCATTTTAAATCTAACAATAGCAACAAATATTCATTTTAAATTCGCCGGTTTCGTCGATTTTGGTTTTTTAAATAAACCTTTTTTATCCTTGTAAGCGACAACTCATATGCAATGATCATATCTCATACTGCACGAATGCATCTGCATGTTGTCGAGATAAATCTGGAATCCAATTTAAAATGTTATTGACGTTATGGACTTCAGTTCGGAAAAATGTTGATTTTCATCTCTTACAATGCAATAAAAATACACAGTATTGAAATTTATTCGTTACATACTCAGTAGAATATGCATTTAAATTTACATCAACGAACACGATACTTTTAAATTTAACACGTATCATTCTTCAATAGACAATTTTGGTTTGTTACAAAATATCAGTACTTTATACCTAAACCCATTTATAATAAAACTGTATTTTTGATGTGCATACAAAACCATTTTTCATTTTCTTCTTTTATAGTGCCCGTTAATGTATAAACACATCAATAACTCGATTTCCTTCATTAATCATGCATGTCGTTGTTTAATGGTCCCCATATAATAGCAGTGCTCTTCCGTCTCCAAAACATGCGGTGGGCTTCTGCATTCTGCCAATGAATTTCATTTATATCGAGCACAACAGTGTGCCATTATAAAAAATAGCACAAACCTATACTGGAATCCTACAAGTGCATATTTGGCGAATGAAAAGATCACTCAAAATTCGCTTTAAAGAGCACTTGGAAAGAAACCAAAGAAGATAATAATTTAACAAGAACGAACTAGACTCAGGTCCGGATTAAAGAGTTGAGGGGCCCACAGGGCTCTTTACGTGAAAGGGGCCCTTTTTTAAACTCGTCGAAATTATTTTACACGATAAACATTAAAATAAAATCATTTTATGAACGATATGAATATACAGTAAGTAAATAAATGTCCCAGTAAATAATTAGATAAATATTTTAAATAAACAAAAACCTACTTATATTAATTTATTTCTTTTTACTAAAAAGTCCTCGAATATGTCATTAAAATCAACGGATCTTAATAATTATTCCGATTCATTCGCTAAACGATTTAATGCTGTTAATCGGTCGTCTGACATCATTGCTCTACACACATTTTTTATTCATTTTAGAACTGACAACGATCTTTCTGCCTCACAGTTAGCGATCGGTGTCGTCACAAATATTCACAACGCTGTGTATACATTGGGGAAAACATCCACAATTTGTTTGTCAAGCATTCAATTCAAATCTTTAAAAGGAAAAATAAGATTACTTTTTTCTTCTTGCACTTTTGAACGTGAAAAAAGCTCTTGTGAGTGTGATTTTAGCAATGAGACGAATAATTGTTCCATTTCTTCAACGAAATCGGTTTGCAGATCTTGTAACTTCAACTAAATTTAGAGGTTTTCTATTCTCATTTCTTCTTTAACTAAAGTTAAAAGATTCCACAGAAATACAAATTTTTCAGTTTCGATTCTTTTATGCATTTCTGCCTATAAAATGGGAGCCCCCTATTTAATGGGGCCCGGAGCTGTAGCACCCCGAGCCCTCCCCTTAATCCGGCGCCGACTCGACTTTAAGGTTTAAAGATTTACAAAGACACACGCTTAAATAATGACGATTTCTTTCACGCGTAAACGCTGATATCAAGAACATAACAGAAGTACAACCCTTAAATATAGGTACGTAATATTAATAAAGACATGCGCTCCATGCCACGTTACTGAACTACTGTTCAAAGGAAGCTTTATACACAATGTCATCATCCGTTAATTTTAAGTCATATCAAGAACATCAGAAGTTAAAGCGACATTAAAAAACTATTTGTTGCTCTCTCAAAACGCCGTAACTTACATTTATTGCGAATCAATACACTCTCAGCTCAAAATCTTCAAGACTATTGGATAAACAGAATCCGCACCTTCGCCGGCGGTCTTTCTCCTTTTCTGCAACTTTCTACAATTAATAATTTCTATGTTCTATTTATTTTCAGTGAAATTTGAATAATTTTTATGTTCTATTTACTTTCCGCAAAATGATTGGAGATAGAGAACTTCACATGGACTTCTTTTGTATTTTTTAAAACGGCTACACGACAATCTCGTCTTCAAAATTTAAGGTGGTCGTGGGGGAAACGCTAACGCCTTTTCTTGTTATGCAAGGGACCCGGGTTCGATCCGCCGGGTCCTTTATTATTTTTTTAAATTATTTTATTTAAAGATATATAGATTGTTTAAAGATACTTTATGTTTGAGCATAGTAAAAAAACATTTTTTGACGAACTTTCATACTTATACACATGCATTGTGTTTGTTAAACTTTAACTTGGCTTCTCGTGAATCGATTGTGATGGAATAAAGCCTATGTCCTTCCCAGCACCTCAAAGACCTCAAAACCGGTTCAGTACTTCCAAATTCCAAAAAATTGCATTTTTGTTATCTATATCGCTAGTCTAGTAGCCAGCAATAAGTATTTTCAAAAAATATTCAATGTACAGAATTAACCGCAGTTAGAGTTTAATTATATGTATAGATGTCGCCAGGAGCTTAAACTTTAATTGGTTACCTATTAATTTATTAATTACATATTTCTTTATTTAATTAGTTTTAGTACCTATTTAGTTGATTTTTACAATTTGTCAGATTTATTTCAGTAATAAAGGCCATGATTATTACTATCATTGTTATTAAAGTGTATAACTAGGTTAATCCTGCCATTTACATTTAATTATTCGACTACTAATAAATAATTCAAGTTTAACGATTTAACAGTAACATTTTTATGGTGCGTAAAATAATTTACACCATCTATGAGAAAGAAATCATATTAGGATTCCACTCCATAACTCTAAAACAATGCGGATATTCTTTACTAGTGTGTAAAAACTAGAAAGTGGAGTTAGTTGAACCAAAATCAGAATTGCCATCTGATGTCACAAAACATCAAACACAATTATTGTGGAAATGAATAGTGACTTTGGTACCAAGAGATCGTTTATTTACTTATCTGTGGTTATATCATAAAATTAAAGACTGCAATTCCAACTGAACTAAAAAGCCGGCGCCCTTTTACACTTGTGGCAACTTTCTATTTAAATCACGTTCACATGGTCGTAAAAATCAGAAAATCAAATAGGTACGATCTTATTCATCATTACTCCACAATCCAAAATACGTCATCGTTAGGACAATTCGACGATTTTCCCTAGATCTTGATGTAAATATTTTAAATTTTACGTGTACAATACCATTCACCGCACTAGGCACTCGGTACACTGACATGTGCACAACTTATTCTTATTAATTTTACTATTTGAACATTATTTTTATATTAGTATTCGACAAAAGATGGTAGATCGTATGTTGTCCTCTTTTGAGTATTCCATAAATATATTAAAATAATAACCACTCAAACCTTGATTTTTCGGTACTATGCATCATTAGCTAGGATCTAGGGAGATACATTGTAATGGATTAAAAATAAACTAATTAATTGAATTTTGTTCTTATTTTGCATTTTTGATGAGAATAAATACACTAAAGATTTCCTTAACGTTGTATCTTGGCAACCTTGTTTAATTTTAATATATTACTCTTGATAATGACACATAGTGCCGAAAAGCATTGGGTTATATGTGTGAAATTAATTATCAATTGTGGAATGATATACTGAACACGCATAAAGAAACTATGCTGTCTAATACAAGCCCAGCCGATATCTCGTTTTCCTCTTTAAGGAATAATAACTTAATTGACCATGTAAAGATTTAACAAAACTATGCAATTAATATATTACCCAACGCCAACGGTAATTAAAATAAATTTTAATTACAACATATGCTCTATTGAAAAGCAATTCCTAAACAAACTTCACAGTGGAAGTAATAAAAGGCAAATTAGTAAGTGCACTTGTGAAACAACTGAAAGCGATAGATAGAATTTATATGAACAGAAAAGAACAGAATATGAATAAACGAATCAATTCAATAGATATCAACTTGAAATCAATGTCAAATGGAATGAATAAAATAGCAAAATGTCACTTGAATATTAATCAGAAAAGTGCTTCACTATAAAATTATTATTAACTTTCCATACCAAAATCCGTAATTTAACATAAATATAACTATTGGACTACGTAATAAACATCAGACCCACTAAGGGCATTACGGCACAAAAAAGTGCTTATATGGGAGTAACACATTTTTTACAAAAACATTCCTAGAAATTTACGTTACCTATATGCTCAAGATTCTATGACCAATTATTTCGTTAAAACATTGAATGGTTAAACTAATCGAATTTAATTTAAAACGCTTATTCCAAGGATTACACAATGGCAAATTATTAATATACACATTGCGCTGAAATTTTGAAAATATATTTAGTGTTAATCTTGATACATTTAATGGAACCTTCAAATACTTGTAATACAATAGTTACCATTTGTAAGCTAAATATCTACATTTTTAATACACTTACAAGTACAAATTGCGCACAAGCCATAGAACATTTATCGCGACGGATAAACGAATACATACGCAAGAAATAGTGCATTCTGTTTTAATTCCTAATAATTTTTAAAATAAGAGAAAAATGTTTTGGAAACAAAAAATATAATTCTATTGTAAGTACATGTTAGACACAAAGGGGTGAAACGGGTTATCAAAAGGGAACTATTATAATATAAATTCAAATTTCTAATGTGGCGGACAGAGTCTCAAAGCAAAATATGATAGGGAATCAAACAGATGAGTGTACAAAGTTTGACTTCAATTGATATGTTAACGTTTCAGTTGTTAAGCTCTTTAGGAAATGATTTGTTGGGGAACATCCTATTTAGACATAAAAATTTAAAAGTTGTCTGACATATATTCCAATTATAGACTATATGTATTCAGATCTCTAGGATAATACCCCACAGAGTAGCTGTCGAGTTTGTAGAAGTGGGTCCTGACGGACGGACAAACACAAACAATAGAACAATTTCTTATTTTAAAAAATACCCTAAAATGATTATTAAAAGAACAGAGAAATTTTTGAAACAAAAATTGTCACTTAATTAGGAGGCAAAGGAGTAAATGCAGGTTATCAAAACAATTTCTAAGGGTGCAAAGTCATGAAATTTATTTATTTGTCATCGCTATAGAAATGGGTAAAAACATTTTGGATAAACCATACAAATTTCGTAAAGCCTCATCAGTTCATGCCCATCGAGGTTGGCACTTTTTTCAAATAAATAAACCTAGAAATGCAAAATTCTAATATGGCGGACAAAGTCTCATGTGGAAATATGAAATATGAAAAATAAAAATATGAACTCCCTGCAGAGTAGTACAAAGGCCTCTAGAAATGAATCCAAACGGACAGTCGGCCATTTTGAAAGAAATGCACTAAAAAAAGATTGAAAAGCAAATAGATAATCTGAGAAAAATAAGTTGTGTGTGTAAGTACAATATAAAATAGTCTTGGAATGATAAAAACTTACTTTCGGATATCTTATTAAAAAAGTAATTAATTTCTATACGTTCATTTCAAGCCACGTTATAGAATATTTTATTAGCGGGATCATAATGCATCATAATAATAAGATATAATTCATAAAAAGTTTTATACATGGTAATTAGACACATTAAAAGCTCGTTTATTTCTTAACAAATTTTGACAAATATAATACAGTGTATGAAAAGATACCGGCGGAAAATTAGGGATTCCCTTATATAGTTTCATGGCTTCCAGCGTTTTTTTTTTGTTTCGTAATTTATCATTTTGGATGTAAGTGTACGCGCATTAGTTTCCTATTATCGTACTAATATAGCATTTCCGTTATTTCATCAAATTTATTTAAATACTTCCCAAAAATGACCACGAGACATTTTTGGAATGTCCATCCATCTAACGGCAATTTTCAAATTCATGTACACTGTCGGATTCTTGTATTTTTAATGCAAGTTTCATATATCTATGCGACAATACGTCATTAAAATTGAAGCAAAGTAGAAAAATGCGTGAAATATTTACCATGCAACAATTAGATTAATTAATAATATCGAGTGCTTGAGAAAACAATTTCTTACTTATTTCGATTAGCTGTACCGATTTGTATGTAAACTATATTCTTATCGTACTTATAGGTTAATTACTTTGTTCAGCACTGCTGTTTGCTATTGCATTTCATGTGCGATGGCTCTGATTCTCTTAACCTTTTATAACAAAACCTTTCTAGTTCAATACATGGTGATCCAACGAAAGGTCCCATAAATGTCAATTGTTATCAAAATTCAGTTTGACTTATGATGTTTATTAATCACATTGGATAATATTAATTTATTTCCATACAAACACATTAATTTAGTTGACATTTAAAAAATAGTTGTCATCGCAGCTTGTCGAATTTGCATAGATTGTTTTCGGAATTATGCTTGTCTGAAAATGAGCTCATTAACGTATCCCTGTTTCCTAATAATAGATATAATTATATGATTTATATTAAAAAGATTTCTACTAATGTACTATCCTCCACCTAAAAGTTTTATCAAAATTTCTCTTGAATATAACAATATAATACTTCACTCTTTCTGAAATACCACTTGAAACAATTATTAATTTCACAATTTTATTTATCAAATAAATTACTAATGTTTTGATTCAAAAATATGATGAAATTTCTCCGTAGTCTTGAATTTAAATAAATAAACATTTGGAAAAAAGCGAAATATGTTATTATTGGCATTTGTCACATTAATCAATCACTTTTGTAAATTATTTGTACGACTTACCTAGGTACCTAGGTACTTATTTAATTCGTTGGTAACGGAATTTTTGCCGTTAAAATTAAAACTTCAGTGTAACAGTTTATTGTCATACAGAATAAAAATATTTCTGCTTCACCTTTTGTACGGGTTAAATTCCGATTTATTGCATCACCCATATTACGCATTTCCATAGCACTATTAATGTTCTAAAAAAATAGTATGTATTATACTTATCTACTATTCTATCTATGCGAACTAATATTCTCAACAAACATAATTAGAAAAACTACTACGAACCGACCTCTTATTATCATTATCATATCAGATTAAAACATTTCTCTTTATCGATGTCAAGATTGTTTATACCTGTAATTTAAAAAATAACTTTCTAAACTATGGGAATATTTCTGATTTTATAAATTAATAGGTTTGATGGATGATAATCTAACGCTGCACGTCGATGAGGTTTATTCAAAGTCGTGTCTAAGAGATCGTGAACTGTAGTTCGTAAACAATAGCAATTGAAGATTGGTATTTGTTGAATATCTCATCAGTTTTACGATGCCCCTAATAACAAAAACCTCACAAACGAGAGAAATCAACTGAATTTAGTGTAGCGTATTACATCATTATCCTATAATAACATTCATTGGGGAAAAATTATAAATTTGCTATTACATCAAAAAATATTTTATTGCAATATGAGAAGAAATATTTAGTCAAGAACGGAGTTTACTTTCCTTCCATTTATCCTGTATTCAATTAAAAACTATTCGTTCTGATAAGGCGTTTCAAATGAAATTCGGATTTGTTTGTAAATAATTCAAATATACAAAGTACTGATCTCGATAAACTGCGATCATTTCACTTAATAAAACATATTCCTACATCATGTTAATAAATAAAACATTTGCAATGGCGTTACCAAAGAAATGTACCTATAAGCGAAACAATGCGTTATAAATGGTAGGAGTGCAAATCCCTTTAAAAGTTTAAAAACAGTATCCAAACTGTAAAACAGACGGGTAATGAATGATATTCTAATATTACCCGGATGTAATTTGAAACAGCCTCATCCTTTTTAAGAAATCAATGGTTTAATTTAAAAAGGTGTAGTGTCACAAATAACCACTAAAGAAAAGGTTATACTAGGTAGCAAGGTTTAAATGACCTCTATCAGAATCCATACAGTACATAGTCTTTATTCAATTCATTCCCTACATCCTTAACAATTAATCGTTTAATAATATCCTCTTCACTTCTTGCTTTTGTGGTAGCTGAGCATGTCTCTAAAAACCTGTATAATATATCCATTTCCATACATTGCTTGTATGGTCGCCTATGAACTTGCAATTGTTGCACAGATTCACATCTTCACCGCACAAAAATTGAAATACCACATGCTGGTCACACTTGGAATAATTCTTGATACCAAAAGCCACTTCAAAGTCACAATGCTAACACTCTCTATTTAATATACCTATACCGTTGAGTGAAAAATATAAAGAGGCGCAACTCTAATGTAAAAGTGCGTTCCCTGTAGCTATCTCACTCTTTTTATTTCTCCTTTCCCCACCGTCCACAAACTCGTATCGGTATAATGCTGCCCCCAGTATGATTTTGTGTAAGCATATAATGGAGGTCAAGTTCGATATACATGTGACTTGTGATAAGCCAACGTACGCTTTGAAAGCGAAATACAAATGAATAAACGAGCAGAATTAACAATTGATGCGAAGTTCATATTATTAGGAAATAAATTTTACATACTGATTTATTTGAAACATGAAGGAAAGTATGTAAAAATAGAGAAGTGTATTGTATACTGTTGATTCATTAAATAAGCAAATTATTAGAGGATAAAGTATAGTAAGTGTAAAAAGTATCCGGAATTTTATATTTTTCCTAATTTTAATATTTTTTTTTCTGTAACACTTAAGACACAGTAGGTTGTGTCGATAGTAGGCTATGACCAAAATCGCATGACAACATCTGTCAAATATTGTTGATTGTAAACCGCCTTAAGATGTGTGAAATAATATCGTTAAAAAAAGAAAATTGGTGGAATATTTAATATTTGTATAGAAAAGGTTTTCGAAAAGTTAAAAAATTAGTGAAATTGACTGAACTCGGAAAAAGTGCAGTATATGACTATGAGACAATAAAGAGGATAAAAAATGGCACAGATATGAAGCATGGACCAGTTTCGGGAAGACCGCGTAAGATTCGCGGAAACAATTTAAACGCTTTAGTGGCAATTAGGACGACACAATCCACGCCTAGGGTTTCGCAAATTCAATTGTAATTGGCTAACAGATTTGGAAGTCAGCGAAGATTAAAACTGTGTCCAGAAACCGTCCGCATGTCACTGAAAAGACAAGGCTACATATCAAGGAAGCCAAAAAATCCCTGCAATGACACCTCTACAAAGAAAGCGAAGAATGGATTTTTGTCAACGTTTTCGACAAGACAATGTTAATAATGTTTTTGCATCTGATGAAAGTTGTTTCCAGCTTGGCGGATTTTACCGTTCAAGTTTCAAAATTTCCCACTAAAATAATGGTTTGGGAGGAATATCTCAGCGTGGTGCTTCATCTCTGTGTATAGTTGATGGCACTGTTAATAGTGCAAAGTATTGTCATATTTTAAATGGTTTTCTTCTTGAAACGGCTCATGATTTATATCCAGAGCGGTGGCGTTTTTAGTAGGATAATGCAAGATGCCATACGTCTGCCTATACTCAAGCTTGGATGGAAGAACACCATTTGGCAACAATTCCATGGCCAGCAGCTTCACCAGATCTTAGTCAGATTGAACACATATGGGAACTAATGAAGATTGAAGTGGAACGTGCAGCTCCACGAAATGAACAAGATTTGATTCGCTCAGTTGTACAGGCCTGGACCACCGTCACCGAACATTATGGTGTTGACGTGGTTTCGGGTGTACCTGGACGTTTAGTTATGTAGGTGTTTGTAGTTAAATGGAGGTTGTATAAGTAAATAAGATCAATTATTTGTTATCAATTTTTTAATTCAAGTAATAAAAATATACAGTGCTCGCGAAAAAGTCGGCACCAAATGGATTTTTTAAATTTTTGATTTAAAAAAAAATTCGTTGTTACGTCGGATATAGCGTACCGAACTTATCATATACTTAATGACTTATTCCAACGTAGAATCTTCCGCTCCGCTCTACAACTTTTATATTGAAAATTTTTCGATATAACATGCCGTTTTTTAAATAATAGTGAAAGAAGCAAAATGCACAGAAATTTCCACACTTTTTTATCAATTTTTCACCTTTCTCGGATGTTTTGTTACTGCAACTTTGGATTTAGTACCTGGGGTACTATACCTAAATCTAAATATCTGCTTTGCAGGGGTAATTAAAAATTTCGATTCCAGCATAGGCATATTCGCGGGTGGCAAGATCAGAATTGACGAATGCTTGAAAATAAACTAAAATTTAATTAATAGAATATTTAAAATTTAAAACATTTTTCCAATATTAAACACATAAATAAAAACAAAACGAGTCACATTCGGGAATGTTCCCAAAATCGATGCAGCGTTTCCTCTTTGTATCGCTATAGAAATTATTTGTTTCAAGTAAAGTTTAGATCTGGGCTCTTTTGTGGTGGAACAAATCTTGTTTCCTAGATTGTCAATGAATCTTAAAGCTTCTTCACACCAGGGACCCAAAGTTTCCACTGCTAAAGGCACGAAATAAAATTTGGATTAATGAGACCTTTGTATTTTTCTGTCTTTCATTTGGCTCACAATTCAGCCACAGATCTACTAGATAAGCTACAAGAACCAAGATAAGATGGGTTAGAGAATCTAAACAGGTTGAGTCCCATATGTGATGTTGACCTTTACTCCAAGGGACAATGACATACAGTCTCTCTTTCCATCGTCACGAAAGGTGGCTCCAATACCGAAGGAAATTTAGCAGTTTGAAGGGCACGATACACAATATTATTTAATTCGCTATGACGTGAATGTCTTCCTATGATCACAACTTAACCCGTCTATTCTATCAGTATTGACTTTCTGTCGACATTGATATTTATGAGGCGAGCAGATATTGAGGCCAAACCAAAGGGCTAATGAGACACGGAAAGAATTGTTATCCAACCTTGTTCCTAAAGATCGGGAAGGAAGGACCGTCAGCTAACCATTGGATTCAGGTTTCTGGGCTGGGATTCAATTTTTAGATGATCCCAATTGGATTGTACATTAGGGATAAGTGGTTAACTCTAGGCCATCAGCTATCTATTTTTCAGTTCCTTCCTTGTAGGCATCAGTTAATGATTGCTCATCAGAAGATAATTTTATCATTTGTGTTGACGAGGTCGTTAACTGAACATGATGAACTGAGGAACGCTGGCAGAGCGATGGACCCTTTATAATATCTTTTCAACTATACGACATCCTTCGCTACACAGTTCGAAGAAAACAAAATGCTGCGATAAAAAAGGGCAAGTTCGAGACTTTAAATAAATGGTCTTTTTGGTAATTGCAAAAAGCTTCAAAACCTAACAAATTTAAAGCCAGTTTTTAACATTTTTCAAGGGGAGGACCTTTGGATTCCTCTTTCAACCACAGGCCATCCGGTAAGTCTTGCCACCCCCAGTTAAAAAGCTGAAATGGCGCCCCTGGATTTCAGGCGTTCGTTGACTGGACTATTCAAGATTTATAATTGGAAAAAACAATAATTGACTGAATCATGTAAACTAAATAAAGAAAAATCTCCTCGTTTAGGCAACTGTAAAAGAACATTTACAGGAATTTTGTGAAAGTAATTAATCGGCAAGGGTGAATTAGTTTTTAGAAGCCACGTAAATAGATATTCATTATCATTGAAGAACATTTCTTCTATAAAGTATCTTGCACCAAAAATGTAAAGATTATTCAACAATATTACTTTTCTGTAAATAATAACAAACCTAAAGGAATAATTAGCAATTTCTATTGTTTTTTCCAATTATAAATCTGTAACGTTTTTAAAGAAATCAAATTGAGTTTTGTGAAAATTTGAAGATATTTCAAAAAATTAAAACTTTAGTTTTTAGCGCAAGTTAATGAAAAAAAAATATTTTCTGGTCTTGAGATTGTAAGCCGAGTTGTAAGCTAAGCTAAAATCGAGGCTAAAATTGACAAGACGATGAAAAAATTTCATTGATATTTTACTTAATTTACGAAAAATAGGACTTTTAGAATTTAGAAAATTTCGAAAAACGCCTTTTTCTAGTTAAGTTCAGACTACCACAAATTATTTCCGTAAAGATTTTTAAAAAAATTAAAAATTAAAAAAAAATCCATTTGATGCCGACTTTTTGGCGAGCACTGTATACCGAAAAATTGTAATTGTGGTTTCTTTTTTCCGGATACTTTCTAGACGGACTATATTTCTGCCAAAAGCGACCACCACGGATATGTAATACTGTTATTAACATTATAATATGAACAACATGTTAAACAAGCTAAAACATAATTGCAAATGATAATAATCGATATACACAATATTCGAATAATTTGCCACGAATTAAAAGATAATAATTGCCAGTGAATTAATATAGGTTTCGCAAGTTCCGTGTAAAATACTTATAATTGATTAACGGAGTAGGCCCTTACTTTTTTTTTAATTTACAACACGGCGCGGCGTGTGATGGGTAAGATTGGTCGCAAGTGTTCGTTAGAACACGCGGTAGTGTTTACTTAAAATAGTATGAACACCATTATAATTATTTTTTGTTGATTTACTTTTATTTGTTCGTTTTTTAATTGCAAGAAATACTTTATTGTTGTTAGATTTCATGAGTATAAAAACTGTTAAGAATTACAGCTTCTTATTTGGTATAGGTACGAAAATAACAATAAATATTAATTACAATAATTTTGATTTAACGTTTTTTTTTATATTACGTAGTTGACTATTAATCAACTTAACAAAATTCACAGCAAATCTTATACGTTATACATACAAAATAGAAAACAGTTTAATATTAATAAATCTCTTAGCACTGCACTAACTGATGAGGAACTATTTTCTGTAAGTCTGAGAACGTTTGGCCGGTTTGGTTTTTAATTTCATTCTAATTTTTTAATACTATGTACTTGTTAATACTGCGCACCTTTTGTTTAAAGTATTTTCAAAATCAAATGGCATGTTCAAAACACGATCACTTATGTCTGAATTTACCGATGTTCGCCGTAAATGTTTAGTGAAATAACCTTCGTTTCTTTCAGAACTTGATGCTGATTGTTGTGCAGACAACTGTAGATATTTCACTTAAAGTTCTTTTCCTACCATACGTTTTTCTTGGGTATTCGTTCTTCTTATTTGTTTTCAGTGGACTGGAATGGATTGAAGTTTCAGGAAATATCCGTGGCGAGTTACCTGGAAAATAATTTTTATTATTTAATGTAGGTACATAATCAATAAAAACACATGTTCCACATAGAAAAACACCATACGAAATTACATTTGTTGTCCTTCCTGTTCCGCATTTCAACTTAGTACGAAGTACGAAGTTTGATCAAATAAATCGCATAAATTTAATAAAATAAATTACGTTGTAATGTGTTTGGAAATTAACGTGAATGACTGTAACAATTTTTTTATCTTTGGGAGTAGGAGTAAGTCGCAGGAAACAATGGCTGAGCCGAGGCCCCATAATGATGTTGCTTTTGGCAAAAAAATCACGAAAATATGAAGTACTAGCACGTGTATTATCGTAGTACAATTTCTAAGAATTCTTTCGCCACAACTACGAGCATTTTCATTGGATTTCTTTATGCAAACAACACAGGACTTCCGTACGAGTTGATGATCTGCACTAATGGTGCACTGCGTTTTGAAACCTGAAAAAAACAGTGAACAAGTAGGTATTCACATTTGATCAAATTTCAAGAAACTTGCGATTTTGACAGTTCGGGAAGCATTTATCAATCAAGACGATTGGGTCTGAGGTTTGACGTCATTATAAACCGTTTCATCCTCATTGACTTTACTCAACAACTCCTGAGCAATTTCCTTTCGATTCTGCTGCTCCAAATATCATGTGTAAAGTATCCCAAAAAAATGTTTGGGATGAAAGAGATGATATGATGTCGGTGTTCATAATTTTTTTCTTAACCTTTTCAATGTTGTCATTAGTTCTTGATGAACTAGGGTGTCCACGGCGGTGATCGCATCCTCAATGTCTTCACCTTTTTCTTGTAATCCCTTGTTTTATTTATATAAAAGTTCCCAAAAGCAACATACAGCATTTTGAACATGGAACACGTTATTATATATTGAAAGCGACAGCGAGCTTTAATTTGCAACATTTGTTCGGCAAATAAATATCGCGGAGAATACCTACCAAAATACGTGCAACTTTTTCAACAATCATCAATAAGTGTCCATGAAATATTACTATTTGTAAAGATACGCAAAGTACATGTTAAATAAGAATAACAACACAAAGATAAATTGTGACAATTTTACTTATACACCCCGTAAAATTTTAAAATTCCACTTAGTTTTTGATCAAACCTCGTACTTTCAGAGGAATTAAAATCGCTTTTACTTTTCCATTAATGTACTTTTTTCGTTGATAATAATATGTAATTGTAGCGTGAAGTAGGAAACACTAATTTAGAGATACATGATTTAAACGTTACTTCCCTTTAATTTCGGTACAAATCTATAAACGTATATTTTTTTTAGATAACAATGAATGCTTTTCTGTAGCGAAATTTTAATTAAGTAAAGTTCAATTATTCTCCAACAAACCTAAACCTATATAAAAATGTTTACAGTGTAATTATATAAAAAAATCGATAAAAATGCACTTACCTGTTGTAAAATATTCGATAGGGATTGCATTCTTCTGTAGCACCTTTCACTTACTTTTTATAATAATGTCCAATGATAAAAAATGTTCTTCACATATCAATTTATTACCTAAACTATCACTACCTTTTAAAGCAATTTCTATATTGCCGCAGTTTTTTTGGCACTACTATTTTATAGGAAATCTAAAAACGCTTAATGTTTTTGTTTTCTTTGATTTTTGTTGCAATTATTGTAAACACAAACGTGATTAGATGAAACACTCATTTTCATAACGCATTCCACAAATTTATAACTTCTACAGCACGTATTTCTTTAAACCGTAAAGAACGTGCTGCCACGAACGCGCAGATAGAACTGAAGCGTTGAATGAGGCATTGAACTCTCAGACCCAAATGCATTTTTACGCCTATAGCGACATCCACATCTCAGACCCATCAGGAGCGACGTTAAATCAAGCGTAGTTTCGCCTCTTTATATTTTTCACTCAACGCCTATACCAAATATGCCGAATTTAGGAAATGCAATTTAGAAAATACTACGGAATCAAAATTAAATGACCAGTAACCTGGCACACAACTTTCCCGTGTTTACTACAATGACGTATTACATAAAATAATTTTGTGCGTAACTCAAAATAAAAGTTTTTGCGTAATTTCTCAAAAAAATAAAAAAATTAATGTAGAGTGTGTAGTATAGTTGTAATCAGAAAACTTTTTCTGATTTTTCCCTAAAATAATATACAGGGTATGTCATAAATATTTTTAATATTTTGTTCATTTCCGGCTAGCCCGAAAGTAAATTGGTACACTTACTAATTATACTCGATTTAAAAAGTCGTATGTCTTCTACTTCACTGTACAATTGTATTTCTTCATCTTTGTTAGCAAAAGTTATGAATTTTTAAAATTTTCAACTTCAAACATTCATCCCCCTTCCCCTATGGGAAATAAAAAAATAAATCTAGTGCCAGTAGTTTTTCAAGAACTATATACTATATAACATTTCAAAAATAAAAAAAAATGCTTTAAGCAGATTTTGAGAAAATCCATTTTTAATTTTTGACCAATTTTGGGCACCAATAAATTGGCTACGTTTAATTTTTGTTCTTTACCAATTACAAGTAAAAGTTCTAGCCATCCTTTGGCTATAATTTCCAATTTTCAAATTTTAATTAAGTTAAACGGTTCTTGAGCTACACCCTAAAAGTAAAAACTTGGAGAATTGCTATATTGATCGCCATTTTGAATTTAGAAACAATTAAACAAACGAAAAACGGCGTTTTACTTGTAACCATGTCTACTAACATTTCACCAAGGGAAATTAGATTGTGTTAAAATTTGAATATTTGCTTCCAAAATAACGCCCCTAATTTGGGCCCCTTTGGGCCGATTATGAAGAGAAGCTTGTTTTACCGATGAAGTTTTTTTATAGGTTTTAGTTTCAAATTTCATCAAAATCGGTCTAGCTCCACGTTCGCACCCACCGACCCACGCACCCACAGACAAACATTTTTCAAAGATGGTGGTTTTGGACTCAGGAGGACCCAAAACGTTTGAGATTCATCAAAACCACGAGATCGATTTTTTTTCGACGTATTTGTTAGTCGTAAAGTAAAGAGTAATGCGTAAAAGTACGGAACAAGAAAATCGTGTAATTTTATTAATGAAAGCTTTTAGCTTTAAATATATGATTTCTCATGCGGAGAAACAGAAATCTGAACCATCCATTAGAATAGAAAATTGTACATACATAAAATTAATCTTATTTAAAGGTCAATAAAGCGCTATGTTAAGTTATAATTATAACATAACTGATTTGTACAACTTTATTATTTGGTTTTTATTTCTTCATAAAATGAAATTAATCTAAAAGGCATTTTGTTTGTTTATAAAATGCATTACAGATTCTGTATTATTAATTGTTATTATTTGTATTAATATTTACGAAATCATTATTAAACATGGCTGCAAAGTTGAATTCCATTGAAAAATTCGGCGGAATAGTAAAATCTCTTACTAAGTTTGCATGAACGTTTCGCAAAGATTGCTTTTGAATTCTAGTAGGTGCTGTTGGCGATTATTACATTTTTCTAATAATAATAATTGAGACGTTAACATAGACCAGTACATGAAGAAATTGTGTTAAACATAACATATTTATCAATTCACCATCACCACACGGTTGTAAAAAATTATAATGACTAAACAAATAAATAAAATATAACAAGAATGAAAAACATTAATTTCAGATATAAAAAAGAAATAAAAGGTAAATTGCTGTAGCGCGTAATTCAGATTACACAAAAAGGATTTTTTTGTATTTACTTTATGAGAATTTACATTAATACCATGATTACCACACGTTTAAAAGGTTGAATTGATGAGAAATCGTGAGAAGTAGAAGATTTAAATTTGAAAGTAATATTTAATATTCCTTAATTATCAAATTGTAAGTTTATAGCTAATTAAAATTTTATTAGTTGCCGGAAACTTAAACGTGAACATCAATTTCCAAATTAAACTGAATTTATTACGCTCTTTCGTATAATACAAACATTGATTTCATAATGGCTATATAATTTTTACAAGGATGGTGTTCTCATTTCTTGTTATACAGGATGTGTCGGGACTAATGGGAAAAAAGTCAGGAGCGTGTAGTCTGAGCCAAAATAATGTTTTAGCACTTAATATAAACTTTTTCTACGCAGACCCTCGTTTTCGAGTTATAGGCCTCCAAAGTTTGAATTTTGAATTTGTTTTGTATTTTTTATTTTTATACTGGTTATTTGATCTTTATAAAATTTTCCGCATAACTATAACGTACGTCTATGTTTATTTTGGAAAGGTAAATAGATTTACAGTAGCGCCTTGAAGCCAGGGACGGACTACTCGCAATTGTTAGTGATCCAAAAAATTTGCAGGGATGGCACACTCTGTATGAAATTATCGAAAATGACTTCCCCCCGCATTAAGCTAACGAAAAGGTACTCTCGTTGAAATTCGATAAAATAAGCCGTGTTTGGCTAATATTTACAGTTTTATTAATGCACTGCGTACCAATTTACGCATTCGCCATTTTTATAAGTACGAAACGAGGTAAAACTAACTTATTAATACGATGTCCAAGATTTACCTATTGTAATACAAAAAAATTTTAACGATAGTAGAAGATAAAAAACACTAACGACTTTTTAATTCGAAAGTTGGTAAAAACGTTTTAAAAGTGTTTTTATCGTTTATTAAGTAACTATAGGATTTGTTGTTAAACGTTTCAATTGTGTTGTTTTTACTTGGGACTGTAATTAAAGTAAACACTAATCTTAAGGCTAGGGGTATTCTCTGGTTATAGTTATCAATATTGTAGTCAATATTAATGAACGAACGTAAAATGTCAATGATATTCCTGCCTTACTGGTCAACATCGATATTTTAAACTGACTAGCAATAGCAAAACGGCTAAAGGCCACATCTGTGGTATAATCATGAAAGATGAAGATTGAAGACGTTGTCTTTAGTACATACATACACATCTTATAAATACGTCACCAAACCAAACGAGTCTTTTCCGTTTCTATGTTACTCTTGGTATAATACTAAATGTGACATGATATACAGCGTGCGTTCTGCGTTGCATCTAAAAAATTGAGAAAATGGTACTTACACTTCATTCTGTGCACTATATGTGAACTATGGATCACTGCAAGCAAAAGCAATATTTTTTTAAATTGCAGTTGCTGTTGAGTCTATTAATCATCCTTTACTATTATGAAACTCAAATAGCGTGAAGCCGGCAAATAAGGTCGATAAGTGAGGGTTAATTAATACCGGTCCTCATAAAAATTATATACACAACTAAACGTCTTAGTCAAGTCAATATCTAGGTTTCAGTGTTAATAACATATTTCGAGCAAAATTAAAAAATAGTTTGCTGCATAGATTTAACTTCCATTTATATCTATCTATGCTGATGGGCGGATTAATATGCACATGAAAAGTCACATATATGCACCAAATATGTAAAAGATATGCAGTCAGTTTGTTAAAATATGCAACATTATATGCAAAATATGCGTACCAATAAATAATAAACAACCTGTATTAAACAAAAACTGTTATTATGTGAAAAAGGTTCTTAATGAAATTAAAAAAATTAAGTAGGTAATTAAAATAATTAGGTATTTCTTTAATATTAACTACAAATAATCTTACGATCAGTTGGAGAATTAAACATATTATTCTGATTATCGCTTTTCTGCCGATAACAATTTACAATAAGGTGTTTTTCCAAATTGTTTAAATTAAATCCTTGTCGCCTATCAGCTAAAATATATCTCCGTTCGATCGAGTGAATGCAGGGACGCGACTGAGAAATCTTGGTAAGAAATGCAAGGCAGCTCCATCTAAATCTCGATATGATCGCTTGCTACGACGAAATTATAGCAGTGATGCTTCTTGTCAATGATTTTAAGCAGCTTACCTTCTACGGGAATTTTTAAAGGCTTTCTTTCTTAGATTTTAATCTTTTATTTAAACAGTTTCATTTACTGTGCTCGTTTGAGGAGATGAGAGAATTTTTTTTAGTAAAATGTCAGATTTATTTAGAAATGTACAAATTATGCAATAATATACACATTTTAAAAAAATATGAACATTGCTGCAAATATATGCAAAATATGCAAAATTAAATTGGTGTCATATAATTCGCATTAATGTAATTCACCTAGATACGGAAGGGTATTTTTACAGCATCAATATTGAACAATATGCATTTTGCATATAATCCGCCCTCTACAGTGATAATATGCAATTACATATTATACATTGATACATAAGCTTTTCCATAGCAAAATATTTAATTTTAATTAATGAAATATTGATTTCGTCAAATAACAATAGATAAGACTTACTGTCAATTTATGTAAAATAGAAGTGATGTGTATCATTCTAAAATTATTTGCAAAAGTGAACATTATAATCAATAGTGATAAAATTAGTTTAGTAGACTACGTTAAGTCTCTTGGTTTATTAATGGACTAAGTAGGACTTAGTCAATAACCTACTGTTAAGGCACCATCAATTATTGTTTACTTCTTCAAACTATTTCGACAAAGATTACAGTTAACACATGATTGTTACATGTGATTTTCTGGTAAGTGACGCCGTGTTGCGCCAAGGAAAGTTTTTAAAATGTTAATAAATAAGGCTAATTACAGAATACAAAGCTCTGCCACATGTAGTCTAACTAAGCCAAGGATTGAATGAAAAGTAAAATACTGGGCTGTTTATTTGTTCAAAGATATAATTGTATTGGGTAGCATCGAACACTATTAAACTTCTTCGTTTCAAAAATTTTAACCATGCTTGTAGTTGTGACGCTCCAAACTTCTTGTTTTGTAATTCCTCTACATTTGTATATTTTAACTTTGTCCAACTTTTGATATGAATATAATATATCAAATATCACATTTTTTTATGTTGGATTGAAAACGTTCAAGCACGTTCAAGTTCCTACTTGGACAAATATTGTTTTTCAATTATTTAAAATTTTATCTCATTTAATATTTGAAGCTTTAGGTATTAGGTACAATAATGTTCTATTGAATCATTAGAATTATAGAGGTGGTATTAAAAATCAAACGTTTTCTGCAAATAATTCAATAAATCGTGTATGCTGGACACAAACAAAATGGTGTGGAATAATGAAATGAAAATAACGTACCTACCTGAAATTCAGTTCAATTTGGTATTCTTGTTTACTTTATTCATCAAATTGATTTTGTAGTTACATAATGGAGCGTTTATTACGCAATTTACAATTGGTATTTTAGATTCTGTTTTGCACATTCCGTTGAAACAAACAATAGCAGGTGTGGGAAAAGTATAGCTCTAAATCATTTACATGGAAAGACGTATCACCGATATTTTAATGTTCTTGGTGAAATGTAAATAACCTTCGATCCTCGCATTTACATACAATTTAATTCATGTTTGCCGACAATCAAAGATTGCTTATTGAACTCGTTCAGGTTCAGATTAAACCACGTTACCTTTCCCGTATAATTAAAATTAGCGTTCAACGTATATAATATTTGTCGTAAGTCAGTTTATTATTCGTAAAATTATACGCCGAAGACACATTTAATCGCACTCGCATGTACAAATGTAATTTAAATATGAAAATTGGAAGGGTAAGACATAAATGACAGTAAGCGGAAGACAAGCGTCAGAGAGCGAAAATTAAACCACCCAAAATCAATGTGGTTATTCAATATGTTTCCATTTGCATTGCAAATTAGAAACCACGTGCCATTATAATTTATGGCAGGAATCTGATATAATTAAATGAAACGTATATATCCATTAGCTCAACCTGTTATTCTAACACCATAGGAATTCTCTGTCCCTGCACAGATATGTACATTGAATTAATTCCTTCTCATTACAATTAGGACGTATGCATATACTTGTTCTACGACAAATTATGTCTACTAAAGGTGATTAATGCTATCCCGCAATACAACCACTTTAATCTCCTGATAGATACCTACTGCAATATAGGTAGGTACTATGCTATTTCTTAAAGTTGATTAAACGCTTATGCCTAATAAGTAATAACACTTCTGTATGAAAGGATATAATACGATCCTATAAAATGCATCTAGTTGACCAATGATGCAAATAAATGAATTATAACCCCAGTAATTAGGTGGTGCGCTACTATTTTGTAACTTTTTTTAGATAAAGCAACTAAAAACAACTTTTTCCCACTTGAGTGTTTTGCGTATTTTGCTCCGTTTTCGAGGGAAAAATACAATAAATAGGTAATTATCCAATATGTAAATTTATTCTTAAGATCTAGTTAAAATTTGAATTAAGCATCAACACAAGTTTTATAACAATAAACAACTCAACAGGATTAAGCCTTAAACTCATGTAATCACTGTTACTATATTATTTTACCGCAATGACATGTGCATCGATGGTAAAATCTTTGAATATGTCGATTTCTTTAAGAAAGGTTTGTACGTTAGTATTTTGATATAGTAGGAGAATGTCTGGACTGGACATCATTAATGCCGAGTTAATCTCTACACTCTACACTTGAACAGGTAGTCGGTCTCCGGATTACCTTTATGTTTTCCGCAGAAGTGAATGTACGACGTACGTACATAAGTCTACAGTATCCTTGTTAGTCCATTCGTTTTATCAACGTTGGCACCTTGGGACACTTCAATTAAGATCTTATGCTATTAATTGTAACTCATTTGGATTCATAGTTTTCAAATATCACTTTATTGGTACGATTTAGTACATCTTCGATTGTGATATTATCTCCGATCTTGATGAGAGGTGTTGTTTACTTCGCAAAATTCATCGCTTCTCCAATTTTCGCATATGAGTTCGTTATTATTTCCACCTGTTTTCCAAATTTGTTCAACAAGTTCCACTGTTACACGATTCGATATGGAGATTTGATCTGTTTCGTCCTATCTTGTTGCGCTCTCATACTTCTAGAGTTTTAATTTTCGCAGTGTACTCTAGGCTTATAAGTGTGAAAATACCCGAGCATTTATATGACTTATTTATATGTCAGTTAGTAACCGCACTACCTTTCATTGTGCTGTTCCATATTCTATTTCACAAGATGGTTTCCTCTCCAATTAATAGAAATGTTTGTTAAAGTATAGACCATACAAATTTCTAAACGTTACCAGAAAATGTTCAGAAGGTTTTTGTTGTTATGGGCCCTGTTCCATAATGTTTGAATGTTGTTTAATGGTGTCCTCGTAACATGCTCCTTACGAAAGCATTGACAGTTTTTAGAAATGTGTCTTTATCTGTGGCCCATGTATAATCGCTTAATATTCTTATTAGATTGAGGATGAGTATACATAAGTTATAATTTTTAACTACAGAAATGACCGACAAGCACAAGGCACGCATCAAAACACTCTCCTCTGTTAAATCAAGCCTGCGTCTGTTCACATTGGTATACAGGGTATTTCTACCCAAAGTGGACAACGTAATAGAGGTTATAGAACTCGTCAAAACTAACACGTTGTATTTGAGCAAAATATTTTTTCGGTTTGTCTTTAAAATAATTCAAGGTGAAGACAAAACGTAATTCATAAAAATAAAGGAAAATAGGTATGTAAATAAAAGTTTTGTAAAAAACTTAATATAAGTTAAACAAGTATCAAAAGGCGCAAATTCTTATAGAATTTTAATTTCAACCAACTTCAAATCTGTAACTAATTATGGCATATACTATATACAATATATATGTATATAACTACCCCCCCCCCCCTCCCCACCTCAGACACAACCACGCCGGATTCTGCACAAATGAATCATTGTTTTTCTTTCCGCCCTTAAGGGAGATGAGAGTGGATAGGGTGACGGACAATTTGTAAATCACGAAAAAATGTAAAAAAAGATCGTTTTTCTCCCCCACCCCCAAAAAAAGGGTTGCAGTTGGGGGTGAAATTTGCAATTTGAGTATCGTTTTTTATGGAGAATCCAAAACTAATAAAAAATAGGTGTTCCCATTTAAGTTTTGAAACCTCACCCCCGCTCCACCCTACAGGAGGTAGGGGTGTATATTTTGACTTTAATGGCGTCCCGACGGCGAACGGGTGATGCGATCAAAAAATTTACCAGCGATTTGGAATCAGTGAAGAATTTACTATAAGATGACACCACTTCCAGCTTTCTAAACCCTGTAACATCCACCAACGTACAGAGACACAGACACACAGACATCCGGACGAATTTAGTAACCAACTTTTTAAAGTTTGTTGATGAGTATATCATTATTAGATATAGTATATTATGAGAAAAAGTGTCGTTATAGGTATTCTGAAACAAGCAGAAATTTTCCATGAATTGCAAAGCTCCTATATTATACAAGTGTTTCATATTTCTGTTTTTTTGCTATACTTGAATTAAAATAAGTTACCAATAAAAATTAATTTCATTGGTTTGTATGTAATAAATTTAAAATAGTAATGGGTTACTTGACATCAGTGGAACCATGAGCCGTTGTGAATCAACAACATAAATAAAAATGACATTTTTGCCGTTAAAAATATAATTGGGGAATTTCTGACGAAGTATGGCGGAAAGCGGAAATTTACCAACAGAACGTAAGAAGTTTCAGACATGGCTAAGGGGTATAAACGAAACTACCTACATCAAGTTAGTAACAGATTTCAGCAATAACTTGTTTTGACAATAAAAAGCTTGCTACTCCAAAAGTATTTTTCCGCCAGAATACGATCGAGAGACTGTGAATGAAATGTGAAAATATAAAAATGTTACCCACCTCCGTTTTGATTCTAATTAATTTTAAAGTTGCCGCTCAGCCAAGGATGTTACAGAACTTGCGAAATTTATGTCATGTAACGTAGAAGGAAAAGTATAAAAGTATTTAATTTTTCAACATAATAATCTGATGGATAAATAAATTTTGTAGGTATACTGATTTTGAAATGCCCTCACACTTTTGGGAAGATCTGGAACACGCCTGTTTATTGCCGACATAGCATCTTCATTGTCCAAAAAAATTGGTTCCCCGAAGATGTCACTCGGCACCAAGGTTTATTAAAACCTTGACTCGGCACCAAGTCTGGGAAATTGTTGTTTCACAATTTTAAAGTCAGGCTTATGCATTTTGCATTGAAACACATTGTTCCAATAAAACAGAACACCACGTCTCAACTTTCCTCTTCGTCTTTCTGGTGCGAAATTCAAATTTGGGAGATCTTTGACAAACAACGAAAAGTGACCTGGGTGTTGCAAGTGCATCGGTGGAAAAATGAGAGAAAGTTGTGATTTCTGAACGGCGCGGCGTTTGACAGTTGAATAGGTTGTAAACAGACGTGAAACCAAATCTTAGTGCAATTCTTAGCAAAGAAAAAAATAAAATAAAAATAAAAAAAATTATGGAGGTGTCTCTTAAAAATAACTGAAGGTTTAGTAGGTGACGACAAAATCGAATATGTATACCTACCTATATGGCTTATTTCACAACAAACTGAGCAAATGACGTTTGAAAATATCTTACTTTGACCGTTGGAATCAAAAGCCTTAACTAAATTTTAGTAACTTTTCGATATAACACAAACAGAATATTGTTTGTAAAGCACTAAGGTCATAGATATAGCGAATTGGTGTCGTATAAATAGTGCTATATTCTTTTTGGTATAAATTTAGCCACACTGCATGCAAAGCAAACAATGTACCTATACTGACTTAAATAATGACCACTATGCTACATCGAAAAAGAAGAAAATATATAGGGTATTATATTTAAAACTAACTCTTCTGTAAAGAAGTTCCACCTTTCTAGAATCTAGTGCTTTTCGAGTTCTATAAGACTTTATAAAGTAATTATTATTAATACTTACACTTTTTATCTCAAGTATCTGCACACATAGGTATAGAATATATGTAGATAGGTACGTACATATTTTAAAAATCAAACCATCCGAGGAGTTGGATTTTGGCAATTAAGGCGCCGTAAAAAATTGTAGGGAAGTTGATTTAACGGAACAATAGTAGTCTCTTTACTGATTTGGTTTTTTTCCTTAAGATTAATACCTAAATTTTAATATGAAGCAATTTTATAAAATAACTACAACCAACTGGCACGTAACATAAAAAGTTCAATTTAGTTAACCCGAGCAATTAAACAAGGCTTTATAACCAATGCAGGCTGGCGGTCAGAGTTCGGCGCACACTAATGTTACACCAATGACTAATTAGTGGTTGTTGGTTGTGCCTCCTACAGCTTCTCTCCAACAGTCCTAATTGTTTAGCCCACTCGACTCGATCTAACTCCGCGACTGCTTATTAATACTTTATGAAATAAGTGAAACCGCAATTAACGCATTCGAAAAGAAGATGGGTTATAATTTGTAAGGGTTTAAAACACTGACAGCACTTCTGGAGGAGGACAGTTAAGTACAATACTTAATTGGGTTATTACATAAGTTTTATGCAAGTACATAACGTAACATAAAATCAACTCAATAAAACCCTACGCTATTCCAAAGATAATAAAATTTTAAATTAGTTTACTTTATTTATCTCTAGTGCTACAGTTAAAAGAAAAATTAAGCAAAACAATGAAAATGAATTACGGTCCGCAATTATTTCTTTTGTAAAGTACTCTATTTAAGAGTTACTGTTGGTTTCAGACGTATGATTTTACGTTTTTATATTTCACTTGCGATTGTATTACGCAAGCTTTACTAAACAGTAAATTCCACCACATTTTATGTGCTTTATTCGGTGCCGACGGTGCCTAATATTCTGATGTTTAAGAGTAAACGCATTTTTGTACAGTTAAACTCACATTAAAACTTTAAAGAAGCGGTTAACATGAAAAAAAAGAGTTCGAAAATGTATCGCAAATAGCTTTGAAATGGTTATACATATATGCATATTGAAATTAAACTATTTGATTGCAAAGCAATCAAAGAAAAATTTATTTAAATAGTTTGGTGCTTAAAGTTCATCCTTACCCAGTTGTATAATAAGGTGAAAATTAGTGTCGGTTCGTTATTTTATTGCCATAAATAACATTTCCTAAAATTGCGAGACTGTAGGTAATAACTAATACTCCACAATGAAAGTGATGAAAAGATTTATAACAAGTTAAATAGAACTACATATATTGTTTAAATAAACTAGCACGATGGTTCATCTATATTCTGCAACTATTGCAATTACATACTCACTGCGAAATGAAAATGAAAAAGATACCATAAACTTACAAAATGAAAGTACTTCTTATTTTTATATTACATCTATTGTGTTAGAAATTTAAATTGTTTAGATCCAAGAGCAAGTGTAACTAATTTAATAACTATTGTCGATTTCTTATGCATTACTTATTTTGAGGGATACGGGTTTTTTCCTTTTGTTTTCTGCTAAATATGTTCTGTTGCGTAGAAATCAAAAAACTTTCGGCATACATATAAATTGGAAGATGAAAAATAACATAAATCGCAATAGCAAGTCAAAATTAAGAGCATTATTGTTAGATAGGGTAAGGGCACCGGTTTTTACAATTTTCTAGCGAAATAGGTGATATATGTATATTATGTTTATAAACAAATGATCAGAATATTGCACTTTTTATGGGTGGGTACAATATTATAAGCGTAATGAAATTGTTCGGTAATTGGATTTTTAGATCTGTAGCGTATATAATACTATTATTATTATTAAGTATTTATTTATTCACAATCTTTGATCATTGATATTTAAAATATATACGGAGAATGTCAAGTAAATGTAAATTTACTTTTTTCATCTGAAACTACACACATCTACACAACATCAATTAAAATACAGTTAAAAAGTAAGGAAAAGTTCAATAAACACATAGAGATGAACTTTGGAACAGATAAATGTAAAATTAATATTAAAGGTAAAAACAAAACGGATCAGTTTCTAAAAATCCTCTAAAATACTTGTAAAACAACATAAGCCTGGGCAATAATAAAGTACGTAATCGATAAAATGGCAAACTAACGCAATATGACAGTACTTCGACTGGCATCGTAACTTTGCAAGTTAGGTACTGTAAGGAATTCTGAAATGGACTTTAGTTAGTTCGATTGCTGTGAGTTGCAATTTAAGATTAACAATTTTCGAAATAGTCTATATGCCTCTCTTTGTTGCAGCGTTTGTGTAGCATGAAGTCGAGCCATACTAACATAAACAATTAATAAATCACAAAATAACGTTGTAAGAAAAAAAACCGATCGTTTTTCTATGGACAATTTTCGCTCTTGCCAGCCCCAAAAAGGTCGGGGGTTGGGAGTGAAATTTGCAATTTGAGAACAGTTTTTGATGTAGAATGCAAAAGTGCAATCAAAAATAGGTGTTCCCATTAAAATTTTCAAAACTCATCCCCCAAGCGAGTGATGAGGGTGATGTTTATATTATCATGACTGAATAGGTTTCAAAAAATAAAGGAACATGTTGTTTTTCTTTTTCTAATCAGATGTATCGCTCTCGACATATTGAAGGGTTTCCTTATTTTTTGAACACCCTGTATATGTATATAGTCTATATGCTATTCCGGGCGGAGACAAATCCAACAAAGCAAAAATAATGAAAATCGGTCCAGTCATTCTTCAGTTATAAATGGTGTAACTAACAGGATTTTAAACTTTGTTTTATACAGGGTGGGCCAACGAAAAGGTAACAAGCGGGATTCTGGCTAGAAACAATTTTTTTGAGAAATGTAAAAATACGTCAATTTTTATATCAAGGGTGACTACTTTTGTCATGATTTTCAACCTGAAATGATTTCATTCCTTAGCGCTGTGAGCACAACCCCTAAAATTTAAATAGGGATGATGGGACAAGTGATACGCCATTTGAAAGGGCTTTCTTTTCTGAATTCAGTGCATTAGTTCTTTTTTAGTTTTTTTGATTTTTAACAAAACATTGAAGTTGCAAAAATGGAAAATGAGGAATGCGTTTGAGGCATTTAAAAACTAAAAAAAGCGGGAACAGGTCAATTGTGTTTTTTTACAGAAGCTAGGCACTTTTACTGCCATTTAACAACATTGTTTCACCCCTTAGGTATAGGGTAAACAACCCTTAAATTTTAAAATAAAAACAAGGGTTAATTTTTTCTTGTGCTAATTAATAAAACCAGTTTATGGAGATCCAAACTTAGTTTAATAAATGTTCGAAGTGCCTACCCTCAGCTTCCATGCAACAATACGATTTTGATTAAATCGTTCCCGTACATTTTGCAGCATTAGCACAAGAAAAAATTAACCCTTGTTTTTATTTAAAAATTTAAAGGTTGTTTAACCTGTACCTAAGAGGTGAACAATGTTGTCAAATGGCAGTAAACGTACCTAACTTCTCTAAAAAACAAACAATTGACCTGTCCGCGCTTTCCTTAGTTTTTAAATGCCTCAAACTCTTTCCTCATTTTTAATTTTTGCAACTTCAACATTTTTGTTAAAAATGAAAACTAAAAAAACTAGTGCACTGAATTCAGAAAAGAAAAACTTTTCAAATGACGTATCACTTAACCCATCATCCCTATTTAAATTTTACGGATTGTTCTCACAGCACTAAGGGATGAAATACATATTATATTGCTTGTTTGGAGCCGATTATAAAAACCAAAATCAAAAATAGCAAATGAAAAAAATAATATAAACATTCACCTGCTTCATGATGTATTCCTGCTTCGTAGTTCTCTCAAGGAGCTGAAACAAGAAAAAATTTTAACACCCTACTAATTAATAGGTAATAATAATATTTTAATACAATAAATGTACGCTAATTGGTACCAAAAATCAGAGTTGAAACAAATTGAATATTGCCTTATTACTATGTATATGAATTTTAAAATCATCCCACTGCAGTTCCTCTACGTTTAAAATTATTTCAAATTTGCACAAGTTCTAAGATTATTCCTATGCATGATAGTCGTAATACTTTCTGAAATAGGCAATAGGTCAGATACTCAGATTAACCAGAGGCAAGCAGAATCATTGCAATATTTTCCAAAAATATACACAAACAGTTAAACACGTACATATTATTTACAATTTTGTAGGTTACATTAATTAACTATTCCATTTTCTGAATATATCTAATGTTGTGTGTCAAGAAATTCTTAAATTGAAGTAAACTGATCCTTTTATATTATCTTCCAGTGTACTCCTCACCCGGAAAGTATCAACGCATATGCAAGTACACTACGTTATAGTAATTAAGGTAACTAGGGCGTTATGAACTAAATAACGCCTAAGGTCGGCAGTGTATAGCCCGAGGGCCTCTGGGCCGAGGGATATACATCGACCGTAGGCGTTATGTTCATAATGCCCGTGGTGCCTTCATAACTTTATGTCATACTTGCAAGAAGTTGATTAAGATGATTAAAACAGTTGATAACCATAAAATCAGTATAGACTGACATTTAATATCCTTGACCGTATCTATAGTGATGACTGATGAGGCATAATATTTTACATTTGCGGACGTTATAAGCTAGCTTTATAAAAAATAACGCTCGTTGCTATGTAAAATCCGGTTGTCATGTAAAGGGGCGTTATTTAGTCATTAATGTCTCTTGTTTTACTAGTTTTATGGTGAAATAATAAGCTAGTATGACATAAAAGTTCATTTTATAATTGAAAACCAGAAAATTTTAAAACAATTTCGATATCATAGTCTGTTTCTGTTTGATTTTACCTATCACAGCGGATATTTCGGCTACTGTTAGAAATATGTCAAAATGTTATAGAAGAAAATTATTATATATTATGTTTCTGTTTGAAACTCTTCTATAGGTACTTAAAGTTTTTACTTTATGGCGCTAGATCTTCTTTCCGTTCATTACAGTTTAGTAACTATGGGTTTTTAGTATTGAATACCTACGGGTCTATATCACAACGGCCACTGATCATAACGGCCACTCCGGTTTTTGCTATTTCATAACGACCACCTTGATCACAACGGCCACTTAGAACAAGGTGGTCGTTATGATCAAATAGTATTAGAGGCCGTATGTGATCAAAGTGGCTGTTATTAAATAACAATAACCTAGGTGGCCGTTATGATCAGTGGCCGTTGTGATCAGGTCCCATACCTACCACATTTCATGCAGGCAGCACAAAACGTTATCTTTGGTAATGGAAATTCCTTTCAAATCGTTTCATAATTATTGTCATCTCTGAAATTTAGAAACCAACTATTGTATAAGATGTATTCGTCAAATAGCAATTATGGTAAAAAAAACTGCCTCGTGTAATGCTTTGCACTGCATAAGCTGGACATAATCAGCAAACGTTTATAATCATTTAAGTATACATAGGTACAATACTACAGTAAACCGTTGAGTGAAAAATACTCTTTATTCAATTTAAGTTATTGTTTCGTAGATAAAGATCAAATAGTAATCCATTTCAGTGTAATCGCTAATCAAAGCATTTTTAATTAATGCCGAATTAAAGTTATACAATAACAGAAACTGTACAAGTGTTTCTACTATTACAACCATTTTACGGTACACCCACGGTATAAATTATGTTTAAGTCGGCAAACGTACCGACACGGCGACACGTGCTGAAAATAATTAGTACATACATAATTGGATTCCGTAATTGAAATAATTATTAATTTTTAATACAAGTATGTATGGTGCTATCATAAAAGCTCAGTTGAATGATGTATACAAAAATGTCGTAACTACACTAATTCACGTATGTACATTATTTTATTTAATTTGACACTAACTACCATCTAATGGTTATATGTACACGTTGTACATTTAAAAATACGGCCAGCACACAAGATTAGCAAGTTTTTATAATTGGATTTGAATTTGCTGCTCATTTTGTGTTTTCGGCAAGTACTGGATAAATCAAATATTAATTGGCTATTTTTTTTCACTTTTCAATTTTTTTAACAGAACCACAAATTCTCTTGGTTATTGTTATTACATGGCTTTACACCTCATTTAAATTCAATTAAAAATCGAACTTTGTACTTATCCTTATTTAATATTGTGCAATCTGAAAATTATTGACTCATATTGTGGGAGATATTATCTTTCTCTGAACTAGAATAAATTTACCAAAGAATTTCTGCAAACTTTAAATCATATTTACAATAGTGTACAAGTATTGTTCAAATACTGCTGAATTAATATTTACATTAACCCGTCAATTTGGTATTATTTTAATTAACCTGTTATTTTGTATCGAAGATAATTTCCGAAGATCACTTAGTGTCACTGTCAAGTAAGATAGAAGTACTTTCTACTGTATTTACGTCTGAATTTCTCTCAAAATTATGTCCATTAAATCCACGTTCAAAACTGTTTCTATATTTTAATTAGAATTAGTACTAACTTTAAAAAATAGCTTTGTATATACTTTTTGCAAACACTACTTAGCTTAATGAATTATGCGATTATAGTTTCGACTTTGGTCATCATCAGACTTAAAGATGAAATGAATAATTGTTGGACGAAATGAAGATGAAGTTGGGAAAGAAGGTGTCTAGTATTTAGTTCTACATTACAGGAAGATATTTAGTTAGTGGTTTCTTAAAAAACAAAGGAGCAGAGAATATCACTACAATTTTTTTAAATGACAAGGTACCCCTATATTGCACTCATTTTATTTTGTACGCTGGAGTGCTGGAGAACTTATTCTGGAATTAATCTATAAGTGACGCGCTGCTAAGAGTTAGCATACAGCTGTGGCAAAAATCACATTATTAAACACACTTCGTGTACAGTAAGCGTATCAAATCATCTTTATCGTACATTAAAGTTATAAATAATTCATTATGATGTTACTGAATCAAATTAAGTGTTTCACGCATGACTGGCGTAATAAATTTTACTATACTTACCGAAAATTTTCTTAAAACTATTTGAATTTGAATCTGGTAGGTTATACGAAAGCAAGAATAACAAGCCCGTTAAAACAGTAAAAAGGCATTACTAACCATACAAAACCATAGTTACATTCGTAAAACCAGTATGTTAATGTTAATGTATATTGAACATGCTTCCTTATTAATGTGAAGCAAGATTTAAATCTTCAGGTTAGAAGTTAAATCTTTCTTTTCGCTTGGGTGAGTGTGGTTCAAAACGTGGCGCACGTGAGCGTGTTCCCGTTAAAACCAATATGAAATAACACCGGCGGTGATGAATACGCCACGATGTTAAAACTATTTTATACAATACAATTATTTTTTCAATAAAAGGTATTTCCACACCGCGTCGCGAATAGAAAACGCTGCACTATGAACGTTTTGGTGAAATAACAAGAAGAAATTATACCGTTGTTAATGATGACTTATCAATGTCAGTATGTACATTTTATGCTCGTAATGGACTGTAAATGAGCGACGGTAAATTGCTTACAACGATTAATCATAATTTATCACCGACTCGTTGCAAAATCGTGTATGCTATTTTCTGTTTTAATTTCTAAGAGTTTGCGTATTATTAATTACTATATGCCATGTTTCCAATTTAAATGAAATTCTATAAATATCATCATTTAATGTTAAAATCTGACAATAAATTAATAAAGAGTAAAATCACATTTTTCTAGAAAAGTTAAGTTCTAAGAAAAATCTTAGGAAAGAATGCCTTACATTCACATATATTTACTTAGTTGACAGTTCTTACACGTTTGCTAGACTTTACTTTCTTTAAATAAGCACATAATTCCCTGTAAAGTGAAATATCGCAAATACTGTAGAAGAAGCGTAGCTTTTTTATTCATTGCTTTAGTAAATGTGTAAACGGAAACACATAAACATATTAAATATGTTTATAAAACTTTCATTTCAAATTGTGGTGGGTTATGAATATTATAAAATTTAAAATATATGCGTTAAAATGAAAGTGATAGCAGGTTGTTAATCGCCACCATTAGTTCCATTTTCCATACAAGTATTTATTTCATTTATCTAGATTGCAGAATTTCAAATATTGCTTTGAATCATTAGTAGCAAGTAGCATATTAATAAAAACAGGAAATAATGTTTGGAAACAGTAAAAGCGAACACATTTTTGCAAGAAAGCAAATATTTATGGGGAATTAATGAAGCAATTTTGCAGAATGTCTGTTGATAGGTAATTAATGAATATTTTTATTCCTGAGAAAAGGTGCAGATTGCACAAAAGAGTTTAACGAATCTTAATGGGCTTTCTTTGTACACATTTAAAAATATATTCATTGTTAAAAATGTTTAAGGGTATGTATATTATAAAAATGAAACTTACTCAAGTCAATAGCAACATGTTCTTTTAAAAAGAAGGTAAGTAATCAGCATTTTTGTATAAACCACAGATGTACATATACATCTATGGTATAAAATTACATTTGTTTTATAATTTACACAGATGGTGTAAGACGATACTTAGTAGTACAGTACCTTTGAGTGAAAAACGGTAGTACCTAACAAGAGTATTTTATGGGCAGAGACGGATTTAAGGTTTTGCCGCCTGTAGGCGAACTTCGTATGCCGCCTAGAACACACTGTATCGGGTGGGCCAAATTGGAAACTTTTAGGGTATATATCATTTATCTTAAGAGATAGAAAAAGATGGACCTATATAGGTGTCTTGAGCTCAATTTTAATGAGAAAATCACTGGTGTAAACAATATTCAGATATCTCTAATTGTTTGGCCACTAGGCTAGGGGGCGTTTCTCGAATTTAGTCGCTTTTTTAATCCTCCACAACTTTCTTATTATTAAAGAATTGATTTTAGCCAAATATTTCTTGGAGCGCTTCTTTAGGTAGAATCCATTGCGATGAACAATTTTTATACATTTTTATACATTTTTAATCTTAAAATTTCCTAAATTTAGATGTATCATTTGCTATATTTATGTTAAATATTATTTTTATGCATTAAAATATTTTGCTTGCAAACATCTAGGTTTCCATAGTTAACAAAAAACGGCAGCATGATTTAAAACGACAATGTCTTAGTTATCTGGAAATTTTAATTGGCTCCAAATATTTTTTATTTGAAATAACAATGTATTAAATGTAATATTGCAAATAATATTTACCATAAATATAACAAGTGATACATCAAAGTTCAGGAAATTTTACTCTCTTTTTGTACACAAAAAACCCAACACTCTGTATAAAAATTGTTTAATAATAAGAAAGTTATGGAGGATTAAAGAAATCGACTAAATTCGAATAACGCCACCTAGTGGCCAAACGATTAGAGATAGCTGAATTCTGTTTACGCTAGTGATTTTCTCATTAAAATTGAGCTCAAGACGCATAGGTCCATTTTTTCTATCTCTTAAGATAAAGGATGTTTCCATAAGAAAGTGTCCAATTTGGCCTACCCTGTACTTAAATAAACACACACGTAAAAATTTATAATAGTAAACTCATTAGAGTTAAAAAAATTGTCATCGTCTAAAATTTGCCGCCGTCCAAAATTTGCCGCCGTAGGCCTCGGCCTATTCGGCCTATTCGGAAATCCACCACTGTTTATGGGTAGGTATCTGTTTCGTTTAGCATCATCAAACTGTTAATACTGTCTAACCCTTTAACGCCCTTGTATTTTGCCAGGTTTTAATTAGGTTTATTGAACCGACTTTCTTCGCAGATTTTTGCGTTCAGCAAACATAATATGGAGAATTAAATTTCGGGATTTTGATCAGTTCATAATATGCGAATTTATCAACATGCATATTTTTTATTCCTTGCCAATTACTTAAAGATAAAGACATAATAATATGCATAATCTGTTACCGTTGATTGAAGTCAATCAACGCTGTTACGTTCAGAAACTACTGATTTTCAAGATTTTAAAACCAAATCAAAGGATACGTACCTTTGATTCAATTAATTGTAGGTATAAGTAGTTACATTTTAACTGTTTATTACCTTCCCTGTAATCCGTATATTTTGATTATTGAGTTAAGAGCATTTTTCCATTCACAATACGTATTAATCTCTATTGATTGTTAAACCACTAATAATTCAATTAGAAACGTTAGGTTTCTAAAGATTTCCAGGTTAAAATTAAAACTCAAAAGTGGGACGTTTCTAAAATGGACCAACTCTCGCCATATGATAGGAAAAATATTACATGGCTCTTGATCTCGATGTTTTTTACAATGGTGTTTTGTATCGCGTGCAACAATAAAATGGATGTATCCAAAGCTTTTGCAAGTAGTGCAGCATCTTAGCATAGTTAAACATAAACAAGTATCAAAAGGCGCAAATTCTTATAGAATTCTAATTTCAACCAACTTCAAATCTGTAACTAATTGTGGTACACATGTATAATATTACCCCCCTCCCCCCACCTCAGACATAAGCACGCCGGATCCTGCACAAATGAGTCATTGTTTTTCTTTCCACCCTTAAGTGGGATGGGAGTGGAGAGGGTGACGGACAATTTGTAAATCACGAAAAAATGATAGAGGAAAAAAAAATAAAAAAGATCGTTTTTCTGCGGACGTGAATTTTCCCCCTTTCCACCCCCAAAAAAGGGGTTGCAGTTGGGGGTGAAATTTTCAATTTGAGGATCCTTTTTTATGGAGAATCCAAAAGTATAATAAAAAAGAGGTGTTGTCATTTAAGTTTTGAAAACTCACCCCCGCTCCACTCCACAGGGGGGTGAGGGTGATGTTAACGTATCATGACTCAATAGGTTTAATTTGACTTTAATGGCGTCCCGACGGCGAATGGGTGATCCGATCAAAAAAGTTACCACCGATTTGGAATCAGTGAAGAATTTCCTATAAGATGACACCACTTCCAGCTTTCTAAACCCTGTAACATCGGCCAACGCACAGACACACAGACATCCGGACGAATTTAGTAACCATCTTTTTGAAGTTGGTTGAAAATGAATATAAGTATACATAAATAAATAAAGAAGTTTAAAAATTGTCTATTGCCGGGATGCGTTAATAATTTACAGTGTTTATAGTACCTACCTATCAATAAGTCTACAGAATTCGATAAAAAACTTTTAAATGAATCAGCAGCTGCAGTAGAAAGTTGATCATCCCATATACAGTTTTTTGGAAGAAAATTCCATTAGCAAGATAAATTAACGCTCAGAAAAAATGACTTGCCACATTAGCACCAAAACACCATCGATTTAATTAGAAATAAAGTACGTGACAATTATACAGGAAAGACAACAAAATGTCGTCTGGTTACTTATTTGACTTATTTCTGTTGTATTGCCCTACCACGTCAACAATTTCCAGGGCGTCCATTGCTCTTATTACGATGTTCGTATTAAATTTATTATCGGTTATCATTGTACAAATTTGTATTTCCTTTATTCCAAAATCATTACAAAAATCAAGTATCACCTTACTTAAATACAACAAAGTACAGCTTGACAGATCTAACGATGCGGGTGGGAGTGCGCAAAGTTGAAGTGAGA
This sequence comes from Pyrocoelia pectoralis, assembly GCA_036250285.1. Lineage (NCBI taxonomy): Eukaryota > Metazoa > Arthropoda > Insecta > Coleoptera > Lampyridae > Pyrocoelia > Pyrocoelia pectoralis. The sequence continues at coordinate 64,773,161 of CM070074.1, forward strand.
GAGCACTAGGAGAAACAAAGAAGAGCTACAGTAAGTTACTCCGTAGTGGCTCAAATGCACCCTCCCTTCCACTTAGTTTAATGCGCATCTGGTCGTGACCCGCATCGTTAGATCTGTCAAGCTTTACGTAATATATTTTAGTAAGTGAGCCAGTCAGTCAGTCTCTCTTTTCACTTTAATTCTTCTAAATTCGGCTCTGATGGTCATTCATTAATGTTAATGGTATCATTTACGGTACCCCCAAAGAGTAGACCCTCGTTCAGCTGGTCCCCCCCACCACGCGAGAATTAAAAACATAGCTCTGAATTAGAAGCTATTTATGAGCTTTCAAAATCTTCAAGAATAAAATTTTGAGCTCGATCCCCTTAAGAGGAATTTTAATTTGAAAGTGTGGCGGGGGGGGGGGGGAGCTGAGTGAACGTCCCATTTGCCTTTTGTTTGATTGGCTTATACACTAACAGCTGTACTCAATAAAAATTAGAGACATGTTATATGGAATTTTGTATTGCAATTCGTCTGTATTACCACCTCCCAAAATATGTACTATTCCTCCTGAAACACACTGTATAGTCAATTAACAACACTAATAATAGTACATTAAAAAACAAGTTTCATAAGGTAGGTTTTATGGCAAAATCAAAGTTTAGGATGAGTGCCATAAAAGCCTTATGAATGAGTTTTTTTATACTATTTTTTAGAATTTGCGCCTTTTGCAAACAATTTTAAATAAATATTTGACATTATAAAAATCTAGGGAATTTTTTAGAGATTGAAACTATTACTTTTCAAATTGTCAATTCAAAATTTATTTAAGGTTATATACAGTATTTGCTATGAATTAATTCGGAAATACCAACTTAGTATAATTAAATTACACCAGTTTTATTAAAACACCCAAATTTCTATTAAAGTACGAAAATGACGCGAATTCTAAAAAAAGTTTTATTAAACGCAAAACTATCAATTGATCGCATTGTTATTTGACGATATAGTTAACTATGCTTTTATAAAACCGGCCCGCAAATGTATAAACGTATATATAAATATTTTAAAAGAATAAATCGCAATACCCTCATGACTCATGAGTAATGATAAAAATAATAATAATAAAATGATTTGTTCCTCGATTATTTAACGTGTTTGGCAGAAGGGGTGGTTTTCCTGCTAAGGGGCTGCAACTCGAAAGTCGGTATATAGATTTAATGGTATTTTCTATGAGTTACCTCTTCGGCGAAACTATCATTGGGGTTGTTTTAAGGTAAGGGGTGGAGCTCCAAACTACACTAGTTTAAGAGCTCCTAATCATGCGCCTATGCGCGATCCTCCGTTGCGGTTTTTAAGAGGTTGGGGGGGGGGGCTGAGTGAACGTTCATTCAGCCCCCCCCCCCGCCCCACTTTCAAATTAAAATTCCTGCTAAGGGGATCGAGCTAAAAATTTTATTCTTGCGGATTTTGAAAGCTCATAAATAGTTTCTAATTCAGAGCTATCATTTTTTTAATTCTCGCGTAGTGGGGGGGCCAGCTGAACGAGGGTAAAGAGTAGGTACCTTTCTTAAGGAAACACGAGATTTTATTCATTGACGTGGATTTTGGGATTAATGTTTCTTAACGGTACCAAGTTTGAGGTACATACCGTTTTTCCTTGAAGAGATATTTCAAATAGGTAACTGATTAATTTAACACCCTGCATCTCCGAAACGGTTGAGTTTAGGACGTATCTAAACTTATTGCATTATTTTGATGAGATGAATTTGCTGTTAAAAGCACACATTTTTGAAACGCTCTGTATTTCTTAAGTACCAAATTACACATTAAAGCTACATTGACTTTTTTGTAAGAAGAAAATAATCGTGTCTAGGCCTTGGAACCTTTATTACCACGTCGAATACAAATTATCAATTTAAAAAGTGGCAATGTTCATGTTCAAATTTGTTTACAAAACCTATTACTTCTACGACTTTTAACATATGAAACAGCCAGTGCCGGATTTAACACTAGGCCGACTAGGCCGCGGCCTAGGGCCGCAAGCAAAAGGGGGCCGCAGCGTTTTGTAAAAAAAAACATTTTTTTAGTAAAAAAATTGAATTTTTATTTTCTATAATTAATTACCGCAACTGTAAATCGAATACATTACTTTTGTATATAAACAATACAATCTAATTAAAATAACCAACGTACATATCAAAAATAAATTAACGCTTGCCAGGGTATAGGAGGCTACAGAGTGCAGGTGGATTGTGGAAAGTTCTAGGAATGTGATGTAACTTTATGCTTAACCCAACTAGGGGTACTCACTTATTTTAACGTGAGATTGAAATAAGGTACATGTCAATTTTCCACCTAACGGGCGGCCGGGGCGGGGGCCGCTCGGGTTAATTTGGCCTAGGGTCGCTAGTACCCTAAATCCGGCACTGGAAACAGCGGTTATTGGATTTATGATTGTACGTTTTCAATTGATTGTACAATGTAAATAAAAGTTATAGCGTGCATAAATAGGAATCAATTTATCGGTACTTTATTTCTTTATTTAACAATGTTAAACCGGTCGTTATAATATATGAAAAAATCGAAACCATTTGCGTGTGAATTACGCACGCTGTTAGTTTTGTTGTCAAGGTATAATAATATGACCTATTTGTTTTCCATTTTAATTGTTAATGAAAACAAGCGATTAATGATATTTAAGCAATGACTGTTTTCATTTTTACTTCGCTTAAATTGCGATATACAGTGTGGAATAACCACTACGGTTACAACCTATAAATTTTGAAATGAGAAGTAGGGGGTTGTGATGTGATGCATCATTTAAAAGGTCACTTCATTGTCTATTAAAAAAAAATTTTATTTTCAAATCTACCGCAAATAAAAATTTAACTAACGATATTGCCTGTTGGGTTTTTGATGTGGTGACGTATTTTTTTAAATTTTTGCCCTCGATTTGAAAACAATGAAAAAATTTAATAGACAATGGAGAGATCTTTTAAATCTCAAGCCCCTATTACCGATTTAAAAATTTAGGGGATGTAAACCTCATTCTAAGGATGTTAAATTTAGGGATGAAATTTTTACATAATAAAATGTAATTTGAAAATCTAAAATTGACGTGTTTCGGAATATTTTATAAATATGCACAATGATTGAAACAACGAATTTATTCCATTTGGCTGTTCCACACTGTACTTATTAATGCGTTCAAGTGTCTGTGTGAGGGGCTATTTGTAGAAATTATTTCATTTGTTATGGCGAATTAGTAGTGATAAACATGGTGAATTTTGTAGTCTTAAGAATAACATATATACAAAAAAGATTCAACAAAATTGGACATTAATCGGCACACGAGATTATTGAGTCAGTAGTATAAGGGTGTCGAAATTCGAAAATAAAAAGTTATTCAAATGATTAATATTATGAGGAACCATAAAATAGATCACAAAAATTGATTGATTCTAAGCGTTTGTTTTTCCTCAACGAAATTGGCATATAAATAACTATTTTGACATTATGTTAAGTCAATAATAATAATAAAATCGTGATTCAATTTTTTTATTAGATGATTGTAAATTATCAAAATATTTCCGCCTTATACGAAGTGTGCCTAGCAGAATGGTAACACAATGTTTTTGTTTTTTTATTGGAGCACCCAATATGTTACTATATTTTTAAATGGATATTTATTTGAAATATGTTCGACTGTTATGAAACCATTAAAAAACTAAAACAGATTTACGCGAAACGGAAATTGCTGACGTTAGTTATACGAGTATATACTGTGATGAGTACAAACCAAAGTGTTATGAACTTCCTGGATGACCACCGACCCAATTATATTTCCGTAAGAACTTTAAGCGAAGATTAATGATACCTTCCCAATTCAAATAGATTACCTTGGTGGACTAAAGGTAAGCGTACTTACTCTTGGCCAGGATAATAGCGGAATTAAATTCGGCCAAGGAAGCCGTATTTCTGAAGCGGAGAATCGATGCGATATTCAGCACGTTAAAGATCTCTTGCTGCCTGCAGAACTCTCTCAGTTAACGACAAATTTCATAATCACACGTAAATGACGAAATTGAAATAAGGTTGGGTAACATGCGCACGAAACTGGAGAACTTACAACGTAGGAACGTTCTTCCGTCATCGAAAAAGAAAAATTCTTTTTCTTACACTGACCAGTTGGTAGTCTTAGAAGTAGAAAATCGCGACATTAACATTAACTATATTACGAAATGACCAATGACGGAAATAGACAGAGAAAAGTTACACAGTCTTGCGAAATTTTATTAAAACATTTCTCTCATCTCTCAAAACATCTCTCGCTAGAGAAAATCTAAATAGAAAATAATTTAGTTCAATAAAAGCTTTAAAAAAATCGTCCACCTTTAAAAATCACTAATAACTGATAGCTGCGGTGATTGGCCCGAAATGAAATTAAGTTTTAATTGAGTTTTCTTCGCTCATTTATGACAGAAATTATCGCGAACTTTTAGGAAGCGACGATAAGGCCAAATTTATTTAAGTAAGATGTAGGTACACAGTCGAATGAAGAAAATAGTAAGCAAGATTATACAATACACACACGACGTTTAAGGTGTTGTCAAGATAACACGCCAGTAAAAATACAAGAATAAAATGTTCATAATCTAGTAAAGAGTTAATGTAATAACACGGTTGAGTGTGCAAGCATGTCTAATGAAGATACGATAATGTAGATCTGTGATGTAGATGAAAGTTGAATCTGAATATATAAATGAAGAGGAGCGCTTGGTGCGACCCGACACTTTCCTCTCCGCATCCTTTCCTTTCCGTACAATATGTGGTAATTATGCTATACGTGATGATCAGAACTGCGCCGCCTAATTAGGAAGTATTGTGTGCCGTTAGCGATTGTCTATACAGTTTCTTGCGTGTATATAACATAAGCATAACAGTATACTAGAAAGATTCCTGTTTAGTTTAGTTGGTGTAATTTACGATCTCAGCTTGGTATATCGTATTTCTCAAAGTTAATCACTCGTTTAATGGAAAATTATTTTTACTAATAATAAAGACCAATTGAAGTGAACTTACTGATTAATTTTTTGCTTTGTTTAATGCCGCACTAATAAGTACAGCTACAAATACTACCTACACACGTAAACTAAATTCATTATCTTATTATGTATTTCGATTTTTAGCATGCCTCCAATGATCTTTTCCCTTTCAATAACATTTAAATTAATTGTATTTCAAGCTTGTTTGTTAATACGTGTTATTATTAGTTGCATTGGTATTAGATTAATGTATGATATTTATAACGTTTTATACATGCCATCTGATGATCTTTCCATTTTCTTGTTGTACTGGAATTCTGGCGAGTCTTTTGTGTATATTTCGCTTCCACTGATATTCTGCCTTTATTAAAAGAGAGGGGAGAGGTCGGATTACAAATGCGTTGTTTTTCCCCAATTAATACTAAAATTAATCTTATATATGAAAATTGTTTAAGTACGATAACAATATCAACGAGCATCGTTACGCATGTTAATTTGCTACAGTTAAAGTATTACATTACAGTAGGTAGATGTACGAATGAACTGTACAGATAGATAGATACATTAACGTAAAGTTTGTCAACCTTAACTTAGTATAGAAATAGCCTCGGAAATAGCTATTTTATTAAAATACAAAACAATGCATAGGTACATTTACCATTTACTTACTGCTGCTAATAACAAAAATATTACATACACAATATGTACAGGGTCAATGGTCAATATAATTCCATTTCTTAATTCTCCGAGTAAAGTTAATAGATTGTTTCTATTCTATGGTATTTACCATTCAAACTAAAAACTATTTCATCCCTTAAAATTCACCATTGTAAAATAATAGGATCCTTACAGAAATTATACAGAGTAACTCATAATGCTTAATGTAATATGTCTACCTTATTTTCTACAAATGGAACACCCTATGCTATAAAATAGTACTTTGCAAAAACCTTTGACATTTTGGAGATGGTATAAAATTTAATAAAACGAGTAGAAGTAGCTGGAGCAGCAGCTATACTTAGGCAGCTCCAGATTCAGATTTAAAATTCCATAAATATTTGCTATGAGGTTACATAATTATGTAAAAGAAGGTTCACAGAGTTAAGCCAACAATGTGCGAAAACATGAAAAGTTCGATAGCGGAAAACATTTATATTAAACCTCGGCGACTATTAAACATAATATGTATGTAGGTCGATTTACATCAATGAGAAATACTATTGAATATAATATTCCAAAATATTAAATTGCCCCAATTCGTGCAATACATTAACCATAATATTACAAAAACTATAGAATCAAGCTACTCTAAAACTACTAGGGGTTTACTTTTAGACGCTTTGGAAAATCCTTATGCCACTTTTTCAAAGATGAACTACTTTTTAAGTTAAACGAAACAATTTCTAATAATAGGTAGGTAGTGCACATTTTCGTTACTTAACACACCGTTGAAGGAAAAAGAATGCTTGGGGGAAAGAAACGTTGGGTGGTATTTTATATTGCTTTGGTGCTAAAATTATTATCATTTCGTTCCTGCTTATTGTAAAATAAACACTAAAAATAGTTTATACATTACAATTTAATAAATGAAAACCAAAAATATGTGGCACAGTCTTGTATTAGCTATCGAAGAATTCAAAATCAATCCGGAATTGTTTCTTACGTATGGCATGTGAGAAACTTCTTCCAAAACTGGATTCGTGATATTCACCTCTTTTATGGTGGTGAATGGAATTATCTACTGCTACTAAGTGCCTTAAGTGTATAAAATTCCTTTCAAGATTCTTCCTCATCGAATATTTGCAAGTTTAGACGTTAGATTTCCTACAAGAGAACACATTAAACACGGAATCAGAAGGTTTTTAACCTGCCTACAGAGTTGTAGAGTTTAAAAGGTTAATAAGAAAATAATAATGGGATGGATTTAAATGGGCTTGGTACCAAATTGAAGCCTCTCAGTTCCACGTTGTTTAATGTTTACATATCACAAAAAATTTTTTAAATACATTTTAACAGAAAAATAAAAACGAAACCAACAAATCAAATTCGCACGAACATTTGATTTACACGATTGTAAATCAAAAACAGTTTTTAATTGAATGGAGTTGAGTAAATGCGTCCAGAGACGGATTTAAAGTTTTGACGCCTGTAGGCTAACTTCGTATACCGCCTAGAACACATTGTACCGGGTGGGCTAAATTGGACACTTTTAGGGTATATATCATTTATCTTAAGAGATAGAAAAAAATGGACCTAGGTGAGCTCAATTTTAATGAGAAAATCACTGGTGTAAACAGAATTCAGTTATCTCTAATCGTTTTCCACTAGGATAGGGGGCGTTTCACCAATTTAGTCGATTTCTTTAATCCTCCATAACTTTCTTATTATTAAAGGTAATTTATTTTGGCCAAATATTGCCTAGAGCACTTTTTTACGTAGAATCCATTGCGATGAACAATTTTTATACAAGGTGTTTGGTTTTTTGTGTACGACCCTAAACTACATTTTTTCATACGGACCACCCTATAAATTTTGGGATTTTCGAAAAGAGAGTAAAATTTCCTAAATTTTGATGTATCATTTGTTATATTTATGTTAAACATTATTTTTATGGATAAAGTTAAATGATTCATACATAATTCCGAATTGGAAACGATTCTGGTATGATCATCATAAATAAATAGGAAATGAAACCATCAGTTGTAGTTTTGTTCCAATCGTGTTCAGAGCTGTTTTAAATAATGTATCGTAGACCACGTTTACAGAATTTGAAAAGTGCAAGGATAAACGTTATCCAATAAATTTAATAAAAGGACTTGGCAGTGGCGGCTCGTCAGGTGACGCAGGTGAAGTGTTCCTTCACTAGAGAGTAGAGATTTAGGGATTGCATAACCCCCTTAAATATATTACCATCATCTTTAAGTTAAGTTTCAGAAAAAAAAACCTGGGGTAATGCAGTCTGTTACCGCAGCGTCTCGTCATATCTATTTAAGAAAAATACAAAATTTACGTACGATGGGGTATTAGATCATACATTGATCCGTGGCTGAAAAGAAAACCTAATCTGTTTGCAATAATTATTATGATTGCTATAGAACGCATTATTGCAAGTGATTTTGTGATGAAAGGAAGCGAAAATGGTTTTTTACAAGGTTAATTTTGCTTCATTGTCTGAAAAGGAACGTCGGATTGTATTAATGAAATGAAATGAACGCACAACATTTTGAGGAATAGTTTCGAAAAAAATTGGTGGTTTTACCAGAGAAATCGGCAATTGTTATAGATCAAGCACCATATCTCACAATGATAGAACCTTCTAAGAAAGATTCAACCATGGCATGGAAAAAAGATGATATTAATGTTGATGGTTCGTAGGGAAACAAGTTCCCGTTCCACAATATACGACTTACATATTTACAACTCCTCAAAATAGGTTGCTCATTGTAAATTAAATGAAATTGAGTTAATATATGAAAAATATACTAGCAAGAGATACACTGATTCCATTTACTTACTCACGAATTATGGAAAAACTGCATTAAGCATGCCCAAAAAATATTATTGAAAAAAAAGAACAAAAAAAGAAATGAAGACATACATACATACTCTATCCTCAACCTCGGAGAATCTGATTCGGAACAGAGTGAGTTCGATTTAAAGCAATCTTTAGATGACAGCATTTAAGTTCTAAGAACGCTTCTGAGTTCTTCACCAGTTGACACAGAGGATTCAGAATGTTGTTGGTGCCTATTTATTATCACACTCGTCAAATTAATCCGGTTTCGTTTTTTACGGAAGCTTCTGCCTTGTAGCTGGAAACGTTTGTTTTGAAATATTTTCAATTATCATCAGCAACTGTACTTCTTGTTATTCAACAAATATTTTATGATCTACTATGTAAAAAATTCGCCATTTTGATTTCATTTAGGAAAAATAAGTAGTTTGAATTTGCATAAACGATATGTCAAATGATAGATAATACCGATCAAAAAACTAAGCGGGAAATAATATAAGTATCGGAAATAAATAGAAATTGTAGGAAACTTTGAAAATTTGAAATCAGAAATAACGTAGAAATTTCAGACAGTGAAAAAGTGTAACGGAAAAGTACATTTCGTTCCGTTTGATGCGAGAACGTCAACGTATGCGCATTTATAAAGATTGAAAGAAAATGTTCACTAAAAAAGATAAATCATACTTTAATTAGACGAAACAAAGGAGCAATGTATGAGAGGATTACAACATTCTTTAAATTGCATATTACTGTTTTAGATTATAAACGTTCATCTAGATTCTAGGTACATTTACGTAGCTACAAAGAGTTAGTGTTAACCATATTTTAAACGAGCCGCAATGTTCAATTTTAGAGCTTGGCCACATTTTGAAATAAGCGTATATATTTACGTGATAATAACGAGATCACGGAAGATATGGTTATGTTATGAAATTAGAAAATAAAATGAACGTTTGCTACCTTTTCCAGTATATGAAATAAACAACAAAGCGAGTCTTTGCACTTCAAAGCTTTGTCGAATGTTTTTTAAATTAGTCATCAGCATACGAATTCTACCTACAATAAGAATGATAATACTTTTTTTGAATTTTGCGACCGGCATATAAAAGCGACACTTAGTTAGTAGCACTTTTGAAAGTTGTTAAAGAAAATTTAATTATTTTGAATTAAAATCAATATGTGTTTCTTGCTGGAATGAAATCATATTGGCAATTTACAGATTCTTTTTTTACGGATTATTATTACTGTTAACTATTGTTTGAATAAAGAGTATTAATTTAAACCGTTTAAAAAAATTTGACTAACCTTAAGAGAGCTACAAATCCTTCAATAATGAACAATAAAGGACAAATCCTCAGAAATCAAAGTACATTAAATTCCAATAATGTTCTTGCATTTAAAATAACCATAAAAAATTTTTGTCCCAACATCGCTTATGAAAATGACACTTTCATCACTCAATGTAGTGAAGAAAATAGGCGCTTGCATCACTAGTGAGGAAAATTCATTTCCATAGCAACGTTAGAATATAAAATCAGCAACTAGATTCTTGAAAAAACAGGAGAGTAAAATAATTATAAAGAAATTTAAAATTGAGAATATATAATGTATTGCTCGTTGAAAAATCAGTTACTTTCATCACTTGTATTGTAATGTAGGTACTATTTTTCTATACCCTTTTCCCTAGAGGAAAAATGAAAATGACGTAACGCAAATGAGTGCTGACCCAATCACAAACCGGTATTTTACTCCTTTTTCTATGAAATGTCAAACGTCAAAGGTACTTTGATGTTCTGCATGTTTAAACGATGCCGTCGACATTCATTATTTTTAGCTATTATAGTAATCACTAATCACTATTTTGAGGGGTATAGAAAAAAATATTGTATTATACACAGGGGAAAAGTAAATTTTAGCGCTCGCATAATTTTATGCTCCCGTTAAAAACACTTTTCCCCCTTGTATAATAATATACTATAATTTATTCATTAAGAGATCAAATTTACACGATTAATTAAATTAATTTAATTTAATTTACCCATCCATAACAGTTCAACATTGAGATGTGTTTTAATTATCCACAAAAATAATGAAAGTATAACTCTTATACTTTGTAGTCGTACTGAGGCTATAACGATCGTAATAAACAAATTCATGATGTAACAAAAACAGTGCACGTCGTTTTCCCAATACAGTGAGTGTTACAAAGGCACTATCAAGCGAACTGCTAGTTTAAAATGAAGTCAAATATTGTGCAGTATTTTTAAATTTTTTTAGTGGGACAAACAAGCAACATAATAAATAACAATAATAACAATAAGTAGCCCTATGGACAGAAAAACGTAATATTTGCCTCGGCCGTCAAATGCCAATACGGCGTTAAGCCGCCAGTCGGCCTTGATAAATAAATAACTATAATGATTGTATTCTCCTGTTACTATGAATAAACACACACTTTAAAATTTTCACACTAACGACCTATTGCAATTAAAAATAAATAACTGTATATAGTATCAAATTAAATCGATATTTATTTCGGTCAGGATTTTTTTCATACGGGCGACAAAGCTGGTAACATTTCGTCAGGTACGAGACTGGTTTTTGGGCAGCTTTTGATACATTATCTTGAATTTTAATTGATTAGCTATTTATTCGAGGAATTATGATTACCTGGCGAAGTTCCTGTCTAATGCGACGTAACAAAAGAATTAATGTAGCCTGTTTGATTTATGGCTTACGTTAATCCTATAGGATCAATTAAGTCCGCATTTAATAGCGCCGCATAACACAATTCATTCGATGAATTTTGAACTAAGTATAAAAAGGTATTAAAAAAAAGAAATAAGTTTCATTAATGCGAGTACTGCATAAATAAATCGTGACTACGTTTAGACATTGTTAAAAAAACTTAGTTCTATACTATGTAGAAATGTACAACATATCAGTACCTATGGAACAGCCACCAAATGGAATAAATTCGTTATTTCAATCATTGTGCATATTTATAAAAATCACGAAAAACGCCAAATTTAGATTTTAAAATTATATCTTACTATGTAAAAATTTCACCCCTTCAGATTAAGGGTTGCAACCCCTAAATTTTTAAATAGTAAGTGGGGACTTGTGAAAAAAGAACATAAGATAAGATAAAATAAAATAGTTTATTGGAGATTAATTGATTATTATATATGTATGTACATACAAGATGATTTCCCAAGTCAACAAAAATTTACGTATTATGATATAACTAAATAAATATAAAGTGGTATCTCCAATATTTAGTGTCCGACCGAATGTTCGGTTTCGGTTTCAGTTTCGGTCGAGTTTCGGCAAAAAAACGAGTTTCGGTTTCGGCGGCAAACCTGACGAAACTACGACCGAAACCGAAACTGCATTCTGGAGTTCCCGCGCTATGCTCGGTCATGTTCGGCGCGGTAAATTCCATCCAAGCGACGAAGACATTTTGCCGCGTCGGATTTAGTTTCAACGTTCAATTTAATAATTATTACCAATATAGCGTTTTCTTTATTTTTCCCTCAAAACATAATCCTTGTAAGAATGTTTCGGTTTCAGCCGAAACTGAGACCATTGCCGAAATTCGGTTTCGGTTTCGGTCGGACACTACCAATATTATAAAATTACAATAATGCAAATATAAACAATACAGATTGCAGTATAAATAAACTCGGTATGGTTAAGATATGACATATTATGACATGAAACGTATAGATGTTCAAATTTCAAAATGCTCGCCTCGAAAGTCTTTGCATAATATGCCTTCTAACGTTATTCAACATCAGTAATGTTCTTTTGCAGTTCTAAATAATGTAAAAACACGAAATCCTGATAAGGTTAATGTTTGGGCAAGGGTTATTGGAGATATTGGATATTTATTATAGGTCTCTTTTTCATTGATGACAATTTGAATGGAAATAATTATTTAGTAATGCTCCAAAATAGTCGTGCCAACTTTGGATAATTTATATCTTGATCCAGCAAATACACAAGATCCAGTGAATACGATATGGTTGCAGCAAGACGGAGCACCGTCACATACATACCTAATCATAATATTTTCAAATCGGTGCATACAGAGGAGGCGAGGAATGATACTTTACTTCACCAGTTTCGCAGAAGGAAAATAAAAACTAAATAGTATTGCCTTTTGATAGCCGCTGTTGCGTCGTCCGCTTCTTGCCGGAAACGCCTCAAAGGGTGCGGTAGCTTTTGCCGCTTTGCCTGATGCCACATACATGCTCTCTACACCGACAACTATAAATAAAATAAATGCACCCTCAAAATTATTTCACTATTTTACGGTTTTTTGTAGAGGCAAGTGCACGAATTCAGATTTTATGTAGGTACATACCTATCTTTGGATTAATTTTTTAAATAGCTGAATCAATGAATATCTCTCTATAATTATTACTACCTATTATTACTTATCAAATATTTTTCCTATGCAGAAATTTAGTAACATTATACTTAATTTGAAATAAATGATTGTAGAGAAAAAGATAAAAAGGTATGGGGGGGGGGGGGGGGGGGGGGATTAAAACTAAATGGTACTACCTGTACTTACTACCACTACCTATTAAGTTCCCAATGCGCTGTAGCGAATTTCGTCAATCAGATGATTTTATTTTTTTAAATTTTCCTTTGTATTAGATTTTGAATAGACAATCATGATATCTTTTTTTAAATGATGTCTCACATGCCCCTACTTCCCATTTAAAAATGTAGGGGTTGCAACCCCCACTCTACGGGTGTTTGTAATTTTATAACAAAAAAATTGACGTGTCGGGATTTTTTATAAACATGCATAATGATTGACATACCGAATTTATTCCAGTTGGCTGTTCCACAGTCCACACTCTATGTTAATTTAATGCACGTGAGCGCGACATTAGGTATCGCTGAACCTTGTTTTGTATACTAATTTTGCGCAGAGTAACATGGGATGTTACAACTTATCAATTAAATTTTATTAGAAGGTTCCCCTGTGTTTACATTGCTACTTAAAAACAAATGAGTGATCATTAATGCAAATAACCATTGATCAGTGCAAACTGCGCTGTCATTATTACAAAAATTATATTTCCGTGATAAATCGCACACATTTCTGAAACATGAGATAATCTTTTTGATATGATTTCATTTTACAAACAACTTTCTAACAAACGCTCGTGAGAAGTTTTCAATAATTGCAACAATTATGGTTTCGCAAGCAAATGGTCTGATCCTGATCAAATCAAAGTGTAATTTATTATATAGACCAGATATAGTTTTATTTTCTAAGCAACGCTAATCACTTAATGTATAGGTATCTATATGTATATTTACCTACATATGTTCTAAAGTAGTAAAGGTAAAAAGATGCTGAATCAAACAACAGACTGTTGTATAAATTTCATCAAATTGCGAAAATTGTACTGTATTTTGTTCATAATTAATTCGATTCTGTTGGCATTTTATCAAAAAGAGAAATGTCTCATCAAGATGCCTTAAACCTAAGAAATCTTCAATAAATGGTGCCTGTGCGCTTTTTAGTTATTATTCTATTCTTTAAGTTAAGAGAAACTAAACTAAAGATAAATTAAGAAACAATAGCTCGACACCTACATATAGCCATTTATTTTTAATACAATACCTTTCTAAAATGTGCCTAAGTCGAAATTTGCATCATGCAACTTCCAATTTAACCATTTAAACATCTTATGTATTTTCTAATACTTTAATGAACCGTTTAGTACGGTTGTTTCGCTATTATTTACATCGCGGTCGCGGACTGTGGTTGATGTACCTATTCATAGTAGTCCTATGAATGGATTTTCAATTGCAGTACTCTCCGGCTAATCCGCGACCTATTATAATAGTTGTCTACAATCCTTTCATGTCCAAGTGCACATGCTAGTGTCACCCACCGTATTACGTGTTCTTCAACATTTGCTTGCACATGAGGACTAGAACTGAGATCACCACAGCGGAGTTTAATGCTGGAATCGCAGTAACGTTTTCAACTATGCTATCCTTAAACTTTCTTTTGTTTCAACGGAAAGCATATCAAATTAAAATTGTTCATTTACAGCACGTTCAATAAACTTTGAACAACAGAAACTTTTTTATTCAAACAATCAGTTGGTAAACTGCTACAACAAAAAAACTCATAAAAAACTAAAAATTTGTATAAAATAACTTCAAATTACGGGGTGACCCTAGTTTTATGCTCGGCAGTATATAAACATGACAGTTCCTCCTAAGTAAATAAGTGCATTTATTCAAGTTGTTGTCTAATATTACAAAAACAACTACAACTACAATATTGGTTTAAGTATAAACAACTTTAGGGTACATTGTTCTTTAACGGGAAAAGAACAAGATCTTTCTTTACGAACAGAATAGGAACGAAACAACAACAAAATTTACGAACCGAAACGGAATAAGAATTTTTTTCACGAACCTGAATGGTGTTCCGGTCCATTTCGAGCACTGCTTTAATTCATTATTGAATGATAATTTGAATACAGTAAGCCAAATTGGGCAAGTGGGGAAGGGGCCAGTGCGGCTGAATCTATGAATAAGACTCAGCCACTTGCAAATTTCTACTTAAGGGTCGCAAAAATAGTAAGTTTACGGTAAATCTGAAATATTTTTGAATTGCTTTGGGATGTGAGGGATAGGCCCGTTACGAACAAAGTTGGCGGTCAAATGAAAGTAAGTAGTTGTGTGTACAATTTTAAAAGCGTTGAAGGATCTTTTGTCCAACATCGCTTATGAAAATGACACATTCATCACTCAATGTAGTGGGGAAAATAGGCATTTGCATTACTAGTGAGGAAAGTTCATTTGCAAGTGAGGAAAGTTCATTTCCATAAGTTTTTTGAGGATAGTTAACATTTTTGACAGACAGATGACTGAACTGTCAATATCATATGTTTAAAAGAAATTTAAAATTTAGGCTCATTTTTGCGATGTTGGACAAAATGTATACACAATTCGTGATTAAAGTGCGATTTGTCAACTCGCAATACTATCCTCACTCACTTTCGCTCGTGAATATACAATGTATTGCTCGTTGAAAAATCGAGTTTAGGAAAAAAAATCCCTGGAAAAAAAAACCCCGGAAAAAAAAACCCCGGAAAAAACCCCCAGGAAAAAAAAACCGGAAAAAACCCCCGAAAATTAAAAAAAATACTAAACCTGCAAATAACCTAGGCGCTTTAGTGGCAATCTACGTTTAAGTTTGGCATTATTTTTTACTGGCAAACTTTATTTAGTGTCATGTTGCCATTTTGTATCAATGGAAAAAAATATACTAAACCTACAAATAACCCAGGCGCTTCAGTGACAATCTACGTTGAAGTTTGGCATTTTTTTACTTCCAAACTTTGTTTAGTGTCATGTTGCCATTTTGTATCAATTGAAAAAAAAATACTAAACCTACAAATAACCTAGGCGCTTTAGTGGCAATCTACGTTTAAGTTTGGCATTTTTTTTACTTGCAAACTTTGTTTAGTGTCATGTTGCCATTTTATATGAAGTATGAATTGAAAAAAAAAATACTAAACCTGCAAATAACCTAGGCGCTTTAGTGACAATCTACGTTTAAGTTTAGCATTTTTTTTACTGGCAAACTTTGTTTAGTGTCATGTTGCCATTTTGTATCAATTGAAATTGCATTGCGGAGTTTTTTTTCCGGGGGTTTTTTTCCGAACCCCGAAAAATCAGTCACTTTCATCACTTTAGTGTAATGTATCTACTATTACATTACACTCTTAATTTTGGTGACTGCTAATCGCATAAAGTGAATATAACGATACTTTGCGTTTTCTACGAAGTATTGTAATGCAATGTGCATAAAAATGATTAAATAACAGACAGGACGGTGTCAAAAATAAAAATATTGAATGTTTCTCGAGTTCAAGTCTAGCATATACTTATAACGACGGTCGCGAACATCAAATACATTGTAATATTTAGAGCCCGGAAAATATGCAAAGAAATTTTTAAAAATATGCGCATATATATGCATTGTTTTTAGCGAAAATATGCAAAAATTTGTAAAAAATATGCCGAAATATATGCAAAATATGCTTACTGGAAAGAGAAAAAATTAAAAGATGTACAATACAATAATATTTATAACGATACTCGATACTTGTACAAACTATTGTGTTACCGATAGTCTATACATACTTAAAAAATATCGCAATACATACTTTTAACAATACTTTTAATTTAATTTAATTTACGACAACTTGAAGCTTAGGGTTAAAATAATTTTTAAACAACCATTCTTAATCTAGGTAGGCACTTTAGCTAAAGATACAAGGATAAAAATAGATACCTACGTAAAACCCTTCGCGTTGATTGCAAATATTTTCAGGTAGTATCTACATCTAGTATTCATAAAAACAATTGGCTAACTAATTTCCTTGAAAAAATAGTCAAAAGCATTGAATTTCAACACAAAATAGGTACAAAATAACTGCAATTTATTTATGTTTGGTCTTACTGTTTCTTGTTTTGTTACTTAAGCTGACGTTGACAAGACTTCAGAATTATTATGAATTCATTCTTTGGGCTTTTCGTATATTTACTTTTAAATTTTAAACCTATTCAACACATTCCAAAACATCACTTTTACATTTTTTGATGCATTTCTACGAACAATACTGACGCGGGTCGTATTCCTTTATTATTTGGATGAGATTTTTTAGGCTATAAATTGTACGAGTACGAGATGCATAAATATGCCAAGAATGGCAATTTTTACGAAAAAATGCAAGGAAATATGCAAAATATGCAATATAAAATTAGTGTCAATCGATTCGTAATCGTGCAAATCGTAAAGATTTGAACACATACAACTAGATATGCTAAAAACAAAGAATATGCATTTTTCATATTTTCCGGGCTCTAGTAATATTAAATGAAAACAAATGAGCAACTCTCAAACGAATTTGTAATTAATATAGAAATGGATTATAAAATTAAAATGGTAGATAGCAGAATAAAACTCTTGCTATTTGGAAAATTGTATTTCAATGGAAATTAAAGTCTAATTAACAAAAGTTTGCTTTAATAATTCATATTGGCAAAGAGAAAATTAAGTAGGTAGACGGATTTATCATTCGATATTACACGGTATCATTTGAGTTAATTCTAAAAAAGGGGTATTTATTTTTAATTAAAATCCTCGCTAAATATCCTGAAATGATTTCAAAATAAGCAGACATATCGCCAACAGCTATAACATATTGATGGGTTAGTAAAACATTAAACCGATAATAAAATCGCACATTTAACAGTCGATGCGATAAAACGGGAGTCAAAATGGTTCGGTGTTCAATATAAAAGCTTGTCCCTTTAAAACCAGCAGCAGCATTTTATAGAAATAGATATCGTACGACAGCCGGATCAATACAATACAATAACATTTTGTATCATTCCGACGAAGAGGTCATATGTTACCATATAACATAAAAATGCGCGCTATACAACTCTCCCACCATTTCCTTCTTTTTCCATTTGTTCCTATTACCAACTCTTCAAAATGTTATTTCATCCTTTGCAAAAAATGGAAAGCTCTAAAGATACGAAAATAATATGATGAAATTTGTTAATTTCCCCTCATGAATAATGACTACCTGTTATTAAATGCTCAATGCATTCGTTTAAACCCTGCAAAGTAGGAAATATTCCATGAGCATAAAATATTTCATGTTTCAAATACGCATATGGGTTCGTTAAACGCCTGTTTAAGTAATTACATGTTTTATTGGTACTGAAGGCATAATTATAGCACGCATACGGCATTGCCCTTTTAACGTAAAGAGAAACACTTTTATGATGTTTGGATATTTAGTGTACTAATAAAAAAGTATTACATAGATACATTGAAACCTATAATTGGTTGCCGTCATCCGAAATTGTTGCTTAGATGTTAGATTGTTTGATATACGGGGTGGTTTATCAACACGACAATCTACTATTGTGTGTAATGAATACAGGTAAATGAATTGGTCGCGTTGCTCACTTGAATAATAATGGTTTAATAATTAAAGGATTAAACTCAATTTAAATCGATTGGTAATTCACACACTGAAAAAATTATAATGTAAAGAAACTGTTGATTATTGTGATGTACTTACAGTAACTGATAAGTGGTAAAAATGAATATAATTGGAACTTATATCAGAATGTCACAACTCGCTAATGTAGTAGAAAAATATTGACCAATGACCATGGGCTTGGTTTAGCTGAAACGTATCTTGGTCAGGATAGCCTTGGAAACAATTGACGTATTGGAACATTAGTAGTGTTTGTAACTATTAGAGTATGTACTTGCCAAATCTCATGATCCTGCGCGAACAGGCCAAAATATGCTTCTGACGTCATCAACTATAATCACGTGACTATAATACAGCTGAGTTTTATGTTTGGGCGTCCTTTTCTACAGCTTTCTCACTCCCGGCGGTGTGCAATTCGCGGATCATGAGATTTGGCAAGTACTTCTACACCACGATATATGCTTCTACACCGATCAGTTTATTTCGTTTATATCTGTTAGAGATTTAAGTATCGTGACTCTGAAATGACATTTGCTGTCAAGAATTCGTTCGAGTCTGATCAGCGGGCGATATTAGGTGTTTCTTTTCCCTCGCCACAGGGTTAGGTAAAGTTACAATCATCACGTGATTAAAGTGCCTTGCGTCATGTAGACATTTTTGCCTCAGGTTAATATAAAACTTAAATAAAGCTTTTAAAACGAATAGGGTTATTGAGCACTGAGTCAAATTATTTTTATAAAACGAATGGTGTGTTATTGACAGAGCTGACTTAGGTCTACCACACCGTGCAAAAAGAAAACACCTATTAAAGGAGTTTACCAATTAAGGCGGTTTTTTCTGCTCCAACAATTATGATTGACTTTTTATAGGTAATCAACGGCACCAATAATGTTAAGTGAATGTTAAGTCGATTTTTCTAAATTCAACCCCTAAGGGGGTAAAATAGGGGATGAAAGGTTGTTTTTGTAAGTTAAATCCATAAAAATTGGTATATGACCTTACGGTTAGAAATTTAGACAGACGTGTTTTAAAATTTTTCGAAATTCAACCCCCACGGGAGTAAAATAGGGGATGAAAATTTGTTTTTTAAGTTAAATCCATAAAAATTGGTATATAGCCGGTTGGTTAGAAATTAAGACAGACGTGTTTCAGGATTTTTCGAAATTCAACCCCTAAGGGGGTAAAATAAGGGATGAAAGTTTGTATGGAAATCCTTCATTTTTTAAGTGAAATCCATAAAAATTGGTATATGGCCTTTCGGTTAGAAATTAAGACAAACGTGTTTCAGGATTTTTCGACATTCAACCGCTGAGGGTGTAAAATAGACTAATCGAGAATGAAATATCGTATGGAAATCCTTCATTTTTTAAGTTAAATCCATATAAATTGGTAGATATACAGGGTGTTTTGTAAATGTCCGGCAGAAATTCTAGGGATTGTTCTAGAGCCCAAAATAAGAAAGATATTAGCAAAAATGTTGTGTGAGGCCACCCCCTTTTAAGGGCTGTACCTCAGTTAGGAAGCGTTTTCGTACAAATCTTTATAGGTACTTTTTTTCTTATTTTGGGCTCTAGAACACGCCCTAAAATTTCTGCCGGACATTTACAAAACACCCTGTATAGCCTTTCGGTTAGAAATTAAGGCAGACGTGTTTCAGGATTTTTCGAAATTCAACCCCTGAGGGTGTAAAATAGGGGGTGAAGGTTTGTATGGAAATCCTTCATTTTTTAAGTTAAATCCATATAAATTGGTATATGGCCTTTCGGTTAGAAATTAAGACAAACGTGTTTAAGGATTTTTCGAAATTCAACCACTAAGGGGGTAAAATAGGGGATGAAAGTTTGTTTTTTAAGTTAAATCCATAAAAATTGGTATATGGCCTTTCGGTAAGAAATGAAGACAGACACGTTTCATGATTTTTCTTAATTTTTGCGGTGCGGATGATGCCTTCTAGTACCAGATTGAAAACTGTCGGGGACAAGGCGTCACTTTTGCTTTGATATCTTTGAGGCATATTTCCACTAGCTGTATTAATGTTGATAGTACACCCAAGTGTTTCAGTTGATGTAGGAGTAACATTTGATTTACCTTATCGAAGGCATTTCTGAAATATATGAAGCATATGTGTATTTCTGTCATATATACAAGCTTTTTGGCATATTTGTTTTAGTACATGTATTGTATTAACCGTGGATCTCCCCAGCCTGAATCCGTTCTGATAGTCGCCCCATTCGTTCGGAGTATATTTTCAATTTTTTATTCCTTTCCGTATTTTACCGCCTATAAAATTGAAACCGTAAATGGCGGGTTTTTTTATATATCATGCACAATGGTATGCCACATGATCATAGAAAGTTTCATCCTTCTTTCCCTTCGAAAAATCCTGAAACATGTGTAAGTGGGGGTTCTGTAGCTGTGTCGTGTGCCTACTGCCTATGTGCTGTTTTGAATTTTGTTTACCTTTATAATCATGTCACCATCAATAATAATAAATATTCTTTTATTTTCCTATTGTTTTTATCTTTTATTTATGACTAAACTATTATTTTATTTACAGTTTTCCCAAACCTATATAAAATTTTGTATCACGATTTTCTGGTGGGCATTACAGAATTCATCCCCCCCTCCAAAGGGTTGGCACCATTTCACTAGAGGGCCCCTGACGAACATATAGCCCCGGGCCCCGAGATACCTTAGCCCGCACTGCGGACTGGCAACTAAAGGAAATAATCAGAGTATCCGAGAAGCAGTTCCAAAAAAACTTTGAGCTGTGCAACATAATAGCGGAATTGCAAGAAGAGAAACTGATAAGTGATAAGATAACGTTGATATAATACAATGACTAACCGCTAAGGAGACCAGCAGTGTATTGAATGTAAGCAAAACAAGGCAAGAAAAGTCACTGTAGTATAAATACGACTTACAGTGAAATTGAGACGAACGGTATTACAAGTCCGTTCCTTTATCCAAAGCAGTAAACAATAATAACACTACAAAGAACCACTAAAATAGGTTCGTTAGTAGAAGTGAGGCACCTCGCCCCTCCACTTTTTCTGACGTCACAAGCCAGTGAGGCACCTCGCCCCTCCACTTTTTCTGACGTCACAAGCCAGTGAGGCACCTCGCCCCTCCACTTTTTCTGACGTCACAAGCCCCGCCCCTTTTTCCCTTCACTGTAAGGCTCACGTGGTCGGCGTGATTTTGACCTTGACGATTACGTGACTGATGATTAATATGGATGCTGACGTTTACGTGGCTGATGGATGCTGTAAATCTTGTGTGAGATTGTGTGTAATCTTATGTAATCTGAGTCGCTTAGGATGCTGTAATTTAATCTTGTTGCGTAACATTGTGTGTAATCTTATATAATCTAGACAAGATGCGCATACTTTTTTTGATGTAAGATGATGATTTTGGTCTAAGATGTAGTGTCTGTTGGTTATTTTTCGGATGCTGAAATTAAATTGATGAGATTTGATTTTAGATTTGGGTAAATAAAATCATGTAGTGTCTTTTTTGACTTTGATATTGAATTAAGATTATGGATTGAGGGTCTTAAGTGAGGGTTTTTATATTCGGACGCAAAAAATAGTTACTTCGAATTGGGCGATGTAATTTTTCTGAATGATGTAATTGTTATCGAATTATCTTGATGAAGTTAAAATTATAATTCCTCGTAATCTAAGTCTGATAATATTTGTTGTCTTCGCATAACATATTTAGTCATAGAAATATTGTAAATTTTTAACAGTCGCGCCTGAGGGTTGGAGTTGTTTGTTAGTTTCGTCGTACCCTGGGGCTGGGAATATTTGTTGTCTTCATACAAGAATGTAAAATCAATTTTGAGTTTCTTTTTTTAACTTGTTGATTCAGAATTTTATTAAGATTACCATTAAAGTAAGATCTATTGTACAAAAACTTAGTAATTCTTTTGTTTTTTTATTAAACAGTTGCTAGTAAATGTGCATTTTTCACGCAAATTGTATTGTTCACGTAGGTATTTGTTTAATAGTAAATGTAAATGTAACAAATTCCGTTAATATAATTAATTAATGATAATGTAAACTTACCATCATAATAATAATAGTTTTTACACTAACTACTTTTTAAAATTAAATGAAATCTGAATTGATAATAATCACTTTTTCAATTTATAAACAATTCAATTATAAGTCGGTTATCCAAGTATTAAAATTTGATATTATAGTTAGAAAAAACATGCGACATAATTTACGAGCGCACTTCAAAGGTAAACTAACAGTGTCTCGGTGTCTCCCAATAAAATCAACAATTTAAAAAAATTGCCGTATTAAGGTAATAACAACAAGAATGTAGTAGGTAATACCTATTCTAATTTCACTCAACAAGTACGATGGGTTATTTTTATTTCTATCTCTCTCTCTCTCTATCATTATCTCTTATATACATTACATATTAATGAGTTTAATCAAAAATTACTAAATTTGTACCATTATAAATGCACACAGGACTATTGTACGTAAAATTTCAAAGTTAAAGGCTCGTGTCATAACTTACCTCGTGCTCGTGTATTAATAGCTATCATTACATGCTCGTTGCATAATATACTATTATTTTACTTATTTCAAATTTCAGTACATATTTCTTTTTTTTATGCAATTTGTAAGTTAGTATGTAGGTATTGGTTAAGATTATGAATTACCGCTATTAACATACAAGTCGATTTAATGAATTTGAATTGAGACTAATGATAGTAGGGTGATTACTAAAATTCCTTTCTGAATGCCCTTTTGACTTTTCTGGATGATTTCCTGGTTCCTGAATGCCTTTTTGGTCTTTCTGGATGACTTCCTCAATGCCCTTTTGACTTTCCTGGATGTCCCCTTTGGATAACGTCCTTTTGGCTTTCTGGATACCTTTTTGGCTTTCCTGGATGTTTTTTCTTAATGCCTTTTTGGCTTTTCTGGATAATTTTCTGAATGCCTTTTCGGCTTTCCCAGATGATTTCCTGAATGTCTTTTTGGCTTTTCTGGATGCCCTTCTGTTGCAAAACATTTTATGCTTTTGTATACATTTTGTCATTTTTGAAACAAAAACATCTTATCTCCTGAATTAGTTTTCTTAGAAGTATGTCCACGAATCAAAACTAAGAAACAAAAATACTTAAGTCGGAATCTATTTCTATTTTCACCTTAAATTGCGAAATGTTTGAAATTCTTTATGCTGTTGCATACTCCCTTTTTCTGAAAATGTTGTGAGAAAACAATTTTTTAAAGTGTCTTGATTAGCCATTTTTTGTAAACAATGTTCGGTGCGCACGACAATATTTACGTTGCGCACAATATAATTTACAGTGCGCTCAACAATATGTTCGGTGCGCACAACATAATTTACGGTGCGCACAACATAATTTACGGTGCGCACAACAATATTTTCGGTGCACACAACAATATTTATGGTGCGCACAACATAATTTATGGTGCGCACAACACCAATTACGGTGCGCACGACAATATTTTCGGTGCGCACAACACCATTTACGGTGCGCAACATCAAATTTTCGGTGCGCACGATTAGCCATTTTACTTTTGGTGGGAGTTTTGATTTTTGCAGCCATTTTGGTTTTGTCGGTCATATTTAATGGCCAAGCAAGCTGCAGACGTGGACTTTGGAAAGAAATACAAGATTTAAACTATAAACAATTGTTGTATCAATCAATCAATCAATTGAAGGAGGCACATTATGGTAAGCACGTGTGGCCAATACAAATTTCCGATGTTCGTTTTCTAATAGGTATTGGTAAAGTTTCGTACGAATTTCGTAAAGTTTCGTACAAATTTCGTAAAGTTTGACTGCTTTTTTGATAAGTACAATGTGAAAAATATAAACTAAATCATATGTTTGAAGCATGTTAGGTACATTCTGCCTTTTTGACTTTATGAATGCCCTTTCGGCTTTTTCGGATAACTTCCTTAATGACTTTTTGGGTTTCCTGGATGACTCTTCCTGAATGTGCTTTTGGATATCCTGGATGACTCTTCCTCAAATCCAAAAAAGGTACTACACGATTTATTTAATCTAATCTATAATCGATTACGTCATCCAGGATATCCAAAAGCACATTCAGGAAGAGTCATCCAGGAAACCCAAAAAGTCATTAAGGAAGTTATCCGAAAAAGCCGAAAGGGCATTCATAAAGTCAAAAAGGCAGAATGTACCTAACATGCTTCAAACATATGATTTAGTTTATATTTTTCACATTGTACTTATCAAAAAAGCAGTCAAACTTTACGAAATTTGTACGAAACTTTACGAAATTCGTACGAAACTTTACCAATACCTATTAGAAAACGAACATCGGAAATTTGTATTGGCCACACGTGCTTACCATAATGTGCCTCCTTCAATTGATTGATTGATTGATACAACAATTGTTTATAGTTTAAATCTTGTATTTCTTTCCAAAGTCCACGTCTGCAGCTTGCTTGGCCATTAAATATGACCGACAAAACCAAAATGGCTGCAAAAATCAAAACTCCCACCAAAAGTAAAATGGCTAATCGTGCGCACCGAAAATTTGATGTTGCGCACCGTAAATGGTGTTGTGCGCACCGAAAATATTGTCGTGCGCACCGTAATTGGTGTTGTGCGCACCATAAATTATGTTGTGCGCACCATAAATATTGTTGTGTGCACCGAAATATTGTTGTGCGCACCGTAAATTATGTTGTGCGCACCGTAAATTATGTTGTGCGCACCGAACATATTGTTGAGCGCACTGTAAATTATATTGTGCGCAACGTAAATATTGTCGTGCGCACCGAACATTGTTTACAAAAAAATGGCTAATCAAGACACTTTAAAAAATTGTTTTCTCACAACATTTTCAGAAAAAGGGAGTATGCAACAGCATAAAGAATTTCAAACATTTCGCAATTTAAGGTGAAAATAGAAATAGATTCCGACTTAAGTATTTTTGTTTCTTAGTTTTGATTCGTGGACATACTTCTAAGAAAACTAATTCAGGAGATAAGATGTTTTTGTTTCAAAAATGACAAAATGTATACAAAAGCATAAAATGTTTTGCAACAGAAGGGCATCCAGAAAAGCCAAAAAGACATTCAGGAAATCATCTGGGAAAGCCGAAAAGGCATTCAGAAAATTATCCAGAAAAGCCAAAAAGGCATTAAGAAAAAACATCCAGGAAAGCCAAAAAGGTATCCAGAAAGCCAAAAGGACGTTATCCAAAGGGGACATCCAGGAAAGTCAAAAGGGCATTGAGGAAGTCATCCAGAAAGACCAAAAAGGCATTCAGGAACCAGGAAATCATCCAGAAAAGTCAAAAGGGCATTCAGAAAGGAATTTTAGTAATCACCCTACTATCATTAGTCTCAATTCAAATTCATTAAATCGACTTGTATGTTAATAGCGGTAATTCATAATCTTAACCAATACCTACATACTAACTTACAAATTGCATAAAAAAAAGAAATATGTACTGAAATTTGAAATAAGTAAAATAAAAAAATTTACATCGCAATTAACTTTGAAATTTTACGTACAATAGTCCTGTGTGCATTTATAATGGTACAAATTTAGTAATTTTTGATTAAACTCATTAATATGTAATGTATATAAGAGATAATGATAGAGAGAGAGAGAGAGATAGAAATAAAAATAACCCATCGTACTTGTTGAGTGAAATTAGAATAGGTATTACCTACTACATTCTTGTTGTTATTACCTTAATACGGCAATTTTTTTAAATTGTTGATTTTATTGGGAGACACCGAGACACTGTTAGTTTACCTTTGAAGTGCGCTCGTAAATTATGTCGCATGTTTTTTCTAACTATAATATCAAATTTTAATACTTGGATAACCGACTTATAATTGAATTGTTTATAAATTGAAAAAGTGATTATTATCAATTCAGATTTCATTTAATTTTAAAAAGTAGTTAGTGTAAAAACTATTATTATTATGATGGTAAGTTTACATTATCATTAATTAATTATATTAACGGAATTTGTTACATTTACATTTACTATTAAACAAATACCTACGTGAACAATACAATTTGCGTGAAAAATGCACATTTACTAGCAACTGTTTAATAAAAAAACAAAAGAATTACTAAGTTTTTGTACAATAGATCTTACTTTAATGGTAATCTTAATAAAATTCTGAATCAACAAGTTAAAAAAAGAAACTCAAAATTGATTTTACATTCTTGTATGAAGACAACAAATATTCCCAGCCCCAGGGTACGACGAAACTAACAAACAACTCCAACCCTCAGGCGCGACTGTTAAAAATTTACAATATTTCTATGACTAAATATGTTATGCG
Organism: Pyrocoelia pectoralis; assembly: GCA_036250285.1. Taxonomy (NCBI): domain Eukaryota; kingdom Metazoa; phylum Arthropoda; class Insecta; order Coleoptera; family Lampyridae; genus Pyrocoelia; species Pyrocoelia pectoralis. Next base: position 64,800,108 of record CM070074.1, read on the forward strand.
AAGACAACAAATATTATCAGACTTAGATTACGAGGAATTATAATTTTAACTTCATCAAGATAATTCGATAACAATTACATCATTCAGAAAAATTACATCGCCCAATTCGAAGTAACTATTTTTTGCGTCCGAATATAAAAACCCTCACTTAAGACCCTCAATCCATAATCTTAATTCAATATCAAAGTCAAAAAAGACACTACATGATTTTATTTACCCAAATCTAAAATCAAATCTCATCAATTTAATTTCAGCATCCGAAAAATAACCAACAGACACTACATCTTAGACCAAAATCATCATCTTACATCAAAAAAAGTATGCGCATCTTGTCTAGATTATATAAGATTACACACAATGTTACGCAACAAGATTAAATTACAGCATCCTAAGCGACTCAGATTACATAAGATTACACACAATCTCACACAAGATTTACAGCATCCATCAGCCACGTAAACGTCAGCATCCATATTAATCATCAGTCACGTAATCGTCAAGGTCAAAATCACGCCGACCACGTGAGCCTTACAGTGAAGGGAAAAAGGGGCGGGGCTTGTGACGTCAGAAAAAGTGGAGGGGCGAGGTGCCTCACTGGCTTGTGACGTCAGAAAAAGTGGAGGGGCGAGGTGCCTCACTTCTACTTTCGTTGTTGACCGAACACCGTACTCCTGCAAAAACCTGCTTGGATGTATATCGGAAGGACCGAAGAAGATGCCCCGAAAAACGCTGCTAATACTTCCCCATTCAAATTAGACAAATACAGATTGTACTAAGAACATCTGATACTGATGATCCGAAAGTACAACCACTCTTCTAAATAAGGAGTCGAAAACAACAGGAAAACACCACTCGCTATGAAATATTGATTCACTTGCTACTTTCTGCTTTGAAAAAAAAAACTGTTGTAGTTAAGCTAAACTATAAACAAAATACAATTTGTACATTGGCTGCGGTCGCTGCGACGAAGGATATAACTTAACGAAAAAGGAGGTGGACTCGATTAAACGCATAAATTGTTGAAGTGGTTGCATGAAACTTGTATTACATCTTATGTCAACTTTTACCAAAAGTACGGAAAACTTGATAGCAAAACCAGTAATGCAAAGAAAAGTAGTAATTTCACGTTATCATCTTACCCATATATCCACAGTTCTCCGGAAGAAGTTGTCATGTCATTTAAAAACCGTTCACTGTGGCAAACTATTCCAGACTTGCCCTATGCAGTTTTACATAAAAAGATGGTTCAGTTTTACTGGGATACATATTTTGATGTTGAAACTTAATCGCTTTAATATTAAGGTGGTATTGATGTGAACACGAATTTCTGTAAAATCTAAAATGACCAGACCCTGGTAATAAAAAAACGCTCACCATCACTTCCCCTACCCTAAAGGCCTAAAGAATGACACCGACATTTTTTCGCGTTTTGAGATTATGCATGTTTCTACTACATATCCTGACATTTGGATTCTGGGTTGTAGTTAGCGAAGGAAGACTAACCACCGACAACAATTTTGTGCAGGAGTATATTGTTGAATAGAAAATCATATACAATAATTTTTGTGCTTAACGATAAGGAATGAGCAGCAGCAAGTTTGTGATCACCAAGATTATGAATAGTGGAATCAACAGTTGGTCATCTGAATCTCAACCTATGAGAAAGCTTAGCGCGCCTATTTGCGAGTAAAGCAGTTTTCAGCTGTATCAAACTGAATTGCACACGCAGATTACATTGTATATTATACATATACGCGGATTATGTAGAATATTTGCCATTTTACAACGATTAATCTTATTATAGTGAGCAAACTACAAATATTTTTGACAGACCCATCACGAGTACTTAAAGTTTTAAAAAATATACACAAATGAACTCCGTTACCATCATGAAACGTGGTTTTGGTTTCGGCTGAACAATTTTTCAAGTAACAGTGCTTATCACTGAGGAAGAAGAATTGCCAATAAAATATTAACTGAAAGTAACTATGTGTTGAATAAGGTTTTCCATGTTACAAAATACACTTAATAACAGGATTTGCAGCACAAATTACCTTGTTATTACGAAATGAAGTAATTCATTTAATTGTACATAATTGATCCAAAACTATTACTTCAACGGGAAATTATCCTTATTTGTTTATGTTTAAATTACCTGCAATTTAAAACACGTCCAATCTGCGTTACTGAGTGCTATACAAAAATGTGGAAATGACAAGTTGATAGATGATGATTACCTTATACGTAAATATATAACTAGCATCTGTTTAATAATGCCTAACATGTAGTCTGCAATATTACTATTATTTAAACCTTTAATGCGTATTAAAATATATACCTAATAAAATTTAGATTCATTTCATCATCAGACATTCGCCAGTACGGTTAAGCAAGTCATGTTGGTGTGAGTATACTTATCACAAGCGAATATTCCGATTATATACTTTTAATTTTCTGTGCAAAATCGCAAAAAAATAGAAATTTTTCTAGAGGTTAAAAGTAAAAGGAAAGAACTCATCCCATGCAATGTTGAATAGCCTTTTTGAAGGCTAGGGACGTTTTTGTTTAATTAAGTTAAGATCAGTTAAAATTCTATGATCTCACGCTCACGTTCTGTGTATAATTTAAGTAATTAATAAATAAAATGTTTTAAAGAATAATTTAACGCTTTTTTTTATAAAAAGCAATAGAAAAAATTACAAATTAAAGTGTAAAATTGGTTAGTTTGGATGGTTTGTTAAATGAACTTGGTAATCGTGTTACCGTATCGGAGTTAAATCGTATTTGACGTTTCAAATATAACAAAATTAACATCTGCAGCTAACCAGCAATCAAAATCCAAGAAATTGTAAACTAATTAGTACCTACGGTGAAGAAATGTGTGCAATAGGGGGTAGCAAAGAGATTTTTACTTAGATTTATCGTTAATTGGCTATACATATTGTGTAACAAGTACAAGATATTATGTAAATAATGAAATCACTTTTAATGTTAATTCAATTAAATTTCATACAATTTCATACATCAGGATGATACTGGACTAAAAAACTAATTAGTAATTGGTAAATAACCACATAATTGATTGATTATTTAATAACTTGGATACCAAAGAATAAAGATTTAAAAAAAATTACAAATAAAACAAAAAAAATTACAAATTATATTAATAAATACCACATTACTTTTAGTGCTTGCAAAATATGTTTTTCGGTATATCTATATTATTACGTTATTAAAAGAAATTAACAATTTTTTGAATAATATAAAGGTTACAGCATTCACATAATCTACTTTAAAGAAACTTATAAAGTTAACTATTTCGAAAATATAATTAAATCTACATTTTATGCTAATTTCTGTTTGGAAGAATACGCAACGGTAGTAATATTAACATATTAGGTTTTCAAGAAGCTGTAATATATGTATAGGGTAATATGAGAAAAATAAATATTTTTTAGATAAACATAAGTAAGTACTAATTAATCCATTGCTGAAAGAATTATAATAATTTAACAATATATTATCGGTTTCTGAAAAGTTTGAAATATGTATGAGTAAGCTAAGTAACGTTGAAAAGATATATCATAATATAACAGAAATGTTACATTAACAGTGAACACAAAGTAGTTTAAAAAGGTTAAAATTTGATGAGAATATGTATAGTTTTCTCGCTGTGCACCAAACCTGATAAACAAAGCCTACCGTTTTTTATAATGCCTCCAATTTAGTCGTTTTGAATTCGAGCTTTCGAATTTGGACTAGATCGAAATCGACTAATCCTTTCGAGTGGTCCATTTCGACTAGTCCAAATCATTAGCCACTTTCGACTAGTCGATTACTCGGTTAATTCAAAACTAGTCGACTAATCGCTTAATCGATAAACCGATTCGTATGTCCCACCACAACTCCCAATTATGTATAACGTATGCACTGTCACTTAATCCATCTATAAATGTACTAAATACAACATGATTTTTAGTTACTTAACATATGAATATTTTGTTAGTTTTATAAACTATTGTTACTACGATTAAATTTTATTTAAATCACTCGTTTTCTAGCCTACTATATTTTAGTCAATCTACAATTTATTTAAATAGATATTGGTTAATTGCAAGCGTCAACCATAAAATATAAAAAGTGCAAATGAATTATATACGGATCGGATAATAACTCTTGGATGTAAGGGGAGGAAACCTACTAAGGTTACGTTACGACCACAATTGACGAAACAGAATACACTTAAAAAATGGGGAAACACTAAGTTAATCAAAGGATCTATTTTGTACCTACATACAAAAATAGTTTATTTACTTACCTATATTTTATTGTTTTCTATTGTACTTTTCGCACCGAGAATTCAGTATGGCTAGCATAGGCATTGTTTAATATTAATTTAAATACATAATTAGTTTATATATTCTCTGCTTTTTGTCTGCGCCGTACAAGAATTATGCTTTAATCTTTAATCGTTGTAAAATACATTTGAATATTTGCAAGTACAAAATAAACTAGTAGATAGATTGTTCGTTCAACTAGAGATCTGTCCACTTCCTTAATTGAATTGGTTACTTAATATGAGTAGTAAATTTGAATTATTAAAGTGTACAGTCACTCTTAATCATAGACATACTATTAATTAACAAAACTTTATACTCCTGATGAAGCCGGTAATTAGCTGGCGAAATATTGAATAATAAAAAATCGTTAATAAATAAAGATAAAAATATCTTTGATTTTTGTCTAAATTGTACCTAATAAAAATAAAATGCATTGTTTATTAACAAGATTATTGTTCATAAATAACGTTAAAATAAAGTTAGATATGAGCGACGCAGTTTAGTTGAGGCCACACCTGATTACTGACAGCCCAGCCATGCTACATAAGGCAACGGCGCGCTCCGTGAGGCTCGATACTGAATTCTCGGTGTGAAAAATACTATAGTTATACATATATTATAGAGGGGTAGATTTTAACCAGTTTTAACATTATGATACCTAACTTTATAGTCCGGGAGCCAGCGACCTTTTCTAATGACCAAAACCGCAAAAGCTGAAAATTTTTCCTAAGCTTTATTTAGCATCCCTAGTAAGTAAATGGACCTCCAGCTGGCGCACTTGCGGGGGGTTTAGCTGCGGCAGCCCCCCAAACATGTAAAATAATAATGCCAATCACGCAGCGTGTGCGTGATACTAACATTTGTCGGTAAGCCGATCACGCAGATGTTGCGTGATGTTACGTGTCTGTTTAAGGCAGGATATTCGCTGCGGCGTGGCTCACAAATAGTTGTTCTCGTGTCGGCCTACTGAGAAGAGCTTTAATAAACAAAAAGTCGACCGGTTTCTGACAAATGTGACAAGCATTACGTAGGCAGGGAATGTGTTAAAAAAAACTAATACCACAAAAGCTGAAACTTTGCTAACATGTTGATTATGTTATAAATAAATGGAAAACCGTAGCCGGCTGAAGTTATGGTGGGGGATTATGTGCCAGCTGGACACTTTTCCCTCACTAAAAGCTGGATATTTGTTTCGTTTAACTTATTCAGTTATCTGTTGCATTACCAAATTTCAGCTCTTGCGGAATCAAATATCTATACTTTTCTCATTAAACACAGCCAGCGCGTCCATGCAGTTATTACACTACCTCACAAGTTTGTGAATTTAAAGGTTTTCGCATTAAAGTTCCATTTAAGTTACGTAAGTTTTTGATGCTTGAAAAATATAAAATATGAATCCTTTTTCTAAACACCCTGTGCATAGAATCGAAACTGAACTTAAATGGAACTTTAATGCGAAAACCTTTAAATTCACAAACTTGTGAGGTAGGTAGTGTAATAACTGCATGGACTGTGTTTAATGAGAAAAGTATAGATATTTGATTCCGCAAGAGCTGAAATTTGGTAATGCAACAGATAACTGAATAAGTTAAACGAAACAAATATCCAGCTTTACATTTAGTGAGGGAAAAGTGTCCAGCTGGCACATAATCCCCCACCATAACTTCAGCTGGCTACGGTTTTCCATTTATTTATAACATAATCAACATGTTAGCAAAGTTTCAGCTTTTGTGGTATTAGTTTTTTTTAACACATTCCCTGCCTACGTTATGCTTGTCACATTTGTCAGAAACCGGTCGACATTTTGTTTATTAAGGCTCTTCTCAGTAGGCCGACACGATAACAACTATTTGTGAGCCACGCCGCAGCGAATATCCTGCCTTAAACAGACACGTACACATCACGCACCATCTGCGTGATCGGCTTCCCGACAAATATTAGTATCACGCACACGCTGCGTGATTGGCATTATTATTTTACATGTTTGGGGGGCTGCCGCAGCTACATCCCCCGGAACTGCGCCAGCTGGAGGTCCATTCACTTACTAGTGATACCTAATAAAGCTTACGACAAATTTTCAGCTTTTGCGAAATGACTAACTCTAAACGGTCACTGGCTCCCGGACTATTAAAATAGCACTATGTACACGTCAGATATTCATGACGACAATTTTTATTTCAGTAGGTAATGTAACAATAAAATGGCTCTCATTACTTCGGCACTTCTTTTCATTTATAACAGTATTTCAGAGTACAAAAAATACATATTCGCACGTTTAAATTCATTATGAAGTCACACCACAATTTGTAATTTTTATCACTGTATATACAACGTATTTCCTGTATTAGCTATACAACATATCGCTGTAATAGAAGTAAAACGCGCAGTAGATATAAAACATAGTATGTATATCATAAGCATCATTATAAGTATAGGTACATAACTTAAAGGTATAATCATATCGATCTTACGTAAAAACAAACAATATGTACTGGACTTTTTAGACGACTTTTTACAGAGATATAAAAATTGTGTCGCATTTGTTATAAACTCATCATATGATACTTCACATCTTTTGAATAAAATACAATAGAAACTATTATTTTTTTAAATTAGTGACGTAACTAACATACAGATTTACAAATTTTAATTAATATTTTTCTCCAAATTATAAAATGTATAGCATCACTTCTTCTTCTAATATTTGCATAGAATTAACTGTGTTCTTATAGCAACTAGGTATAAGGTTATGTAGATTGTTATTAATTAATAACACGAATATTCTCGTTTGCAAATGCCGGTTGAAATTGTTCTGATTACAGAGTAAAGTTAATTTTTAATAGAGTTAAAAGTAAACTACACAGCAACAAAAATATGGGTATACATACAGGGTGTCTCACGGTGACCGTCGGTCAAGAACTGTAAAAACTAGAAATTTGAAATTTTGCACATGCGACATGCCGTGTTTAATCAATTAAATAAAAATATTTTTCAAATGGTAGCACTTCCGAAAATACCGGAAGTGAGCATCAACATCTTTATTTTAAATACAAATCAGGCAATTTTTTTCACATTCTGATGTGTCATAAAATGTTTAGTAAGTATGCTTAAAATAATCGGCGTATCAATTTGGATTGTTGAGAAAAAAAATTTTTTTCGCTGAAAAATTTCAAAATCTTGTTTAGGAAATAAAATTGAAAGTCGAAAGTGGTAAAAGTTAGGGAAATGGGATTTTAGGTTCTCAATGTCTTGAGACACAACTGTCTGTAACGAATAATAAAAAATTGCTCGCGGTTACGTATCTATTTGACGTTATGTCCAGACTTAAGAAAAACTTTTAAAAGTCTCTTTTTTCAAATGGAATGCCTATTTAATTATCAGTCCATTCGATGCAGAATTAAATTGATATACCATGTTCCTATACCTAAAATCAATTATTACACAGTTATTTACATTTATACTTAAAACTATATACTTAAAGTCTTAAAATTTAAATGTACAGGATCAAGAAGAAATTTAACATTGATGTTGATGTAATATGTGATAAGATTGAAATCATGTTAAAATTTTTCCAGGAAATCATAAAAGCCTCACTGCAAACGATGACAGGTCAATTACATATTACAGTATTTAAAGTTTACTTTCTCCAAGAACTTTTAAAGCAAACGGAAGTAAAGTATAAATCCTTTATGTAGATCAGTGTACAAAAAATGTACACATTCAGAAAACGTTCTTTTTGAAGTTTCAAATAGATATATAAAAAATAAAAGTGAATTATGGCAAGTAGAACTTCATTTCATATCACTATGTATTGTATTTAGTATACATAGGTATAATAAGGTAATCTTTTGAAATCAGCAAATTGCAGCGAAGGAAATGGTTATTATGTTCTCTGGAAAACGCTTAAAAGGCGGATCTAAACCTAAAAATAATAATTCAATTTTATACTGAGAAATGATTTTCGAATTATTTCAATTACATAACTTTAGAATAGTTTATACATTTACTACAAAAGTCTTCATAGATAACATACGGAATTGATAAAATCTTCATAAAACATTACTTCCAAACCATATTATTTCATAAACAATAAAGAAATATTTAGTAGAAATACATTCATCTGAACTACAAATTGAAATAATGTAGCGTTAATAGTATTACCAAAGAGTATATTATAATATTATATACTCTTTGGTATTACAGTACAAGTGAAGAAACTAAGAATTTTGCTCACGCATATGCCGTTTTGCAAACGAGGCGTTAACCGAGTTTGCGAATGGCGTACAGTGAGCGAAATTGTTTCTTCACGCGTGCTGTATAGCGTTTTGTTCAATGCTGCTAGTGAAACGTTAATAAGGTACTAAAAATATAAAATTTTACTAGTTATTTATTGTACAAGACGATATGTTTTGCGTTGCTATGGCTTGTGTAAACAAATTACATTTTTTACCCACTAGTGGTGTAATAATACTTTTGCCAACATCGCTTATGAAAATGACATTTTCATTACCTACTCAATATAGTGAGGAAAATAGGCGTTTACATCACCAGTGAGGAAAGTTCATTTCCATACCAACGTTAGAATACAAAATCAGCAACTAGATTCTTGAAAAAATGGAGAGTAAAATCGTTATAAAGAAATTTCAAATTGAGACTCATTTTTGGGATTAGTCGGGGAACAGCACCCCGAAATTCGATCATGTACTGTGCACTCGGAGATATACTTTTTAAAAAATATGTATAGTGTGGAGAATGATCTTACGGATTTAAATCCGGAGGGCTCCATTAAATTCGTGATTGCAAAAAAGAATAAAAAAATATTTTCCGATTATTTTGGATGATCTTAAAAAAACTATTTTTTGTGTTTAACTCGCGATTGTGACGTTATTTTTTAATATTTTTTCAAAATTCTTTCACCATTCGAACGCCTAATCATTGTAGATTGAAACGGTACATACATAAGACTATTATTTTTTATATACAATTTGTCAGAGTATTTAAAAGGAGGAACGGTACCGAAACTGACGTGAAAATTTCAGCATCGAGAAAATTTTTGAACGGTTGAAGATAGATATATGATTAATCGAGACGAAATATGCCCAAATGAGTAGGACAGTTTTTGGTGAAAAGAAATTTGCACTATTGGTAATGGTTTACGAGATACGATTTTTTGTGTGAAACGCCGGTGCGCACCGACCGCATAGCCGTTTTAACGGCTTGGCAGGGACTAGCTGTGAATAGATGCTGCAGTAGGTATCTACGACGCCGCCTTAAAGTATGCCTAAAATATGTGGAATATCAGGGTTTATGGTGTATGTAGACCACAAACATTGAAATCGTCGTTTTCTGTTACGATATTTAGTCATATTTGACTATTGTAACATTTCATTCCAAAAGGAGTAGCGATCGAAGTAACCCATTCAGTTGCCCGAGTATCACGAACTGGCTAGATGTTGTGGTTGTAGAGTTTTAAATTCTTATCAAAAACAAAACCGTTAAGAAAGTTGTAACTGACAAAATTCCGCACATTTTCATGTTTTAGTTTTGTTTCTACGACCATTAGGAGCCGAGATAGATTTTTTAAAATGTCGACTGTTTTGCGCGAAGGGGTAATCACGTGCGCGCATCGCGCGTATTTCGCTTATTCTCGAGAATGGCCATTCGTATCGCAAAACGCTTCAAATAAAAGTTGTAGAGAATTTAATTATGAATAATTTTCTTTTTTAAACATTTCCATTCCATTAATATTGACAGAGATATGATCATTTAAACCTTTTCTAAGACACAATCGCTGCTCGTTTTGCATAATAAAATCAATAATAAGTCGAAAACTATTGATTCTACGTACTTAGTGCATATAATGAAAGTTGTAGAGAATTAAATGTTGAATCTACATGTATACACGAAATATCATTTTGGTAATCTTTATAAGGCGATGGAGGAAGAATTAAGAAATAATGAAAAATTCTCATTTTCAAACGTTTCTTTGCAAAGAACTAAACACTAAAACACTAAACAACACATAAGTAACACAAAGTAGTGGCTACTTTGTGATAATTAATGCCCATAGTTAATCCAGTAGGGCTAGATTGTATAATAGGTTGCTATTGTGAGGGCCGTGAAACGACTGCGCGGTCGGTGCGCATCGGCGTTTCACAAAAAAAATCGTATCTCGTAAACCATTAGCAATAGTGAAAATTTCTTTTCACCAAAAACTTTCGTACTCATTTGGGCATATTTCGTCTCGATTAATCATATACCTATCTTCAACCGTTCAAAAATTTTCTCGATGCTGAAATTTTCACGTCAGTTTTGGTACCGTCCCGCCTTTTAAATACTCTGACAAAAGCTATATAAAAAAAAATAATCTTATGTATATACCGTTACAATCTACAATGATTAGGCGTTCGTATGGTGAAAGAATTTTGAAAAAATATTCAAAAATGGCGTCACAATCGCGAGTTAAACACAAAAAATAGTTTTTTTAAGATCATTCAAAATAATCGGAAAATATTTTTTTATTCTTTTTTGCAATCGCGAATTTAATGGAGCCCTCCGGATTTGAATCCGTAAGGTCATTCCCCACAATGTACATATTTTTTAAAATGTATATCTTCGAGTGCACAGTACATGTTTTAAATGATCGAATTTCGGGGTGCTGTTCCCCGACTAGATGTTGGAAAAAATAGCATACACAATTCGTGATGAAAGTGCGATTTTTCAACTCGCAATACTATCCTCACTCGCTGTCGCTCGTAAAATGTATTGCTCGTTGAAAAATCAGTCACTTTCATCACTTGTATTGTAATATACTATTCACCCACTAGTGATTGTAATAACACCTTGGTCCACAGTCTGTATAACACCGTGACATTGGTCCACTCGTTGCCATAGAAATAATTTGAGTGAGTAAAACAAAATGTTTCTAATAGGGTATCCAAGTAAGAAGCAACGCATTTCAATGGTAGGAGTAATTAACACATATTAATACACATCATACTACTTACGGATTAATCAAAGATGAAGACAAACAAATACTGAATGCCGGGAGGGTGACAAGAGAAGATGTAGATTGTGTGAAATGGGACGAGAGAATCTAACACACATGTTAGGCGAGTGTGAGGAGCTAAGAGAAGACAGAGGATGGAGAAAGATTTTAGGGGAGAGAGGAGAAGTAATAGGATGGGATGGATGGAGAAAGTAAAAGAAAGAGAGAATTGAAAGGGAAGGGAGTGGAGGGAAAGGTAGGAGAGTTAGATGATGAGTAGGGTAATCGGGGAGAGTGTTGTTCGTGGAATTATGTTTATCTTAAGAACACGAATCTTTTATAAAAAAAATTAGGTTAATTTTAAGCAAAATAAAGGGAATACATACCTACATACTGAATCTTAGAATGTTGTTGCTTACCTGAAACAAAGAAAATATCGCTTTTAATATATTTGAAAGGCGGTAGTGTATAGAATTATGTAATTACACATTATATTATACATTTCTACAAGAACGTTAAACATGGTAATGATGACTTGTAATAAAAATGTTTAACGTATAAATAATAATACCTATAAAATAATATAAATCGTCAAGTAAGTTAAAATTGCATAATGCTTTGTTTGTTTAGATACTCGTTTCCTTCATTAAAAGGAAGGGATTATGATGTAGTATCAAAAATGAACCTTTTCTAGATACAGGACACAAACAGAGAAAAAACAAAATATGCCTGGATGATTTTGTTATCAATTATTTTTCCAAAATTATTTCTATAAGTCTTGATAACGGTGATAATGTCATTGATACACCAACGTGATTGTTATTGTACGTTAACATACAAAAGGGAGCGAAGTACATACATCTTTGGCCCAGGCAGTACATGCTTTAAAAAAATAACCATTTTTGGAAAGTTGTTTCCAATATACGTTTGAATTAATTTTTTCGGATACATATCCGACACAAGATCTGTAACTTTGAAAAAACTTAATTCCTAATTAAGTCAATTTATGGTAATTTAACTTGGTTATGCAATTTTCTATCCTTGGTTTTTATCTATACTGTACTATTTCCTATACATGAACTAGGTACTTTCATCCCTAAACAAGTTATGTGTCATTTTTAGAGGCCGTTCTTCGCTTAATAAATAAATTTACTTGGATTTTCACGTTCATCATCGTATGTACATAATTTAATGGCATAAGTCACATGAGCGAAAGATGTAAAAAAAATAAAGCTATTGAGAATTGGCATTATGTGTGTGAAACTATAAGAAAATGTTTATTATTCAAAACACAATCCGTTTCATGACTAAAATTAAATTGATGTACTAGACCAATGTTAATTTCGTATGTGGGAATGGGAACAGGAACAATAAAATAAAGTTATCGAAAAAGTGTGTTTCGGATTGATTAAAACCCTTACGTGTCCCGTATCCCACATTTATGAGGAATTCGATTCAAGGGCGTCAATTAGGAGGGGCGGGGTAGGGCAGTTGACTCCCCTGGAATTACTGCCACCAAAAAAAAGTACGTCAAACTTATAAAACCGACAATCACGCCACGATTTTAAAAAAAATTTCGCCCGCGGCGGGCAATTTTTTTCCTTTTTACTATAGTTGCCCCCCTTGTAAAATATGGCGCCGCTGATTCGATCGTTGCTTTGGGGTGAATTAGGAGCCTTCAATGCAGTTGCATAAGATGGCTGTTTATTTTTTATCTTTCTGAAAGATTCGATTCCCTCATTTACTTTATAGTATGACCCCATTCTGCATGCCATGTGCTCACTTGACCTCTTGCAATTGGTGTTGTTAATTAGGAGATTCTTCTTATTCTTAGTGTTTGACAAACGCTAAATGGTACTGATCTTGATAGCAGCACGTTTGTGTAAAGTCCAAAACATGTTTCTTCGTTAGAATGAACGATACATCCATTAGCTTATAGTATTTTTTACCCATCCGCATTTACTGCTACGTAGTCTTTATTTTGCATTGCTCAGGGCGGATACTTTGAAATACAATGTTGAAAAATTGGCGATATTTTGATTAACATAATTTATCGCTTTAATAACCACAGATGATTGCCAAATGGTGGGTTGTATACGAGTAGGTATGTTATACGTTTCCATATTTTTGACAAGCTCTTCTTAAGTGGAATGCAAGATTAAAAATGAATAATTTACCTATAATAAAGCTAAACTCAAAAAAATTCATTAAAACCGATTTCATCACTATTTGATTATAATGTTTAATAATAATTATGATAAAAATTCTGAAAAGCTCAAAAGCTTGATTATACAAACAAATTATTGTTGAATTGATGAAGGAGGCAGCTTTTAGTAGCATTTACAGAAGAAAGATTCGGCAGTACATAAGTGCTCCAATGACGACATTATTTATCGCATAATGAAGATCTATTGAATTCAAAGATGTAATGTAATTTTTTTAAATTAAAAGATTAAGAGAGCTTTTTTCTATATTTCTGTAATAAGATATTTTTCCCAAAGATTTTGATTCGATATTTTTGTGAGAATGGTGGATAGTTAAGCCCAAAAGAAATTTATATGGACAGTTGGAAGTGTCGTTTCGTCAGAATAAGAAAAAAAAACGTATTGTAATGCACATTTATGTGACTTCCGATTTATGTAACTAAATAGGCAAGCATTTCAGACTATTTCACCTGTGAAATAATGCACTAAGTACATTTCACTAGTGTTAATACAAGCAAAATTCAATAAATCAGTGTAGAAATTTATAAAATGTTGAAGTGAAGTGCTCGAGAGAATAATAAACGGTTAATTTATTAAAGAATGCTGCCACTGTTTGTAAGTGAGCGAGAAATAACATAAAGTAGATTACAATCTGTGCACTTACATTTTTGTTGTTTTTCATTTTATATATATAATAATAATTAGTTTTGGAGTATAATAATAACTGTCTTGTTTTCTCTAATGACAGAGCACATTAATGAATACTTTTATCACAACAGGGTTCCTTTCCGGTGCATATCCTACAATCGCCAATTTTATTTTTGCAGGTTATTTCGTTCCTTCTATTATCAATTACAACAGATTTTTAAACGTTTGTATCAACGACAATTCACACAAATACAGGAAATGAACTATATTTTATATGACTCAATTTTATTATAATGGAACTAGTAGTGTTTTTAAGATAAGCGATCAATAATGAATGAACCAAAACTAAACGGTTCTTCTTTTTAAAGAATCACCGTTACTTTTTTAAGGTCGATATTAGAATTCTTCCTTTTCCTACATTTACATAATAATCAAAGAGTATCCAAATAAATCCAAATAAAAAGACATCAACTAATCTAATATCATATTTATATCAATTCTCAAAAAAATTAAATTAAAAGTTTATTCTTTGGTAAAGGTGACGAAAAAACTATCAATAACGAAACTATATTCTATTCTTATTCTAGTAAATATCTCACGCGACTATTTTACATACCTATCTAAATTATAATAATTTCTATATAGGGTGAACCCATTAAAGAGTGCGCACCTAACCGATTTTCTGCCATTTTCCCTTCAACAAACTGTATATTTTGTAATGGGCTCATTTAATAAACCATGGAAATGGTTCAAAATTCTTTAACATATAAAATCCTTAAACACTAAATAATCCTGAAAATTTCAAGTCAATCCGATAAGCCGTTCACAAGTTATTACATTTTAAATACGAGCGCTTCTCGGTACAGACGCTGAGAGTTGTGACGTCATTGAATATGAAATCATAAAACACCAGTCTCGCAACTGCATATTTTAACGCGTTTTCATTCTCATAAGCCATCGCTGTTGTGCAATTTCGCGGCTATTTTGTATTTTATTGTTTGTTTCAAGCTAATTTTATTAAAGCTGACTCTTCAAATTTACCGCCAGTAAACTTATTTATGGTCATGGAGTATTTTAATAAAAGTCATGATTTTATAGGCACAGAAATGAGACGAGTTAAAATGTAAAACTAAGTTAATGTTTCACATATTATGTCACAGTTAATGCTGAAAACTAAATTGTTTGTCCCTTAGTACACGCCACTTCACCTAAGTTGTAATGTAATCTTAAAAAATGTTGTATTAGCTGCATAGGAGTTTAACATTATACAATACTCTGCGACATTTTTGGATTTCTACACTATTTAGTACCTACGCTACAGCTAGACCAACATAATTAAATTTTGAAGGCGTGAGAAGCAGAACGTATTTGGCGGTAAAATACACTCATTGTTCAGAAATAAGCAACCTATTAATATCAAGTTAAAGCGCGCAACTTATTTTTTTCCACTAGTTTATTCTTGTCAGTTTGCACGCTGGACGGGTTTTCAGTTGTTATTAAATTTATTTTGCAAGCAACAAATTCGGAATTTGCATATTTCGAGAGCAACAAATTTGGGCAACCTATTAATATCAAATTGAAGCGCGCAACTTATTTTTTCTAATAGTTTATTCTTGTTAGTTTGCACGCTGGACGGGTTTTCGGTTGTTATTAAATTTATTTTGCAAGCAACAAATTCGGAATTTGCATATTTCGAGAGCAACAAATTTGGGCAACCTATTAATATCAAATTGAAGCGCGCAACTTATTTTTTTCTAATAGTTTATTCTTGTTAGTTTGCACGCTGGACGGGTTTTCGGTTGTTATTAAATTTATTTTGCAAGCAACAAATTCGGAATTTGCATATTTCGAGAGCAACAAATTTGGGCAACCTATTAATATCAAATTGAAGCGCGCAACTTATTTTTTTCTAATAGTTTATTCTTGTTAGTTTGCACGCTGGACGGGTTTTCGGTTGTTATTAAATTTGCAAGCAACAAATTGGGAACTTGCATATTCCGAGAGCAACAAATTCTTATATTATTATGACAGTTGGCAACCTTTGAGCAACAAATAAAAATATTAATTAGAATTGATTCTGCTCATTTCCTTCCGCTAATAGTATATTGTTCCGCTAACTTAATCTTCCTTTAGCGGAACATCGTTTTTTAAAAAAAATAACAAAGCAACAAATTTTTTTCTTTGGCAACTTTTGAGCAACAAATGAGCAACAAATAAAAATATTAATTAGAATTGATTCTGCTCATTTCCTTCCGCTAACTTATAAGACGTTAAATAGATAGCAAACAAGAAATACCGCAAACGGTAAGGTAAAAAGCCGTTTAGATTTTTACAATGTGGGAGAAAATTTAAAATGTACGGGGCGCTAACTTCTTTTCCGTATCTGTCATGGCAATATTATCAATAAATCGTCAGATCATGTAATAATAAAAAAATTAATTTCAATAAATAAGAAACGGTCGTCGATTGTTAACAGCGGTATTAAATAACGTACCGTCTGGAGGCTGAGCGAACTATGAAGATATCAAACCATATTCAGTGACGTCACAGTGCAATTTCGCGGCGAAGCTCGAGCGCTCAGGTTTTTATTATTTTAAAGCGATTTGTACGTTCTGAAAAATTCTTATTTTTTTGAGGGACTCATAAAATTGTAAAATCTTCCGAATGGTCAATTTTAAAAAAAATCCTAAATGAGCCCATTGAATATTGAATATGAATTATTGTAATTGTTATAACGTGTTAGCAGTTAGTGTCTGAGTTCCCGTACGTAACGTTTAAACAAAAAGTTTACAAAATAGATAGGCTTTAACTACGTTCTCTTATACAGTTGATTGTGCTAAGAGTGAGCTGCTAAAGAGAACGCATATCCTAATCCTGATAGGTAGGTAAGTAAAATATGAAGCTATCTTGATAAACTTTCAATAGTTATTTTTGTATCTAGTGCGCGAAATGCCACTTTGGTGATCGAGAACTGATTTTTTAACGAGGCGCAGCCCAGTCAAAAAAATAGTCGAGATCACCAAAGTATTTCGCGCACGAGTTGCAAACAAAATTTTTTCTACAAACGTGAAAAATTGACAATTATTTTAACGTTAAAATACAAAACTCTCATACAGTTTACGTCGCGTCGTTACTTCGCGAACGGTGTCGTGATAACGTAGGAAAGTGAAAAAAGGGTCACTTTGCGCATATTAATAATTAAATGAGCATGGTAACGTATTTTCAAATACACAATGTATATCTAACGACTTCATAATAAGTGATAGATGTTTCACAAATCTATTGAGGAATAAAATATTATTTAACACACGAGTACAATAAATCGCCAATTACCATAAAAACTTGTGAAAAGCTTAATATTTTTAATAAATTATTCAGAATTTCCCAATTTTAAATTTTAAATATTAAATTTTAATATTGTTAATTAATGTAGGTATTATATTTATATTTTTCTATTATGGTCAAATATGTAGCTATTAGCTAAGTAAATGAATTAAACCTTAGATGAACATAAATGCAAGTCATCAGCTTCGATAGTAGATACAAAAAAAGGAGCGTTTCAAGGAACCAGAAAAAGATGTAGTACAGTAAAATGTAAAATCGACAATAATTATTACTCGAGTTAGTCAGAAGACAAGTTTCGTTTACAATAATTGTGTTTTTAATCGCAATAGTTCAATTTAGCATTGTATTTAAATTTGTTTAATTAAATTCTGTGCATCATTATGTTGTTACTCTAGCATGGAAATGAAAAACATTACCTCAAAAAAGGTAGACCTTTTGGAAATAAAACTGTCGAGAAAAATTGACGGCTAAATTAAGTCTAATCTCAATTTCAAAAATTGAGATGACTTAATTGCTCGAAATTGTCAATACAATTGTGTTTTTTTGAAAAATCAAAGATATTCATTAATTCGATGTAGCTTGAATAGATATAGGAATATTGATAGTGAGTATTGTAGTTTGTAGTACTCGTAATATGAATGCATCTTTGCATGATGGTGAAAGCAATCTGTTTAACAATTCCTTTACACGGAACGAAGTACAGTAGAACCTCGATTATCCGTGCTCCATGGGACCGAACGAGGCACGGATAATTGAAAAGCACGGATAATCCGAACATTTATTTCTTACATATGTATGTATACATAAATGTACTATTAAAAATATTATTCATTTCTGGATCTTATGTATGTACATATACTAAAAAGATAACAGAAAAAAATAGATTTCTAAGTTCAAACTAACCTTTAAAAAGGTAACAGAATAAAAAACAGAATTCTACATAAGTAAATTTATACACTAAATAAGCACGTAGGTACTGGCGATTTCAATATTGCGTATTGAGAGATTCCGTTGAGTGATTTACGGTAACATTTCGATAATAAAACTTCTAAAATGCAATTTCAATAATGGTAAATCATGGCACGGATAATCCGCAGCCCGGATAACTCGCGCACGGATAATCGGGGTTCTACTGTACTTACGTTATTTACTGACAAAAGATTATTAAGGATTGTGGCCTGGAAATGGCATTTGTTATCAAGAAGTTTGATCAGTCCGCGGTTACTTAATTTTTGTGCATGCAACCATTGCAAATTCGGGCGCGAATGCAAAATACATGTATAGCGTATCCAACTGTGAAGAAATGGTACCAAAAATTTGGAAATTGAAAAGAGGGGACGAATGATAAACTACGACCTGATGTATTGTGCACTGCATCAACCGACAACAATATGGCACGTGTGGAAGACTTGAATCGTCGAATTGTAGTCAGAGAGAAACAGAAAGTATTGGAGCGAGTGTGGGATCTGTTCATAATATACAGACTTCAAGCTATAATGTGGATGTTCTAAAAATGCCTACAACGTGAGGGTGTCAAGTGTCAAAAGAATGCAGTAAGGCAAAGAACATAATTATGAAAGCAGAACTTAAAAAAAACAAAAAGCAAACAATCTCTGCTTCGAATAACATAATAATCTGCAAACACTTATTACTTTATTAGTATTTGTTGCCCCTTTCTTTGGGATTAATGGGACAAATGAAATTTCACAAATTTCGTTATTTAACCCTTAGTATGTTACGAATATTCTCATAATTAAATTATTTTTACAGCATTGAGAGTTGTTACATGTAAGCTAAAATTGACAGCATTTATAGTGTGAACCAAAGTACATACAATAAAATTTTTTCCACATACAAAGTAGGTAGTTATTAACAGCATTATCAGCTTCTCACTATCAAATACTTTTCTTCAGGCCTCTTTTGTGTGAGTGTGTCCAATTTTCCACACTTTAGTAGAAGAATAGTATGCGGTTTTCGCACTTTTCTATTTTTTTACATTCCCCGTAAGTATATCAGCTATTTAGACAATTTATTAAAAAAATAAGATGTCCTTTCAATGTATTTTTTGTATGTAGAATTTAAAAATTGTATTGGTTTTATAGAAAGTTTTCTATTTCCTTTGAAATACGTATTCAAGTTGTGTTTTTCAATAGAACACCGTAACACATATTTATAAACTATCCATTTCATCTTATTATACACTTTTCAAGAATATATCACAGTATCCAATTATTTTTAAAACTATAATTTTCCCCGATTAGTTAGACATATTATTTAATAGATGGCTATACATGATTGCCTTAAATAAAGTCACTAAATATTCTAAAGTACCGCAACCTTATGTTCCAATGAGTTAGAGAGAGAAAGCTAATTTTAACCCCAAAATGGCGGAAAAATGACAAATCTGTGTTTGACATACGATGAAAATTAGTATTTTACTCTTAGACCATTGGTCTAAAATTTTACTATTACTAAGTTTGACGTTTGACACTTGGTTTGAAACGCGGCAATTTGAAAAACCTCATAAACTTGTAGTTTTCCCATAGACAGGCTCGTCTTCTTATTCTTACACACTACTTGCTGTATTTTTTAGTTATCCTTTTCTGTGATTTAAATAACGATTCTAAATGAAGTATTAACTATTAACACGACAAAATAAAATGTCAATTTTAAAAACGTATGTTAGGTTCGTTTGGCAAAGTTCCAAATTTTTTATCTTTCAATTAAACTGTACCTTTTAATAACAATGACAAATAATTTTTAAGAAATATATTGATAAGTATCTAATGTTAGTTTAGTTTTTATCAAACACTTCATAAAGTCATTAAATTTTCTAGTGACTAGGTCTTCAATATTTGAAATTGCCGCCAAAATTTTAACCCCAAAATGGCGAACGTTGCGATACTTTAGATATCTAGTGACTTTAGCCTTAAAAAAACAAAAAAACTACTTGCTGTAGTAATGTTTAGTTTCGAATTTAAGAGTTTTAATAATACAACCAAATTATAGCAACTTGAATTGAACAATTCAATGGTATGTAAACTTACACAACATATAATATAAAAAATGGAAAATAACTCATTTTTCATGCAATAATATTTGTTTAATTATCTTTTTCCACACAGTTAAGAAATGTAAATTTTGTTTTTGTGAATTTATTATCATAGCAGATGCTAGAACACTTAATTCACACATTTTAATTGATCTTCTCGAGTATTATGAATCGTCCACGCAAAATTTTCAAATGCGAGTGGAGTAGGGGGTAGCTGGTTTAACAAAAAAGGGCGAATTATCTGGACTGTGTGTGTAGGCGCCCCGTCATGCTGAAAATAAATACCAAATGAACCAAAGGCGCAGTATCTAGCAGTTCGGTTACATTTTAGAACATATTCAGATGGAGATCTACCATAAGATCTCCATAAATTCTACAAAATAGTTGTCAACCTAAAATGAAACATGACGCTGAATGTGAACCTGCCCTACTGCGCACATTCAAGCATAAGATGCGGTAAACTTTCGATCTCTCTCTAGCGAGTTATATTCTGTTTACAATTATTGTATTTTATACAGTGAACTCTGTTATATTAAGGTACGTTTTCGTAAGGACGCGTCTCTGCGACTTGTTGGGCCGACATGTCTGCCGACCGACATGACGAAAAATTGACTGGTGTTTATGTTGCCATTTGTTTGCAACAGACATGTTGAATTATTTACAATAGGTGTTTTCTTTTGGCACGTTGTGGTAGACTTAAGTCAGCCCTGTCAATAACACACCATTCGTTTTATAAAAATAATTTGACTCAGTTCTCAATAACCTATTCGTTTTAAAAGCTTTATTTAAGTTTTATATTAACCTGAGGCAGAAATGTCTACATGACGCAAGCCACTTCAATCACATGATGATTGTGACTTTACCTAACCCTGTGGCGATGCAAAAAGAAAACACCTAATATGACACTACTTTGTTCAGACTGGGCAATTTCGGGAAATGCAAAAAATCAACGAGTCGGCTGTTTACGTAGCAACAAATGACATCCAACTCGGCGTGTTGGGATAACTTTTCTAGCCGACTTCGACATGTCGTTCAACTACCCCGACATCAAATGTATTTCGTTTACGTTAATACAGACAAGTCGGCTCACAAGTCGGCCGACATGTTGTGTCCTTACGAAAACGTACCTTTAGAGTTCACTGATTTTATACCTCATAATCCTTTGAAAGGGTGGTAAATTAAATTCAAGTTAATTCTTTTGCTCTTTTTGTTTTATTTCAACTCAATTTTTAGTTCTTAACTGTGTTTGCAACACCGCCTGTTTTAAACAGCTGTTTACATTAAATATGTCGATCTGTTGACAACGTAAAAATTTTTTAATACATTTTCCTAAAGGTACGTTTTCGTAAGGACACAACATGTCGGCCGACTTGTGAGCCGACTTGTCTGTATTAACGTAAACGAAATACATTTGATGTCGGGGTAGTTGAACGACATGTCGAAGTCGGCTAGAAAAGTTATCCCAACACGCCGAGTTGGATGTCATTTGTTGCTACGTAAACAGCCGACTCGTTGATTTTTTGCATTTCCCGAAATTGCCCAGTCTGAACAAAGTAGTGTCATATTAGGTGTTTTCTTTTTGCATCGCCACAGGGTTAGGTAAAGTCACAATCATCATGTGATTGAAGTGGCTTGCGTCATGTAGACATTTCTCCCTCAGGTTAATATAAAACTTAAATAAAGCTTTTAAAACGAATAGGTTATTGAGAACTGAGTTTATTTTTATAAAACGAATGGTGTGTTATTGACAGGGCTGACTTAAGTCTACCACAACGTGCAAAAAGAAAACACCTATTGTAAATAATTCAACATGTCTGTTGCAAACAAATGGCAACATAAACACCAGTCAATTTTTCGTCATGTCGGTCGGCAGACATGTCGGCCCAACAAGTCGCAGAGACGCGTCCT
Source organism: Pyrocoelia pectoralis (assembly GCA_036250285.1). Classification (NCBI taxonomy): domain Eukaryota; kingdom Metazoa; phylum Arthropoda; class Insecta; order Coleoptera; family Lampyridae; genus Pyrocoelia; species Pyrocoelia pectoralis. The sequence goes on from CM070074.1 coordinate 64,822,593, forward strand.
TACGAAAACGTACCTTCATGATGTAAAAATATACATCATGCATTTTCCTGACCACTGTAAATATTGTCTATAATATTAAAATTTAATTATATAAAAGCTTGTTGTAGAGTTCGATCCATTTTAAGATGTAATGTTTTAACCAAATTTTTAATAATGGTTTAACCTGTAAACACCTGTTCAGACTAGTTAGTTTTAAATGGATGTAGCATATCCTTTTTATTTTTATATTCCTGCAATTGAATAAACCGTTACAGCTAGTGTCAAAACATTGGCATGAAGCACCTATATCAAAAAGAAGGTTTCAAAATTTATAAAAGAAATCTATAATGGATTGCATGACTATAAAAATAACTGTCGTTCGAGAAACTACCAAGAAGCGTTAATTAAATTTTTATATCTATAGGCTAGTTATGGTTAGATATTCCTAACCTATATTAGACCTAGTTAAGTTAACAAGTATTGATTATATGAAAGACAACTTATTTATTTGACCTCTATTATGTATTTTTCATTCATTGCTACAAATATAACTGTATGCAATCTATATAATCACTAGCTATCATTTCCAACGTCAAATTGTGTCATGTCATTCATTTTAGCTTCATTATAAAATATATGTAATTGTAATTAGGAGCAATTTTAAAGAATGACGATGTGAATGAACACTCTGCGATTCTCACGAAAATCAAATAAATTTCCTTATTTATTAAAAAGTTTTGTGCCGCATTTCCTTTACCAGTTGCAACAGTATGGATTAATGACTAGTAATTACTTACTATCGGAGTAAAAATGCAAGGCCTCTGACTTTAGAAGCTTGTATCTCAGTAATTAGCAATCATAATTTAATGAAATAAAGTGCACTTAAAAGACCATTTATTTCTACAAAAAGGTGTACAGTTTTAGATTTTTACAATACATCGTTAATTTTCTGTATCAGTGTATGTGAGAAAAAGCGCTAATTATGACTCAAATCGCACAAGCGCTCCACTTTAAAAATTAATTACGGCTATATTATTGAAACTGAGTAGTAGATACTTATATATTTGAAAAATGTATACTTTTTTGTCAATGTGAGATGCTTTTGAGGCCAATTGGTTTATTAGTCTTAAAGCTATAATGAAAAAACGACATCTTATGTAACTCAGTACCTGAACGTTCGATATTAACAATTTGACAGTAACATAACAAGGTTAAAGCAATTATACTGTGGTCTAACACGATTCACAAAAATAATGTCATTATACATCGTTTTTTTTTAAAGAAATTTTGAAAATAGGATGCATGCACCAGTTGGAGGGGAGAAGCGCGGCCGCGCGGGGCAGCGGTTTTCGTACACTATTGCTATAAAGCGCATGGTTTTGTACAATGCAAAAGAATAATCACATTGTTGTGGGTTGCCGCTCGGTGCTTACGATGTGGTAGATTACCTCTAGCGGGAATATGTGCGTCTTTCTTTCGCGATAAACATAACGTTTTACTTTGAATTACAAGACAAGAAAACAAATTTTATTTTCAATAAGAGAATAATGCAGTTAGATTTAAGTAATATCAAATATAGCATTTAAAACAAGAATTTTTTCTTTAACTTCCGTAAATTGCAAAATAGCACATTTTCGGTTAGGGCTTATAAAACCAGTTAATCATATGAATAATCAATATTTATTGGCTGTCGACTTTTCAGAAGTATGTGTGCTACAACATTTGTAAATTTGGTAACAATTTATGAAACAATAACAATTTTATGATAAGTTAAAACTGACCGTCAGCCAAGAAAATACTACATACAGCGTTTTTATTGCTGTTAATTAAAATAAAAGTTGAACAACTGATTCTAGCATTTTGGTTTTTACACATGTTAAACATATATAAATGACTAATGTACTGCCCAAAAATGAAGAAATTTCACCCCTCAGTTTTTTTGTTATGATCACTTAAAGTTTTTACTCCGATAGTAGTGTTATTTTTTATGTCACATTGACTTTTTGTTGTAAATTGATACTAAAAGTGTAAAAGATTTACGCGTACTAAAAATAAAATATGTTATACTGCTACTTATGTACGCATTGTTAACTACTAATTATGCACCTTGAGCTTGAATGCTTTTTACACTAGGTACCGTTAAGTTAAGATGACTACAATACGTGTTTGTGAGAAACTAAGTGAAAAGAAAAAAAAAATTCTGGCATGTATTGCCACGAGACTTCCCTCGTACCAAAAAACTGCAACTTTTTCTTTAAAAAAATGAGTGTCGCCATTTTAGCTTATACCGGAAGTGACGTCATCAAAGGTTATATCAGCATTTTCGTCCTTGGCTCGAATGCAATCGATTCGCGAAAACCGCATTTCGATAACTTTAATAGTTTCCGGGTATAGAGCGTTGCAGCCATTTTTTAACAATAATTTTTTTAACACTTTTTTCAAAAAATAAGTATGGCACAATATATTTTGCTGAATTCAGAAAAAATACTCTTTTAAACTAATAAAAAACTGCAACTTTATCTTATAAAAAAATGAGTGCCGCCATTTTAGCTTATACCGGAAGTGTCGTCATCAAAGGTAATATCAGCATTTCCGTCCTTGGCCCGAATGTAATCGATTGGCGAAAACCGCATTTTCATAACTTTAATAGTTTCTGAGTATAGAGGTTGTAAGGAATGTGTACGGACAGACTGCAGACGACAGACGGAATTTTTTTTTCATATTTTGAATCCACGTATTCAGAAACGCAAAGATATGTAAAAATTTGCATAGGTCAAATTTTTTTTTTGGAACACATACAATTACTTCGTACTCGGGAAGTAAAAATGGAAAAAAAACCATTCGGTTTATTTCGTTAAACTTTCTTCGCGGCGGTTTTGTATCTATAGGTGATGTGTGAAATTAATCGTTACTAATAAGGTGTTCTACAGCTCTCCAATTAACTATAACTTCGTAAACAAATTGTACCCAATTACGTAAGGTACATAAAGAAAGAACAATATAATGAACTAAAAATAACAAAAAACTTACAAAGCAGCGAAGGATTAAAATAATATGGAATAGCTAACCACCACACTTATAAATGGTTTATTAAATAATAATTCAACGAAATTGACAAAATGATAGCACCGTTTATAAGAACATTAAAATTTTAAATCAACTGGAAAGTATGCAGTAGTTTAGTTTAGGCGAACGTGTCCTTTAATATTAATGAACCATTATGTAGGAATTATCAAGCGATAAAATAAAAGCAGAGAATATCAAAACTTCCTAATACTAAGTGCATGTAAAGAGTTTTAATTACATACATTCAATAAATGTAAATTTCATTATGGAACCGATGAATACGTTATATTTCTTCAACAATCATCGTAGGTTGCTATGGTTAAAAGAATTGCAGTTTTCAGCGAGTCAAAATGGTATCTATTTCAGGATAAGCTAGAAAACTCAATTTCCTTACGCCTTGAACAGACATTTTTCTACATACTTGATGGAAAAAATTTTACGGCACGGATTCTAAATTAGTGAGCTTTATTCAAGTGTGGTTCTTACCAATGATCAAAATAATATTTTAATGGCAAAAGCTACAGCTAGAGCGAACACTAAAACATTTAAAATCTAGTGTACGTGATAAGAAAAGGTGAATGTACTGTCAAAATATTTGGCGAAAACTTCAATCAATGTGCTTCTACTCAGAACAGTTTCAATTATTGAATAATAATATCGGCTAAATCCCACAAACAGTTTGTAAGTGTTCAAAAAACTATTTAAAAAACCGCAACAATTAATTAATTAATTAGAACAGACACTGCTGAATAACCACTACAAAAACAAGAAAAAGCAACACAAGAAAAGCAATGATTTAAATAGATACCTTTATGTCTCTACTTAATTAACTATGAAGTGAACGGCAGAACCGGTGATCGTCCCCTATAATAATAATGGGCTTACTTTTTTAAACCATAATTTAATATTATTTAAATCCTAGAATTATATTGTTAGGTTTAGAATAGAATTTAATTGAAAACAATATTCCAAGTGTAATTCAATACCTCAGTACTCTCCTTACCCGGAAGAATAACATTGTTAGCATAGAGACAATTTAACGGCGAAAGGAATTCCAATAAATTCACTGAATAAGGCCCGATTGCGAGCCCGATTCACACTATACAGGGTGTCCCACTACTCCGTAATCGGTCGATAACTCAATGTGGGTTGAAGATACAGAAAAAAGTTTCAAATAAAGGTTGCTTTGATTTGAATTGCGCATCTTTTCAAAATATTGTTATATCTATAGTATGTTGCATTTTCACGTGGCAGGAAAATGTCACTTTTTTTTAAATGGCACACCCTGAATTTTTTTCTCTTCATGTATCGACCAACCATATTTATATCACGCCTGAAATTTTTTTTGATATTGTATGTGGGGTTGCCAAGTTATTAATTATTTTGTCAAAATTTGGTACAATTCAAAGTCGGACTATAATATTCATAACTAAGTTATTCTTCAAAAAAAGAAAAATTTATTTGACGATTAATATTACCCTAATGTCGTGTTACTCTACAAAAAAAAACTAAGTGATTAATTTTATACCGAGTGTTTAAAATGAGAATTCAATATTTGTGAACTTTAAATAGAATTTATACGAATATTTTCAATAGAACACCCTGTATTTTTATTTACCATCAGATTCTCGACAAAAAACCCTATTCAACGGTGTATTACTTCTTCGTATTATTATTTATTATTTATTTATTTATTCATGTTATGGGCCGAGATCTAGGAACAACGCATTTCCAAGCACCTCTGTTTGTACTTTTGTTAATATTTACGATTTTTAAAATTTCACGTAAAAAATTTGTTAAAAGTAATTTTTGTTTAATTATTATTAAAAAATACCGTTTAAATAGTTGTTATCAACGCAAAACTCAAAAGTTCTAAATATGTAATTAAAATAAAATTTTTAGTAAACGGTATTTCTCGAATTTTTAATAAACGGTGTTTCTTTAAAATTAAAATAGAAAATAAATACAATATCTCTCATTAAAGTAAATTTACTTTGATTTGAATACGGCATTTGTTTATTCTTAATTAAGTTAAAAAGGGTGATTTTTGCCAATTTCTTCATTTTATTAGGTATATCATTTACATTACGACGTTTCGCCACATTGTGGCTTTTTCAAGTATTTTCTACAATAAAAAATTTTTTACATTAGGTTATGGTTATATAATAAAGAGGAAAGATTAATATGGTGGTGAGAAGAATCATTTCCTTACTACTTACCACAATAAAATAAAAACAAACAAGTATATTTTAATTAAAATTAATTTCGAATTGGAAATCATTAAACGTGCAATTATTACTTTTATCAAACGAATAATTGCACGTTTAATGATTTCCAATTCGAAATTAATTTTAATTAAAATATACTTGTTTGTTTTTATTGTGGTAAGTAGTAAGGAAATGATTCTTCTCACCACCATATTAATCTTTCCTCTTTATTATACAGTGTGTCTGCTTAATATGGAATTAATATGGAAAACTTTTTTATTATTAATTTTACGAAAAAAAGTTATTCTTTATAAAAAGCTCTGCATGTTCTAAAATCTAAAATACAATCATCAGATATTAAATTTTTTCAGTCGTGTACGCGGTTTGTCAAAAAATATGAATTTTGCTCAAGAGTAAAGTACCTTTATTTTTGACAATATCGAAAATTGTTATATTAAGAAGTTGATCAGAACTAAAAAATACGTTCAAATATGCAATTACATCCTGCTAGTTAAAAATTTTTTTTTACAACTTTTTCTCAAGTTACTAGATACTAGAGACGTAACGAGTATCAAAAAGTGCTCTGTCGGCCGAGCCCGAGCATTTTTGGGTTTGTGTTCTGCAGAACCAAGCACTCGGCCGAGTACTCGGTGCTCGGCCGAACACCGAGCAATCGGCCGAGCGCCGAGTACTCGGTCTAAATTCCTTAGTATTATTTTATAGTAAAATTAAAACATTTTATTCACACATAGTTTAGTGAACACGACAATGTCCTCCAGACTAACTAACTCGGCTAACAAAAACTTATTTTATATTTAAAAAAGGGCTTATCAAAATAAAATTGCTTACTTTCTTGAAGTTGTGATGTAAAAATATCAACCTTTCTCTCACCGTTGCGTTCATTATTGTTTAAGGCGTTTTACAGCAGAAAAGATGTTTGTGAATACAGTAAACAAGAATTCCAAAATATAAATTATAAAACTACATCACAGTTAAATATTCAGGTATTACTTATTTCAGTTCAGACTTGAAGTCAACTAAATATTGGACAAGTAGAGTCATATTAATGCAATGGTAGGTGTTGTGCAAGCGAAGCAAAAAGAAATAATTTTAATATATAAAACGCCGATGTCGTAACTTTCGTCGTGGAATGTGCGCATCGTGCGGAATTGCAGGACGATGCAAAACAGACCGAGCTTTTTTAGAAGTGCTCGGCCGAACCGAGTACTCGGTTTGGCTCGGTTCGGTGCAGAGCTGCTCGGTTAGCAGAGTACTCGTTACGTCTCTACTAGATACCTACCGATACTGATACGATTTCCTATTTTTGTCTACAATAACAATGCAAATGTGTAGTTAAAGTGTAGTTAAGTGAAATCTTGGATGCACTGATAAACAAATGATTTGTATTATTATCAAGAAATGTTTGGCAGTGAGGTTTCTGAATGGAACGGAAATCGTATCAGTATCGGTAGGTAGTAAATTGAGAAAAAGTTGTAAAAAAAAATTTTTAAGTAGGAGCATGTAATTGCATATTTGAACGTAGTTTTTAGTTCTGATTAACTTTTTTTAATAACAATTTTCGATATTGTCAAAAATAAAGGTACTTTACTCTTGAGCAAAATTCATATTTTTTGGCAAACCGCGTACACGACTGAAAAAATTTAATATCTGATGATTGTATTTTAGATTTTAGAACATGCAGAGTTAATAATAAAAAAGTTTTCCATATGGTGCGAACTTAAGCAGACACACTGTATAACCATAACCTAATGTAAAAAATTTTTTATTGTAGAAAATACTTGAAAAAGCCACAATGTGGCGAAACATCGTAATGTAAATGATATACCTAATAAAATGAAGAAACTGGCAAAAATCACCCTTTTTAACTTAATTAAAGTAAATGTTCAAAATGTCTTCCACTTTGATCAATGCCCTTTTGAAGCCTAACCCTAAATAATCTCACATTGTTTAAAGTCATAGGAGTAATCGGTTGAAACGGCAAAACGCTTCTCGAATTCAAATTTTCATGTCATCTCGTGTTGTGGCAGCTGTTGATATATTTGAAATTTAACAGTTCCCCAAAGATAGTAATCCATAAAGGTAAGGTCCGGTGACCTTGGCGGCCAAGGAACACAGCCTCCTCTACCGATCCATTTATTAGGGTACAGTTAATCCAATTCTCGCGCGTACCTCTAACTGTTGTTTTGCTTTAATTATTAAGAAATTTAGACAGTCACAGGACTTGAGTTTTGTTCGCGTTGATAACAACTATTTAAACGGCATTTTGTAATAATAATTAAACAAAAATTACTTTAACAAATTTTTTTACGTAAAATTTTAATAATCGTAAATATGTATTAACAAAAGTACAAAAAATAATACGATGAAGTAATACACCGTTGAATAGGGTTTTTTGTCGAGAATCTGATGGTAAATAAAAATACAGGGTGTTCCATTTAAAATATTCGTATAAATTCTATTTAAAGTTCACAAATTTTGAATTCTCATTTTAAACACTCGGTATAAAATTAATCACTTAGTTTTTTTTTGTAGAGTAACACGACATTAGGGTAATATTAATCGGCAAATAAATTTTTCTTTTTTTGAAGAATAACTTAGTTGTGAATAGTCCGACCTTGAATTGTACCAAATTTTGACAAAATAATTAATAACCTGGCAACCCCACGTACAATATCAAAAAAAATTTCAGGCGTGATATAAATGTGATTGGTCGATACATGAAGAGAAAAAAATTCAGGGTGTGCCATTTAAAAAAAAGTGACATTTTCCTGCCACGTGAAAATGCAACATACTGTAGATATAACAATATTTTGAAAAGATGCGCAATTCAAATCAAAGTAACCTTTATTTGAAACTTTTTTCTGTATCTTCAACCCACATTGAGTTATCGACCGATTACGGAGCAGTGGGACACCCTGTATAGTGCCGGTTACGGTTCGCTCTCGGTCCAGTCTCGGTTCGGTAAAATCTTACTGCATCTACACTATGGGTTCGTGTTCGATCACGGTTTCGTCTCGATGTGTACACTAGCCTCAGTCAGTATGAAGTCGTTGATGGTCCAAGTAGGATGAATTTAATTGGCAATACAATTTTACTTTATTTCATTTATTAAAGTACAAGTTTTGCAGTTGTCTGACAATATTGTTCGATTTTTCAATTGAAGAATTAGCTGTTATAGCTCGTTTTCTTGATGAAGATGCTGCAAATAAGAAAAGAGGGAAACGCAAGACGACGAAAAGAAGATTAGTGGGTGCATCCAAGTTTATTAGCGAGGAAAACGGAAGGCGAATATTACATTTGAAACAAAAACGTATTCACACTATGAATACAAGTCAGCTCCAGTCCGATCACGGCATCACGCTCCGGCAAAATTTCTTCAAAACGGATCGGTGCCGGAGTGTGATTGAATCGAAACTTGAGCGGTGCTGCGTTATTTGTTCTCGCATTATGGACAATATTAGTCCACAAAGCAACCTATATGAATGGGATTGTGATGTTTATTTAAAATAGAGAGTTTCAATTTGCTCTCTTCTATTATCGGCAGTGGGGAATTATCTGCATCTGCACCTGCTTATTTAATTCGCAAAATCAACGCATAAACGTAATGTTTCATTTTCCTTTTCCACTAATACGACAGGAGCAGAATATTCAGATGTGACATTCTCTCGCACACAATAATAATCACACAACACCACCTGAACCTGATGCACCTTATGATTTGCTCTCTGGTGACCCTGCACCTGCATTTTGATAATTTCTCGAACCGCCAGTTGAATAATATTCATTCTTTGTTCAATTAGCCATTACCTGTAGGTAATAATTGTTCTTTAGTGTGACACTGATTAAGAAACATGCGAACTTGGGTGTACACTTTATCCTAAAATCCCTCAATAATGATGTATTGAATTAATTGTCTCGGAAATGTTTTCCAAATTCCCCAACATTATTTTTGCATGGGGTAATCCGAAAATATCTCGTTACATTTCCATATCTTCGCTTTTAAAAATTCGTTCGTAATTGCATAACATTTATAATCGTACTGTACATATTTCTAAACTCTTGTTTTAGTGTAAGTAGGCCTTGTTTATATATAGTTGGCTAATCCAATATTAAAATTGGAATACGTTTTTTGGAGACACAAACCTTTTGGAGACGGGCCCCAGAGGGTCAGATTATATTATTTACTCATATAATTAAAATAAATTCGTCATACGTGTCTATTTACATACATATACTTCCCCTTAACAATTGTGATATTGGATGTGGGGAGATGCAGTTGGCACACGCCACGTACCTACGCAGATTCCGTCTATTTTACGCCCCCAATAACAAATCTTAGCCAAAAGTCATTTGAAGTGTAACAAACAATATTATTTAGTGACATGACTCTTAAGATAATATTTGCATGTTATTCCATTTCAGTAAGTAATTTTCAGTTTCGCCTATTAAAGTTCACGAGGCCCAATATCGTTAAGTAAATGTAATCTTTTATTCAAATGAGTTTGTCTGTTTTAATACCAATATTCTCAAAAGAAATATAAAAAAATATGAAAATTGAAATCAGGGTCGGTATATGGGGAAGCGTCATATTTCCCTCGAGCGTATAACTATTAGAATACAAAATAACCTCCTTGAAATACACATTTATGCATATCAAGGGGCAAAGTGTTTCTGAAATGTAACATCTGCTGCGCCCCATGTGTTATGCCAATTTACCACTACATAGTTATTGTACGTACACTGAGGGTAGCTACCGGATATACAATAGTTACAACTAAACTGTGCTCAAACCTAAAACTACCCCGTTTATACATTAACATTCATAAACAAAAGTGGATTCCTCCCTCATTTAAACCGTTTAAAATTACTACGTAGAATAACTTTTATTATAAAATGTGCAAATTTCCATTTACCGGTAGTTAACTTATTCTAATCTAAGATTAAATGAATTAATATAAAATATGTAACCTCTCCTACTGATAGATATGTTTCGAGTAACACGAAAAAAACTAGAACACATATAACAAATTATTTTAAAACTTTATAGATTGTTTAGATCAGCACTAGAACGTTCTCCAGAAATCTGAAATGGCAAGTCCACTCAATGTAATGAGTATTTTATACGTAGGTACGTTACAAAAAGAGAAAAGTGCATTATCTTCGTTAATATGTCCGTTGGAACCGAGGCGAAAATGAATAGTTGTTTCATCCTTTCTCATTTAAGAAACGGTGAATAGACAGTAGCATATTTCTATCCTGGAATTGTGGTGAAAATAGGTCCATTATTACTAATTTTCTCTATTCTGCAATATTTTGAAAGTACAATTCAATAACTATATACAGGGTGTTTCAGACCACCCGTACCGCCCAAATATCTCGCGAAATACAAAACGCATTGAAAAAATAAAAAATACGTCTAAAAAATTTTTAAGGCTCTATTGTTTGATAGTAATAAGATGTCACCATTCCCACCCTCGGGGGGTGGAAAGGGGGGTGACTTCGTAATCTTAAATAGCACCCCCCCAGTTTATTATGCAGATTTGAATTCTGCGTTAACAAATAGGAACTTTTTGTTTGAAACATTTTTTGAAGTTCGTGACAGATGGCGCTATGATCGCCAAAAGAAGTTTTCCGATTACCTATGCTAATTTAATGTCGGTTTTGTTAAATGACAATCAAAAATGTTAATGCTTGGTAAAAGAGAAGAGGGGGAGCTTTATTTACCCCCCCCCCCCTTCCCTAGACCGCCACTTCACCCCTAATTTTAGATTTAAACGTATCTCGAATGTCAATGTGTTCTTTACTCGTGAAATGAAAGTATTTCAAATTTTTTATTCTATTTTCCATCAAAACAAAAAAAATTTACAAAATTTAACTTCTTCAATCGTGGTATTGAACAGTTGTTTAAATCTAAAATGGTTGTGTTTTCCCATCCTAGGTTATGGGGCGTAGGGGTGAAGTGGCGGTGTGGGGAAGGTGGGGAAGTTAATAAAGCTCCCCCTCTTCCGTTTTACAAAGCATTAACATTTTTGATTGTCACTTAACAAAACTGACATCAAATTAGCATAGGTATTCGGAAAACTTCTTTCGGCGATCACAGCGCCATCTGTCACGAACTTCAAAAAATGTTTCATACAAAAAGTTCCTATTTCATAACGCAGAATTCAAATCTGCATAATAAACTGGGGGGTTCTATTTAAGATTACGAAGTTACCCCCTTTCCACCCCCCGAGGGTGGGAGTGGGGACATCCTATTACTATCAAACAATAGAGTCTTAAAAAATTTTTTAGACGTATTTTTTCTTTTTTCAATGCGTTTTGTATTTCGCGAGATATTTGGGCGGTACGGGTGGTCTGAAACACCCTGTACATACCTACATTTTATTTAGGTAAATTCCTTTTCACCCCCGCTTCCTACGATTATTGTTGAATGTTATAACATTAGGTGTCAAAATAATATATTTGGACATCGCGGGGAGACTGTTTTCCAATGAAAAACAAAAAATAAATGCTGGCGATATTATAACGTCATAGTATTATTAAATAAAACTCTCAACCTCCCCTTACCGATGTTTTAATGGATGAAAATGGGTTGCTATGTTTTTCGAATTGAGTACAATAAGTACTGAAACTGCTCCAATGCACAAATAGCAGGTATAAAATGTTGAAAATTGGGTGCGCGTCGTCACAGCTTATCCATCGTTAGCCTACTGTGACGAGCAACCCTCAATCATCAAGTATGATTATAAAATTAAATTGAAAAATTGAAGGTTACATTAAAGGGGTAATGGCGACAACGCGACATTTTTCGAAATCCTTACTGGTTTCATTTTCAGGCGTAAATTAACAATAGAGATTAAATGATGGCTTATAAGAAATAGGATCCTATGGATTACTAGTATATTAAAGTAAGTCATATATTTAAGTAGTTCTTCAAACCATCATGTTTTTCCCTAAGCCGTCATTTAATCTCTATTCTATTGCTGTGACGGCGCCCACCAATTTTCAACATTTTATACCTGCTATTTTTGCATTAGAGCAGTTTCAGTACTTTGTCCTTAATTCAAAAATCATAACGACCCATTTTCATCCATTAATACATCGGTAAGGGGAGGTTGAGAGTTTTATGTAATATTCCTTTTACCTCCTTTGAGAGTTAGAACCAATCACAATGTCTTCAAGTCATAGTATATGATTACACACTTAGGTACGTTTAATCTCGCGTTTAATAGTACAGGATGCGGATTACCCCAATATTAATGTATATAATATATATGTGCTTTTTTACATTTGTATAGTTTACTATCTAACTAAAGGTAATAAGTACAGTTTGGCATAATGCTACCATTGATACCTACCTACAAAAAAGCGATCATTTTCGAAAATTTTTTTGGTATAAAAACTATATAAAAAGTTTCATCCCTGGAGGATTCTCTGACAATTTGTTCAAAAGTATCAACAACCTCGCTAAATGATAATTAACAAATGATATTTAAAAGATGTAATTTAATGAACCAAATGAAGGTAAATGAAATTTACGTTTATCTCCTTAAAAATATTTTTGTAAAATTCTATTAAAATTAGATGATTGCAGTATTTGTGAGCATATACTGTGACGGAAATTATGATGTTAAAACTAGTTTAAGTAATGATAGTACTCCAGTTGGACAATTCAGCTTATACGCAGGTTTACGTGCACGTTGCGATTACGAATAGTGTCCTTGTACAAAGCGAGCGTTTAGAGAAATGATTATTTATTTGTCAAGCAAAATGTTAACAGCCAATAGGTGATTTCTATAAATTTTTCATTGTAAAGTTGAAGTAGATAAGCTGGTGTTAGGTAAGTGATCCTCTGGGTAATTGTAACATTAATCATTAACAATTATATACAGGGTGATTCGGGAGGAAATGGAAGTATTTCAAAGACATGTTCAGGAAGCTAAAATAAGCAAAATAAGCTCATATGTTCAAATCTGATTTTCATTTGTTTCAGAGATAATTAGGTTTTTCTCTTTAAAAAGTTAACCAAGTTAAATATGACAACGTTGTCCTATTTGCCAATTTGAAACAAAATATTAATTAGGTTAATGTCATAAAAAGTGACAGTTGTAGTTGTTTTACAAGATTTCAAAAATGCCTCATATTTTCAGTCATAGAGAATATGAAGATATGATGCTTGTCTACGGATTTTGTAATAGCAATTCTGTTCATTCAGTAGAAGAGTATCGACGTCGTTTTCCGAATAGAAGAATTCCTAATAAAGAAGTGTTTCAAAATGTTTTTAGACGTGCTAGCGAAACTGGAATGTTCCCAAGTGCACGTATTGATTCTGAAAAACTTGATAAACGTTATAAAAATAAAAACCTAATTATCTCTGAAACAAATGAAAATCGGATTTGAACATATGAGCTTATTTTGCTTATTTTAGCTTCCTGAACATGTCTTTGAAATACTTCCATTTCCTCCCGAATCACCCTGTATATTAGTGTTTCTGCTCGTTAATAAATAAACCATAAACGTACGGTGATTTGTATTTCAACGTCTCATTCCAAAATCCCAAAGTCGAACACACGGCGTACCCCCACAATACATATAGTGCCTTTTGCGCCCTAAGGTCTAAGAAACCAGAAAGTGTAATAGTTACAGCAACCAACAACTTGATTTTTGAAGACAAATCGTGCCATTTATTTTTTCAAAGATTTAGGTGGATTTAAACGATTTAACAAAAAATCTTGTTTGTATTTGGCGGCCCTACCATTTTTGGTATATTTGGTATTTTGCTCACAAATCGCGATTCATAGTGGATACTTTAACAATTTAATTGTATGAATAAATGTTTGCATTCTTCCCTATAGCACTCGAATTACTCCATACGCTGAAGGGTAAATATTCATCTTGTGGAGCAAGTGCCCCTGATTATATGACAATAATACCTACCTATGACCCCCATAATTACACTAAATAAGATCAAACAATTGATTTTAGAAAGTTGGCTATACCATCAGATAAATGTTTGAAGAAAACAGTGTAGTAAAAGACAAAAATTCGGTGCTTTTCGCGTTATTATTTATACGAAGTATTTTTATTTTTTAATGTCTGTACGTCCATAAATGTTATTTTAATTTACATAACAAAATGTAATTGTAATAAATACTACTATTTGCATACCATGTTTTACCAATTATAAGAAAATTACATTATGTAGGTATGCAGGTTATAGATAGGTAGCTGTATGCATTGCGTTTGTTGATTATTATCGGAGAGAATAACAGCTAAAATTTCTTATTTTTGGTCCATAAGGTCGAAAACAATTTCATTTATTTAACGTTACGCCCATCATTGTGGGCTTATTCATAAATTATTAAATATAATAATTATTATTGATCCAAAATTATTGATTGTAGAGTCGGAAATTAAAAAAAAAACAATTAAAACATTTAATATTGAGGGTGAAAATGATATGTGATGGCAGGGAAAAACTTTTCAAAATTTGAAACTCTTTGGTTGAAACCGCCCATTTCTATCTTATTTCGTTTAGTCAATAATTACGTTTAAAATGTGTCAGTTTCAACTGGGACACCCTGTATTTTACACACCAATACATTTATTGGGGATACAAAGTTGTTTGAAACATGTCAATGTAAATCATGTGCAATGTACTAAGTACAAATAAATTGTTATACAAATAACATTTGTTAGTTGCAAACCACCACAATCGTGATCATAATTTTATGGTTAATTTATACATTATTACTATCAGAAGTGTCTCGTTAGAAATTCAATTAAAATAATCAAGTTTTCAGTAAGAAGTATGTATGCAATAATGCCTAATCAAATCACTAGCAGCCCCAGCCCTAACTAATTATGTTAACACATGATTACAATTACATGTTAAATTAAATAACATTTACAGAAATAAATTGCTGTAGTCAAGTATCTTTATATTTAATTTATTTCTCTCTAGCAGACGTAAACAAAAATTATTACTAATAAATTATTGTTCAATTGTGTTTAATAAATCGCTCTAAAGACGAAAATTACGTTCGGTTTCATTACGTGACGTTTCCTTTACCTTAATTTTAATAAATTTGCATTTTTTCCATAAATTAAAATTGAAGGGAAACAAACATACTACTTAAATACCTACATAGATTGTATTATAGCAGTTAATTTACACATTCAACAATGTTAGTGAATTTTGATAAAATTTTCATTTAGTGCAAACAAATATGTAAAAATAGTCGATAAAATTCATACATTCACGTCAGAAAAGTTTACACCTTTTAAGTTAGAACTTATATGGTTATGTACTTAGGTACATAAAGATTTATTACTTATTCCAAAATTAACCGGTATTTAATTAGAAATTCAGGTAGCATGAATAACTTAAAGCGGTCGTATAATTTTATTTACATGTTCCAAGATTAATGTGAACCTTGTTTTCCACATAATAGTTAATATACTTAATAACTAGGTAGGTAAGTATAATTTTTGATAAACCTATACAAATATAAAATGTTAATTTTATACTATGATATCTACTATTCATTTTTCAAAAATAAGTTCTGAATTTAAACAATTTTGAAATACAATGCATAATTTTATACAGGTAAACAGGTAAACATTTGCAAAGGCGTAAATGGATGCCATAGAGGTGTTTAGACTTTAGTGTACCTTACGTATTATAGCGAATTCCACCGGGTGTGACTTTGGAGTCTTTATCATTTTTCCAAAGTCCTTGACTTGGCCAAAACTGTAGACACAATTGTTTTCCCACTGACACAATAACCACAGATAATGTGCTATTACAAGGTAAGTTTCACGTAAAACTAAAAGTGTGAATTATTTCTGCACTTACGTATTAAATTCTTGTAAGTAAAGAAATTATAACAAATGCAATGCTCTTCATGGTTCTATTTTGAAGTTTTAAGCGATATAAGGAAGGCTAACGCGCGAAGTCGTCAAAATCTCACCCGAACTGCGCTGCGCGGTAAATTATCAAAAAAAGTTAGATAAAATAAGAGTGCTGATAGCAATGTTAAGTATAAACCATTTCGAGTGTTGTCGTTAATTTTTGATCTCAAAGTGAGATTATAATTTTTTAATTTACCTACTCTTAATGATTTAGTTATTTATAGTGCGCACGTGACTTCACTACTAAGGTTACATACCTATTACACTATTCAAAATAAACCCATACAGAGTGTAACAAGTATGTCAAAAAATTGAACGATAAAGGAGACCAAAACAAGGGGTAAGTTGTAACACACCAAAAATGTCCCGAATCTAAAATCTGGCATTATCTGTACGCTTCTAGAGAACACTGTGAAGATCATTTGTGTATAGAGTGCCAAGGGGTAAACTTGGTGTTGTAGTTATTTCCAAGATTGTTTAGTTTTTTATCACAAATCAATCAATGCAGTCTGGGTTGTCATATTGGGAAAGTTTTTACTGGTTTCATGTTTGCTATTCTATTTCGCGAGACAAAACCAAAAAATCAAGCTCGGTGCAAAATGTAAGAATCGCATCGGGGTAAAATGTGCCACATACTTAAATACTACCTACGTTTTAATTTTAGAATGAGAACGTACACTAAAAAAAACCAAAGGAGGTTCTATTTTTAAAGAAGACATGGAAGAGGCAGTACACAGAGCTGTACATAATAATGAGTACATACGTTCAGTTGCAAATTCTCTAAATGTATGTCACGTGAACGTGACTCTCTGCAGATATGTGAAGAAGGTGAGAGATTCTGAAGGTCGCATCACGTTAGATAATATAGGCTACTTACAGATGAAATCCAGTTTTTCATAATCAACAGTCACCCACGGTAGTTGAATATAAAACGCGCTTCAAAAAATTATTTTGGTCTGCCTCCTAAAGAAGTCCAAAAATTGGCTTATGAGTATTCATTGACATATAATATTAAAATTCCTGATTCCTGGAAACGAAACAAATCTGTTTGTTTAACAAGTCCTTGAGTTGTTCATTTTAGTATAAAATTGGAATCAGTGAAACTAAGCTGTGGCTATTAAGCGTTTTTGAGTTTGTGCTTCTTGTGTAATATTCTCATTTACATATCGCGTGTAGGTATAAGAAACATATTTGAATGGAATATATTTGTATCTATTCTACAGTTTCACTTCTTTCAAAATCTGCTTGACAGGTATTTACATAGGATTTAATTTAATTTCTACAACATTGGGTCAAATCTGTATCAAATTCATTTTGATGAATGAGAAAAAAGAAATAAAAGCGGCACGGTACCATTGGATTGTTATGTCGGCATATTGGTAGTAAAAATTTATATGTGATTATGATGTGTCTGTGGTTGAAGAAGCAGGGCGGATAAAAATCGTGATTTTTTAAAAAAATCAAAATAATCGATTTTTTTTATTTAAATCTGATTTTTTTTATTTAAATCAATTTTTAAGTGCGTAAAAACGGGTAGGTATTTTGAATTAAATTTTTAACTACTTATTATGAATACTACAAAGTTATTATTCAAAAATATGAGTTCGGCTGCAGTGGCGGATTTAAACGATTGGGACCGGTAGGCAAAACGACACAAGGGCCCCGACTAAACATACATAAGTACATATATTATATACAACATGCACATAGGCCTATATTTATTTTATTAAAAGATAAACAATAGCATTATTTAAAAGTACCTAAAGGAAATTAAATTTTAATTCCCCTTCTGTAGATTTTGCTTTGCTGGCTTTTCTCACAAGAACATAAATAAATAATAAATAAACATGTTACATTAGGATTGCTGAAGAAAACAAAATCACTTAATGACTTTAAATATAATTATTAACAAACAGAAACAATCATTCATATTCCGAAGCGAAACCGTTAATACTTAAAAAAATGCTTAAATTTAAATCTCTCAGAATTGCAGTCACCAGTTAAATTTAATTTATCTTGATTTAAATCAATGATTTTTTAAAAAAAATCACTTGATTTAAATCATAATTTAAATCAATTTGATTTAAATCTCTCAACCCTGTGTTTGAAGCACTAGATTGCCATCTTAAAAGGAAGTATTTGAGAGGTAGATACTGTTTACTAAAATAATCCAATATATAAAAGTAAAATACTAGTTTTTTATAAATGAGCTAAGTATATTTAGTAATTTTTGCGCCAGATACGGCGGTTTCTGTGGTGCTTACAACCTCCTTTTAGTTCATCTTAGTTCGACGGCCATCTTAAAAGCAAGTATTATTCAATAATATAGTTAGTAGTATTCGAACATTATGTGTTGAAAAAGTAATTTGATAGGTAGGTAAAAGAATCCTCGAAAAATAATTGTTATAATAATCATTTTTTGTCATTTTCGTGAAAGTATCTACCTATTTGCCTGTTATGAATATTTATACTAAATAGTTCCGTTTATTTCAGTTATTATTCCACAGTGAACGCCGAGTGTTATATTCACGACCGACGTAACTTAGCCTTTTTTTTAACAATAAATCCACCTACTGTCCTGTTTTGTTTTAGTTTTTGCGTAGTATACAGATACAAACAATTTAGTCAGTAATTGGATATCATCAGAATTAATGTAGAGATCCTAATATGGAGCCGCTTAAGAAAGTCCTTTAGTAACAGGTTAAGATAGAAAGCCTCCCTTAGGTACCATTATCATTACGAGAAGAATGAAATAGTACACAGTCAAAATTATAATACACGTTCTACTCTTTTCACGTTGGTGTACCTATCACATTTATAATTATAATCGGAGACAGCTGTTCTGTTAAAAATTTAGATTTATATTTGTTGTTAATCCATACGAAGTAACGACAGTTATTTATTATAATAGTAAATTGAAAGGTCACACGCTACACAACAACTGTAAATTGAATATAATTCTTCACCTTTATCTGAAACTCATCAATAACAACTTAAGGATACACATTAGCTTTCTCTTGGTGTTATATCATAATAAATTACTTACAAATTATATTTCAGGAAAAAGTAATACATTTTTTCACGAGTGACGATACATCAAAGAGAAAAATAAATGTGTAATAAAAGTTAAAATAGAACAAAGTCTATAAAATATAAACACGCAACATGTACATTCGTTTTTTCCATAAAGTTTTTAATGTATTTGAAGCATAGTAAATTGCAGATGATTAAGACATTTACAAAAATTTTAAGTCTCATAAAGTACCGCAACATAGTAAACCTTTTTATTATTATTGGCAATATGAAAGTATCTATCAAATTAAGTTATTAATAAATAATTAATGTTTCGATTAAACAATTCTCGATTTCAACATTAGCGAAATCATCTTACACCAAACATGTTAGCAGTGACGAACGTTTCGTAAGGACAAAGGAATGTGCACGATCCCCAAGTAAAACAGTGGTACTTAATGTAAACAAACGGCAATTAATACTATGGTTGGTTGGTTTGAAACTAATCAAAAATTAAAGGGTTGAATTTTATTTCACTAATTAGTATCATTCATTGAGAACTTATGGAATTGTAGTAGGTATGTTTGGGAAAAAGTGTTTTAACAATGACGCGTTTAGGGTTTAGCCGTTCTCAACGGTTTAGCTTTCATTGAATTAAATAAAAAAGCTGATCGAGGTTGTCGTTGAAACGCATTAGGATTTGTACCAAATAGTATTTTATTCTGTTATATTTGCATCACGCATTGAGGAAGATTAGATTTTTCCTGCATGTTCGTATTACAATTTTGGTTATCCTTAACGGCAAAGCAAAAAGGGGCGTTTTGTCGATTCTGTGTAGGTACTGTTTCGCTCTAAAGTGGACGGAGGATAAGAAGAAAACTTTCTTATAAAAGCATTCACGAAATATGTACAAGAATTTTAATGAAATGCAGAGTAAGTAGCACTGTGAACCTACTTTAAAGGCCACCAATTTCATTCGGGTAATGAGACCAAAATGAAAACCGTAGCGGAACAAGTTATTTCTGTTTACAACAAGCAAATTGAAAGAAGCAGAAAAATTAACATCAATAGTCAAGACCTTAATTCTTTGTGGCACCCAGAATTTTACAATACCCGGAGAAACTGACGATCGCGGTAATTTTCAAATTCTGCTTAATTTTTGAATTGATACGGAAGATAACATTTTGAAAAAACATTTAAGAAATGGCGACAATAAACGCAAAGTATGCATCGCAATATCGCATAAAGTATAAAACGAATTAATTAATATCGCTGGTGATATTTTGCGAGAAGGAGTACTGAAACGGGTGAATGAGAGTCATGCCTTTTCAGTGATCGCATAGGTATTAGGTACAATTTATTGAGAAGATAGAGGACAATTTTGTTGTACAGGAAAAACTTTTTGGGTTCGAACTTCGAACCACTAATTTAAATGGACACTGCAACTATATCTAACCTTATAATTTCGCCGTTGAAGAAATATGGTTTGGAATTTTAGTTATGTCAAAATTTGTGATGGTTGCTCAATAAAGGCTGGTCATACAAGAGTCCAAGCACGTACCGACCTATAATCACTTTGAATCGCTTGAAATAATTTGAAATCGTCTGAAACGAGGTCTGCAACCTTATGGGAAAATTCTTCCACTGCCCTTCTCATGTATTAAATCTAGTAGTGAATGACTTAAATAACGTACCTGATATTAGAAATACTGTAGGAGGCATAAAAGAAACCATAAGCTTTTTTCGGGAGAATCCGATTCGTAGAATGTGTGCTCCAAGAGTAAGCACCTCTGTTTTGTGGAACAAGGTGATCCGCAAAATACAAAGGGATACGAATTTTTTGTCAACATTTTCCCGTTATGGCAGACGATTTACAGAAATTGTCACTTGAAGGGTGCTCTGCTGAAAAGTAATTCAGCACTTTGAGAAGAGTTAAGACTTGTCTTCGATACACAATGGATGATTATCGTTTATCCTCTCTCTCTCTCCTTACTCAGTACACATAAAGAAAAAATTGAGTCACAAAACACAAAACAAAAAAAAAAAGTGTAAAACCAGAATTGATAGAATTGGAAGGAAAAACGCAGAATAAACTACCTTTTCACTTTTCAGCGTTATAAAAGATAGGTAGTGATAGTTAAACTGGAGGCAAATATTATCATTTATGATTTATTTAAGAGATCTATTGTTACCTTTTTTTTTTATTTGCCCCCCCCCCCCCCCCACCATACAATCCTATTGAAATCCCCCGAAATCTGTGACTTTTTGAAATCACATTGAAATCGCTTGAAATTACATAGGTACTTGAAATAATTTGAAATCGTCTGAAACCATTTGAAGTAGGGATTCACGGGCTTGGCTTGAATTTTAAAAGCTTGACAAAAAATCAAGCCAAGCCTACAAAAAAACAAGCCAAGCTTAAGTATTAGCCTAACGCAAGCTTATTTGTGGGAAAGCTTGAGTTATCAAGCTTTTTCAAGTCAAGCTTTCAAGCTTTTTCCAAGCTTTCAAGCTTATACTTCTAAGCATTTTTTTACTATTCCATGGAACATAATTCTTAGAAGATCCATCTGATGATTTTTTATTCTACCATAAAATATATTCATTCGGTATAAAAGAAGTACCTACGTATAATTCTGGGTATATTTGAGATAGTCTGTGCTCTACTCAAACAAAATATACGGGTGATGTCCTGCAACGGTTTTTGATTTGTACCAAATCAGGAATGATAAAAAACTAATCTGAATGCGTAATATTCTGGAAAATGCACGGTCTAAATATAATGACATAAGTATGTAATATAAAGTTTAATTTTAATATTTAATATGACATACTAACTCTAACAATGATGAAGAACTCAGTTTTTGATTCTGAATTTCCTCTATTAATGACAAAGAAATTGGTAACTTTCATTGAATTATTTTTTGGTTTTACTATTTTAGTTTGAACAGGTACTTCGTCTGAAGATAAACTTTCTTCCTCCAAAACCCATTCCGACCCACTGTTTGAAAATGGTTCTTCGGAACTTTCAGATAATTTGTTACTCATATTAACTTAAGCACTCAACGGTGACTAAAACCCACTAACCAGCAGTTGAGTAATATTGCCACAGTCCGAGGAGCAAGAACAAGTTCGAATAAGCTTGGTAAAGCTTGGAAAAGCTTGATAACCAAGCCAAGCCTGTATTCGCAAACATCAAGCCAAGCCAAGCTTTTCATCTTAAAAAGCTTGACTTTCAAGCTCAAGCCAAGCTATTATATTTCAAGTCAAGCTACTTGGCTTGGTGAATCTCTGATTTGAAGTCTTAAAATCAGGTCGTTGAGTGTCTTCACTCAACAATCAGGTATAGGTATCTACCTACACATTTCCCCTCGTTCAATCACGCTGTGAAATTTTACGATGTATAATAAATACGAGTAATAATAAGCAATCGTTATTGCAAGATTGCCGGCTAAGGCAATTTTTAATACTGATTAAATTAAAGGTAGGTACCTACTTACCTCAGCAGATCATCAATAAATTACTTGTAAACTTGAAGGAAGTTTCTTTTATTAACTGAACTCGAAACTTATAAAGAAACGCTTCTTGAAACAAAAAACTTATTCAATAATTAAATTGGAGACCATGTTTTAAAAATAAATTGAGCCAACTGAGGAACGCTAGAATATCTGCCAAATTAATGTTTAATTTTTACTCAAAATGAGGTTGTGATGGAGTGGTTCTTTTTGAATTACTGCAACCACAGACCGTAGCAACTCGAAAAATAATAAGTTTCGAAAACGTAGATATAAATAGGTAAATGTTGTTCGCAGAATGAAAGAAAACTGCAATATTTTATCACCATTTACAATATTGTTAACTTCACCACCCCCCACCCCAATGATCGAAATTGTTTTGGGTCAATTTACTATCGTTTAACTAAAAGGCAGCAAACTCTCGTTGATGAAAAGATGTCTACCCTAATCTCAAAGGTACGGAAAACCCTTGATTTCAAGTGTTTAGACTCTTACGAAGAGGTGTATAATATAATTGTCCCATTAACAGAAATGAATAAATTTCCATACCATCATTTACGAGTGTGTGATTAGATTACTGTTAGTGAAAATTATTCGACACGGTTAGATAAATTTATTTGTATGTATATTAGGAAACAAGTCGGTTTTTTGCTTTTGTTGATTTATAGATCATGTTCATTTCACTCAAGTGCGACATTGAATGTATTGGTTAGATAAGAAACTGTGGTGATTACTTTTTGCGGAAAAATTGTAAATTATAGAGTAATTGAAATTTTAATAGAAGGGTGAAGAAATAATGACGAATTGATCACCGCAAATTAATAAAAGTCTAATGTGTTTATTGCGAAAAGAAAAAAATTGATTAGGTGTTAAGACAAATTATGTGGAGTTAATAGTTACAAAGCACATGGGCTATAGAGAAATATTTTAGGGTAAGTTCCGGACTTACACGAGCGTAGCGGGTAAAGGGAGAGAAATAAAACGGGACAGGGAAAACTAAACAACCACTTACCGCGGCAGATGGGTGTCTGGTGGGGGTGGGGTACATTGTTATGCTGTCCTGCTGCAACCACGCTGTTTCCACTATCACCGGCGGTTCATCACATCAACAAATTATCAAGAACCGCCAACCGCCGAAAATAATTAGGTAGGCGCGCATTTAAACATTTATCACTGTTAACACAAAAGAGTCATTTAGAATACCAAATACAATTTAACACCTATTTTTTTATGTATAAGAAAAGAAAATTGAGGGAGTAAGTAATCCACATGAATCGTACTCGCCAATGACGCATTCCGATTCCAATTTTTATAAAAATATCAAAGGAACTTTTCGCACTTCCAACGCGCACAATCCATTGTTCACGCAAAGAAGCGGCGCGGATTCACAAATACACACAACGTTGCCGTAAGACCGGTCTCATCTGCGTGTCCCGCGGGTCCGGCGGGTCGGGGTATAACCGAACCCACGTGGTTATTCGGTTTTGGCGTCATAGATAAGTTCACCAATTGAACGACGTACTTTCTCTCGCTCCACCTTTTTGATGTTTAGACAGTATCTCGTCAAATCCACGTGGGTTTGCTTGTTTAACGTTCTCTTCAAAAACTACTACCGACACCTTGTGTCTAATGGCCACAGTATTAAAAAAATTATTCATACCTATAATAGATTTCTTATACGTATTTAAAGATAACGTCTGTATGGTGGCGGTGGATTAATTTTCAACTCGTATGTACAGTGACATACGAGTACAGACAGTACAGTGACTTATAAAGTCACTGTACTCGTATGAGGAACACTATTACGTCTTGTAGCAGTAGGTGGCAGCAGTGTAAATTATCGTCGTTGATTATACAGGGTGAGTTTTTTTCCGATGTTTAGTATGGGGATCTTGGAAACTAGCAGAGATAAAGAGACGATTAAATGCGGAAAGAATTGCAGTTTTTCCAGCTGAATTGCATAATTTTTTTTGGTCAATTTGTCGATGAAGGCTTCACGTCGACAATGGATGACACTTTGTCAAATAAATCCTACGATTCCTACCAGCATGAGGAATATGGAAGAGATAGTGAAAAGTGGGGGAAACGCTTGGATGACATCAGGCCCGGACTGGGATCTAAAATCGGCCCGGGCATTTTAGAGATATCGGCCCTTTACCTTACATAAACACCGCGCTCCTAATGTATCATTTTTAGGCATTTTTTAGGTATGTACTTATAAATTCTCATGAACGTAAGTTAATTTATCGAAGTACGAAATAAGATAAAAATTGCTTAATAATCCTTCATAGAATATATTTCAGTTTAAAATACATGGTTCTTCTTTCACAAGCCACCTGACTTGTTGACAATGTTAGTAAAAATTTTAATGCTAGACCAATTAAATTGTAAGAATTGGTCAATAAATTGAATCTTTGTAACATTTTGTAGCAACAAATAACACAATTTTTGCACACACTGCGTGTGTCACATTTTAGCCTTACTTCTTCTTCTGTTTCCAAAGTAAAGTTATTATCTTCTTTTAAATGATCTTCTCTGATTATTTTATAATCTTCTAAGTCTGAATTTTTCAGTTTTTCCCAATGTAAAGCTAAATTTCTTAGTTCAATCCGCAAATTTTCCCCTATAGCTGTTTCGTCAAATTTTAGCAAGAGTTTGCTTAACTCATTTAGTTCGCCAGATTGAAGCTTGTTAAGACGTATTTCAGGGACACGTTTCGGATCTAGATAGGAAAAATCGGCATACAATTTTCCATTTGCGGGAAAGCGGCATTCCATTGACGCTACAACTGTGCTGAAAATAATGTTATGGACGTTTATCTTAAATGCAGTGGTTTCATCATCAAAAACTGTTTCATTCGACACTGTCTCACCCGGCATCAATTTTCTTTTCTTCAATCTTTTTTGTGGAAACTTTGTTTGAATTTCTATTTCAGTTTCAGTTTCTTCAAATTCCTTATTTGCGCTAATAATAACATCATCTGTAACTTTTTGTACACCTTCAAAATCTCTCACTATTTTTTTTACTTCTGAACACAGTTAATTCAAATATTTTTTCGAGAATGGAGCGAAGAATCGATTTGAAATAAAAAATCTAATAACTAAATTAAATATTGTTAATTCCCGCAAGTAGCCGGAAGTACCGGCATTTGAACACAATTTTGATTTTTTAAATAGAAACCTATATCTTATTTGAAATTCATGCAATGTATAAATTTTTTTGCGCTGCTGGCTCGGCCCAACCGGCCCTCAGGCCAGACCGGCCCACCGGGCATTTACCCGGTCTGCCTATTGGCCAGTCCGGGCCTGGATGACATTAATTTATTTGTTAGTAAAAGCGCTAGGTTAGCGTCAGAGGTAGGTTTAGTTGTTTAGTATATTTTTTTCATTTGAAACGAGAATGTGACACTAAACAACCTTTGAAACTAAAATTGGAATCCTAGCCTAAGCGGAAATTGATACGTAAGCGCTAAGGTGAGAGGTAGATTTAATAAATTTTTTTCATCCATTTTGGACGTGAGGCCCATCATCGACAAATGGACCTTTTTTTAAAAAAAAATTGCAATTGATATCTCAAAATAGTATATTAAAGTATAAGTGGATAAACAGGTCTTTAAAACAAGCGCGAGTTTTCAAGCACGACGGCGCAGCCGGAGTGCTTGAAATAAAGCTAGTGTTTTAAAGACCAGTTATACACGAATACTTTACGCTATTTTTTTTATTGGTTCACTTTGAAATCTGGTATTAAAATGGAAATAAGAACTGATAATGTGAAATGGTTGAATTCGTAATGTGAAATCAGTATACCTTTCGTTGTCATGGAAATGAGAAAAACGAAAATTAACTTGCAATCTGTGACTTTATTTGACGTAACAAAGTACTCATGTCAGATCAATAACCAATAAACGGAAATTAATTTGCAATCTGTCATTTTATTTGACGTAACAAAGTACTCCTGTCAGATCAATAACCAATAGAATTTACGTTTTTCAAATTTGTTGATATTAAAATTATTTTTTCGTTTTTTAGTGCCCATTGTTGTTGACTTTAGAAATATGTGTATGAAATATATTACACTACTACAGGTATCTTTTTGACAACACGGATTTTACAGGAAAGCAACAAAATCGTAACTCACCCTTGAAAGAACTTCTTCGATATCTTTGCAATAATGCTCCAAAATATGCACAAATTCTGAATTCAATCAGCTCATGTTATTAACCTCAGTGTCGATACCTACAGATGTATTTGCCTTGGCTACTTACTACTGAAACGAACTAGAAAATGTTGGTTGTCTAGGTCTATGGTTCGATGGCTCTCGCACAAAATAATATATTCTAGGATACCATTTAGCTGCTAAATCCCTGGGTGAAAACATATGTAATATTTTGCCCGCATTACATTATGTAATAGTGGTTGCGATGTATGTTAGAGATCTGTGGTCGGTGAGGATTATGAACTGCAGACACTCTAGGTGTAGGCAGTGCACAAAGTGTTTGACGACGAAGTGCATTGTACCTACTTGTATTCTGCATTGGGAAGTCTTCCGGAAAAGAAATCTAGGGGGCGTGTGGATGAGTTATCGATTTGTTCAGCAACGGCTCCGACGGCTATGTCGTTCTGATCGGGATGGGCTAGGGTGTAAGCACTAGCATTATCGGCTTTGCAACGTTGGAATGCCTGGGTGCGTTCCTCTGTCCACTCGATCTATAGTTTATCGTTCTTCTTGCATGGACCATTGAGTAATTTAGTAAGCGCGTGCAAGAGCGCCGCCAAGGGGGGGGGGGGGTCGTCCCCCTGGGAAAAAGAAAAAAGGCAAGAGTTATTAAAAATAAAAATAAATTGTGTACGAATTCTTGAAAAAACGCCAGAGCCACGAACCCCCAATACTACCCCCCCCCCCCCCCCCCGGGAAAATTTTCTTGCGGCGCTCACTAGATCTTACTTGGAAAAAATGGTGCACTTATCTAAAACTTGCAACACATCTTGCCTATGGGGAGTGGGCATCAATCCGCTATTGTTACGGCGTTTAATTGTCTGTAATCTCCGCATGCTGTCTCGACAAACCATCTTTCTTGGGAACGAGACGAAGTGGGCTTAGCCATGGGGATTGAGAAGGTCGACAAATACCTAATTTTACCATGCGAGCGAATTCGTCTCGAGCAGCAACGAGTCTACGTCTGGAAAGGCGGCGTGGCTTGGAAAAAGTCGAAGTCTATGATGGGTTGGGTGACGTCGCACAAGATGAGCTGCCATGAGTGCCATGTGAAGTTTATTGCGAAGACCTAGATTTGGTGACCGAAGTTT
Source organism: Pyrocoelia pectoralis (assembly GCA_036250285.1). Classification (NCBI taxonomy): domain Eukaryota; kingdom Metazoa; phylum Arthropoda; class Insecta; order Coleoptera; family Lampyridae; genus Pyrocoelia; species Pyrocoelia pectoralis. Next base: position 64,850,613 of record CM070074.1, read on the forward strand.
GGTGCTGTCATGTTGATGGTGGTCCCATTGGCGGCAAAAAGTTTGTACTTGTCTGGCCTTTGGCGGAGTTATACGTTGGAGACGTGAAACTTGAAAGACGGACACGACGACTCCAGTATCGATCAGGAAACGGGTGTTAGACTTGGTGTCTTTGATGATGAAGCGGAAAATGTTATGTTCGTCGCACACTTCCCCACGTGGCGATGAAGATCTTAGTTTTCCGCTAACATGGAGATGTGCAATTCTTGGCCTTGTATGCGAATTTTCGGTGGTACCAGCATTCGCGTGTTGTGGAGTTGTTTCTGGATGGGCGAGAATGCGATCGTTCGCGCTGCCACTGCCGGTTTTCATTTCTTCGTTGCACCTGGTGGTCGTTGATCTTGCCTGCCAAATCTTCAAAGGTGGCTGTTAATCGTGTAAATGCAGATTGCCACTCGGGAGGACGTAGCGGTTCAGGAGCTTTTCTTGTAACTTTTGCAACAACGCGTTATAGTTGTAGACCTCGCGGAGTGTGTACGGGAGCTCTGCTACGGCATGAGGTGAAGTCCCCATCTTGAGATGTGGCTTCCACGTTGGCCGTGCCGTCGGGTTCGCTGGCGATACGGTTCTATTTTTTTATGCGGTCCTCTCTCTTTTTTATTGCGAGTGTTTACTCGACTGTAATTGGCACTAAAAAGCGCGGTGTTGTGAATTCCGCATTCCGCTGCCATCTTCTTGGCCGGGCTCATGTCTGATCACGTCAGGGTCGCCAGTTATTTAGCGGATGGGCCAAATAAAGCTTTGGTTGTGAAAACAACAAAATTTATTTACAATATATACATAGTGGCGGTCTGGCCGGGTCGGCGAGTCGGCAAATGCCGACTGGGCCTTTTACCTTTTGAGTATTTAATGCCCTTATATACATGCGAAACAAACATTCAAATCGCTGACTGCGTATCTATTGGTCGCTGCATTCCCATGAAAATGCAGCGACCAATAGACACGCGACAGATAAAGCTAGAACTACTAGGCCTCCACGTTTACCCTCTGTCTCACCTGCAGTAGCCCCCACGCGCAGTCCATTTCTATAATATGTCGATGGCCAAAACGGATTTTTGGGTTCGTTTTAATAATGGTAGCTTGTACTGAATAATTTGTAAATAAAGAGTTTGAAAGTCGTTACAGTATCAATCGTCGTCATATTTTATGAAACATTGATAAGAAAATAGTTTAAATATTGAAAATATTTTAGAACCCAATTGGCTGTTGGATAGGTACAGAATTACAGATCCAGATCCATGCTAGTGTTTTTTATTAAACACTTCATGAAATGTAAGGTCTACAGAGTACAGACTACATAACGCTTGGAATAAACGCCAATATTTGGCAACTTTGCTTTTATTTTAAGTTTAGTCTTATTTACAAAATTTCAGCAGGAAGCTTTTACTTGTCGCAGGCAAACAATTTTCCGATCGCAGGTAACTGGTAACAGCGAGGGAACTGAAGCCGAAGGGACAGCTGTGCTGAAGGTTTAATTATATTATTAAAATTAAACACGCGTTAGGCAACATACTTACCTTGATTATACAGGGTGTCCCAATATTCCGTGGACATAGAGCTACAGTAGGTTTGTGGGAACAAAAAAAGTCGAATGGGCTAAACTTACCTATATACTAGAGTACATCGTTAAGCCGTGAGAGGGCGTCAAAGTTGGAAGAATATTTTTGTTTTATTTTAATAAATCGGAAATTCTTTGATCGATTTTTTAAAATTTGGTTTGGGCACATATCAATGAAGGAACTATGTTTTTAAGTGGATATCAATTTAACTGAATTCCGGGAAGGGTGAAAACTACCCCTACCGTTCGATACATTTAATGGTAACTTTTTTGTGGGTCGTAGGAGTGCTTTAATTTTTTGTAAAAAGGAAGATACATTAATTTTCTGTATTTTTCGTCTCTTACAAAAATGGTGTATCTCTTTTAGTTTTTGAGCGAATCACACAATAGTCACAATAAATGTTCAATACGACCACCACCTCTTCGACCCTGCATAAATTAATTGTACGCAGGAAACTGAAATTTTTTGTAAAAAGGAAGATACATTAATTTTCTGCATTTTTCGTCTCTTACAAAAATGGTGTATCTCTTTTAGTTTTTGAGTGAATCACACAATAGTCACAATAAATGTTCAATACGACCACCACCTCTTCGACCCTGCATAAATTAATTGTACGCAGGAAACTGAAATTGACTCTTCTCAACAGGCGTTGGTCTTGCAAAGAGTTCACAGCATCTTGAGAAGAGTCAATTTCAGTTTCCTGCGTAGAATTAATTTATGCAGGGTCGAAGAGGTGGTGGTCGTATTGAACATTTATTGTGACTATTGTGTGATTCGCTCAAAAACTAAAAGAGATACGCCATTTTTGTAAGAGACGAAAAATACAGAAAATTAATGTATCTTCCTTTTTACAAAAAATTAAAGCACTCCTACGACCCACAAAAAAGTTACCATTAAATGTATCGAACGGTAGGGGTAGTTTTCACCCTTCCCGGAATTCAGTTAAATTGATATCCACTTAAAAACATAGTTCCTTCATTGATATGTGCCCAAACCAAATTTTAAAAAAATCGATCAAAGAATTTCCGATTTATTAAAATAAAACAAAAATATTCTTCCAACTTTGACGCCCTCTCACGGCTTAACGATGTACTTTAGTATATAGGTAAGTTTAGCCCATTCGACTTTTTTTGTTCCCACAAACCTACTGTAGCTCTATGTCCACGGAATATTGGGACACCCTGTATGTATTATATCATTGAATAACTAAATTAGTTATTCAATGATTATATCACATTCACAAAAACCGTTGAGTGAATCTCTATCACAAATAAGATCTGTATTGTTCAATGCAAAGACGATTATCATTTTGTTTTGGATTTTGGAAAAATCTGCTTGTGGTGTCATCTAGTCGAAAGGTTTAGAAGTGCCATTCATGAGTTTACAGTGACTCTACTACATTGTGTGCATTACTGTGCTACTACATATGAAAATATCACTGAAATATGTTGTTTGTTGCCCCCATCTAACGGTGTATTGAGCAACGACTGTCCGGAATGTCGCAGATCTCTTTATATAGATAGCGATTGTGATGGGCTCCATATTTACCCACTCTCTTCTGTTTTGGTTATCATTCGATTTTATAGTTGCTAGTCAGCTGTGGAGGAGGAAAGTGAGTGATGTAGTTTGAATTTAATCTAAAAACTCGGCTTGAATTTTGTTCTGTGAGAGGTGTTTTACCAATAATGGATTACAAAAGCGTCGTTTATAATGCTGCACGTGATGGTAATCTAAATCGGTTGAAGGTAAGATTATTTTAGCTTCCACTGAGACGACATTACCTACACTTGTTATAACAATCAAAACAATGGAATTAATAAATTGTTCTAAAATTCAGTTAAAACCGTTAGTGATGAACGTAAACGTGTAAGTGTTTATTATTATTTATATCAAGTTACGATTATTTGATTTGCTGATAAATGTTCCAATTTCAAACACGTGTAGGTAGGTGTCCGATATTGATAACATTTCCAATTTCCTAAAAACAATGAAACAATCGCTTAATTTTACTTAATTATGGTCGAAGCAGAAAACACTGCTTGCTCTTGTGACAATGAAATCAGACTACGTTTTTATTGTATTATTCTCCAAAAATGTCCATTTCCTCAATATGCAAAGAAAAAAATGTAAGTTATCTTTTTGCAATGATAGGGTGAACCTTTGAATTATGGAACTCATTAAATGCACTATTGAAGAGCAGTCAAGGACGATGATTGAATTCACGAACTACGCTTTCATAGTTTTTTTTATACTTCAATACTTCATTGGGTTCGGTGCTTATGAATGATTATCAACTTAAAATTGATTAGGAACAATGACAATTAACATGTCATTTTACTATTATAACCCCATTACACTAATTCAAGACAATAAGATCAAGGTTTTATTAGCACCTCAGCAGGTATTAACGATTTTCTTTTAATGAGGTCGCCTAACGAATTAGATGTTTTTTTGTTTATGGACTCGGTCTGAAAAATCTAAACATAGGTATTTTAGTGATATCCGAACCTCTTCGGGTCATAATGAAAGAAATGTCAGTGAAAAAAACTGAGCTAATTAGTGTTCCTGGCATAAACATTGTTTTCATGAACATTAATTAATTAGATCCGAGATTAGATCCAACCAGCACGCAACAATTTAGGTAGAAAAAGACAGCTAGGTTACGCATATATCAAATATGAATGGCTTTAGGTCTTATTATCCTCTAATTCTAATACCTACCAGACTACCAAAGCGATTTTGGATTTTGCTCTTAACTTGTGTTAATTTTTGCCTCGATTTTTTCATTGTGTTGCAAATGAGTAGTGCCAAATTGAAGGTGCAGTGGTGTAAGTGAGACCTACAATTTGCATAGTTCAACATCAACTAACCAAATTTCAATAAACACGGTTGTCGGTTACCCAAGGCCCATTCTATACAGACCGTTTAAACGCCTTGAAAACGCCAGGTGACTGTGGGGATACGTGGTACATACAGAGTGTCTATACGGGTTTTTTCACGGCCTTGCTTGGACGCGTTATAGAGCGGTGGGCACTTTCAACGCGACCGGGCACCTAAAAACGGCGCGCCGTGTAACTGTTTATCTATCCATATGGGCGCTTTTGGAGCAGTTCTACGGCGAGTGCCGAGCGAGAAGGATCCTCATCCTAGTGCAAAACGTTCGATATAGGGGGGCTGCCCAGCGTCATTTTAGGTAGTGATAAAAGCGCGTCTGCAAATCATACTACGTTGAAGATCATGTCACATATTAATAGCATAAAAATGATCGCAAGTTCTGAAGCTGGGGGTAACATGTTCAAATTGTGCATAAAAAATCACTGTTTTAAAGTGATTTGAGCGCGTATAATTCTTGTACCAATCGAAAGGACAAATGAAAAACGTCGTCAGAAAGGTATTTGCAGACGGTTTCGGAGGTGCAATAACCCTGCAAACGGTGTTGAAGGTGCAGTATTTTTGTGATTTTAAAAATTCTGGTAGCACTTCCGAAAATGTCGGAAGTTGCTAGTAACTTCGATATTTTATATGGCAACCCATATTTTTTATTGCATTTTTGGATTCTACGTGAAATTTCGATTCTTTTGATACCCACATATCAATATCTACAAGTTATGGTTTTTAAGTTATTTTCACTTATTTAAAAAAAATGGTGGATGCAGACGGTCCTTTAAGAATTAATTACTTGAAAATCGTTGTAGCTATGGCAACCGAGTTTTCTCCAGCGCATAGAGGAAGAATAGGGCTTTCTTTTGGTGTACTTAAAGAAAGTTAAGTTGCGTACGACCTCGTATCTATGGGGCTTCAAATTTAAGAAAATTCAAAGACCAAAAACTGGGCATGTTTCGTTATTACATGTTCCTATCCCTATCTTTAATAGTTTCTGACTTATTCCCATTTCATCGCATTGATACCATTTTTTCGATTTTTTTTTAGTAGTGAAAACTGTGACATGGACCATGGCAATAGAATTTTGAACAAATCAAGTGATACTAAACCGTCACCTGTTATAGGTTATATAAATCTTTCCTAGTGCACCTTTTTACGTAGAATCCATTGGGATGGACAGTTTTTATACAGGGTGTTTGATTTTTTGTGTACGACCCTAAACTACATTTTTTCATACGGACCACCCTGTATACACTGTGTCCAAGATAAGGAGGGCCACTATGGGGATTTCGGAAACGGTAAGAGATAGAGTTTCGGTTAAATGGGAGAAAAGTTGGGCAATTTTGAGTTTAGTACAATGAAATTTTTAAACTTACGAAATTCCGAACCGTTCCGAAGTTATGCGACAAAAAGCGAATTTTCAGGATTTCGTTTTTGACAAATTGTTACTTTGTCGTTGATGTTAACTGAAAAGTAAAAGGACCTTCTACAGGTACTTTTTAACGTTCTTTAACATGGCATACAGCAAATTGGAATCCGACGTTTCGTTTTCGAGTAACCATCATCAACTTTATTTTTTTAAATACGGTCCTGATTTTTTTATGCATAATATTAGAAGAGTTTTTTATTCTGCATTCAAGCATGTATCACACTTTATGGTTTTATTGCGATTTTATACTTACTTTACGATTAGCGGAAAAAATCCTAAGTACGAACCTGTATCCTTCCTCAATAACATTCAAACTGAATTTTATTTATAAATGGACTTTTGCTAACTGTGCTTTCCTCATCAAATTAATGAAATGACACAGAATTTTCAATTTTGAACACAAATTTTATAACCAAGTGTACATAATTACAAACAATCAACTAACACGTCATAAATGAACAGAAAACATTTTATGAAACGAAAATTTAAACATGACACATACCAATAATTAGAAAAAAATTATAATAAATGCTCGCAAAGCCCTCCTTAGTTCTCCAATCGTCAATAGCATCTTCTAACTGTAGATTCCAAAGCATTCTTTAACATTGTAGGTGTTACAGTTTGGAATCGGTTAAGTACAAGCTTTCGGAGTTCTTCTTCTATTCCAAAGGTATCTTTGTAAACATAATTTCTTACGTACCCCCAAAGAAAAAAATCCAGCGGGGTTATTTCGGAAGAACGAGTTGGCCAGGGCGTTTCAGAATTGGCGCTTAAAACTCTTTCGGCAAACCTATTTGAAAGGTAATCCTTAACCACCCGTGAATTGTGCGCAAGTGCACCATGCTGCTGAAACCAACAATTGCGTACTACGGCTTAGGGTAAAATATCAAGAGCATCTTCCAAAGTAGAATCTAGTAAATTTAAGTACAATAGTAAAATAAGTATAAAATCGCAATTAAACCATAAAGTGTGATACATGCTTGAATGCAGAATAAAAAGCTCTTCTAATATTATGCATAAAAAAATCAGGACCGTATTTAAAAAAATAAAGTTGATGATGGTTACTCGAAAACGAAACGTCGGATTCCAATTTGCTGTATGCCATGTTAAAGAACGTTAAAAAGTACCTGTAGAAGGTCCTTTTACTTTTCAGTTAACATCAACGACAAAGTAACAATTTGTCAAAAACGAAATCCTGAAAATTCGCTTTTTGTCGCATAACTTCGGAACGGTTCGGAATTTCGTAAGTTTAAAAATTTCATTGTACTAAACTCAAAATTGCCCAACTTTTCTCCCATTTAACCGAAACTCTATCTCTTACCGTTTCCGAAATCCCCATAGTGGCCCTCCTTATCTTGGACACAGTGTATTTTGGGGTTTTTGAAAAGAGAGTAAAATTTCCTAATGTTCCGCCCAGGCAGAAAAAGATTTTATGGATGGTCTGTATGACTGTATAAGTACTAGCTTTTAAAGATCATTTCATGCTGGTACTCGATAGGCCAGCTTTTTTGCAGCCAGCTCTTGGACTATTATGGGAACAGACGTGTGATTTGCACCAGTGTACAACATTAAGAAAGAAGGCCGGCCATAACTCAAACTAGGTATTTGAGATTGAACAGTGAAATAAAATTTTTTATAATAAATGTGGCAAAGTGAAAATGCTGCAAATTATTTCTAATTTCCTATCATTGCCGCCAGAGGGCGCTTCACTGATTTCAAATTAAATTCCCATTTTTTGGGCAATTTTCCTTAGTACTTAATGTACTTATTTAAAAAAATATATCCATTGTCAACTGGCAATCAATATGTAAAATTTGTTTAATGAATTTTTACGATTGCTGTCAAAATAATGGTAGGGGAACCATATAACGTGTGATTGAAAAAAATCGTGTAACTTCGAAACGGGTTGCTTCAATTTGTCAAGATTGGTCTCGAATACTTACTTGATATTACCAAAAAATCCAAAACCACAACAATTTCTTATCTCCGTCTACCAATAGACTTGTTGAAGGAACAAAACTGTTGACTTTTCTAAAAAAATTCAAATGGGTAGTGAACATTTTTTTCACTGCTATTGGAAGGAAAGTTAATAATGGAGTAATTTAAAAAAATATATATGTCAATAGCTCTTATAGTACCGAAGATATAGTGGTAGGTAATATAACAGGCAAATTGAGGTATAAACAAATCGTACGCTTAAAGTTAGAATAAATAAGTAGGCTACGGAAACTTTAATTTCTTTCAAAATTTCTGTGGTCCTGCAACAGTTGCATTTTGAATGCATTCAAAACATGCGGCAACCATCCATTGGAAATTGACATTTTTGCTTATAATATGTACAATGAAATACACTTAATGTCACTTTGTTATCTAGTTTACAACTTTGACATAAAGTTTTCATTTTAAGCGTACGATTTGTTGTAATGGTCAAGTGATACGTCAAATTTCAATAACCCGTCTCTACCGCACGCAAGGGTATTAGAAAAATATTCTTATGATGACTTGGTACAGGAGAAAGTTCTGATGTTTTCATAAATATTGATGATGATGCTAATTTTCGCGCGAATTGTACTTGTACATCGGGTTATAATGTTGGCCACGAGGTTGGCCATATAGGTAATGTTTAAACGATTTAAGTTAAACCATTGTTCACTCAACGGTTAACTAACAAGAACCAAGTCATTAACTTGTAGATCTGCTACGTCTAATAAGTCCTCATGTGCATTAGTTTCATCGTCTTCTCTAACGTCTGCCATGAAATGTTCATCGTCACTGGAATCTTCACGCTCTAAGTTTTCTAATTCATCAGTTTGCATCGGTTGGGACTTTTTCGTACATCTTGTTCGGCTTCACTTATACAACGTGATTTCTCTTTTGGGGGCCCTTTTTTTTCGTTTGACTTAAACTGGTTTACCTACTTTGCTTCACATTTTTTCGACTGCTTTTGAGGTGGACGGTTGTGTGTTGTCCACAAGAGCTTGATTTCTTCTTCTTCTCTGGACCGACGTTTGATGTTTATTTATCAGCATCAGCACTAATCACATTTTTGTTCAAAGGATAGACATAACTTTTACAAACGTAACAAAACGTTAGGTCTATTTTTAAACCAACCTTATACGCGATGTTAGAATCATTCAAAGTCCCCTTTCGTAATCGAAACGCTTCGAAAGTTAAAAATTCAATTAATTGACATTTTTAATTCTATTACCACGGCTTGGTACGGTGCACGTAATTCCATACGTTACAGTTTTTAATCTAGGTTCATTTTGTGTTTGAGAGATATTAGTTGAACGTGTGTGATGTGGTTCTGAGTGATGTGCGATGTCTTCCGTTCTATTTAGAAATTTGCTAAGTATGTGGCAAGTGTTGATGATGATTGTTTTGTAATTGTATGTATATGTTTTTATCTAAGCCTAAAATATGTAAATTATGGTGTATTGTTTTTGGTATAATTCCGGTTGCACTTAGAACTGTAAGAGCAGTTCCTCTTCTCTTAAGTTCCTGTATCATGTATTTTCCGTATTTCTCTGCGTCCGTGTTGGTCAAATTGTTTGTGTTTTGATTTTTTGAATGGTAATATCTATTACGTATATGTATATGTATAGCTCCTATCTAGTGTTTTCAAGTACAACTTTCAGTGTATATTTGTAGTAGAGTGTGTTATCATCAGTAGAAAGGTTGTGTTTTGTAGCTAGTTTTTTGGTGTATTATCTTAGCTACCTCAGCTACCTGATCGTGTTTGTATTTGTACTCTGTTCTTTACGTGTACATGTTGATGTAATGTGTTGTATGGTGTCTCATGTTTGTGAACATTGTCTTCAAAGATCATGTGTAGTAAATATCTTATCTTTAATTACCTAAGTAAGTATATGTTTTCTGTAATTTCCTGTGTTAATGATTTGATCTTATATGGAAAACATGAAACCTTCTTTTGTCATTTACGAGTATATACAATTTTTGAATGGAATACTAACTACCAACGAAAGTAAAGTGAGTCGTTTGGCATTTTCACCGAACAAAATTTGTTAATTCGTTCTGTGTATGTAGTTATTTTTCTGTGTGTATGAGCTGTTTTTTAAAAATTGTGACTTCAGATTTTGATGGCGCATCGAAAAGTAAGCTTGAGTTTGATGGCGCCCGCCGTAACTCTTCAGGAACGGCAAATAGCGTTTGAAATATGAAAATGTTATTACTCCGACATTTATGTTATATGAATTTTATGTGTTTATTAACGCTGAGTAGGTACAAATATCCGAATCAAATTTTGATATCGCTCTTTGATTTTTTCCCCCAGAAAAATATTCATGACTGATAAAAAAGGCTGGAAAATTAAAATGTTTGTTCTTTCATTACAATGCTAGAAGAACGTTCTCAACTGGTTTTTAATGACCTCGTCAAAGACACTACAATTAGTCTGTTATGGTTAGTAAGCATGATTGATGGTAGAATTAAAACCAAATTTAATCAAAGTATGCATTAGGATCCAATAAAATTTGTTTTTTATCTGTGCCTAATTAATTCGGCTTTTAACGTAATTTATTCTTGCAGACAGCTGGCACCTTCATGATTATTTCTAACACGGCACAATATTATAATATGTGAACTGATATCTCCACTAATTAATTTCACGTACTTTCCTCTTGTACAATTTTTTAGTTCAGAAATTGTTTAATTACCTACCCCGTGCCAAATTACCAAATTAGCAAATAAAAATTTCTCCCGAAAAATTACTTTTTATTTATTTTTTAGTCCCAATAAGATATTGCAAAATATATACCTACAATAAACTAGCAACAAATTAAGACTGAGAAAAATTAGTTATCATTTCTTTGTTCTTGAGTTTTCCTTGCCCTTATATTTGTTGATTGTAGCAGGTCAAATCAGATTGGTTTTGAACTTCCTTCAAGGAGCGATTAAAATGATAAATAACTAATTTTTAAGTCGAAGTGTAATTTTCTGAGTAAATTATGCCAGTTCCATTCGTAAACTACCCCTATCACAGTTTAATGTTGTTGAATAATGAATCAACAAAATGAGTAAGACAAAATGGTGTCGATCATAGTAATAAGTCGATGTTTCCGATCGAATCCTTGAATGATATTTTTGATAGTTATCTGAATTTGCAGAAGGCGAGGGGTCAATGGCGAGGCTCAAAAATATAATTTACATATAACTTATTTTTATAATTGAAATATTTGGCGAGGGCCTAGCAAACATGTCAAATTTTAAGGTCGACATTTGTTTCTTTTGCAATGATCTCTAAGGTTACTAATAAGTAAATACTTACTTTGAAATTTACATATTGTACATATTTCAATACTGTGTTTCGATAAATTCGCGATCAAGCAGTAGTAATTTATTTCTACAGATAAAAGTAATAAAAACATAAACAATCGATTACGAAAAGGGCAAATGAATACCAGGAGCTTCGATAAGAGGCGAATATTTACATATTACTGCAGACATTTTCACTCGTCAGCTGTTTGTACAAATTAATAAATAACTTGATAAATTGTCCATTTCTGTAATCAATTTTCTAACCATTAACTTTAAATGCTAGTAACTACACCTTTTTATACTTCAGTAGCTAGAACAATCAATGTAATAATACTAACCAGTGTGCTGATAACAGTGACTTCAGTTCAGATAAGTTTGTAAAATCACTACGCATAAAGATTGATACGGCGCGTCGGTGCAGCTTTACGCGTACAAATTGTTAATATGGCCTTTGTGAGATTTATTTCTTGTTTATGTTCCCGGTTTTTGATTATTACTTTTAAAACAGTCTATTAAGAATTAATTTTTTGTGTTTGCGTTATTTGTTGCCGCTTACGTGAATTCTATCAACATGGGATGTTATATCACAGAATAAAAGACTACTATCGGAGTAAAAATGCAAGGCCTCTGACTTTAGAAGCTTGTATCTCAGTAATTAGCAATCATAATTTAATGAAATAAAGTGCACTTAAAAGACCCTTTATTTCTACAAAAAGGTGTACAGTTTTAAATTTTTACAATACATCGTTAATTTTTTGTATCAGTGTATGTGCGAAAAAGCGCTAATAATGGCTCAAATCGCACAAGCGTTCCACTTTAAAAATTAATTACGGCTATATTATTGAAACTGAGTGGTAGATACTTATATATTTCAAAAATGTATACTTATTTGTCGATGTGAGATGCTTTTCAGGCCAATTGGTTTATTAGTCTTAAAGCTATAATGAAAAAACGACATCTTGTGTTTATTGCTGTTAATTAAAATAAAAGTTAAACAACTGATTCTACAATTTTGATTTTTACACATGTTAAACATATATAAATGACTAATGTACTGCCCAAAAATGAAGAAATTTCACCCTTCAGTTTTTTCGTTATGAGTGACCACTTAAAGTCAGAGGCCTTGCATTTTTACTCCGATAGTAGTGAACCAGAATCGACACTCTGCTAAATACGTGTTGCATATTTTCTTATCGCGCGGACTAACAACTCCGCCTTCTGTGTTGTAGAATATAGCGCGCGCATTGATACATTGTACATTTCAGCTTATGTACCTAGCGGTGCCCGGTGCGTTAAACTCTTATTTCGAGAATTCTATCGGAATTAGTTTTACGCTGAACCGCTTATCACATGCGAAAATGTATGGCAAATATTTTTCGTTTATCACATTTTTTGATACGATTTCAAATTTAGAAAATAATGAGAAAAACTAAAAACCACTCCTCTTTTTACTAGCCTTGCTAATGCAAAAGACAAAGATGATTACACTACACTGGGCGTGGTTGCGCCGAGGAGACCGCCTTGTGCTGGCAGCATAACTTCAAAGGTGCCGACGGAGAGTGTCGCTTCTGTCTCACTAGTGTTTTATTCTGTGGTTCTGTGGTATGGATCCTCATTTGACTAGGAATTTCGTAATCTTGATTCGTACGCTTGTTATTTATGCATTGATTAATGATTATATAATAATCAATGCCTTTAGTAAAAGTAATGATAGTGTATAAGTATGTAATTAGGAAGTGCGGCGCGCGGTAGTTCTTATTAAAAATGTACGTTTTTGTTCTGTAATTGGAGTGTAGGCTTTGGGCAAATAAAGTAATAAATATTACTGTATGTCTGATAAGATAGCAGTGCACTTATAACCAGACTGCAATAAAAAATATTACATAATTTGTTACTTATTTGTTGTTAATTTGTATCGGTAAAAAATTTTTTGTACCATCAAAGATTTTCAAAAAAACGGCACACTGCTGACTTTAAGCGGGCCACAGACTTCGTGATTTTTCATCGGTTGTCGGTCATCGTGCCGACCGTTCGTGCCAAAAACCGTAGTGTGTGGGGTGAAAACTGTCACGATGAACCGTCACGACGAATTTCTGGGGGAGCTTGATTTTTGTCGGTTCGGTGTGTCGGTCATCGTGCTAAACCGATGTGTGTGGGGATTTCGTTCCATCTCGTCGGTTTTAAATCAGTAACGTCCGTCGATGTGATCAATAATTATACCAATTTCCTGATTCAAATCTCAGCTCATTTAATAAATTTATATGTGAAAAACTGCTTTTTTTCAACAGCCACTCTTTGCATCAAACCGATCTTCTTTTATTGTGTTAAATTTTATTGCCAACTGCAAGTGCCGCCGCTACTGCCAAAGAGGATCGGTTTGGTGCAAAGAGTGGCTGTTGAAAAGAAGAAGTTTTTCACATATAAATTTATTAAATGAGCCGAGATTTTAATCAGTAGATTGGTATAATTATATTAATTATTACTCGCAACGAACGGACGTTACTGATCTTAAAACCGACAGGATGGAACGAAATCCCCACACACTTCGGTTTAGCACGATGACCGACATACCGAACCGACGAAAATCAAGCTCCGCCAGAAATTCGTCGTGACACACTACGGTTTTTGGCACGAACGGTCGGCACGATGACCGACAACCGATGAAAAATCACGAAGTCTGTGGCCCGCTTAAGTTTAAACTGGCAGTCCACGTGATAGCGCATCAACGCCAGTAGTGATGCGAATGAAACATCAATATAATTTGGCACGTCGACTGCCAGTTTAAACTTAAAGTCAGCAGTGTGCCGTTTTTTTGAAAATCTTTGATGGTAAAAAATTTTTTTACCGATACAAATTAGCAAAAAATGAATAACAAATTATGTAATATTTTTTATTGCAGCCTGCTATAAGTGCACTGCTATCTTATAGGATAATTATTGTTGTATGTATTTTGATAACGAAAATTTACTTTTTTCGTAGTATGTAATATGTATGTTAGTATGTAGGTATTGTGAAATATCTTTAGGTATTAGCATTACCCTTACTATGATTTTTCCTTAACTGAAGGAATTTCACCCTAAATGGAACCTACTGTGTTAGAAACTCTTGACTCGAGTTCGAACCTGTGCCATCTGGGCGAAAACACGCTTACCTTTAGACCACTTACTAACTAATTGAAAATTATATGATCTCAATAGCATGCATATGAATACGTATGAATAGTAAGAATTACTAATCATGTTTATTATTTAGATTACGTTCATTCTTGTATAAATCAGTGTGTTTTTTAAGGTGTGTGAGGTTTTATCACGATCACTGTCATGATTGGGGCAATTGTTGCATTTTTTGTTTCCAGAGCTCCTTCATTTGTGTTATATTATTAGTAAGGTGTCTATAGTAGTGCTGATTTATTAAATAGCGTTTGTGTTTGATATGGCGATATCTATTAGGTGTAGTGTTTCGTGACAATTCTTATCAATCTGGTAAAGTTTCTCATTTTCCAGTATATTGTCTGGAGTCTATATCTTTGCATGGTTTCGGTGGTTGTGTAGTGTGTTCTTGATAATAGTTCACATTTACACCAGCCTCCTGTGATGTGTTCTATAGTTTGTGGCGCGTGGGCATTTTTTCATACATCTGTATGTATTCTTTCTGTCATCATGGATTTTATGTGATTGCTTGTTGCTATGGCATTACCTTGTGGCTAGGTTGAACATTTCTATTTCGACAAAAAGTCCTTTTCTTAGCCATTTATTTGCTTATCTGTTTGAGGATTTTGCATAATGTTGTGCGTTTGTCGCGCACTGATCCTTCTTATGTGTTCATCTCGGTGTTCATGTTCATATATTGATTCTATTGTACCATTTTCTATTTGTGCCTCCATTTCCACCCTTACTTCTGTTACCTATAATCTGTTTAGTGCATCTATTTCTGTATGTGATCATTTAGTTATTCAAAAGAATATATTACGATAAGTATTGCGCATTGAACAAACTTTTCGAATGTTGTTTTGATTTAAATATGAGTATATTTCCTTTTAGTTTCAGTATAACCTATATGTGTAATTGTTTGTTTTGTTGGAAGGCGAGATATTTGTATGTTTTCTATTCTAACTTTCATAAGTATTTCATTGTTGAGTACTTCTATTAGTGATGTTTGTACCATTTCGTATTGTCTTTTTGCTTTACAATGTTCATCTCAAATTATTTGTTACTATTATTAGTAGGTATTTAACGATATTTGAGGTGAAAATATTGTAATCTATATGTTAACAATTATCAAAAACAAAGTTAGCTACCCTATCTCAAGCTGCTTCTGAAAAAGGACGTAAATTAGCATAAATTATCATATTACTTCAAGTGTCACCTTCAGTAAATTAAATATGTCTTTTGATTATACTTACTTAAAATGTCGCTGTCCATGTCCATACTTCAATATTTTAATTTAATACAGTGACTGTGATACGACAAGATTATGTTAAGATTAGATTATTTCAATAATTTATAATTACTGTTTATGTTACAAAACAGGTATTCTGCTATCTTGATTTTTTTGAAAATGATCGATTTTCAATAACGTATATCTCAAAAACCGTTGGATATTCGACACATATGGAGAGAAATAATTTTTCAGGAAATTTAATTAGCTTTCATTTTCATTTAGAATATTTTGTTCTAAAGTCCACCGTTTCCCGGACATAATCTAAAAACCCAAAAATGCCCTCCCCCCTCCCACATTAAGCTCACCTCCCAGAGGTGGGGACTTTTAGTATGTTTACCTATTCCTAACAGTCTTGAAGACAAAAATTCTCGTGTACTCCATGCACTCTACAATGTAGGTACCTATTCATTGACTGGACTTAATTGCTAAAACAACAATTCCATTTAGTTACCTATACGTTCTATTCGAGGTTCTATTATATTGATGTATGTATATGTTAAGGTAAAAGTATATAATTCGGTAAATGTATATAATTATCAGTTTTTGTATCATTTGAAAAAAAATATACTAAACCTGCAGATAACCTAGGCGATTTAGTGGCAATCTACGTTTAAAATTGGCATTTCTTTTATTTTCAAACTTTGTTTAGTGCCTAAACCAAACCAGGCAATTCTATACTATTACCGGTAAATGTATACAATTACCGAATTATATACTTTTACCTTAACATATATATTAAATTTAAGGACTGCATCTATTGAAATAAATTTATTACAATATTAGGTACTTGTATAACTACATTCCCTTTCAAGTAAAAGTCTATTTTTTTTATTTATTTATTGCCGGCGAATCAACAGTGTTGACATAGACATTGTCAAAAAAATTATTAAAAACATTAAGTATTGCATATTATATACGTATATCAAGTTAAAAAAAAACGTTAGACATTAGCATGCATACACTAACTTATTTCGTAAAAACACTTAGTTACGAGGTAATTTTTGAGCCTTGTCTTGAATTGATGATTAGATTTTGTCTTTTTTATGTCGGATGGGAGTGCATTGTAAGTCATTATGCAGTTGTAGAAAGGACTTTTTTCATATTTTGAAGAACAATGAAGTGGTATGGTGAGGGTGTCACCGTTCCGTGTGAAGTAGGTGTGGTTTTGATTTAGGGGTAGGAAGTAGCTGTAGTTTGTGTGCACAAAGACACATAGTTTGTAAATATAAATGCAAGGAAACGTAAGTAAGCGATTGTTTATAAATGATTCCTTATGTGATGTTAGTGGCTTTACATTAAAAATTAATCGTATTAGTCGTTTTTGTAAAACAAATACTCTTTTGCATTCCGCTACTGCTCCCCAAATAGTTACATTGTAACAGGTACGGGTAAGCTAAACTATAATAAATCGCGTTAATGACACCGAGTTTAGAGATGATTTTAAATGGAGGAAGGCTGCATTAAGTTTTTTACACACATGATCAATATGGGCTTGCCATGTCAATTTAACGTCTATAAAGATTCCTAAGAACTTGGTTGTTTCATAGTTGTGGGGAAGAGCGAGACGCTGGTTTCTGTTTCCAAAGTACATGGTAACGGTTTTATCACTATTTAGAACTAGATTGTTAGTTTTGCACTAGTACTGGAACTGGTTTTTGCGCCTCCCTAATCTTGTTAACTATGTTGTTGACGTCGTTAGCTGAAACTACAATTGTGGTGTCATCTGCATAGCATATCAGTTTGTCAGCTTGGACGGAATTGGGTAGGTCTGCGACATAGAGTAAATATATAAGAGGTCCAGGTCCAAGTACTGGTGTACCCAAGACTGTAACGCGCCGCTTATGCCAAGATTGTAAAGTTTGCAGCACACATTTTCGGCTTGTATGGTGTCAAACGCACGACTTAAGTCAAAGAAAAGCACTGCGGTCAAGTTATTTCTGTCTAATTCTGTATAAATGTAGGTGAGCACGTCAAACGCAGCAGTTTCTGTGGATCTGCCTGGACGGCAGTGCAAAAAAGTATTCCTTCAGTTCGCTCTTTAGTGTAACTATTTCAGGTGTTAACCAACACGGCTTCAGCGATATTTTGTTTCTAACACACGGTTGAGAAACTTCTGGGCATGTGAGATTGAATATCCAAAGAAATTGTTGATGAAACATATCAAATGCCGAATCGATATCCTTGCAAGAGGTAAAGTCCCAGTTTACAGAGGACAGTATAGATTTAAGGTTGTCTAAATTATTAACAGTGATCGCACGCATTTTCCTTATCACACTCCTTTCACTCTTGGTAGCGGAACCAAATTTGTTGCTGAGAATTAGTAGATTGGCAAAATGATCCGATAGATGGGGATTTATGGTTTTAAGGTCAAAATAGGCTTCCGGAATATTTGTCACCAGGTAGTGAATGGCTGACTCCGAGATAGCGTTATTTTTATTATATTATATTGCATCATCCTAATTATGATTCACAAACGTAATGAATTTGTTAATAAATATTTCTTTTAAGGAATTTATGTGATTTACACAACTTCAAATTAACACGGATGTTAATGTAAGTTATAATCGAGGTGAAAATTTGCGCATAAACAACTATTTCTATTTGTGCTATTTATGGCTACATATCTAATAAAACATTATAAATATTAAACAATTGTTTAATACAATTTAGATTACCTACAGCATTTTGTATTGCGGTGGAATTAACTGTCAATAATCTTCCCAACATTCAAATGATACCGTTTTCGTTTATCAAAAATTCTACACCTTTCCTCAACCTCAAACGTAGTAAGGGTATAAGACAATTTAACCTTCAATATAACACAGAGATCAACACAAAGTCAATAAAATCTCACCTTCACCGTAATTTCTCCAGCTCCCTTTGAGGGACAGAGGTTCAGTATTTTCAGATTGTGGACATTCCTCGTATAATGCTAAATATTATACTCTTGCAACGATATTTTCTTTTGTGAAATTAACCAAAATCATTTACTTTCTACAGACTACAGGACCGAGCTACAGGGTGTTCCAGATAGGAGGGGGATTGCATGGGTAACTTTCTTATTATTAAATAGAATAGAATTAAATAGAATTTTTAACGAGATTTTGTACAAAAATACGTTTATATAGCCACTTTCTCGTTTTTGATTTTTTTGCATATGATTAGTGAGAATAATATATCGTATAGTCCGGGAGCCGGCCGCCATTTTTGCAATCAATTAGTATACTTTTTATACTTCGTGAGCGGCTTTATTTTAACGAGACGGTAAACTTTTTCTTCTGCGAAAATGTTCGCAAATGGGTCCTACGGGAGTGGGGAGGGAAAAACACGTTGATTTGGAAATTACAAAAAATGGATGAAATTATTTTGAATTACTTACAAAAAAACTTAACAGTTAGCTTAAAAAATTAACTGAATTAATCAATTTTTTGTAATTACCACATCAACGTGTTTTACCCCTACACACCCCGTAGGACCCATTTGCGAAAATTTTCGCAGAGGAAAAAGTTTGGCCGCTCACGAAGTATTAAAAGTATACTAATTGATTGCAAAAAAGGTGGCCGGCTCCCGGACCAGTAGAGATATGTCATCAAAAAGAGTTTTCGGTACATGTCCGTGTGTCCGTCGGTAATGGCAAAAATTTGTTGTTGTGATCTGCTTTGGAGACTTGTTTATTCTTTTTTCAACGATGTAAGATAATCAGGGCCGTCATTTCAGCTTTTTAACTGGGGTGGCAAGACTTACCGGATGGCCTGGGGTTGAAAGGGGAATCCAAAGGTCCTCTCCGGGAAAAATGTTAAAAACTGGTTTTAAATTTGTTAGATTTTGAAGCTTTTTGAAATTATTTTTACAACAAGTTATTAACTAAACCACATGTACAATAATTATCGTTCACACAGAAGAATTGTCATAAGATGACGATTATAGACATATTTATTACTTATTGCAACTTAGTTTTTACCAAAAAAGGCCATTTAAAGTCTCGAACTTAGTACTTACCCTTTTTTATCACAGCATTTTGTTTTCTTCGAACTGTGTAGCGAAGGATGTCGTATAGTTGAAAAGATATTATAAAGAGTCTATCGTTATTATTTCATTCTTTTTCATCGGTATAACAAATGACATCGCTCTGTCAGCGTTCCTCAGTTCATCATGTTCAGTTAACGACCTCGTCAACACACATGATAAAATTATCTTCTGATGAGCAATCATTAACTGTCTACAAGGAAGGAATTGAAAAATAGATAGCTGATGGCCTAGAGTTACCACTTATTCCCAATTTACAATCAAATTGGGATAATCTAAAAATCGAATCCATTTCATTCTGTGATCAAAAAGATCAGGCTCTATTGATTGCAGCCCAGAAACCTGAATCCAATGGTTGGCTGACGGTCCTTCCTTCCCGATCTTTAGGAACAATGTTGGATAACAATTCTTTCCCTATCTCATTAGCCCTTTGGTTTGGCCTCAATATCTGCTCGCCTCTCAAATGTCAATCTGGACAGAAAGTCAATACTGATGGAATACACGGGTTAAGTTGTGAGTATAGGAAGACATTCACGTCATAGCGAATTAAATAATACTGTGTATCGTGCCCTTCAAACTGCTAAATTTCCTTCGGTATTTCGTGCCTTTAGCAGTGGAATCTGGAAACTTTGGGTCCCTGGTGTGAAGAAGCTTTAAGATTCATTGACAATCTAGGAAAAAAGATTGTTCCACCACAAGAGAGCCCAGATCTAAACGTTACTTGAAACAAAGAATTTCTATAGCGATACAAAGAGGAAACGCTGCATCGATTTTGGGAACATCCCCGAATGTATTTGTTTTGTTTTTATTTATGTGTTTAATATTGGTGAAATGTTAAATGTTAAATTTGAAATATTCTATTAATTTAATTTTACCTTATTTTCAAGTTGTACTGGACTCTCAATTCTGGGGTGGCACCCCTTGCCACCCCCGAATGACGCCTATGAAGATAATGTAAAAGACAGAAGGGCAAACGTTTCATAAGCGTCATAATGTAATGCAGTCCATTCGTAACAAATACTCGCGCCGCTTTAAAAATATGAAACTGTGAAAAAAATTAAAATTTTGACGTATTTCAGTAAACTTAACTAACTATATTTCAAGGTTGTATTATCATTGACTTTATCCAGAAGTCACCCTTTTTTTACGAGCTAGTCGTTATACGTTGTTGTTATGGTAGAATAAATGAAACTTTTAGTTTTGTAAACACTATTAACACGTTTATTTGCCCTAATTCCTTTGATGTTTGTATACTTCCATTACTTCCATCTTACAAAGTTGATGAATAACACGCACATAAAGCTATTCATTTTTCAATCCCTTTAAAACGTTTGTTTTCAGTTTCACCACCTACGCCATTCTCTAGCACAGTTTCTGTATTTACCGAAATTGAGTTGATGCTAGCGTGTGAACGTTAATGCCGTTAATGGCCTCATATTACGATATGTTTGAAACTTCTAATCTGTTTACTTACCTAGGGATTCAATAAGGGTAAGGGGGTTATTTAGATGGATATTTTGACGTTATCGAGTTATCGACTGAAAGCAGGTAACAAATAGAGAGAATAAAATTGTGCGATGTCTGTCATGTCACGGGAATTAGTAAATATTGTAAGTTTGTCTTTGCTATCGTATTATGGACTTCGAAAGTTACTTAAATTAATTTAATTCCTTATCTTTCGTTAATCACATACACACAGGTGTTGTTGACTGCAATAAATATATGCAAGGAGAATCAAACTGCAAAGTTAATAAAGGATTTCTTCACCTACAGTCGAGAGTTCAAGGTCCGTTAAGCTGGCACAACCCCTATAGCACAATCAGTTGAAACGTACCACATAATTTAGTACTCATTTATTACTAAATAATTACCCAAAAGTCAAATTTATTACTGTTGATTTTTTAAAAAAAAAAGTGGTTGTGCCAGCTTAACCGTTAAGCTAGCACAACCCAAAAAAAAAAAAAACTATTAAGTAGCTAACACCACACTAATAATTGATTACTAATTAATTACTCACTATTTACCAAGGACTTAACCACATTTAAGCTCTCAAGCCCCGCGCAGTCCAAAATTAGACCCGCACAGTAATGTGGGGTAACCTACCTCCGCCAAATCGTTATTCGTTATTTTAAACATTTTTCCAATGATATGTGAACGTACCGTAAGACAACTAAGCGTTTGTAATTTGTAAATTAATGAAGGTGCAGCCGGATATCGGATATTGTTTTTTATGCTATGAATGAATTATACCAGCCCTACCAGATAAAAGGCAGCTTGCGATGCACCAATCAAAATACATCGACATTAATTGAAAATCAATCGTAACATAATGTTTGAACATAGGTTAGAAATTGATTACTCCAGCACAATCAGTTCAAATTAATTTTTACATGTATTAATCGATGTATAAATGCTTTAATATAAGTTAGGAATTGATTACTCCAGCACAATCAGTTCAAATTAATTTTAACATTGACTAATCGATGTATGAATGCTTTAAAGTAAGTTAGGAATTTATTACTCAAGCACAATCAGTTCAAATTAATTTTAACATGGATTAATCGATGTATGAATGCTTTAATATAAGTTAGGAATTTATTACTCCAGCACAATCAGTTCAAACTAATTTTAACATTGACTAATCGATGTATGAATGCTTTAATATAAGTTAGGAATTTATTACTCCAGCACAATCAGTTAAAATTAACTTTTACCTGTATTAATCGATGTATGAATGCTTTAATATAAGTTAGGAATTTATTACTCCAGCACAATCAGTTCAAATTAATTTTAACATTGACTAATCGATGTATGAATGCTTTAATATAAGTTAGGAATTTATTACTCCAGCACAATCAGTTCAAATTAATTTTAACATTGACTAATCGATGTATGAATACTTTAAAGTAAGTTAGGAATTTATTACTCCAGCACAATCAGTTCAAATTAATTTTAACATTAACTAATCGATGTATGAATACTTTAAAGTAAGTTAGGAATTTATTACTCCAGCACAATCAGTTCAAATTAATTTTAACATGGATTAATCGATGTATGAATGCTTTAATATAAGTTAGGAATTTATTACTCAAGCACAATCAGTTCAAACTAATTTTAACATTGACTAATCGATGTATGAATGCTTTAATATAAGTTAGGAATTTATTACTCCAGCACAATCAGTTCAAATTGATTTTTACCTGTATTAATCGATGTATCAATGCTTTAATATAAGTTAGGAATTTATTACTCCAGCACAATCAGTTCAAATTAACTTTTACCTGTATTAATCGATGTATGAATGCTTTAATATAAGTTAGGAATTTATTACTCCAGCACAATCAGTTCAAATTAATTTTAACATTGACTAATCGATGTATGAATGCTTTAATATAAGTTAGGAATTTATTACTCCAGCACAATCAGTTCAAATTAATTTTAACATTGACTAATCGATGTATGAATACTTTAAAGTAAGTTAGGAATTTATTACTCCAGCACAATCAGTTCAAATTAATTTTAACATTAACTAATCGATGTATGAATACTTTAAAGTAAGTTAGGAATTTATTACTCCAGCACAATCAGTTCAAATTAATTTTAACATGGATTAATCGATGTATGAATGCTTTAATATAAGTTAGGAATTTATTACTCCAGCACAATCAGTTCAAATTAATTTTAACATTGACTAATCGATGTATGAATACTTTAAAGTAAGTTAGGAATTTATTACTCCAGCACAATCAGTTCAAATTAATTTTAACATTGACTAATCGATGTATGAATACTTTAAAGTAAGTTAGGAATTTATTACTCCAGCACAATCAGTTCAAATTAATTTTAACATTGACTAATCGATGTATGAATACTTTAAAGTAAGTTAGGAATTTATTACTCCAGCACAATCAGTTCAAATTAATTTTAACATGGATTAATCGATGTATGAATGCTTTAATATAAGTTAGGAATTTATTACTCCAGCACAATCAGTTCAAATTAATTTTTACCTGTATTAATCGATGTATGAATACTTTAAAGTAAGTTAGGAATTGATTACTCCAGCACAATCAGTTCAAATTAATTTTAACATTAACTAATCGATGTATGAATACTTTAAAGTAAGTTAGGAATTTATTACTCCAGCACAATCAGTTCAAATTGATTTTTACCTGTATTAATCGATGTATCAATGCTTTAATATAAGTTAGGAATTTATTACTCCAGCACAATCAGTTCAAATTAACTTTTACCTGTATTAATCGATGTATGAATGCTTTAATATAAGTTAGGAATTTATTACTCCAGCACAATCAGTTCAAATTAATTTTAACATTGACTAATCGATGTATGAATGCTTTAATATAAGTTAGGAATTTATTACTCCAGCACAATCAGTTCAAATTAATTTTAACATTGACTAATCGATGTATGAATACTTTAAAGTAAGTTAGGAATTTATTACTCCAGCACAATCAGTTCAAATTAATTTTAACATTAACTAATCGATGTATGAATACTTTAAAGTAAGTTAGGAATTTATTACTCCAGCACAATCAGTTCAAATTAATTTTTACCTGTATTAATCGATGTATGAATACTTTAAAGTAAGTTAGGAATTTATTACTCCAGCACAATCAGTTGAAATTAATTTTAACATTGACTAATCGATGTATGAATACTTTAAAGTAAGTTAGGAATTTATTACTCCAGCACAATCAGTTCAAATTAATTTTAACATTGACTAATCGATGTATGAATACTTTAAAGTAAGTTAGGAATTGATTACTCCAGCACAATCAGTTCAAATTAATTTTAACATTGACTAATCGATGTATGAATACTTTAAAGTAAGTTAGGAATTTATTACTCCAGCACAATCAGTTCAAATTAATTTTTACCTGTATTAATCGATGTATGAATACTTTAAAGTAAGTTAGGAATTTATTACTCCAGCACAATCAGTTCAAATTAATTTTAACATTGACTAATCGATGTATGAATACTTTAAAGTAAGTTAGGAATTTATTACTCCAGCACAATCAGTTCAAATTAATTTTAACATTGACTAATCGATGTATGAATACTTTAAAGTAAGTTAGGAATTGATTACTCCAGCACAATCAGTTCAAATTAATTTTAACATTGACTAATCGATGTATGAATACTTTAAAGTAAGTTAGGAATTTATTACTCCAGCACAATCAGTTCAAATTAATTTTTACCTGTATTAATCGATGTATGAATACTTTAAAGTAAGTTAGGAATTTATTACTCCAGCACAATCAGTTCAAATTAATTTTTACATGTATTAATCGATGTATTAATGCTTTAATATCACTTAGGAATTTATTACTCCAGCACAATCAGTTCAAATTAATTTTTACATGTATTAATCGATGTACTAATGCTTTAATATAACTTAGGAATTTATTACTCCAGCACAATCAGTTCAAATTAATTTTAACATTGACTAATCGATGTATGAATACTTTAAAGTAAGTTAGGAATTTATTACTCCAGCACAATCAGTTCAAATTAATTTATACATGTATTAATCGATGTATAAATGCTTTAATATAAGTTAGGAATTGATTACTTCAGCACAATCGATTAATCCATGTAAAAATTAATTTGAACTGATTGTGCTGGAGTAATAAATTCCTAACTTATATTAAAGCATTCATACATCGATTAATCCATGTAAAAATTAATTTGAACTGATTGTGCTGGAGTAATCAATTTCTAACTTAATTTAAAGTATTCATACATCGATTAGTCAATGTTAAAATTAATTTGAACTGATTGTGCTGGAGTAATAAATTCCTAAGTTATATTAAAGCATTCATACATCGATTAATACATGTAAAAATTAATTTGAACTGATTGTGCTGGAGTAATAAATTCCTAACTTATATTCAAGCATTCATACATCGATTAATACATGTAAAAATTAATTTGAACTGATTGTGCTGGAGTAATAAATTCCTAACTTACTTTAAAGTATTTATACATCGATTAGTCAATGTTAAAATTAATTTGAACTGATTGTGCTGGAGTAATCAATTTCTAACTTATATTAAAGCATTAATACATCGATTAATACATGTAAAAATTAATTTGAACTGATTGTGCTGGAGTAATAAATTCCTAACTTATATTAAAGCATTCATACATCGATTAATACATGTAAAAATTATTTTGAACTGATTGTGGTGGAGTAATAAATTCCTAACTTATATTAAAGCATTCATACATCGATTAATACATGTAATAATTAATTTGAACTGATTGTGCTGGAGTAATAAATTCCTAAGTTATATTAAAGCATTCATACATCGATTAATACATGTAAAAATTAATTTGAACTGATTGTGCTGGAGTAATAAATTCCTAACTTACTTTAAAGTATTCATACATCGATTAGTCAATGTTAAAATTAATTTGAACTGATTGTGCTGGAGTAATAAATTCCTAACTTACTTTAAAGTATTCATACATCGATTAGTCAATGTTAAAATTAATTTGAACTGATTGTGCTGGAGTAATAAATTCCTAAGTTATATTAAAGCATTAATACATCGATTAATACATGTAAAAATTAATTTGAACTGATTGTGCTGGAGTAATAAATTCCTAACTTACTTTAAAGTATTCATACATCGATTAGTCAATGTTAAAATTAATTTGAACTGATTGTGCTGGAGTAATAAATTCCTAACTTACTTTAAAGTATTCATACATCGATTAGTCAATGTTAAAATTAATTTGAACTGATTGTGCTGGAGTAATAAATTCCTAAGTTATATTAAAGCATTAATACATCGATTAATACATGTAAAAATTAATTTGAACTGATTGTGCTGGAGTAATAAATTCCTAACTTACTTTAAAGTATTCATACATCGATTAGTCAATGTTAAAATTAATTTGAACTGATTGTGCTGGAGTAATAAATTCCTAAGTTATATTAAAGCATTCATACATCGATTAATACATGTAAAAATTAATTTGAACTGATTGTGCTGGAGCAATAAATTCCTAACTTACTTTAAAGTATTCATACATCGATTAGTCAATGTTAAAATTAATTTGAACTGATTGTGCTGGAGTAATCAATTCCTAACTTACTTTAAAGTATTCATACATCGATTAGTCAATGTTAAAATTAATTTGAACTGATTGTGCTGGAGTAATAAATTCCTAAGTTATATTAAAGCATTAATACATCGATTAATACATGTAAAAATTAATTTGAACTGATTGTGCTGGAGTAATAAATTCCTAACTTACTTTAAAGTATTCATACATCGATTAGTCAATGTTAAAATTAATTTGAACTGATTGTGCTGGAGTAATCAATTCCTAACTTACTTTAAAGTATTCATACATCGATTAGTCAATGTTAAAATTAATTTGAACTGATTGTGCTGGAGTAATAAATTCCTAAGTTATATTAAAGCATTAATACATCGATTAATACATGTAAAAATTAATTTGAACTGATTGTACTGGAGTAATCAATTTCTAACCTATGTTCAAACATTATGTTACGATTGATTTTCAATTAATGTCGATGTATTTTGATTGGTGCATCGCAAGCTGTCTTTTATCTGGTAGGGCTGGTATAATTCATTCATAGCATAAAAAACAATATCCGATATCCGGCTGCACCTTCATTAATTTACAAATTACAAACACTTAGTTGTCTTACAGTACGTTCACATATCATTGGAAAAATGTTTAAAATAACGAATATCGATTTGGCGGAGGTAGGTTACCCCACATTACTGTGCGCGTCTAATTTTGGACTGCGCGGGGCTTGAGAGCTTAAATATGGTTAAGTCCTTGGTAAATAGTGAGTAATTAATTAGTAATTAATTAGTAATCAATTATTAGTGTGGTGTTAGCTACTTAATAGTTTTTTTTTTTTTGGGTTGTGCTAGCTTAACGGTTAAGCTGGCACAACCACTTTTTTTTTTTAAAAATCAACAGTAATAAATTTGACTTTTGGGTAATTAATTAGTAATAAATGAGTACTAAATTATGTGGTACGTTTCAACTGATTGTGCTATAGGGGTTGTGCCAGCTTAACGGACCTGAGAGTTCAAGTAGGTATATTTTTAGTAACTGCCGCGGTGGCGTAGGTAAAATAGTTATATATAGTATACCATACCTAAATAGTATCTATGTATGCACTTTCTTTTGTTATTAAAATACATACATGTTATTTTTGGCGGAACAACTTATCTTACTAATTGCACATTGGTTTCCGTTACATTATTATTAGCAAAAGCATTGACTAAAAGAGTTTAATCAACGGCAAAAGTAATGTGCCCCCCTGCGAATTGTGATTAGTGATTACCTACTTCATGAAGCCTTTCAGCAAGTGCATTCTATATTTAACACATGGAAGTGCCGCTTAACAAATCTGCGTCATTAACAAATTCAAATTGAGTTGTATGTCACGTAACATTTGTATGTTGTAACATATTTTTTTCAAATGGGGATACTATACTATTTTTGATTTTGTGCTTTAATTAACATTAATAATAGGGATGCGGATGGCCATGAAAATTTCGTCATGTTGTGGAATTCATTTTATCCACAGCAACATTTTAATTGTATCATTGCACATTGTGCATTTTGAGAACACGAACACATCTAAATTACACCGCTCAAAAATAAAATCTAATCTATAATTTGGTTATTTGCCAGTAATCTAAGTAATTACAGTTGTAAACAATAATTGTATAATTAGATAAAATATAGCATTTTGAAAACGGCAATTTCAGCGTAAAATGTATAATTCGAAGTGTTTCCATAAATAATATTAAGGCATCGCGCAAAATAGCTATTTTTGTATTGACGGAGTGAAGGAGGCGATAACATAGAAAAACCAATTAATTTGTTTAAAATCAGATAACTTAAAAACGATAAGGTATTGAGATAGGACTTATTGAAGAAAATAGGCCTAAAATTATCTGCAGCATCCAAAAATGTCAAAATATACAGGGTGTTTCATTTGGAAAAATTGAGTTTTACGGTGGTTTTACGACATTTTCTAACAAAATTGAAATATAAATTTAGAACACCTTGTATGACGCTTAATCAAAATACTTACTTTTTATAAATTGCCCTATAGGGTTCAACAAATTAGATATCAATTGTTCTTTAATTATAACTTTTACTGTGCTTAATAGGGTTAATTCACTCGCGAATGTAAGGTTGTTTTTTAAAAAATTGTCATAAAATGCTGAATATCTGGAAAACGACAAAATATTGAGATAGGACTTATTAATGAAAAATGACCTAAAATTAAGCGTAAAATCCAAAAATGTGAAAATATACATGGTGTTCCATTTACAATAACAAATTTAATTCAACTTCCGGTACAACCGAAAGTGCGATCAAAATAATATTTTAGATGGATTCGTAATGTCGAAAAAATCCCAATTGAAAAATTTCATAATTCTTTTTTTGTAATTTTTGAGAAACGTCTAATGGCCCGTCGTCGTTTTTTAGGCCTTGGGCCGCACTATTTACGCCCGCAAATTACTGCATAAATGATCTAATTTTAATAAGATTTTACAAAAAAAATTTTTGTTTTCTGTCAAAATATTAGAGCGTCGCCGTATCCAAAAACTCATTCACCAGAACTGGTGTCACTTTAGTTTTTAACAATACATACATATTACAGTTTATTGGTGACAAGTCAACATGAATTTAGCAGCAACATCTGAAAGTGTGATTTACTGTTTTGTAATAAAAAATAATAGAACAGAACAATATACGTCGGAACATGAAAATAAATCTTGCTTGCAGTTGAATACCCGAAAATACCTCTTGATGTATCTAATTTCAAGTGTGATGAAAGAGTGTCCTTTTTGTGTTTATGATATTTCATGGCATAGATTTAGTTTTCCAATTAGCTGATTGTATAGAATGAACAAAATTGAAGAATATATGTATAAGTATACCGTTGATGGGTGGATTTTCACCGAACAAATTGTTCGTTTGAATTCGTTTTGTGTGTGTGTAGCTTTTTTGTGTTAGGAATTTTAAAATTATAATTTCATATTCTGATAGAAAAGTAATCAAAGATTTTTATGCCGCCTGCCGTAACTGTTCAGGAACATCTTCAAAATGGCGTCTGAAATATGAACATTTTATTACCCCGACATATGATATATCAATGTTATGTTTTTTAACGCTGAATACGAATATCCAAATTATCTCTTTTTGACTATAAATATTCATGACCGCTTGACTCTTGACTCTTGAATTTTATATCTGCAGTGTTGAGTTTTGGTTTTCATTTTGT
The DNA here is from genome assembly GCA_036250285.1 of Pyrocoelia pectoralis. Lineage (NCBI taxonomy): Eukaryota > Metazoa > Arthropoda > Insecta > Coleoptera > Lampyridae > Pyrocoelia > Pyrocoelia pectoralis. Next base: position 64,880,590 of record CM070074.1, read on the forward strand.
CTTGTTCAATCGCCATGTAACAACTTTGGATCATTTTTTTCTGCTGTAATCAACATCTTCCGATTCCTATAGCCACCAAAGAAAAATAAAGAGCAGTTTTTTCTTTAAAAATTGGTGTTACTGTGTGTTTTCTCTCCGATGAAGTTTTCCTAATTTCTTTTGCTCTTGGGTCGTTCAAATTTCAGTAGCCATATTTCTTCCAATGAGGCACCTTTTTATGATTTAATGTTTAGTTTCTTTTGTTTTCCCATGTTGAGCCATCGCCATTAAACTTATTAAACCAAGATCAGCTATTTTGGACCTTTACCAAATTATGGCGATACGCTTTTATGTCCAACTTTTGTTCGTTACGAATTATTTTCCGTTTGAGACAGTAGTAAAAAATCACTAGGTTAGATGAGCATTATTAATAAACAACCAACGTGTATAACGGCCACTGAAGATTACACAATAGGTACATATATATTTTAAATATGTAAATAATCGTAGCACGTGTAGTAGTGAGTAAACATGTGGGAATATATAGTTGCGGTTTTCTCCAATTATACCATCAATTTTAACTACATAGTAAATATCTACAGAAAGTTGTTAGAGTAAACAAACAATAACAGTATAACAAATATAGGGTGAGTAAGTCAAAAAATTTGTGTAACTAATAAAATATAAACGAATAAATTTACAAATAAAGCCATATAAATAGTACTCGCAGTGTCCATGTGCAAGTTTCACTCAAAAGTGGGATTTGCCCAATATTTTAATAGTTGTTATTGAATTGTCCATAAATTATTAGATTTTACGATGATGTGGAAAATCCCAGTGTAAATCTAACTTCAAGGGCGCGATAAACACATTTAATCTCGTTATATCCTATTTTAATATTTTTTGCCGATCTGCATTTTACATTAAATGTTGTGCCCAGATTATGTGCACCTGCTAATTTTTGAATCAATTCCAAAATACTATGAACGCGAGTGTTGATACGATTCATGTTATGGGTTGTTCGTGTTTTTAAGTTTAAGCGCGTACTTTTTTTTGATTATATCCAAAGGTTATCAAAGGCGTCTAGAGTTTATAGTAACACATCCTTTTACTACCTACATATTTGTCTTATCAATAGTGTTAATCTAACTTCATAGTAGAATTTTTGTTTTTATTTTCGAAATTTTCTAAGTAATTTCCCTGACCTGTTACGTCAATAAGCATAACATATCCTTAATTATTTATCAATTATTATCAGTCACAATGTTGTGACTTTGAACAGGTTTATTTTTTTGAAAATTATTATTAGACAAGGTTACGATGTGATATTATAAATTATCGAACATTTGTAAATATGTACTTTTCTGTCTTGATTGTCTTTTCATTTATTGGCCTTACGTGACTGGATGCGTGTGCATAAATCTAATTGGTAGTCATCACGTCTTGCAACTATAATAGATTAATATTCAATTTGAAATGTCTATAAAAATCGAATGGTGTGCAATAACAATGGCGCATAGACAAAGTGAACAATTAATTACAAGTTTATTGATGTTCCGAAACTGTTTTCGCATCGAGGATTTCCACTAATATCCATATTACAACCTGGATGCCGTTTCGTTTCTTGCTCTTCGTAACATCTCTTCATTAATGGTGTACCAAGAAAAACAAATTCTAGGCTTACTTTTTGGACAAAAAGGCTCTAGACCAAGAGAGAAAGGATCAGTGAAAAACAGTTTCAGTAATTCTGTTCAGTTCTTCAATTATGACAATTCTGATCGGTTTTGAGTCCATCACCAGTTGAAATTGAAACTGATTTCATGGGTGTCGCTGTATACATAAAATTTAAATAAAACATTGTTGTATAAACACAAAAAAGTTGTCAATGGATAGAGGAAGGTTTATTGTAGGGCTCTCCTGATAGGGATTTTTAAATTTTTCACAAAGTTTTTTGTAAAATTTGTTTGAAGTTGCTTAATATTCATTCAATTTCACGAATATTTTACAAGAAATACGAACAAAAATGGAAAATTCTAATACACGAGAGCCCTACAAGAACCTTTCCTCTTTGCAATGACATATTTTGTATTTCGATAAAACTATTTATTATCCAAATTTTATGTATATTTCTAAACCCATGCAAGCGCTAAAATTTGCATAGTGCGTTGATAAACTTTGTAAAAAATTAAAAAATCCCTATCAGAAGGGCCCTACAAGTTGTTGTGGTTATACAACAATGTATTATTTCAATTTTATGTATACATAAAAACCAATTCAATCAGTGTCAATTCCAACTGGTGATAGACCCTTAAGAGTTTACTTCAATTCGTGTTATTTTTATTGAGGATTAGATAATACAGTATCATTTATTAATTATAAGCTATTAAATATCTTAAACCCGATTAACTAACACCTTTAAAAAATTCAGAAGAATAATAAAGCGTGCGTAAAATAAAACGTTAAATTCGTGATCTCCTTACCTTTCATCATCTTGCATTACATTGATACCGATCATTACTATAAAAACAGGGGGAACGTTTCAAAAGGATTCATAATACAAATAATGTAGTAAGCAAGATGTATTACGAGAGGGTGGGGTATGCGAGGGAGGAGGTAGAATGAAGGAGGGAGGAAGGAAGAGAGATGGTGGAGGAGGTGGCCATGAGGGATAGGGATGTGCAAGGGCAGGAAAGGAGAGAGAAGATAGCCGGAGGGAGATATAATGAGGGATATGGAGAGATCATGGTAGAGGGCAAGGCCAAGTACCTGACAGGGGAGATGGGTCTGAAGGAAAAAAGAATTGTAGCGAGGTTTAGGTGTGGAAACGAGGAGAGAGAGAATAGATATTGGCGGGAGGAGGAGGAGAGAGTGTGCAGAATGTGTAGGGAGGGGAGGGAGAACATGGCACATATGTTAAGGGAATGCGAGGAGATGAGAGAAGAGAGAAGGGTAAGAAAGGAGATACTAGGAGCGAAGGGGGAAGGGTTGGGATGGATGAGGGAAGTGTTAGAAAGGAGGGAAAAGGTGGAAAGTAGGGGGAAGGACAGGCGGGAGTAGTTGTAAGAGGGGGAATAGAATCTTGTATTTATTTGATTATTATGTAAGAAAATACAATAAACCTATTTTGATTTGATTAGTGAGCAAGATGTCAAGTTATTGTGTATAGTGTATAAAGCACTAGAAAGATGATGGGTTATTTTCATGTAGGTATCTAATTGGGGCCGGGACACTACGCCGAATGCCCACAACGCCAACACGATTTTTTGATGTCCCATATCGCCGACTAGAGACACTACGCCGACGGACACTACGCCGACTGTGCCCACATCGTCGACAAGTGTACAAGGGACACAAAGCCGACCATGCCCACATCGCCGACGGACACTACGCCGACAGTGCCCACATCGTCGACAAGTGTACAAGGGACACTTCGCCGAATTTTTATTTTAATTGCAGAATGCAAAATGCAAAACTTAAACGTTGATTACCACTAATAAAGCGCCTAGGTTATTTGCAGGTTTAGTATATTTTTTTTCAATTGATACTTTTTCATAGTCATGTGCAACATTTAATTACGCAAATAAGTTTAAAAATAATGATATTACGTTAGGTAATTGGAATTGAAATTGCCGGCGTTGTGTCCACAGAGAAAAATTCGGCGAAGTCTCCCTTTCCCTTGTACATACACTTGTTGACGTTGTGGGCACTGTCGGCGTAGTGTCCGTCGGCGTAGTGTCTCTAGTCGGAGATATGGGACATCAAAAAATCGTGTCGGCGTTGTGGGCATTCTAGACGGAGAGCTGGCATGCAAATTCGGCCATGATCTAATATAGTTAGGATTTATAAGGGGAATGGATGACCCGGTGGTGTGTATGGTAAATTTCGTGGAGCCAGAACTCTGGGGTGACAAGGGGAGGGTGGGTGGACGGCCAAAATTGCAAAGTTTTTTTTAAAAATAAATGATCGAATATAGTTCTGGGTATTGGCACAGCTATAGCCTTTACCTATATAAACATTACTGAAAAACTCCCAGAACAATAGGGAAACATGAAACACCGTCACAAGCAAGCATACATGTGATTTAAAAAAAAAAATTGTATGATAACATATAGTGCTGGCAATTTTTTTACATATTTTGCATGATCCCAAAGACACATAAGCAAACTTACAGAACTCAAATCCTACAAAAAATAACGAAAAAAAATATAATTATGTGCACATCATACAAAGTGGAATTTATATCTGTGCGGTTGTCACAACATTATTATAAAATGATCAAATATAATTGTAGGAAGTAGCATATTCTATATTCACGCATGTAACATGTAATAACAGAATCAAAAAACTTGGAATATTAATATATTAAATATTTCGATGTTGTACAGGGTGTACAATTAAGAAACGAGGCCGGCCATAACTCGGAAACCATTTGAGATAGAACAGTGGAATAAAAAAATTTATAATAAATGTGACCAAGAGAAAATGCTGAAAATTATTTTCAATTTGCTACCATTGCCGCCAGATGGCGTTTCACTGATTTAAATTTGAAATTCCCATTTTTTGACAATTTTCCTCAGTAATGTGTTTAAAAAAATATATTCATTGTAAACTAGTGATCAATACATGGCGGCCTGAATGTGTTTACATTTGATCAGCGTGTGATTTTTATTTTGATTTAGCAAGTTGCTAGGATACCACCGTTGAGTTGATATAAACCCGCCCACAATTTTGCCTCTTAATGGCGGATAATCGCCGCTTGTCGTCACTGTTTGTAATAAAGTCACTGTAGTGATCAATATGTAAAACTTTGTTTAATGAATTTTTACGATTGCTGTCAAAATAAAGGGAGGGGAACTAAATTACAGGTTACTGGAAAAAATCGTGTAACTTCGAAACGGGTTGCTTGAATTTGTCAAGATTGGTCTCGATGTAAAGACAATACTTGATATTACCAGAAAAATCCAAAACCACAACAATTTCTTATCTCCGTCTATCAATAGAGGGCGCAACTTGTTGAAGGAACAAAACGGTCGACTTTTCTAAAAAAATTCAAATGGTACCAAATATTTTGTTCACCGCTATTTCAAGGAAAATTAATAAGGGAATAATTAAAAAAAAAATTACGTCAATAGCTCTTATAGAACCGAAGATGTGGTTTATACCTCAAATTGCCTCATATATTACCACATTTTTGACTATATCTTCGGTACTATAAGAGCTATTGACAAACTTTTTTTTTAAATTACTCTCTTATTAATTTTTCTTCAAATAGCTGGAACAAAATATTTGGTACCATTTGAATTTTTTTAGAAAAGTCGACCGTTTTGTTCCTTCAACAAGTTGCGCCCTCTATTGGTAGACGGAGATATGAAATTGTTGTGGTTTAGGATTTTTTGCTAATGTCAAGTATTGTCTTTACATCGAGACCAATCTTGGCACATTCAACCAACTCGTTTCGAAGTTACACGGTTTTTTCCAGTAACCTGTAATTTAGTTCTCCCTCCCTTTATTGTGACAGCAATCGTAAAAATTCCTTATACAAAGTTTTACATATTGATCGCTAGTTTACAATGAATATATTTTTTTAAATACATTACTGAGGAAAATTGTCAAAAAAAATGGGAATTTCAAATTTAAATCAGTGAAACGCCATCTGGCGGCAATGGTAGCAAATTGAAAATAATTTCCAGCATTTTCTCTTGGTCACATTAATTATAAAATTTTTTATTTCACTGTTCTATCTCAAATAGTTTCCGAGTCATGGCCGGCCTCGTTTCTTAGTTGACCACCCTGTACAACATCGAAATATTTAATATATTAATATTCCAGGTTTTTTGATTCTGTTATTACATGTGTGAATATAGAATATGCTACTTCCTACAATTATATTTGATCATTTTATTATAATGTTGTGATGTGACAACCGCAGATACCACTTTGTATGATTGTGCACATAATTATATTTTTTTTCGTTATTTTTTGTAGGATTTGAGTTCTGTAAGTTTGCTTATGTGTTATTGGGATCATGCAAAATATGTAAAAAAATTGCCAGCACTATATGTCATCATAAAATTTTTTTTTTTTAAATCACATGTATGCTTGCTTGTGACGGTGTTTCATGTTTCGCTATTGTTCTGGGAGTTTTTAAATAATGTTTATATAGGTAAAGGCTATAGCTGTGCCAATACCCAGAACTATATTCGATCATTTATTTAAAAAAAAAACTTTGCAATTTTGGCCGTCCACCCACCCTCCCCTTGTCACCCCAGAGTTCTGGCTCCACGAAATTTACCATACACACCACCGGGTCATCCATTCCCCCTATAAATCCTGACTATATTAGATCATTGCCGAATTTGCATGCCAGCTCTTAGACTATTCGGCGTAGTGTCCCTAGTCGGCGATATGGACCATCAAAAAAGCGTGTCGGCGTTGTCGGCATTCGGCGTAGTGTCATATGCCCATCTAACTTACTGAACTGTTCCCATGTCTTTGATACTATTATCCGCATTGTTGCGTTTTCTATTTTTACTTATCAAGCATGTTCCAAAATAGTATCTATATTAAAGTATAAGTGGATAAACTGGTCTTTAAAACACGCGCGAGTTTTCAAGCACGACGGCGCAGCCGAGTACTAATAATATGATTGTAAGTATCTACAACCGTACACCTTCTCGAAAATCTGTGGTAGAAGTTCTTCATAATCACTAAAGTACCACCGCCTTCTGCATCATTAACTGGATGGAAGTTTGGGACAGTTGGTAACCGTGAAATTTTAAAAAGGTGTGTTGGGAAAATGTATTTGGTTGATATAAAGAAATACTTCTATTTCATGTCTTCTCTCAGGCACCATTCCATGTGGCATTTCGCCTTTGTCGCTTTTGTCGGGAACACTTCATTCTATTTGGCTTCGAGCCAAAAGCGCCAACCCAAGATCGTTATTTATAGAGCAATTTCGTGGGAAAAACATAAACGCATTGCATCGATTCCAAATAAACGAATTTCGTGCATTTTATACTACCATATTGATTTATTATCAAAACTCGCTGTTTATTCACCACTAGGTAATATGCTCCGATATTCAGTTATATTTTGGCAGCTTACCTTGTCTTACTTTGTCCCTTATTATCTTATACAGGGTGCGGCAGCATAACTTCCTTTTTTCAAAACTTAATAAAACCCATTGTATGAATCAGAAAATTTTTATTCGTTTTTTATAATACAGGCACATACATAAAGTTTTGTTTTACTCGGTTCTGAAGATCAAATCAGTTAGGTGACGTCCCCCATTCTCCATACACTGAGTAAACCGATTTCTGGCGTTTGTCATGACTCCTGCCAGCATAGCAGGCGTTATGTTGGCAATTTCTTCCTGGATGTTGGTCTTCAAATCTTGTAGGGTCCTTGGACGGTTCACATAAACACGGGATTTCAAAAAACCCCATAGGAAAAAATCACAAGGGGTCAAATCGGGAGAGCGGGCCGGCCACTCCAAATCGCCCCTAATTGAGATAAGGCGCTCTGGGAAGTGTTCCCTCAAAACAGTCATCGATGCTCTTGAAGTGTGTGCCGTTGCTCCGTCTTGGTGGAACCAAGTGTCCCCTAAGTCCAACTCATCTAGCCGTGGGGAAAAAAATTCCTGGGTTGCGATCACAGAACATCCGCTCGAAAAGTAGACCTCAACCGCAAACGCACGCTCCTCACTGTTCCAACGCATGATGACGACTGAACTGTGCCGGCACAAAACTTTATAGTCCCGCCTCTCGAACGAGACCACTAGCGCTCCGCTACGACATCAACTGACTAAATGGCGCACATTTTAAAAAAGGAAGTTATGCTGCCGCACCTTGTATAAACGTACTATTTTAGCAGGTTTCTACCAAAGCTGAAATAGGAGAAATTTTTTAAATAATTCAGTCCCTCCGTTTTGTCATTAATTTTTTTCATTTTAGCGGTTTGTTTGGAGTTCTAGATTTTAAGTTGTACCTATGGTTGTTATAGGTTATAGAGAAGGTTTTGTATTAGATGAATCATTGGAATACGCTGACGAATACTGCAAAGTCAACAACATTTATAATATATTATGTAGGTAGTTAAAAAACGGTAGAATAAAATATGTGAGCTGCAACCTCCAATTTTGTTCCAAGATTCCTAAGAAAAATGTCATTTACATTTTTTTTGTATTTAATTTACTCAAAACGTTAATTAATCTAAATGAACGATTGCAATTCGATTTTATTTTGGAGGTTGTTGGTCATTGGGTCATATTTACATTTCCTGATGAGTGTTACGTTAGATTACAATGATGACCTAATTTCCATTGTTAATTTACTTTAATATGGGAATTTATAATAAGAATCGTTACCGTGTTTTTATTGTGTGTTGTCACGCTAGAATGAATTATTTATTATGGTTTGTCTAGTCATGAATGTTTATGAGATTCAGATTGACTTTTTTGTTTTGTTTGCCAGACAATACAAGGTAACTCACGAACGGAGAGCAAGAATGAACAACCTTCTTATTACCAAATAAGATGAATTAATAACTGAAAATTTTTTTTTAACATTTTACAGAAACATTTCGAGGTCTCCTGAAGAATTTAAAAATAAAATCTGATCGAGGTCATTTTCGACTATACAGAAAGTAATGTTTCTCTTATCTTACGATACTAAAATTTATGCACAAACTGTATAATATAAAATATAATGGAAGTTCTATTATAATACTTCGACACTATTTTTTAATGATACAAGATGATTTGTGTGTCTAATTTTAAAAATGGGTAGCATTTTTAGTTTTGAAGACTTTTGTACTCTTATCATTGAATAAATACTTATTTATTCAATGCTCTTATGTTTTGGCTTTGCGACACCTACAATGCTATCTCAGTTTTTATAAGAGCTTGGTTGAATTAGATAACTTTTAATTATTTTTACGCAAGTTGCAAATCACTTGTGTATTTTGTTCTCTCGGCCACACTATGCTCCTCGCATTGCTTCTCGCGTTGCCCGTCGTGTTGCCGCGAATATTGAATATTGAGACGCTAGGTTTGTAAAATAACGCTGATAGTTACAGAAGGGAAGAAAAGTTGAAACTTGGCAAAATCATTCTCTAGGATATTCTGGTAAGTTATTAAGGCCGACCGCACATTGAACGCAGCACAGCACAGCACAGCGTAGCACAGGGCAGCAGAGGAAAACTATTCCTCGACTCTGCGACTAATGGTCACCGCATATTGAAAGCAGGGATTTTAATTTCCTCTGTGCAGTTTTCGGGTGAAGTACGGAATTATGAGTAAATTTATTTCGATTCTGTATTAGAATCTGATTCGGAAATGGAAACCGTAATACAGTAATGCAGTTTGATTACGAAACGTAGAAAGTCTGTATGGATGCATGATTATTTAAAACAAGGGAATACCCAGGGGGAGTTTCTCCTTTTAAAGGGACTAAATAATAGTCGAAGAAAAATCTATTTTCGTTTAAACAAGGATCAGTTTGTTGAAATACATACGCTTATAGGGTACTACGCACGATATAAATACTAAAGATAGGATGTTGCGCATGGTGGGCGGTCCGCAAATATGACGCGTGACGTCACTTGTAGAGTGAATTACATTTGAGGAATACTCATTTGATGTGTTTTTCGTCTGTACCGAGTTTATTTTTCGAGATACAAAAAATTCCATAAGAACAAATATGCTCCTTATGATGTCTTTTATATGTAAAAAATAATAGGGTAGCTCAATCTCTCTCAGTTAACCTGAAAAATACTTGTATAAAATATCATAATTACGTCTGATGGTGTTTGCGCCGCGACGACACAAAAACGGTGCTAGATAGAGGAAAATTGCATATGAACAAATTTGTAGAGCACAAAATTTACTAAAGAAAAGTCCGCGGTAGGGTGTCACGATCTTCGATAGTTAAAGAGTTACAGGTGTCCAAAATGATGCAAACGTTATTCGCGCAACTGTCCATACCGCTTTTTCCCAAACTAATGGAGATAATTACACCCTCCCGCGGACTTTTCTTTAGTAAATTTTGTGCTCTACAAATTTATTCATATGCAATTTTCCTCTATCTAGCGCCGTTTTGGTGTCGTCGCGGCGCAAACACCATCAGATGTAATTATGATACTTTATAGGTACAAGTATTTTTCGGGTTAACTCAGAGAGATATCTGCGCCTGTACCGATATCTGCAATAATAAAAGCGATGTGAACAGTAACATAACCGAGGACAATCCATAGGTCCATCCATAATTGTCAATATCTATCAATAAACGTACGAATAAAAATTATTTAAATGTGATTTATAGGTGAAATCACGCTTTATTGCAAATATGACCTTTGACCTCATTTATTAGCCATGACCAAAGTTTTTCTTCATGGGGCCGCTTCTAATATTAATAAGTGGGGCCTAATGTGACTATATGGGAAGTTTCACGATTTCTTCCAACTTGTAACTAAAATCAACCTTAGCGTCCCAGCTATAGCAGCCACACACTCTCCTACTCGCGACATTAATCGCCGTTCTCCTAATTGCAGTACATATTTGCCTTGCAATGGACGGGACGTTGACATTGCTGCAGCGGCCGCCTTATGCCTTTACAGCATAGCAAATTATTTAAATGTTTTAACAGAAAACAGTGTATCTAAACGACGTCGTCGTGGCCGTCAAAGGAGATGGTGGATGACATCGATGCATCGTTGCAAGTACTTTATTTATTGAAATTACAATTAATTACTGTAGATGTCTAGATGATTACGTTGAAATGGATAGTTTTTACCATTCGACCATTCATTTACGGACATGATGTTTAATTACTTCTTATTTAAATACACGTGTCTGCACAATCGCTCTGCGCACACTGTCTTCGAAGGTTCAACGCGAGTGTGTGGCTGGTCACTCGCGATCGTATTGCCTCTCCTTTGACTCGCGCTACAAAAACCGACACAAAATAGATCGCCGGGCAGGACGAGCAGCAGGACGAGTGGCATGACGAATAACGCAGCCACACTACGTCTCTGCCCACTTCCCTTGCTACTTCTCTCGCCGCACTCGTCGAGTGTGTGGCCGCGGTATTACAATTTTTGAAAAATGTGAGAAAACCAAAAAATATTTTCTTTTTTTCGAATAACTCCGTAAGCGTTAATTTAACATGTTTTAAACTTTCACATTATTAAGACACTTCTTTGATGAGAATTGAGAACTCATTTAGGTACATTAATTTATACTCCGATCGTTTTTGTTTTTCAGTTATCCATCATCTTTTGTTTTTCTTATAGCCTCCATCTTAGAGTATTTACAATTATGATAGCTCTTGCATATCCTTTCCAGCGATATCCCTATTGCATTAAAAAAACGATAGCAATCAAAGTAGTTACAAGTTAACAATGCATAAAATTTTTCGATATTTTGTTTATCATTTTATTAATATATATGCTTGGTAATGGAGATTAACGAAGGACAAAGTTTTGGCGTTTATTTTTTCCAAAAGTAGACCAGGGTGCTAATCTTTTTTAAAACACCATGGACTTGTTTTCCAATCGTGTGAAATAACTATCACTATTTGTAAACAGAAAATTCATATTTAATTAACCAAAGAATGTTTGAAGGAAGCTTTGGTTTCAAATGTCCTGGTATGGTCGAGCGTATGGTAGGTACATAAATAATTCATATTCTATTTTACCAATTTTAAATCTTAAAAATAAGTCACTAATTGGTTTCTTTATTTTCGGTAATAATTTAAATGACAGCTGCTATTTACAACTCTAACAAAACCAAACAATCTTTTGTGTACGCCAAATTTTAAGACTGCAACAGTTTCATAAAATGTGGTTTCAACAAGATGGCTTCGCAGCGTGTAATATGAAGGAAATTGAATGATTTTTGGAAAACATATTTCATACTCGTGTTCTTATCAATAACGGACTAGTTTTTTTTACCGACAGTAAGTTAGCAATAAAAGTGTAACAATGCAATATGCATACTTCAGCATACTAGTAGGTATATGTGTGAAGTTAGCAATAACTGTTTAGCATTAAATTTAAAAAAAACCTTGTTTTGCACAATAATTCAGAAAGTTTTATTGTGAAATGATAAAGCATCCTAAACGACAATATAAGACAAAAAAATGTTGTTACATACCGTTACTTTTTTAGTAGTTTCACTAAACGCTCTTATATGACGATACAGTGCAGTTCAGTTCAGTTCAGTGCACCATATATCGTCATATAAGAGCGTTTAGTGAAATTACTAAAAAAGTAACGGTAGATATGTAACAAAATTTTGTTTCGCTTCAATTGTACATAAATATGTGTAGATTAAGTAAGAATCCCTATGTAATAAAATTAATCGATATTTATTGCGAACCACTCTTCCATAACGAAAATTGTTTGAACTGCACCGTATCGTCATATAAGAGCGTTTAGTGAAATTACAAAAAAAGTAACGGTATGTAACAAAATTTTTTTGTCTTATGTTGTCGTTTAGGATGCTTACTTTATCATTTCACAATAAAACTTTTTGAATTATTGTGCAAAGCAAAGTTTTTTAAAATTTAATGCTTAACAGTTAAGTTATTGCTAACTTCACACATACTAGTATGCTGAAGTATGCATATTGTATTGCTACACTTTTATTTCTAACTTCCTATCGGTCTAGTTTTTGAACCAGGTGGCAGGTTGGATGTTTCTGTACTGTGTACTCGACTATATGGGACACCACTGAAAACGAGGTGTATGATTTTGATTCGGCTAAAGCTAAAAATAGATTATAACAGCGTGTTAGATAAGCGTTCCTGATGGTAGAGTAATCAGGTCCGTTAAGCTGGCACAACCCCTATAGCACAATCAGTTGAAACGTACCACATAATTTAGTACTCATTTATTACTAATTAATTACCCAAAAGTCAAATTTATTACTGTTGATTTAAAAAAAAAAAAGTGGTTGTGCCAGCTTAACCGTTAAGCTAGCACAACCCAAAAAAAAAAAAAACTATTAAGTAGCTAACACCACACTAATAATTGATTACTAATTAATTACTAATTAATTACTCACTATTTATCAAGGACTTAACCATATTTAAGCTCTCAAGCCCCGCGCAGTCCAAAATTAGACGCGCACAGTAATGTGGGGTAACCTACCTCCGCCAAATCGATATTCGTTATTTTAAACATTTTTCCAATGATATGTGAACGTACTGTAAGACAACTAAGTGCTTGTAATTTGTAAATTAATGAAGGTGCAGCCGGATATCGGATATTGTTTTTTATGCTATGAATGAATTATACCAGCCCTACCAGATAAAAGGCAGCTTGCGATGCACCAATCAAAATACATCGACATTAATTGAAAATCAATCGTAACATAATGTTTGAACATAGGTTAGAAATTGATTACTCCAGCACAATCAGTTCAAATTAATTTTTACATGTATTAATCGATGTATTAATGCTTTAATATAACTTAGGAATTTATTACTCCAGCACAATCAGTTCAAATTAATTTTAACATTGACTAAACTATGTATGAATACTTTAAAGTAAGTTAGGAATTTATTACTCCAGCACAATCAGTTCAAATTAATTTTTACATGTATTAATCGATGTATGAATGCTTTAATCTAAGTTAGTAATTTATTACTCCAGCACAATCAGTTCAAATTAAATTTTACATGTATTAATCGATGTATGAATGCTTTAATATAAGTTAGGAATTTATTACTCCAGCACAATCAGTTCAAATTAATTTTTACATGTATTAATCGATGTATTAATGCTTTAATATAACTTAGAAATTTATTACTCCAGCACAATCAGTTCAAATTAATTTTAACATTGACTAATCGATGTATGAATACTTTAAAGTAAGTTAGGAATTTATTACTCCAGCACAATCAGTTCAAATTAATTTTTACATGTATCAATCGATGTATGAATGCTTTAATATAAGTTAGGAATTTATTACTCCAGCACAATCAGTTCAAATTAATTTTTACATGTATTAATCGATGTATTAATGCTTTAATATAAGTTAGGAATTTATTACTCCAGCACAATCAGTTCAAATTAATTTTTACATGTATTAATCGATGTATGAATGCTTTAATATAACTTAGGAATTTATTACTCCAGCACAATCAGTTCAAATTAATTTTAACATTGACTAATCGATGTATGAATACTTTAAAGTAAGTTAGAAATTGATTACTCCAGCACAATCAGTTCAAATTAATTTTTACATGTATTAATCGATGTATTAATGCTTTAATATAAGTTAGGAATTTATTACTCCAGCACAATCAGTTCAAATTAATTTTTACATGTATTAATCGATGTATTAATGCTTTAATATAACTTAGGAATTTATTACTCCAGCACAATCAGTTCAAATTAATTTTAACATTGACTAATCGATGTTCCTAACTTACTTTAAAGTATTCATACATCGATTAGTCAATGTTAAAATTAATTTGAACTGATTGTGCTGGAGTAATAAATTCCTAACTTACTTTAAAGTATTCATACATCGATTAGTCAATGTTAAAATTAATTTGAACTGGTTGTGCTGGAGTAATCAATTCCTAACTTACATTAAAGTATTCATACATCGATTAGTCAATGTTAAAATTAATTTGAACTGGTTGTGCTGGAGTAATCAATTCCTAACTTACTTTAAAGTATTCATACATCGATTAGTCAATGTTAAAATTAATTTGAACTGATTGTGCTGGAGTAATAAATTCCTAACTTACTTTAAAGTATTCATACATCGATTAGTCAAAGTTAAAATTAATTTGAACTGATTGTGCTGGAGTAATAAATTCCTAACTTACTTTAAAGTATTCATACATCGATTAGTCAATGTTAAAATTAATTTGAACTGATTGTGCTGGAGTAATAAATTCCTAACTTACTTTAAAGTATTCATACATCGATTAGTCAATGTTAAAATTAATTTGAACTGGTTGTGCTGGAGTAATCAGTTCCTAACTTACTTTAAAGTATTCATACATCGATTAGTCAATGTTAAAATTAATTTGAACTGGTTGTGCTGGAGTAATAAATTCCTAACTTACTTTAAAGTATTCATACATCGATTAGTCAATGTTAAAATTAATTTGAACTGATTGTGCTGGAGTAATCAATTCCTAAGTTACTTTAAAGTATTCATACATCGATTAGTCAAAGTTAAAATTAATTTGAACTGATTGTGCTGGAGTAATAAATTCCTAACTTACTTTAAAGTATTCATACATCGATTAGTCAAAGTTATAATTAATTTGAACTGATTGTGCTGGAGTAATCAATTCCTAAGTTACTTTAAAGTATTCATACATCGATTAGTCAAAGTTAAAATTAATTTGAACTGATTGTGCTGGAGTAATAAATTCCTAACTTACTTTAAAGTATTCATACATCGATTAGTCAATGTTAAAATTAATTTGAACTGATTGTGCTGGAGTAATCAATTCCTAACTTATATTAAAGCATTCATACATCGATTAATACATGTAAAATTTAATTTGAACTGATTGTGCTGGAGTAATAAATTCCTAACTTATATTAAAGCATTCATACATCGATTAATACATGTAAAAATTAATTTGAACTGATTGTGCTGGAGTAATAAATTCCTAACTTACTTTAAAGTATTCATACATCGATTAGTCAATGTTAAAATTAATTTGAACTGATTGTGCTGGAGTAATAAATTCCTAACTTATATTAAAGCATTCATACATCGATTAATACATGTAAAATTTAATTTGAACTGATTGTGCTGGAGTAATAAATTCCTAACTTATATTAAAGCATTCATACATCGATTAATACATGTAAAAATTAATTTGAACTGATTGTGCTGGAGTAATAAATTCCTAACTTACTTTAAAGTATTCATACATCGATTAGTCAATGTTAAAATTAATTTGAACTGATTGTGCTGGAGTAATAAATTCCTAAGTTATATTAAAGCATTAATACATCGATTAATACATGTAAAAATTAATTTGAACTGATTGTGCTGGAGTAATCAATTTCTAACCTATGTTCAAACATTATGTTACGATTGATTTTCAATTAATGTCGATGTATTTTGATTGGTGCATCGCAAGCTGCCTTTTATCTGGTAGGGCTGGTATAATTCATTCATAGCATAAAAAACAATATCCGATATCCGGCTGCACCTTCATTAATTTACAAATTACAAGCACTTAGTTGTCTTACAGTACGTTCACATATCATTGGAAAAATGTTTAAAATAACGAATATCGATTTGGCGGAGGTAGGTTACCCCACATTACTGTGCGCGTCTAATTTTGGACTGCGCGGGGCTTGAGAGCTTAAATATGGTTAAGTCCTTGATAAATAGTGAGTAATTAATTAGTAATTAATTAGTAATCAATTATTAGTGTGGTGTTAGCTACTTAATAGTTTTTTTTTTTTTTGGGTTGTGCTAGCTTAACGGTTAAGCTGGCACAACCACTTTTTTTTTTTAAAAATCAACAGTAATAAATTTGACTTTTGGGTAATTAATTAGTAATAAATGAGTACTAAATTATGTGGTACGTTTCAACTGATTGTGCTATAGGGGTTGTGCCAGCTTAACGGACCTAGAGTAATCGCAAGATGAAAAAGACCTGTCACGTGATATTTACTCTGAAAGAAACTAATAAATTTGTGGCTGTACAACTTAAAATATCGTTGTTTATGTTTTCAAATATAAAGATTGAATAGTTCTAAATGCGATTAAGTGCAATTGCACTATTTTAATTTTCATTCCTTGTAAATATCACGTGACAGGTCTTTTCATCTTGCGATTACTCTAAAGTAGTTTATTAACTTAAACAAGTGGCATTTTAATACAGTTATAGTTTATTAACGTTTTGTACATTCAATATGCTGTTCATCTAACATCGTGAATGTGCAAGTGCAGTGAATCAGGTGTAATTTACACTTTTTAGGTGTGGAAGGGTCAACTGTCAACTCTACCAAAGGAATAAGCATTTTCTTCTCGTGTTTTGCACAATTTTTTTTCTAAAACTGTATGTGATTAAACAATATCCATGAAATTTTCAATTATTACTTAAGTAATACTGTTTACTTTCATCTCTAGAGTAGAGGTAAATTTTTTCACAAATTTTATTAAAAAAGTTACTATCTTCCAGACAATTCAACGCACTGAGGGTTTTGAAAACAAGCTTCCGCCAAACCCAAAAATTGGCGGTAAGTTAATGCGCTACCTTTTCCAAGAAAATGGTTTATCATACTACGAATTCTTAGTATTTACTTAACCTTTCTCGAAAATTATGAGATGTAAAACCTTAATGTAATAATTTCCACTATTACTACCTATTTGTTAATTGTACCCAGGTTTGATAAAAATCATGATTTAAAAAAAAAATCATAATAATCCGATTAATTTGATTTAAATCGGATTTACTTGATTAAAATCAGTGTTCTTTGATTTTTTCATGTTCTTATCTTTTTTATTAATTAAATAGCCAGTTCAGTTAGTTAATAAAATTAAAACAACGTAATTTAATTTAATTTATTAAAATCAACAATTTAAAAACAGTAGTTTTTGAAAAATAGCAAGAAAAGTCAAACTTATAGACTAAAAATGGAACATATAAATCAATACCTAAATACCTATTGAACTCGATATAACTTTTTATTTGCTATTCTTTTTAACTTTTTATTTTGGCTTCACCCTAGACATAGAATTCGGCCTTCTTTCTTTATCCGTATTCGTTGATTTAAATCATTGATGTTTGTTTTTAAATCGCTTGATTAAAATCACGATTTAAATCACTGATTTAACTCAAATGATTTAAATCATATCAACCCTGATTGTACCTACTCATTATTCCTTTTTAGGCATTTTTTCTCTACAGTGTCCAGAACTTCTTACCTATATGTATTTCATCATGTTAATATTTCGCTTGTATGCATCAATGAGGAACTATAATTAATAATATCTGTATACAGCCGAACAAAATATTTACGCAACGAACGTCATTACACAAATCAGATGCCAAGATACTTTCAAAAATGTAGGCGGTTTGCTGTGACTGCTGTGAGTTACATATAAATGTGCAAGTATTTTTATGTCATTGAAAGTATATCTACCGTTAAAGTTTCGCTAAGTATTTTTTAACGACAAATTGACGTCATATTACGTTTACACATGCGAATAGACAAATTGACTGTAAATTTTATTCAAGGATTTTAAAGCAATAATTAAATTGGTGTGTACGACATAATTATTATTAATGAATTCAAAAATATTAATGCTACATTTACCAATGCCATTATTGACAAATTCGCATATATGTAATTAATTTTCTACAAACTCCATAAGTAATTATAGCAATAAAAAGTAATATTCTACTAATCTTTATTTTAAATTCAACCCTACGCGTTTCGAGGGTAACAGATTACCTATGACCTATGACAAATTACAATTGTATCTTCTGTCACAATTTGTTATCCTTCCTTGACATTGGCACGTAGTGTCGAAACGTGTTGGATTGAATTTAAAAATTAGTGTAATGAGTGGTTTTTTATTACACTTCTGCAGTGTATCCAGTTTTTCGTATTTCTTATGATTGGATATTTAAATTACAATGGTCACTGCATGTATATGGTATTCCAAAAATGCGTACCTATAAAGATTCACATGAGTCTTCCTTGATCAATTTTGTATATGTACAAAGTAAGCGATGACAAAAATGGGTAAACTTCTTTGTTTCCATCCCTTCTTAAATAAAATTTGGTTCTTGTTCTACTGCAGATTATTGTCCTCATTATTTTCAAAATTTTAGTTATGTAAGAAAAAATGAAATTTAAATTGTAAGAATGATTATTTTAGCAGTTTATCAAAGCATCGCTGGTTTTAATTAAGGTGGCACTTTTAGTTTGCCTGTTTTTATAATTTTTAAGAAAGAAAAAGAAGCTTTCGGCACTATAATGCCTTGTCTAAACGCAAAATTACTTAAAATGAGTCTAAATTTGTGATCAAAACATTAACATGACAACTATGGATTAACGGTTTTTTTGTTTCAACAATTCCAAGACACCATCTAATTTTGATAAAACTGTATTTCTAATTTCCTTGATTTTCACCCCGGTATGAAAAATAAAACAATAAGTAATAGTATCCTTTCTTCAATTTTTTTCGGGACCAAGGCCAAGCTTGCCAAATGTTTAATTGGTTTCCGTTAGCCACCCAGATCAGGCCCATGCGCGGGGGGGGGGGGGATCAAACCCCCCTCCATGACCCGTTGAAATATAGTATCACTTGCTAGTAGTTCGCCAGTAGCCAGTGTAGCCGACAGCCAGTGTAGCCGACAGCCAGGCGCGAATTGTTTAAATAATAATCGATTATGTTATGACAATTATTGCAGATAGCAGTTGCGTAGCTAGGATGGGGGTTCGTACTTCGTCATAGAATGGAATCACCCCATTTTTTGTTTATTATTATATTATATTATTTTTGTTAGCTAATTACCCTAATCTTGGTATTGAAATTCATACATTGAACATAAAGAGAACATTATTATATCATATCATAGCATAATATATTACCTGGCCACTATAAGCCATCAGGAGGTACCCCGGGGTGTACCTATATGAGTACATACTTACATAGATACATACATTTTTATACATTTTTTGGGAATTTAGGTTGCTACTGCTACTGCTAGTACTGCTCCGAATGAAACAGTCGAAACACCAACACTGCCTCCATGAGACTGACTGATTTTCAGTCAAATTATAATAATGATAATTTATTTACAACTAAAAAAATTTTTTAATGGTAATTTATGTTTTAAGAATGTTTGAGGTCTTTCCTGTTCCCCCCCCCCCCCCCCCCCCTCCCCCATGGGCAAATCCTGCGCGCGGGCCTGACCTAGGTAATCTTCACCGTTGTCTTTAGATGTTTAGATGGAACATGGCGCCCATTCAGTAGACGTACACTGTATTGTTGAATTTGTTAGGCTGGATTAGCAACTTACGTCTTCCACGGAGTTTTGAAGAGCCACGTTGAAACGATTGTTGAGTCGGTCCAAAAATTCTTATATTAAGTTTTAAGTTGATCTTTTTTAATAAATTTTGAAACTAGATTCATGAATAAAACTTCAGTGGAAAGTTTGTGGTTTTCAATGAAGCTAGGGATGTGCGATTTTGAATACAATAATGTACCCGTACCGCATGAAAGATTTACCACGGTTGATTTTTTGCTTGCATATGCTTTCGAATTAGTGTTTGTGATTCGTGTTCTTTCGGGAATTTTGTTGTGTCCTATCATTTATACTTTACATGAAAAAACACAAACCTTTCAAAGCGGGCTTCCTCTCCTTTCCCATACAAACACATTAATAATGTATTTTAATTATTTTGGTTTTTATATTTTAGGTAAGTGGAGGGTAGAGAACGAGGGGTCCCCTATGTTAAGGTCAATGGGTAAGTTCAGTTTATAAATACCATGAATTTCATTGCTTTACATGTAAGTAGTAGCCAAATCTTACGATTTGGAATGGTAACCATTAGTGTTGCAAAATGAACATCTCTTGATTATAGTCCGGGAGCCGGCAACCTTTTTTTCAATCAATTAATATACTTTTTATACTTCGTGAGCGGCTTCGTGAGCGGATGAACATCATGGGAAAACGGCCCCATTAATTTGTGGGACAAAGTGGGCATTTAATTATGCAAATATTTACTAAGCTACAGAAAAAAAATCAGCTTGATATTCATTATTTTTGTTAATGTAGTAATACCTACATGCCTTCAGATGGGGACACTCTTGATGGACTCATTTTTGTTGTAGGACAAATGTTATTTTGAATTACTTACAAAAAAACTTAACAGTTAGCTAAAAAATTAACTGTTATTAATCAATTGTAATTACCACATCAACGTGTTTTACCCCTGCGCACCCCGTAGGATCCATTTGCGAAAATTTTCGCAAAGGAAAAAGTTTGGCGTCTCGTTAAAATAAAGCCGCTCACGAAGTATAAAAGTGTATTAATTGATTGCAAAAAAGGTTGCCGGCTCCCGGACCATTAAAACTACATTTTAAAAACTAAAGTTACACTGGTTTAATGATAATGCACACACATCATGTGTTCATTTTTTTTTCTGAACCCATATTTACCTTGGTCATGGAAAAATTCATAAGTTGTGCACAATTATATTAATAGCAATAATTATGTTCGAAACTTATTAATTATTATTACCTATACACGATAAATGAAGTGAAATATATCGTAACCAATTCCTCAGCATTAAAAGCTGTACAATCATTCAAGGTCGCCAATTCGACCTTCAATAAAAAATGAAACTGATCTTAAGTAATGAACTTGATTTTGTAAGATACATAAACAATGGGCGTGTCTCTGTCTGTGCATTAAATGTCATTGCTAGTGACGGAAACCATTTCATTTTTATATATTTCCATGAACTTTTCATTATTTATTCTACTCTGCATGCTAGAATACTGTACCTATATTATTTTCATGGCGCCAAACATTTAAGTGCCCGAAAATCATAATAGAGTGCCGTCAAAAACGGCGACTGCCATTTCGTTAGTTAACCAGACTTGGCCTGAGTATTGCTAGAAACCGAAGCAGGTACAATGATAATAATGTACAAGCAAATTCAAAAGTTACACGAATTAAGCAGTATAAAAAACATTTATAACTAAATGACATGTAACAGGGGCGTGATAGTCCAAGAAGAACCTAAAAAGAAAAGGGCAACATTTCTGTAGAGACATGACTGGAAAGGAAATCATACAATCAAGAGTCATATTAAATTCAAACCTTATAGCAAAGAACGAGGCAAAGAACGTAACGTTCTTTGCTTATAGGAAGGATCATCATATTCATAACAAACTGATTGCGAATATGCGACGTCCCGCATTAAATTGTATAAAGTTTGTGTTTCCAAAGCAGCACGTTTCAACAATGACAAGAATGTTGGAGAAGTTCCCGGGCGCAGAACGACAATTCTTTGACGACGATTACCTAGGGCCAGTCATAGCAAGTGTGTATACGACTATGGTAAACGCCAAACAAACTCCGTTGCACGTCATCAATCACCTGATAATTGACATCCCTGCCGTAAATGTAACGGCATAAAAATCGTGAAAATTCGACCTGTAAAAATTAATTTCATCAGAATTTTATGATCGCCACGTTGGTAACATTGGATTGTTTTCAGCAACGTTGCCAATGCCAATTCCATAAGGTTTAATGTTTTGTTGTGGTTATGTTTTGACTGTCACAATTTTGAAGTTCTGATTTTGTTTGACTAATTTGACATTTATTATAACTAAAGTTACGAGTGAACTCAGAAGTTTTATTTGCGTTTCCTTCTTTCAATTACAATCTGGCAACACTGCCCCCAATCGACGTCACTCACATTATATGACGTGCAACGGATTTTGTTTGGCGTTCACCATATACGAGTATATTTGTTGGACCTCCAACAAAACGGTGTAGATCCTGTATCAATTCACTCGTTTTGTACACCTCCCGGCGGAAAAAATTTGGCAGGGGAAAACTGTTAAAAGAACCTACGAGAAGGATCTTTCACATAAGATCAAAGATGCCTCTTGCAGTCTTTTGCATCTTCGCACCCTTGAATCCTTTGCTTTTAAAATATTTTGAGTTTCCTAGTAAATCACCTACCTTACCTTCCCCCTTTTTAAATATTTAATAATTGTTCCGAAACAAGAGTCCATTTGAAATCGTGACATAATCGCGATGAAAATTATTCTAAAAAATAAACTTATCTAGTAATATCGAAGACCTTTCGATTAAGACAATTGAGAGTTTATCTTCAACTTTTGTAAAATAATAGGCAATTCAATAACACGATTTGATAGTAATCTATCGATAAGACAAAAATGACAAAAAAAGCAATTAAGTTACATCTAAATCGAAAATCAGATGACGACCTTTAAATTCATTCCACGTGTCTAAATGTAGGCGCAAGAAATGTTTGTTTTTATAGAGAAAGTTCCTCCACGAATAATTTTTCCTGAATCGTTATTATCGTTAATAAAATCTATTATACGCATTATTACATTCAAACTTTCGACAAGTATGTCTTTTGTTATTCCATTTGTGTTTATAGGCCTATTTCTTTGTAACAGGTGTTTTTTCGTGTTTTGTTTCGATGAGCAAGAACCCACTTTTCAGGTTTTACTACGTTAGTTATCATTTCTATGGGTAAGCAACCCAATGGCAATGAGAAATAAGCAAATTTGATGGTTTTCGATCGTTGGGAATACATATTTTTAATAACCCGCTTCATCTCTTTGTCTTTGTAAGAATTAACATAGAATGTGCTATTGCTTGCGTATCCGTCCGTCTGTTCATTCTGTGGTTTTAGACTAATCTTCAGCGTTGATTGAAAGTCAATGTCTTCAGCGAATTTTTCTACATGGATGAAACACATACATACCATGTGCATAATTTGAATTTGCTTGTGAATGTTACGGTAAAGATTGTTCTTTAGTTATCTTCATTTTTCGCGAATAAGTGTTTTGTATTCATGATAATGGTCATAAACTATACCGTTCGTGAAGAAAAGGTTTCATGAATTTTGAATTGTTCAAGTTCGAGATTATATTGATTAAAGTAATTCTATTTTTAATATTATCTTGTCGATAACATTATTTATACCTATCCCAAATTAAAAACAATACACTTTATTCATCGCTCCAGGCTTAGTACTTTCCCGTGTATACAGCCTGTTTCAGAGTAAACACCTTATTTTTTTAGCCACACTATGAGTACTACTTTCAAAATATTTGGCAGTTTCAGAACATTCTCTACACGATGGTGATATCAGATTTTTAATTGAACGAATTATTTCAAAATGGCGACTTTCAATTTTTTTTAAATGGAATGATATTTTGGTTTATTATTGGGATTCTAAAAACATTCTTTTTACGATAATATTTCGTTTTTCCTATATATTCATTTCTTTCCCTATCAAAAAGCAAACTAACATTTAAATCTAGTAGCGCTCGAGCGCATGAATGTTTACACTCGATGTTATTTTTGTCCAAATATCAAGTAGCGGTAGATCCTTCGATCTATTGGCTCCATTGGACGACGCGACGTTTCAATTTATGAATTGAAAAAGAAGGAAAAGATTTCGAGCATTTTTTGTAAATATGAGTATGTACCTAATTTTTATTTGATGTAAATTTTTAATTTTGAGGTTCAAAAAATAGATGTTTATTGCAAAATAAAGTTTAATTGTTTGTTTTGTGTCTACCGTTACTTGATATTTGGACAAAAATAACATCGAGTGTAAACATTCATGCGCTACTAGATTCAAATGTTAGTTTGCTTTTTGATAGGGAAAGAAATGAATTTTTAAGAAAAACGAAATGCTATCGTAAAAAGAATGTTTTTAGCTTCCCAATAATAAAAAAAAATTATGGCATTCCTTAAAAAAAATTGAAAGTCGCCATTTCTAAATAATTCGTTTAATTAAAAATCTGATATCACCAACGTGTAGAGAACGTCCTGAAACATATTAGTGCCAAATATTTTGAAAGCAGTACCCATAGTGTGGCTAAAAAAATAAGGCGATTACTCTGAAACAGGCTGTACCACCTAGGGAAGTAATGTAATCGGAAAAAAATCGAACTCGATATTTTGATGAATCTCGACCTTTTGAGTCCCCCTGAGTCCAAAACCACCATCTTTGAAAAATGTTTGTCTGTGGGTGCGTGCGTACGTTATGGCTGTGGAGCCTAAACTACTAGACCGATTTTGATGAAATTTAAAACTAAGGCCTATAAAAAAACTTCATCGGTAAAACAAGCTTCTCATCAAAATCGGCCCAAAGGGGCCCAAACTAGGGGCGTTATTTTGGGAGCAAACATTCAAATTTCCCTTGGTGAAAAGTTAGTAGACATGGTTACAAGTAAAACGTCGTTTTTCGTTTGTTTCCAAATTTAAAATGGCGGCCAATATAGCAATTCTGCAAGTTTTTACTTCTTAGGGTCTAGCTCAAGAACCGTTTAACTTAATTAAAATTTGAAAATTGAAAATTCTAGCCAAAGGAGAACGTTTACTTATAATTGATAAAGAACAAAAATTTAACGTTGCCAATTTATTGGTTCCCAAAATTGGTGAAAAATTAAAAATCGATTTTCTCGAAATCTTCTCCAAGCTTTTCTTTTATTTTTTGAAATGTTATACATACATACATGAAAAACTATTGGCACTACATTTATTTCTTTATTTCCCATAGGAGAAGGAGGATGAATGTTTGAAGTTGATAATTTTAAAAATTCATAACTTTTTGCTAATAAAGATGAAGAAATAATACGTATACCAATTTACTTCAGGAGAAAATCAGAAATCGTTTCTGACTACAACTATACTATACACACTATATATTTATTTTTTTAAGTTATTACCCAAAAACTATTTTACTTTGAGTTATTATGCAAAAAATTATTTGATGTAATGCGTCCAGTGGAAAACAGCCCAAATTATATTCATAGCCATATCTGGTAAAGATCCACAAATCGTAGCCTCCTACAGACCTATAAGCCTGCTGCCAACCCTGTCGCAACTGTTTGAAAAACTACTACTGCAAAGAATTAAACCTCTGCTAGAGGAACGACACATACTACCAGAACACCAATTCAGATTCAGGAATCAACACAGCGCAATAGAACAAGTTCGCCGAGTCGTTAGACAAATAAATTCTGATTTCGAAGACGGTAGATTCTGCTCAGCTGTTCTTAGATGTTACACAAGCATTCGACAAGGTTTGGTATCCAGGGAAAATAAAACAACACTTACCACACAACTTACTTCATCTTCTAAAATCCTACTTGTAATTGTCTTACAAGTCCTACTTGTAAGACAAATTTTACTATGTCAAATATGAAGACGAGCAGACAAGCCTAAAACCTATTAAATCAGGCGTGCCGCAAGGTAGCATCTTAGGGCCGCTTATGTACTTACTATACACTGTTGATCTTCCAGCCCACCAAAATATAGTTTTCGCGACTTTTGCGGATGATACTGTTGTAATGGCGTCGCACAAAGACCCTGTAACGGCGTCAAACATATTACAAGATAGGTTCAACACCTGCAGAATAATCGTAAACGAGCCTCAGGTTAAATACTTAGGACTAACGCTGTACCGTAGACTAATATGGAGACCACATAATACATATAGACAAAAAGAAGAAACAATTAAACTTAAAGCTTAAACAACTGTGTTGGCTAATAGGCAGAAAATCGCAGCTCACTCTAGAAAATAAAGTTCTATTGTAGAAGATGTTCCTGAAACCCATATGGACGTATGGTATTCAGTTGTGGGGTACTGCTGCAACCTCAAACAAAGAAATCTAGATTTCAATGTAAAACCACAGATATAGTAACTTCCCACAGTGCAAAAAAACGTTTCTGAAATGTTTTAGAAACGTACCTCTGAAACATGAAACATCTCCGAAACAGCGACAGAAACGTGTCATACACATAACATAGATGTTTAATGTCCGCCTTCAGAAACCTAGATTTGAAACAACACAGAAACGTTACATCGAAACATTTTATATATGTTTCAAGAAACATATCGGAGAGTAATTTATTGATATGTAGGAGAAATGTGTCCTTATAAATGTTTCATACGTGAATATTTGAAATGTCTCATATATGTTTCATTTGAAACATACCTGAGTATAAAAAAATTGAGATGTGGTAGAAACTAGGGTACCGAGAGCCCCAACTGCTCTGAGGGGCTCTTTTCCCAGTGCGCAGGCCCTGCAGGGCCCCATGTACTCCGGGGGCTTGATCTCCAGGGCCCCCAAAATTCTCTTAGTGTAGACTCGAAGGAGATCGGTGATGCTGAAAAATCGTTTTGCTTCAAGTGGGATTCGAACATCGGTCGCTTGTTTAGGAATTCAGAAAACAGCTACGCAAACTACCTGAGCTACCGACTCGCTAGCAAATAAGCCATTTAGATGTGCAATATTACCCATCTACTTATGATGAATAAATCTATTTTTGGAAACGGAAATTTTTCGTTCCAATTAAACACTAAATTGTTAATTTTGGATAAATATGTAAAACACTCACATTTTTAGTTTCTTACGATATGTTTCAAGTGATTAGGTTTCTAGTAGGTACGACGTTACTAAATACAAGTAACATTAACTTTGAAAGATGACTTCAAACGAAACATCACATTTTTAATGAAGTTTCTAAAATGTTATACGCTATCATTAAAGCTGGGATAGTTAGACAAAATGAAAGTTTAAAAAAGGCAGGCAAAAGGCATAAAAAATAATTTAAACAAAGCATCTAAAAAGACAAAAAAGGAGAAAAATGGCACGGAAAAGCGAAAACTGTCGAGATAAAATCAACACATACATATTCAATTTAAGTATAGACAAACAAATATTTATTTGAAAAAGTAATTACCTATTGATAGATGTTATCTGCTGGTATTCTTTTTCAATAAAGTTTTCTGACTAATTAAAATACGCTTAACTCGGCATAATGACAAAGAGATGCAATTTCAACAAATACTGTATGTAGGTGCAACTTGCAGGTAGAAATAATACAATGGGAAATATTTCAAAGTAAGGAAAATGACTCATCCGTGTTATTATTGTAAGAGGCTTAACTATTATAGACAAAGTTTGTATTCAGTTACCAAATTCCTTTCACTTTCAAACAATTTACATTCTTAGAAATTGCCCAGAAAAATATACCTATATAAAATCTAAAAATTAAAAAATACTTACTTACATTTCAAAAAAATAAAAAAAATTTACAGAAAAGGTACTAAATACTTACGCGAAAATATCAAAAAAAAAAGGTAAAGAACGCAATAAAACTAACCAGAGATATATTTTTGGTTACATATCTAAAACGTTCACACCGAAACGTGTATGATGTGTTTCTTACGATATGTTTCAACTGATAAGGTTTCTGGTACAACACTACTAAACACAACTCCGTAACGTTAACTTTGAGATATGACTATTTTGTTTCAAATGAAACATCACATTTGTAACGTTTCTAAAATGTTATTCGTTATCACATTCCAAAAAATACATCACAGAGATGTATTTTTGGATACATATCTAAAACGTTCACACCGAAACGTGTATGATGTGTTTCTTACGATATGTTTCAACTGGTAAGGTTTCTGGTACAACACTACTAAACACAACTCCATAACGTTAACTTTGAGATATGACTATTTTGTTTCAAACGAAACATCACATTTGTAACGTTTCTAAAATGTTATACGTTATCACATTCCAAAAAATACATCACAAAGATGTATTTTTGGATACATATCTAAAACGTTCGTGTTGTAATGTGTATGTTTTGTATTTTATGTAACATATCAATTGAAACGTTTATTAGACATTACCATTTATTCGCTTTCGACAGGAATGTACCAGTAATGTGTCTTAGATGTTTCTTAGGAATGTTTCATTTGTAACCCTTATGCAACATTTAGAAACGTTTCATGGATGTACTGTGTTCAGTGGGTTATCTGTGGTAAAACATTACGTACCATCATAAATGCTCCTTGGTTTGTCACCAACGCTATAATCAGAAGAGATTTGTCGATACCTACAGTGAAAGAAGAATATAGGAAGTTTAGTTAGGTTTATAGTGCTAAATTAGCTGAGCACCCAAATGTGTTAGCCCGTAGACTTCTTAGTGAAAGTAGTGACACGCGCATACTTAGCGATTCAAACCTGCAGATATCGCAAATAGATTTAGGTCCATTAATTAAAATTAAAATTTAGTTAAGTTTGTTTATAGAGGAATAGAGGCATGATTCACTGAATGTAATATTGGTTACTACACACAAGTAATTGTCTTTCAGACAGTTGTAAATTGTCTTGTTTTGTAAATCTGAATTTAAATTACCTAAACAATATCTCGAAGCGTGTATGGATAAAAAGATGTTCTAGCTAAACGGCGCGCCATGTCACCAACGATATGAAAGGTACAAGTAGTAGTTATGTAGATTGCAAAATAAGAAACTATACTACGAGATTGCGGTAAACTTTTCTAGACAATGAATCCAATACTTAAATTGAAAATGTAGGTATTTTCGAGATATCGCAAGTGTACCTACCTACTACTGCTTAAATTTATGTAGCAGTAAACGTTAAGCCGCGTCCACATTATGCCGAATGGTGTCGATCGACACGGTCGATCGACAATGTTGAACAAATGTGTACGCGTCGCCCGGCTTTGTTGAACCATACTTGTCGAGTCGAACGCAACCCGAATCAAGTCGGTACGGATCAAAGGAAGTCGAATCGACAGCTGTAGTGGGGACGTGTCGAACACGTTGCTCTACATTTCTGCTAATCGTAAACTAAAAGAATTACGTAATATTTACATATTATACTGTTCAGTTCTGTTTGTGCATTTAAATATTGTAGTTCATGATCAATCAAGCAATAAATCTTTCATAAATTCCTCTATACTGTACTTTTTTCTGTCTCAGACAAGACTGGGCCTTACCCAAAACCTCCTTGGGCGGCGGCGACGGCGACAATCTCAACAACTGCAATAATAATTGCAGCAGTCGCCAAGCAGTCTCTTCTGAATCACTCATTTATACTAAACCTTTATATTTAAATTCAATTCATAATTGGGTGTGTCGCTCGACTAGTCCACATATACTGAAATAATGTGGACGTTAACAAAAGTCGACCATGTCGAGCGACAGGGTCGATCGACTTTGTCGATCGGCATAATGTGGACACGGCTTTACATTTTACGAAATAACAATTCCTATGATTATATTGTTGTGGACAATTTTTTTTCATTCAGACGATAAACAATCGTTAGTGAAATATTCGTTAAAGTAAATCTATTTTTAAAATTATTGAAATATTATCGTAGGGAAGTTGACAAGATTTAAGCAGAAAAACACATGAAGATAGTGAAGCGAATTGTTATGAAACATTTTATAGAAAGATACCTGTCTTTTTCGATACTATGTATATATCTGCTTCTTAATAAGATATTTTACATATAAGAAGTGTATGAGTAATTAAAAATCACGTATTTATTATTATATTTTATTTATTTATATATTTATCTTATCTAATTACAATAAATTTTTTTTTCAACGGTTTGCACCTTACGAAAAGATCTCATCATTACTTTTTTTATGAATTATTCTGTGCATACTTTGTGCGTTTATTACCAACGCCTAACAGAATTAAGTTATTTTTTGTAAAATTTTGATTAAATTTACAACATAGCAACAAAGAGAAAATGATTAATATTTGATCAAATTCAAATGTGATTTTCGGATGATACGTATTTTTAAGATCTTTGTAACAAAAAGCTTGGCAACTTAGCAACAATTTACTCTCAATTCAACATAATTAACGTATATTGGCCATCGTTCGATATTAAATCATGCCGCTACCATAAATTAATTTTCTTAACGGGCAAGTTATTTTGGTATTTTCAAAGATTTTTAACCTCTACTTGTTCGCTAAATACCTACCTTGATTATTGTAAATGATATAATACAGTATCTGCTGGAACCCAAAAGTAAGTGCGATTTTGAAAACTTAAAATTAATTTTTGAAAATAAGAATAATTGTTTTATTATTACAATTTTAAAACTGAAGCCATAAATATAATTAATTAAAACTAATGTTGTAAATTTATGAAGTAGTATTTGAGTTTACTGAACATTTATCTTACAAACGTTGCACACTATGTGCATAACATTCTTATATATGATTTGCATTCCTCTTGTATACATTGTCCATTACTTTGCCCACCATTTGAATAGGACGTTCTTGTTATCTTCTGCTTCATTTTTTGCGTTTCTCTTTCGGAGTGGAGTATTAAACACTACCCCATAAGTAGAAACACTTGTTTTACAGATTCCGTGAACATTCTTGCAGGTATCACTCTAACTCTGACAGTAATTGGTGGAATGTTAGTGCATGCACTAGTAATTCCATCTTGTAAGGATGAAAGTGCAAACCCTTATGAAGGATAAGAATTAGTCAAGATATTCCAAGTGGCGTGCAGTGGAACATCATGAAATGAATGGTTTCTCTTCTTCCTTCCCTTTGTTATTTTTTCAAAATTCCTGATCCATATCTTCATTGCATGAGCTGTAGGCATTGAATTCCTAACTGGCATTAAGGATTGATGCGCTGGGACAGAACTATCGCCAATTCTTTATAATATACGAAAGGTATGACAATTTTCCAGTACGACTAAATGCTATTGGATTGTAAATGAACTAGCGATGGCGTAACTGAACAATCCGAACATTGGGGTTTTAAAAATCGTCCATTCTTCTGGCTGAACATGTACTATGAAGTACATAATTATACCATTTGAGGTGCTACTTTTAATGATTTAGATTAACAAATCAATGAGTAGCTTGTAATTGTAGTTTTTGACGATTTTGAGTTCCACCGCTGCGCTGTACTTGATCATTTAATTGTTATTGTAAATTGGGGCAATATATTAACGGAAAAAAACAAATACCGAATAGTATGGTCACTTTGGAAGAAGATCGTTAAAATTATGAAAATGTATACGCATAAATGTCGTGTTCTCATTCGTTGGGGTTACTATGGATCTTCTCCTATAGAAATGTCAAATGTCTGGTATTACACAAAATTACAGATTGTTAACAGTATCTCACAAGTCACAATGTTGATGGTGCTTCCACTATTTATGTTTGTAATTTTTAAGGTAACATTGGAAGCTATGCGCCAGTGTCGTGCTAAATAAGTATCGACACATGAAAATTCAAATGCTTGATTTCAATAAAGGATGGAGTGATGTTTGGTAAGTTGATTTATTGTTTTCTTATACAGCCACGTCGTTGAGTGAAAAGTATTCACTCAACGGCCACGTAAAATAAATCTATACTAGTTGACTTGAACTGATATTAGCATATACCCATTAATTTATTAACATCCACAATGGAATATGGATTATGTTTGATTTATTGTGAATTATGCTTGAGGAAACAACAATTTGCATACCTTTATTGTTATTTGTTACTCGATAGTGTATTGTTGTAAAATTTCTTGATTAGTATTGTATGCTTTTTGGTCTTTCTTTATGATAACTCATTATCTTTGATTTTATACATAGGACGATTACTCTTTAAAATTGGACAAAATAGTAAAGGTTTCATTCATAGTGAAATTTTATTGGGCTGCTTACATTATATTATTTCAAATGTAAGTTCGATAATGATTTATTAGTATAAATCACAAATCGAATAACAGATACAGATGGCAGGAAAATTATTTATCTTTTTGTAGTGGAATGAAGGGATTGATTTATTCTGCCAATTTTATTTGTATGGCGTTGTTAGCTCTTTGAGCGAGTTGAAAAACAGGTTGAATCTGGTGGTAATACGTGGGTCAAGCTACAATTATTGAGAATAGAAAAATTGATAGAAGTTTTCAGAATTTTTATTTTAAATATGTTCAAAGAAATTGCCGTTCACAATAATACACTTAACCATTCTCTCCTTCCATAGTTTAAAAGCGTTCAGCCAACTGTCTTTAGCAATACTATCAAAATAAGACTTAACAGCGATATCAATCTCTTCTTCTGACTGGAACCTTTTCCCTCGCAAATATTTTTTGAGCTCAAAAAATAGCCAGAAGTCGCACATTGCCAAATCTCCTTCAGCATTCAACATATCTAATGTTTGTTGGCAAATTCTAACACGTTCTGCTTTTTGTAAATCTGTCAGATGATGGGGTATACAAACCGACTTACAACCTTTTTCAAATGTAAATGTTCGTGCAATATTGATCTCACTTGCGAGGATCCAATCTTCAGTTTGGACTCTATTATGGCATAGGTAATTCGGTTGTCCTCTTCTACTATCTTCTTCACTGCAGCAATATTTTCGGGGTTAACAGCAGTTGAAGGAGGGCCAGCTCCTTTTCTGTGTACAACCGAGTTGCAACCTCGTTCAAATTCTTTATACCACCTATAAACCGTAGCTAATGATGGTGCAAGATCTCCAAACGCCGATTTCAAACTTTCCTCACACTCATATGCAGTCAAGCGTTTCTTGAAATCATAGTAAATCATGATCCGAAAGTTCTCTCTTGACAATTCCATTTTTTTCAATAGCGGAAACTTATTCAATGGGTTATTTCTCAAATACTATTCAACCGAATTTCACAAACTAAACTGACATTGACAAACAAAATAATGCACTATTTAATAAACAACAATTTCTTTTGCATGGTTAACTAGATTTTTCTATTCTCAATAATTGTAGCTTGACCCTCGTATCTACACAACACCACCTATCTACACCCTTCGTGAGGAACTATAAAGATAGAAATGTAAACAATGTAATTTTGTTCAATCCTACCATGGAAACTTGTAGTTTCTTACTTGGATACGGAACGCGAAAGCGTTTGTTTTCCTCACTCATAGCAACGGGTGGGCGAAAATATTATTTCACTCATAGTCCAGTAAATGAAGGACTGAAAAGAGCGAAAGCTGGGATTAAGTCAGGCATCAATTCCCACATAGCGCATTTTGTAGGTCACCGCAGGTGTTTTAACATGAGAAAATCTTTAACGCCTTGAGGCCCTCGGGGGGGCTGAAAATGGGCCCCAAAACCTGAAAAATGGGTTTCCTGCTAATATCTGGCTAAATATGCCAATTAGAGAATTTTTGTCCAGACAAAAAATGGAGATCAGCTCATTCTCTACAAAAATGATCCCTACCAATTTTTTCGCAATGCCAATATTTTTTGCACAATCAGGCTTCGAAAAATCCATAATTTTCATATTGAATAGATATGGTAGTTTCTTGCCGAATTTCCACTCGATGGGGTTGGAAATGGACCGATCTTCATTTTTTGGACTTTAGAGACCACTTGTAGATGGCGCCAGCACCTTTGCTCTTCTCGCTAAATTATGGAGCCCGTAAATAAAAATCTCGGAAATATTCGGTTATTCGACAATTCACGGTGGGTTTCACCTGTTTTTTTCTGCAAAGTAGCGCTTGGGCTCTCTCAATTGTGTTAGCGAATGTTCTGTGCAATTTGAGTTGCAAATTGACCAGAATATTGCAAAAATTTATTTTTCCTTGCGCCGCGGTCTTGAATCCCGTTGTCTTAGTTAAAAGTAAATGCCAACTTTTAGAGCGTGGTGAATATTCACCATACAACCATTCTAAACAATTTTCGCATTTTTGCGATTTTTTTGCAAACTTTTTTCGCAATAATATGGGTGCAGGATTTCGGAAAAAATACGCAAGTCTTTGAAAATTACATTTATTTGGAAAAATAAAATTGGAATATAAAACATACATAACAACCTTTAAGGTGTGGTCAACCACTCCAACTCATCAGAATCATATACATATTCTTCATCGTCAACAGTATTCTCGTCGCCTAATCCCTCTTGCTCCATTTCTACCCTTCCCCCTGTCGTCATTTCTCTCTCTTCCTCCAGCTCTATTTCTACCTCCTCGCTTTCTAACCCTTCTGTCTCTTCTTCCACCTCTAATTCTTCCGGGAATATACCTTCGTTTCTTTTATAATTTGAACATTGTGTCAACTGACACGAACCACAGATGGACGAGCATTTCAGACCTGCTTTCAAACATGAACAATTCTTTTCGCAGCCTGTCTTACACTGACAAAAAATCATCTTCAAAAGTTGTGGTGGGGCCGGAGCCTGTGTGGTCTGGACCGGTAATAGCATTTCCCCTTCACGTTTCCAGCCCCATTCCTCTGGTGACAGTTTATTCCCCAGCCAATCCTGTACTTGTAAATATACCCTATAAAAGTGCTGCCTAGCAGCTTCAGCGGTAGGGGGCAAGCATTCTAGTTTTATGGCAGTTTTGTTTGTGGACAAGTGGTTAAAAATCCAGGAGCGGGCGGCCTGGAGAGTCGTTGTTTCGGCTGGCAATTTGTAAATCGACAGCAAAACAGTTTCTCCGTTCGCGAATATAGTTTCCTGAGGAAGGTTCGGATTTTTAAAAGATTCAATGGCCTTTTTTAGTGCATGGTGTTGAGCTGTTTCCCCCAAGTTAGACAAACTTGACACTACTGACTTTTTCCCTTTTCTGAAAAAAGCAGAGGTTGTATCGCTCCCAGTCATTGCATGCAAAAACAGAATGTTGTCTCTCATAAAGGGATTCGCATCAAGGCTCCTGGAAGAGTACACCTGGTCGGTCTTATTTCCCTTGGCAGCTTTTAAGAAATAAATTGTCCGGTGTTCTGGGGTCAATGCTGTTAATATTACTAGGATGTCGATATCCTCTGCAACTACTACTACTGGTAGGTCACCTACAGAGTCTTTTTGGAGCGCTGTTTGTACAATTAATGTATCTGCATCGTCCAAAGCTTGTAACGTGGAAATGCCATTCGTTTGCAAGGCTTCTATCAAATATTTTATGAACCGACTTTTATTATGATTACTGGATAAAAACTTGTCCTTTGGAACCATTAAATTCATGGTGGGGTCGAATTGGATGTCGGCACAAGACTTGGTACTCGCGCGCCGCAAACGTTCAGCCCCTTTAATGCTATTAGAATTGAGGTCATAGCCATCGAATACTACTATCACTTCCTGATCCTGATCCAACCGTTAGAACAATTACACCAAGTTTTTAAAGTTGAGGCAAAATAAAACAAACCTTATTTTCTGCTTCCAACAAAAAAATCCTTGCCTATTCCTTCTTGTAGACAAGAATAACGTGGAAATTTCTCACTTTAAACACTTCTACTTTTTTTTATAACTGAATAAATTTGATGAAAAATATTTATTTTATTTTAAATAAA
Organism: Pyrocoelia pectoralis; assembly: GCA_036250285.1. Taxonomy (NCBI): domain Eukaryota; kingdom Metazoa; phylum Arthropoda; class Insecta; order Coleoptera; family Lampyridae; genus Pyrocoelia; species Pyrocoelia pectoralis. Next base: position 64,916,431 of record CM070074.1, read on the forward strand.
TAATTCAAAATAATTAAATAAATAATTCAAAATAAATACTGAAAAAATATCATCAGTACATCAATAATCCGGTCAAGCCAACGACTCCAAAACAGAGATTGTATACAAACACATGCAGACAACTCCCGCCGCGTGGGTACACAAGGTTAGGTTATATACAATATCATGGATCTCAGAGAGAGAGCGTAAAAATGAGCGTATATAATTGTAACAACCATTTTAGAACACAAAACGAATATGGGGATTGACTTATATCAATGGAAAGGTCAGAATATAAGCTTTACTTTGATCTAACTATTAATCCTCAAGAAATAAAGAGCGAGGAACAAAAAATGGTTAAACAAAAAAGTCCGGTTTTGACTCGTGTGACCAATTTTCCTCATTTCTTGAAAATTATTAGACTCTATTAAAAATAAAAAAATACATTTGAAAAGTAGACCGTCTAAGCTCTAAAATGATGTGCATTGGAAATCAATATAACGCATAATAAGATTATATTTCGCGCTTGTTCCGAAGATTCTCTGGAACTCCGAAATCGGCTAAAATATACAAATAAACAAATCAATGGTGTATTAGAATGCAAGAAAAGTATTGCAAAAAAATTTCTGAGATCATTCAAGACCCCCCAAGGTTCCATTATCAAGGCAAAATTAGAAGAAATGACTATTTTTAAAGAAAATATTAATAAATTAATGGAGCAGTCTTTAAATATTGTTAAAAAAAACTTTGACCGCTTTTTAAAATATTTTTGACAAATAGGAACCAACTCCAAGTCACATGGAATTGTAGCTACGGGTTTTCCCATTCCGATGAACTTTGAATCATCGAAAAATATTAATTTTTTCCCGAGATATGGCGAAATTCGTCCGCCCGGTTACACGCTAATTCATAGAAAGCGGAATACTGCAGGTAGAGCAGCAGCTGAAATGAGGGGACTTTTGGGTGCGCCATTATCTCGAAAACTATTGCATTTTCGGAGAAAATGATAAGGAGCATTTTTGTAGAGAATGAGCTGATCTCCATTTTTTGTCTGAACAAAAATTCTCTAATTGGCATATCTATTGGGATATTTAGCCAGATATTAGCGGAAAACCCATTTTCCAGGTTTTGGGGCCCATTTTCAGCCCCCCCGATGGCCTCAAGGCGTTAAAGATTTTCTCATGTTAAAACACCTGCGGTGACCTACAAAATGCGCTATGTGGGAACTGATGCCAGACATAATGCCAGGTTTGACCCTTCAGTTACTGGACTATCACTTGTGGGTGAAAAAAAATTTCGCCCACTGGAATAACGTGTTGACAGATAAAATTGTCAAAATTGCGAAATTTAAAAAGCAGGTTTTTGAAATTCTAGTAGCAGGATTGAACAAAACGCTATACAGCACGCGTGAAGAAACTATTTCGCTCACTTTATGCATAAACGGCATATGCGTGAGCGAAATTCTTAGTTTCTTCACTTGTACTGTAATATACTATTTCAGAATAACTCACAACTTTTTAATCATCTCAATGGGGATAAAAAATATAATTTTAAGTACCTATGTACATTGATATACAAGCAGGGAACTGAGCGATGGAGATTTTTTTAAAGATAGCTTACACTTGAAGCACACAGGGAAAAGAAAACTTCTTAGAAAATTAGTTAGAGTTGACAAAAATAATTTTATCGAAAGCCATAGTGTTGAATTACACCAGTCTTATATTAATATTAACGTAGCTATAACTTAATTTATCCTGTAAATGAATAATTTTTTATAAATACAGATGCAGAGAGATCATATCATAAAAAAACAAGATTTGTTCCCAACAGCTCGAATTCGGTGATTTAGATATCTTTTTGTTTTAAATATTCAATGTTTGCGGAACAAAGTTAATAAATTTGATGTAAGTATAATTATTTTTAATGAACTGCGATTATGATGTGGTTTGTCTCTGCAAGCACTGGTTAAAAAGTTTACGCGAATTGATTATTATATTTCAGCTAATAGTTTTTCGAGAATACGCCATATTCACGGTGGAACTCTAATTTATGTAAAACTACAGCATAATTATTATGCGCTCCGGCTGTGCATGAAGTACCTACACCTTTATAATTATGTATCGCGGGCGACTTCAATGTAAATTTGATTGGCATTGACAATCATGCTGTGGAATTTTAATGGCCACATACAATCTGCATCCTAAAATTTCGTCTCCAACAACTGTTTAGATAATATTTTCATTAATACCAAAATAAATCCTCCGCAGTTACATATAGGTACTCTTCTTTCTCACCATTGCAATGTGAAAGTTAACCTTTCCCTGGGAAACTAAAAAGGAATGTGATATTGGCCTATTACAACGCGCGGTAAAACAATTCTATGTAACATCTTAGATTATAAATTGTAGTTTTGAATTTATTAACGATACTGATAAAGATATTCATTTATACTAGTTGGAATAAAACACTCAACGTTCCCCTTGACTATTAATATAATTCGATTAGTGTACTTATAGGTTATATGACATGGCGACATGTTTCGGGAATAGAAATTTCCCATTTTCAAGCCTTATTCCCCTTTCACCCCTTTGTGATCTTCGGATTCCTGACCGATGAAAGATATTCATTGCAAATTTGATCTTTTCATAAATACAATCGTCTTCGCAATTCCCCTCTTGTCTGCTGGTTCAACGGCGACTTAAAAGCCATGAGAGACACCTTACAATTTTTACAGGACATTTGTTCTCAATCCGGCTGTGCATATTCTAAATCAGTATTACGATCATTTAGAATTAAGTATAATTTGGCTATCAAGGAAAGCTCATGATAAGTTATCAAAATTTAAAAATTCCTCAAAAGCCATCTGGGAAGTCACCAAAAGGCAGTCAAAAACGACCATACATGACCATAGATGCCGAATCATTCAATCAGGGTCTTATAAATAACCCTATAACATTAGTAAATAGTATGAGTAGTAATGGTGTTGATCCCCATCTTATTTATCACTTCACACAAAAGATCCAATTTTTCTTAAACAATAAAATAAAAACAGACATAGATTCCATCAATTTTCTAGGAGTGCAGGTTGACTCCAGACTTACCTGAAGACAACATGGACATAAAATTTGTGCAAAATTGGCGTCTGTTGCATATTTGATAAGAAACTTATCCAACTCTGTTTTCCATAAATGTGTTGAAGTGGGTTTATTATAGTTACATGGGGCCATTTAGCAACAATCAAAAGAGCATTTGCAATGCTAAAACGCTGTGTGCGAAATATAGTAAACGCTGGTGATAGGGAGGACTGTCGCATATTTTCAAATCATTGAAAATTCTTACAGTCCCATCCCAATACATCTTCGACTGCCTTTTATAAATTTATAAAAACCGATCTCATTACATTACACACAAAAACTTACATATTAATTATAATACACGACACACAAATTTTGTATTTACAATTTACAACATAAGGTCGTTATGTACGCTTAAAAACGTCGTAAGGCCCGTAAGCAGAGCTGGGAAAGATACTTTTAAAAAGTATTTAAATATTAAATACAAAATACTTTTACTATCAATAAAGTATTTAAATATTAAATACTTTTTTGAGGGAAAAGTATTTAAATAAAAGATCCAAAAGTATTTAAATACTGTTTGAAAAATAAATACTTTCTGAAAGTATTTATTTAAATACTAAAAATATTTAAATACTTAGTTAAAGTATTTAAATACTAAAAGTATTTAAATATGACAAGTATTTAAATATCAAAAGTATTAAATACCATTATTGAAATATTTTTAATATATTTTTTGGCCTTGGATGAGATGAGGTCATGTAAGGTCATTAAAGTATTTAAATATTTTAAAAGTATTTAAATACTTCTAAAAGTATTTAAATATTTTAAAAGTATTTAAATGCTTCCAAAAGTATTTAAATATTTTAGAAGTACTTAAATACCTTTTTTAAATATAAGATACTAAATACTTTTCAAAAGTATTTAAAATTTCAAATATAAATCCTATTTTCAAAAAGTATCTTAAATATAAGTATTTAAATACCTTTTAGTATTTAAATACTTGAAAGTATTTAAATTTTGAAATACTTCCCAGCTCTGCCCGTAAGGGAGTCCTATTTTCTACAATCGTTTCGTTTACCTTCTTGCTTCCATTCGTTAAATGAATAGACCTTTTCAAGAAAACTGAAAACTTTTCTTTGGGGTAACGATAACCATGTACAACTTTTTGCCCTCAAAACGTTAACACGTTAAGTTATTTGTTTGTATTTTGCACTGATTGTTCACGTTGTATGTAACATTTTTCATGTCCTTTGTAAGTATGCATATGAGTATATGACATAGTATTTATATGTATGTATTTACTCGGACGCGTGTAAGCATTTATCAATGCACTTTTTTTTTAATTGACTCCAAGGTGATTATACAATCAGTCCATACTCCATAGAGGACTTTAACACAAATATTACTACATATTACGTACTACTATTATAAATGGAATCCTCTTAAATTATTTAACAATTACATAGTTAATGTTTCAGCGACGTTTCGCCATCTATAATGGCTTTATCAAGTTTAGAAAGTAGTAATGATACCAGATTTATTAATTTTGATTTTGTTCATTTGTTTAAGTTGAAATGTAAGAGGTGTACGTGATGTTAAATTAGTAAGGTTCAAGCGTCCAACCCACGGTGTATACACCGTGGTTCAAGTGTTCAACGTTACTAATTTGTTAATTTGTTAATGGTATTCGCACCTTCCATACTTATTATTAGCACCAATGCAATGGTATATACTCCATACGCTTGGCAATGTCCCTTTTCTCATTAAGTCGTAAATCAAATCTCATTTATAACGCGATCGATAGCTTCATTCAATATGCACCTCTAATGCAAAGTAAAAACCAGTTCCATACGGGCGAAAATTGTTCAAAACAAATCTTATGGAAACTTGAATACAATAGAACAATAGATTTGAACTACCTAACTGGCAGCGGTACTCAATAGAAGATACACTAGTTTCATTATTAAATTGTGATGTTTGTATTAATAATTGATATATTACTTTGTAATGAAACTATTGACAACCGCTGACTAGATAGGTAGTTGAAAACTATTGTTTTATTGTATTCAAGTTTCCATAAGATTTGTTTTGAACAACTTTCGCCCGTATGGAACTGGTTTTTACTTTGCATTAGAGGTGCATATTGAATGAAGCTATCGATCGTGTTATAAATGAGATTTGATTTACGACTTAATGAGAAAAGGGACATTGCCGAGCGTATGGCCTATAGGTACTTGACATGCTGAATGGCAATCAAAAATTATTTGACCAGTTGCAAGGCCGTTTGCAAGTACACAGCTATGATAATAATTTTGTGCATGCGGCTATTATAATTGTAACTCAAGAAAGTAAACCTTTATTGTTGAAGTAAATTTTAATTGAGAAAAATTAGTGGAATATTTTTTTATTTACTTAATGCTAATTATTATATCTAGAAAAAGCAAATAATTAAATTTCTACTCGGTGATTATGACTTGCATACTATTTAATTAGAATTTACTGAATTTTTGTTTAGTTAAGTATGTATAGAATGTATTATGTTTAGTACATCTAGATAACCTTGCCATTAATTTTCCTACTTTCTCTATTAGGATATTTGAAGTTCATGGTTATGTAATAGTCTCCTAGACTAGAGTATTTTATGATGAAATGTGCCAAATTTGTTTTATAAGAATATCGATGTGTAGGCCATGGAAATTCACAGGATACACATTTTATTTCATAGCGCTACTACGTTCGCTGTATGGTACACACTACACAGTACACTGGCCAGAAATAATTTTACAATGCTAAAACTGTTCAACCGATTACGAATTATTGTAGTCCAAACAGTATTTCTATTAAATATTATAAAAATGTCATATTTCATTTCTCTCGAAAAATACTAACTGCATGAAGATGCAATACCTACTGTCTCACAAAAGAGCGCACTTTCGGAGCTGTACTTATAATTACATAATTATTTTAATATTATCGAATTGCAAAGAATTGTTATATAAAGTTATGTCATAGCATGCCAGCAATTACAATGAAGTTATAATGAAAATTCGGATCGAACTATGTATTTACTTTTTCTAAAACTCGCCTTGGACAATAGTATTTTTTCTTCAAACATCAAAATATTAGGTCATTGTTCTACTTAGTAGTAGGCGCCCAAGTTTGAAATTTTCATTAGAGCAAATTTAACTTTTTCTTTTCTTGCCTCCGAAAGTGTTTATTAAATGTACAATTGGTAAGTGTTGCATTTTGAAAATTGAAACCGTTCAACGATGAAATAGAATTTGTTGAAATATTTACTAATGGTATAACCACAGAAGAAATACCTACGGACGGATGCAGAAGTGACCTTATTGGCATATTCGCATATTGTTCGTCGATGAAGGAGTTAGGGATACGTTAGAGAAAGCGTTACAGTTGAAATCGTGACACGAAAGTGGGTGCATCAATATGGCGACAATTTACCTAATAATAAAACATATGCGTATAATAAGTATATAAACCCGTAACAACTACAATTTTGGGGGTGGTTTTTGGCAAATATGCGATGGGTTAAGGTTCTGTTTCTATAGAGCAACTTAAATTTAAATTACTTCGATCTTAGCCTATTTTTAGTCAAGATTGCGTGCACTAACTTGAAAAATCTAATGTTTTTAGTACAACATTGTGAACATTGTCATTGTCGATAAGGTCTATGTAAATGAAATTTTGTTGTTTACGAAGTCATTTTCGTTTGTGTTATTATAACATGAATTTGCTAGTGGTATCCTAATTTATGTTGTAAGAAAGTGTTAAATCTAGTAAATTAGATGAGTTGATTTTTAAATTACTTACTGTTATAAAATATAGGTAGACATAACAGAAATCAAATTATTGAGATACAGCCTACACGTACAACGCGATAAAATTTGGAATTAATACAAGTATTCCACTATGTAGATGTTACGTAAGTTATATTTTGTATCATTTACACCTTTTTTATGTTATAACCTACTTATTTCGTGATATTACGTTGTATAAATAATTTGAAATTAACAAAGAATAATAGTGAAAGCGATTATATAATACACAATAATTATTTGCACATTTACTAGGTCATTTGGGTTACGTTTAGAAAGACTATTGATAATTGGTCGTTTTTATGGAAATTACGATTTGTAACAGTTGATTCATCTATTCGGCGTACAATAATACTGTGTACTTTTTATATAAAAGGTATTCCCAATTAGGCATGCCGGTTGAATTTCACCTGGCGTACCCCAGATAGTATATTGATTAAAGCATGTTACAAAAACAAGGGAGGGTCATACATAAATCTCCATAATCGGTTATAACACTAACACACGATGTCTACTTGCCCATTTTATGATCATGATTATCAAACTATTAATTTCGTTACAAAAAATGTTGCATTTTGCCCACATCGGTTTAATATTGATGATAATTCGTACGAAATATTCTTTAGTTTACTTAGTATTAACGTGGTGGGTATATAACATGCCAATTTTTTTATTAATAGAACTAATTTTGTTATAAGGACTATAAAAAGTAAAACCGGACGATGGCCGCGATGAATTGATTCAATGTCACCACATTGTACAGCGCCCGTTTAAAGGACGAATTCAATTGAAAAGTAGGGTTTGGAATGTCAAATAGGACCACACGAGCACTATCAATTCATTTGCCATAGTCGACATAGCTATACAGTATGCTGCTAAATCCCCCCCACCCTCCTCAATTTCTTTAGCTTTTGAACGAATCCAGTTGACCGCCCTGAATTTTTTTAATATTACTGGGCACTATCATCGCAATTATTTAAAATACAAATAATTGGCAATGCTTCTCTAATTTTGCCGTTTTTATGAAGAAAAAACTATAAAATACACAAACCACCTGAATGAGCTCTTCTTTCTCTAGGTTCAAACTCTTTGACTTTTCTTTGCGAGGTTAATTTTTCATGAAAAATCTTTGCGTTTCCGAACCTCAGTTTTACTTTAAAACATAGTTCACGTGGCAAGGGATTTTTAAGTTACCTAGAGATATGAAACTCTTTGACTTTTCTTTGTAAGGTTAATTTTTCATGAAAAATCTTTGCGTTTCCGAACCTCAGTTTTACTTTAAAACATAGTTTACGTGGCAAGGGATTTTTAAGTTACCTAGAGATATGAAACTCTTTGACTTTTCTTTGTGAGGTTAATTTTTCATGAAAAATCTTTGCGTTTCCGAACCTCAGTTTTACTTTAAAACATAGTTCACGTGGCAAGGGATTTTTAAGTTACCTAGAGATATGAAACTCTTTGACTTTTCTTTGTAAGGTTAATTTTTCATGAAAAATCTTTGCGTTTCCGAACCTCAGTTTTACTTTAAAACATAGTTCACGTGGCAAGGGATTTTTAAGTTACCTAGAGATATGAAACTTTATACCAAGAAGTTTCGTTACTTTCGGAATTGGGTGAAAATATCGTAATGACGTTGAACTAGACCGGATGCGGCCAATTTCTTTTATTTGAAATGGAATACATTTTTCTAACGCTGACATGTTATATTATTTGTATAAAGCAAAGCACTTCACTGAGATGTTTGTTTTGCTTTCTCTAAATTTGGCCAACAAAATTCAAATTCTTGGCGGTGTACAGAGCATAACAGCAAACTAAACAAATAATATCTTTGTTTTAGAAAAGCGAAAGTGATGCTGCTGCACAGAGTCACGTGTTAATACATGATTCTATAAACTTCATGCAATATAATCCTTATTCTGTACACAAAAATTCCCTAATTTGTTTAATCTCGTGCACATTGTGGTTTCCGTTTTGTTGTTTCACAGTCTTGTCCTAATTTTAAGCACATTTCCAGTACGCACGAAAAATAAAAAGGAAATAAAATAACGCACTACGCGCGTTAATGCAATGCATTGATGACGGAAATGTAGTTATCTACACATGTATGGAGACGAGGACAAAGCAACTTTGTATTTCACGGCAACATCCTAAAAAGGTGCTAAATTCAACTTACGGAAGAGTAAGGTCAACAAGAACTTAATTATAGCCATAAAAGTAGAATAATGGCGTGGGTGCCTTTCCAACAATTTCTTTTGTTCGTGTATAAATAAAAATATCAACAAAGGAGTGTGTTTCAGAACGTGTAAATGGTTAAAAGTTCTGATAAAATACTGTTTGTTTTGAACTGTTTTTAACACATATGTCTTTAGGTTAATTGTTCTGTATGAATGTTTTTAAATATAAAACACTCCATTCAAAAAATACCACTACCTTAAAAAAATATCAACTGTATACCACGTGTCACTTTCAAAACTTGTCAGGCGTCATATCGTCGAAGCTGTAACAGATAAGTAAAATTTCTCAAAACCATTTCTATAGAACATGGAGCGGGATCCAGTATGACCCGCAGGCGCAGGGCAATCTTTCGCAATCATTAGAAAGCTCTTTATAAATTCTATTTATCTGTAGCGATAAATACGAAAACATACTGAAACTTTTTTTATTAATATTTTGTTTAGTACTGATGAATAGCATTTTGAAAGGGCTTTCCAATGATATGTCACACATGGGGTAGTGCAATTTTAGAAATAGGAGTGAGATGGCTGGAACCTAAGGTAGAAGATTGCTGTGCGGGTCATAGTAATTCCCGCTCCATGTTTTAGAAACGGTTTTGAGAAATTTTACTTATCTGTTATAGTTTCGAAGATATGACGTCTGGCAAGTTTTCAAATTAACACCCGGTATATTTACCAGCTTATGCACACCGACTAAATAAAAATTTGGTTCATTATTTATTTACCATATTGTGAGTATTATGGTCAAAATCGCCGAAATCGAAAGTTTTTGTTGTTTTCATACTGGTTGAAATACTGAAAACTGAATGTATCACAACATAATTTGAAATGCATTACTGGTTGATTTTATAAATAGGACATCGATAATCTCAAACATGCCGAGAAAAGGCCTCAATATATTATTCAGTAAACCATACTGCTGCACAATATTTTTATTTTAGGGCGCGTAAGACCTAAAAAGAAGTGATCTAGGACTGTAGTTTCTTGGATGTGGTCTCAAATGGTAAACAAAAAGGAGCCAAAAATACAGATTTTTGTAAAATAGTGGAGATAGTATACTACAATTCAAAAAATTACTGCTTTTTTAACCCCTGTATTTAAATCGCTATGAAAGACTTCACACAAGGAAATATATTGTTCGTTACGTATAGTCACTATTGGATTTGGGGAAATAGAAATTAGGAATTATAATTATAATAATCCAATCCTTTCTTCCACAATGTCACGATAATTTTACTTCTCTTTTGCAGGTACGAATCTGCAGTCCAATTGTATTACTGGTAAGACCAAAGTTTTCTTCCCTCACACTACGTAATGGATATAACAACACTAGCACTGAACCTTTTGCCATGGACTTTTTATATTTTCTCTTTAAATAAAATCCCATCGTATTGGTATACTTTATTTTATGTGACTTTGATCGTACAGTACGCACATGTTTTAAAATCATTTATCAATGATCACATTATTGATTCGTTCTACATTGGTTATGCTCAATCGATTTATAACGAGTACATAAATATGTCCATGTATAAATAGTTAACCTCTCATTGAGTGCATCCGAAATAAAAATGTAAATTTAAAAACTCTTAGCATGTGTCCTGAAAATCACACTTAGATTTCTAATTATACTTCGGACCAAATGAGTCCTGTTTCAGAATAGAAATTAGGATTTTCTAGATAAATAATTACCTATTGCAGTTTTTTAACTAGATAAATAACTACTTATTGCCCCTTTTTAACATAATTTAATTGAATTGTAACTATAACCCAATAAATGCAGTCTGTATAAAATTATGTTTGAGAGGTTCCATAATTACTCTTATCAGTTTCATTAAATAAATTCTATCAAATGATTCGGTTTTATACATACATACATATACTTACAATATAGATATTTTATGATTTGTCTATCTATATACAATGCAGGTGTATTAGCAAACCCTCAACTGTAAAACTATTGAGTAAAAGGTTCATTTCATTTTAGTCCCGTGTAAACTAGATAAAGAGAGTATATAAAACCAATAAAGGGTAGGTATTTTTTAGGATGATATATCTATATAAATTAACACTGTCTTCTTGAATTATTAGCCTCTAAAAGTGTGAAATTTCACCCGGAATTTATTATATCGAGTATTAAACCAATGAACAGATTCAAGAATGTTGTGTATATTTCTTAATAATAAAATCGGCGACTATATCATTTTAATATCATATGTAAATAATGAAGATTATTTTATTGGGAATGTAGTACGGCGAATGCAACAAAACAATGACAGGAGTCAAAAATGGGCCACGTTTGACTTAGATGCCTCGCTGATAATTTAGGATACATATCACACCATAAAGCAATCTTTTTTGTTATGGGTAGAATAAACTGGATTCCATTAAAAATAATGCAGGAAAAGGATAAAAAAATAAAAAGCAAGGTGTACAACTTACCTTTTCACGTAGTTATGAAGTGATACATTTTCACGTACCTTTCATAGACCACCTACTTCTTTTCCGCTTAGTATCGTATGGATCAAGATCAAAAGGTTTGCCTTTTATTTTATTTAAATACCCCTCCTTGAATATAAAAGTTGAGGACATTAACTGCAAAGGTCATCAGCGCTATACACTCGCAGGACTTGCAAACATCCATGTCTGGAGATAATTTTACACTACCCGCTAGAGATTCAAAACCGAGACTACTGATGACAGGACTCAGATGCGGAACGACAAGGGAGCAAAAGTGCTTTGCACAAGGGCCCTTCAGAGTATAACGGCGAAAAATTTAAATACAAAACTACTTTAAAAAATGTAACACTTCAGTAACCTTACATCAGATATTATTTGGGGAAAAGGCTCTTAGAACTTAATGTTTACATACTAATCTAGATAACAATGCTTATTAAATAATTGGTGTAAACAATTGAATTCATGAAAATTTTAAAGCGATATCAATGTAAAATCTTTTCATACCTACATTTTATTCCATTCTCTACGAAGTAAACGTGATGTTTGCGTTACTTTACTGACATTTTCATTATAATGTCTTTTATTAATTATTATCTTTAATTGTTTACCTAGAGTCGTGGGCATACAGTTTGTTAGAGGTTTCTCTTCACTCCATTAATTAAAAAAAAACCGTCTCTAAAATAATGGAAGGGGGGGGATGTTTCAGACGTATACCCTTAAAAACCACCCCTTAGCGCAAAAAGGCAATTGCAGGGCCTTTTATTAGAATGAGAATAGTGCTGTTTGAAACTGTAATTACTCATTAGTCATTATATACAGTATGAAACTTTGAGATTAAAACCTTTCAATTGTCACCTTGTAACGGAAGTTACAAAGGTGGTTAAAACTTACCTATCCTATAGTGGACTTACCTTTCGTACTTTTCACTTCCCAAGTTCCCAGACTAGCCCAATATAAAAAGGGTTACTGGATCAACAACTTTATCGATTCACCAAGGTTAAATTAATGGTGATTTTATGAAGACACCGATAAGTTTGAATAGGTTCTTAACTTTCAATTAACGTCGCTTACGCTTGAAACAAATTTATTTATTTATCTTTTCTTTTTTTTTAACATGTAATGACTACAGAGTAGCATCTACTCCAAAAAAGTCACAATGCATTACATAATAATAAACTAAAATTAATCATGTAATGTTTTTTTTTGTTTTTGTTTTGTTTATACTTTGTTACGTTTATACTCCCCCTACAATTGGGATTATAAATTTGATTATAATATAAAAAATCAGGCCAAACTAAGTTCGTTTATTAACGTTACTTATGAAATTAAACAATTTACATATCTAGTTACTAAGCAAACAAAGACTTAATCCCCCTCTAAATAAAAATGTTTATTAGCAAGAAGTGGCACTTACACCATTCTACATGAAAATACATACAGTCATACATGATACATACTTAAATTTAAACTCAACTTATACGTATAAAAAATATCCACAATCCAGTTTTCTTTTCACTGCTAGTTCAAATAAGTATCTAACAATAAAAATTATAAAACAGTACCTGATCACCGTACATCAGTACGAAATGCACCCATACCCATAGCGATTCTGGCGTCAGGTTAGTGAGCTCCGGTCGACGATATTGCAGCTCTTGGTTCCCTCCAAATTGAATTCACGTAGATTCCTTCCTTAATTATGTGTAAAAACCACACAAAAAAAAATCCCAGTTCAATAACAAATGCGGAGCGGTATAAAAACAACACAAGTGATTTTGACAACATCGCAAGTATGAAACCAAAATGCGATTTCTTCCCTTTTCATAACTATTAACCAGCCGTTCTTTATCAATTTATCAGGATTTAATCTCTTATCCCTCACTCCGACCGCACTTCGATTACTCGGCAGTCGGCAGTTCCTTTAGCACTTCGGTGGAAAATATTTAGCGTCGATCGCACTTTCACGAATCAAATACACATGACATCTGTCTACGCAATGTGCATAAATTATTGCTACCGCACTTCACTAATAGTGACAATTTACTGGTACTCTTATTTGGTACCTTTTTTGGTACTCACTCCGCTATCAATTGCTAACTTTTCAAAAATCGGTCCCGAGTCGCGTAGGATCGTCCTTTACCGATACTCAAAACTCTTATTTGGTACCTTTTTTTGTACTCTCGCCGCTAGCAATTGCTAACTTCTTAAAAATCGCTCCCGAGTCAGTTTTGCCACGTTGCGCTCTTATGATAAAAAATAAAACCTACACATCACTCTCCATAAAACGTTCAACTTATACAGGGTGATTCATTAAGAATGTCCAATCTCTGAACTGTAGATTCCAGACCTCGAAATATGATGATTTTGCCCAACATGCCTTATACAAATATTGATAGTTTCCGAGATACCGGGTGTTTAAAGTTTAAATATGAATTTTGATTTTCGCAATAACTTTCTATTTTTTCACAATTTCTTTTTGAAAATTGGCAGTTTTACCTTTTTTTGCATGAGGATTGCCAATTTGGACTCTAATTTAGCATTGCTAATAGAGGGCGCTAGTTATACTTGGTTGTGTTTAGTAAATCTAAGCAAAAATTTTTTTCGGCTGAACTATTAGCAAACTAATAATAAAATATGGAAAAGCGTTAGATTCTACAAAAAAAAGTTACTCTTGTTTGATTCGTGTAACTCGATCAGTTATCGAGTTATTTGCTTCTAAACAGTTCAATAAATTTTAATTTAAAAAAAAATTTATTCTCTAAATGTGTAACAACAATAAACTATTATTTATGATCCGTTTTCGCAAAGATCTCTTCATATCAAATAACCCTTGTCTATTATTTTTAATCACATTAATTAATTGTTATTGCGAAAATCAAAATTCATATTTAAACTTTAAACACCCGGTATCTCGGAAACTAGCAATATTTGTATAAGGCATGTTGGGCAGAATCATCATATTTTGAGGTCTGGAATCTACAATTCAGAGATTGGACATTCTTAATGAATCACCCTGTATACAATTTGTCCTTTAATAATAATTATAAAGTAGAAAGTAATCATTCTTAATTTAAACTAAAATAACGCCCGTTGCAACCTCGAAACGCTTCTTTTTTTGGCATTTCTATTCTATGCTAATTAAGATAATATGAAAATCATCTCCGTCGACATCTTGATTTTCAATATGATGTAGCTTATTATACTTCTCATATACACACTGTAAAAAGCAAATCAGTTCTATTGCAAATACAACAACAGAACATAATCATTTTGATAATTCGTCAGGTGCAGGCAAAATTTTAAGAGGTGCCGACATTTCATTCATGGTTTTTTACCCCAAATACCACGGTCTACATATACCAGACCGTGCCCAAATATCATTTTTCGCTTTCAAATTATTAATTTCACAGAGTTTATTTAAGCAAACACGAGTTCTAAAAAAGGTGCAGAAAATACTTTTCGTACATTTTCTGTTTACTTGGTGACTGACTATATTCTCCTTATTGTGGTAAATTTTCATTGGCTAACCATAGAACTCCTATGTCACTTTCGAGGTCGGACCGTGTCAGTGTCAGTGTTCCAGCGTGAGCAGTTTTGTGAATTGTGTAGTGTTGTTCCCGTTGGTTCATTTTGATAAGAGTTTTATCTTTTTTATGATTTTTATTTTTTTGTTTTTTCTCGTCCTGATGAAGCCCCTTGCAAAAGCGGTCGAAACGTTGACTCGTTGTTCAACTGCGACACGGTCCGAGCGCGGAAGTTGACTTTATTCTGTTCTGAAATTGTAGAACCCCGATTGAACTTCTCCCTAGATTGTGTGAAGCAACGTTGCTCTTTTACGTCTTGATACAACAGAAACCAAAGGCTGTTCCATCTTCGTTCACCATTCCTATTATTTTAAATTTTAACATTGCTGTTTTTTAATTCTGATGGCATATCGCCTGTGATTGATTATACCGTTTTTTTTTGCATTTCGAGCTTCGTCGATTAGTTCTGGGTGTACCTATACTAACGGGCCTCTACGTTATGTGAAAATAATATCAATGTCGATTTACCGACAATAATTTATTCCACTCGTAGATCGTTGCTTTTTCGGGAAATTATTAATCAGCTGGTTTAAAACGAAATTTGATGTACAAAAATAACTACACCATCCATACTTGCTAAGCAATTTGCCTTAAATCCATGTTAATAAAGAAAATTGACGGCTATTACATTGTGATTGCTTCTAGGAAGAAAATATTTAATTGGTTTTAACAATAATATTCATGAAACCTGTTAACCAAAAAATCTGATCTGAATCGCGGTGAATTTCTACTCATACGAGTGTACGACACATTCCAAGTAGACACATAGGTACATTTATATTATTATTTAAGCTTCCACGAATGTCTTTATTATCGTTTGAACACATTTTTTGGATACGATTCGTGTATTAACGTTTTTAGTAAACTATCTACGTTTCGGCAGCCTTTCTTTCCTGCCTTTTTCAAGATAAATTTATCTTGAAAAAGGCAGGAAAGAAAGGCTGCCGAAACGTAGATAGTTTACTAAAAACGTTAATACACGAAATTTATCTTGAAAAAGGCAGGAAAGAAAGGCTGCCGAAACGTAGATAGTTTACTAAAAACGTTAATACACGAATCGTATCCAAAAAATGTGTTCAAACGATAATAGGTACATTTAGTGTCAATCAAATAAATTATCTTGAAAAAGGCAGGAAAGAAAGGCTGCCGAAACGTAGATAGTTATTAAAAACGTTAATTACACGAATCGAATCCAGAAGATGTGTTCAAATGATAATAAAGACATTCGTGGAAGTTTAAATAATAATATAGGTACTAAAGTAGCAATAGGTGCCACTATAGCGTGCGGTCTACCGCCAGAGTGTGATCTACCCCATAACACTAGTACTGTAGTATGCGGTCTACCGCTAAGTTGCGATCTATTTACTATTACATATACCAAATGCTCATGTACCGATAATATTTTGAAAAAAATGTTAGATAAAGAATTGATTTCCAAGTTCAAGATATTTAAAAGTTTGTGTATTTATATATTTAGAAAATTAAAGATTAATATTGTGGCGTAGATGTTGTAAGAAGACCATTGTAAAAACCTTCGTGTGAAGGCGGACCTCTGTGTACATGGGGGCGAAGCATATTGAATCGTTGTTAGGACCTCTTAAGTTTTTTTTTAAAACAGGTTCGCGTAGCGAACCTGCCACCTAAAAATACACTGTAGACCGCAGGCTATAGTAGAATCTACACTGTAGACCGCAAGCTATAGTGGCACCGTAGCAATATCATATTTTTGCATTCATAAACTTAGAATAGATCTTTTCCACAATGCAAAGTGTTTACTGACAGACAATGAACTGTATACTATAGTATAGTATACAGTTCATTGCTGACAGATGACATTTGGAGCGTTTAGGATGAAGGGTATGATCGCAAATTAGAAGATAAAAAGTGAAAGTAGTTGTTTTTGTATCGCAGTAGGTATTAAATCAAGCAACCTCGACTATTTGACTTTTAAAGTAGTAGTTGAATTACAAATAGTTGACTAACTCGGCTTCTTTTGAAATCAAGTCAATCAATTTAAATATTAGATCAAGCAGTGAATCCCTATTCAAATTAAAACTTTGAAAGGTTGTAATTGGATTCTTTATAAATTTTTAATTGATACATATCAAATCGTGAAATTGCAATTTTGGAAATTACAATTTTTCTTTATTTTACTTTCAGTCGTATATACAGGGTGTTTCACACTACCCGTACCGCCCAAATATCTCGCGAAATACAACACGCATTGGAAAAAGAAAAAATACGTCTAAAAAATTTTTTAAGACTCTATTGTTTGATAGTAATAGGATGTCCCTACTCCCACCCCCGGGGAGTGGAGAGGGGGTAACTTCGTAATCTTAAATAGCAGCCCCCAGTTTATTTTTGATTGTCACTTAACAAAACTGACATCAAATTAGCATAGGTAATCGGAAAAACTTTTGTCCGCTATTACAGCGCCATCTGTCACGAACTTCAAAAAATGTTTCAAACAAAAAGTTCCTATTTGTTAACGCACAATTCAAATCTGTATAATAAACTGGGCGGTGCTATTTAAGATTACGAAGTTACCCCCTCTCCACCCCTCGGGGGTGGGAGTAGGGACATCCTATTACTATCAAACAATAGAGTCTTAAAAAATTTTTTAGACGTATTTTTTCTTTTTTCAATGCGTTTTGTATTTCGCGAGATATTTGGGCGGTACGGGTGGTCTGAAACACCCTGTATGTATTAGTAAAAATAGGCTTTCGTAATCATGGAGATGATGGAACGAATTTTTAAGTAACCTTTCATTGTCGTTTCCATTTTATGGAAAATGGCAGTTTTTAGTTACAGTTACATTTTCATACGGAGATATGGCAATGTAATATTCTGTCGTAAAAGTTTGAAAAATCGTGAAGTTACGAATTAATGTAAAACTATGCTATAGGGTACATTTAGAAAAAATATCATTTAAAGGTTTCTTTGGTTTAGTTTGCGATTTTCTACTTCTCTAGTTACGCTTTAATGCGTAAGTACTCTGTAAATTGCAATTTATAATCTTATAGTTCCCCCATAGATGTTAAGCATTTAGTGGAGACATTACCATTAAACGGTGTTTAAATTTTATTAAATTCTGAATTTCAATTACAGTCCGTGCTATTTGATAACGTGTTGCACCGAAGTTGGTACTTTAGTAGTTGATTTCGAGTAAACTGAACTTTTTTACCTAACGGCATTCAATATTGATAAATACATATACAGTCGTAACTCGTAGTCACGTAAGAAGGCGAGCGCGGTAATGCGCAAACGACGAATTTACGCTGCTTGCAAAATTGTCGCGTATCTATAAGCACAGATTCTGTGCTATAAGTCAATGTGGTTTCATGTTGTTTTTGTAGATATGCGTTTATTCATCACTAAATATGAACATTAATTTTATTTATTGAATTATAATTACAGGATAATTACATATTTTAGTGATATACCTATTAATCAAATTCGAATTAAGTTATTGAAAAAAATGCACTTGTGGAAATGCATTTATTATGCAGAATATGAATAACAAAAATTCTGGCAAGTTGCCACGAGACTTCCCTCGTATTAACACTTTTTTCAAAAAATAAATACTACTGAATTCAGAAAAAAATACTCTTAAACTACATAAAAAACTGCAATTTTATCTTATAAAAAAATGAGTGCCGCCATTTTAGCTTACACCGCAAGTGGCGTAATCAAAGGTAATCAGCCCTATTCTGGTGACCATTGGAAAAATGTCCAACATTGGATTTATTTCAATGTTATTTTCATATTACATTTCTTTTGATTAGTTTACTTCAGTTTTTGTTTTTCAACCTTGGAAAACGAAAACAGGTACCTGCTACTTATTAGATACCCTTCAAATTTTTCAACCTTTACTCAAGTATTGAGTCAATTTTCAATTTTAATGTGGTCACGAGAATTGCAAATCGCTTCCAATATTGGAATATATGGCAATACCCAATGTTGAGTCAATTTCAATGGTCACCAGAATAAGGGTGAATATCAGCATTTTCGTTCTTGGCCCGAATGCAATCGATTGGCGAAAACCGCATTTCGATAACTTTAATAGTTTCTGAGTATAGAGCGTTGCAGTCATTTTTTAGAAATGATTTTTTTAACACATTTTTCAAAAAATAAGTAAGCACAATATATATTGCTTAATTCAGAAAAAAATTCTCTTTTAAACTACCTACATAAAAAAACTGCAACTTTATCTTATAAAAAAAATGAGTGCCGCCATTTTAGCTTACGCCGGAAGTGACGTCATCAAAGGTAATATCAGCATTTTCGTCCTTGGCCCAAATGTAATTCATTAGCGAAAACCGCATTTCGATAACTTTAGTAGTTTCTGAGTATCGAGCGTTGCAGTCATTTTTTAATAATTATTTTTTTTAACACTTTTTTCAAAAAATAAGTATAGCACAATATATATTGCTGAATTCAAAAAAAAATTCTCTTTTAAACTACATAAAAAAACTGCAACTTTATCTTATAAAAAAAATGAGTGCCGCCATTTTAGCTTATACCGGAAGTGACGTCATCAAAGGTAATAACAGCATTTTCGTCCTTGGCCCGAATGTAATGGATTGGCGAAAACCGCATTTCGATAACTTTAATAGTTTCTGAGTTTAGAGCGTTGCAAGGAATGTGTACGTACAGACTACAGACGACAGACGGAAATTTTTTTTTTGCATATTTTGAATCTACGTATTCGGAAACGCAAAGATATGTAAAAATTTCCATAGGTCAAATTTTTTTTTTTGGAAAACTAATACAATACTTCCCTTTTACTTCGTACTCGGGAAGTAATAAGTAAATGAAGATATGATACGCAACTGACTTGTATTTTTGCAGTACTCGGCTTTCGGAGTCATGAATCGTTATGTCAATAATTGTGCATATTTATAAAAATTCCCGAAACATGTTAATTTTAGATTTTAATATGACGCCCTAATGCGTAAAAATTGCATCCCTAAATTTAACACCCTTAAAGTGAGGGTTGCAACCCCTACATTTTAAATGGGAGGTAGGGGTTTGTGATACATATCAGTGGCATATTTAAGGCCCAAGCCCTCGTCGTGCAAAAGTATCGAGGACCACATTATTTTAGTGGTAAAAAGTATTTTTGCAGCAGATTCGAAAACAATAATACATAAAACGCAATTGAAAATTCCGTCCTTACATCAACAGTAGATAGCATATAGAAGGCCTGATTAGAGAAAATCGTGTAATTTCAATCACATAAATTTCAGAACATGTTGTAGACAGTGTAGATTGTGCACACTACAAATACTCGCGAATGGGTTTATCTTTTCAACACTGGAAAGTACAGTCAAAATAGTAATGTTATCTCTTTAATTACTAGTGACGAAACCTGTCCGATTTGCGGTACTGAAACTAGTAACTCCTTCGCTGGAGGAGAGTAGATGGAAAAGCCTCTCCAATCTCGATCGAATTCCCATAAAAGAAATAACGAGAGAGAGAACAAAAAAGACAATAATAGTGAAGTCACTAATGAGGATCTAGAAGAAACAACACAACTGACAACCAAACTTGTCATTCACGTCGGATGATGAGAACAATGAAAATGGAACTTTGGACAAAGGATTAAAATCACCCGAAAATAGATCAGGTAAACCGAGAGAGAAACAAGAAGATAACGCCTGACATTAGCGAAACGTGTACGTGAAGGGGCGCTGCGAGATCTTCTGGGTGAGTTGGTAAACGATAGTATGTGTATGAGTGTATGAAAAAGGAGGTACTAACGCAGCAGAGTGAAAAGAATTTAAAAATCAGCTTTGTAACGACGTCAAACAGTCAAACGATCGCATAAATAAAAGTGTTGCGTAAAAGGATGGAAGAGACAAAGTGATAAGGTCTGGAGCATGTTAAAAATTTCGAAGCTCGAAATAACATTCCACCAGTTATCGAACTGAAATGTAACATGTCAAGTCTGAGTGCATAGAGAATTTCTCTAGAAAAGACCGAAACTGACGATGGGTGTCCATAGAAATAACAGGTTTTTAAGAAGAGTCTTTATCGACGTATTTTCTGCAGGTGAATAATAAAATGAAAATATTTCTGCTTCTACTTCTACTTTTACAATTCGACCAAATGGGCTGGCATGGCAATGAATAGAAAAATGTCGCGGGCCGTAGTTTGATGACTCCCTAAACTGATGTCATATTTTTTAAAAATCTAAAATGATTAAATCTTATCACATGCGCAAGATTAATTTGAAGGTGTCAATATTTTCATTGGCAACCGCATAATGAACTTTGAAATGAATGTTCGATCATTAGGCGGATTCATAGAAAAATAATTTTTTGTCTGATCCCTCATTAACTGTTTGTTGTGGCCACCGACAGTATGGTAGACAACATCGGTTATTAAAAAGTTACTGATTGATTAAGTGATTACATTGTCTTGGAGAACACTATCGATTCGCTTAAGTGATTACATTGTACTCCATCTTGGAGAACACTATCGATTCGCTATCAACTAAATCTAATTGAATGTATCCTCTTGCCGTGATTTCGATATCTTTGTTACACAGATAATAATGTCATCATGTCATGTTTTGTTCTTTTTTGTTTAAACCGCTGTAACCACAGAATTCTTGGATTTGTTTTTTAAAAACCAAATGTTGCATTAATGTGAAGGAAAATTAAAAAATGTACATTTCCACGATGAAGACTTAATGTTAAGTAAGTATATGGATGCAATTAAAATTTCTTATATAGCCACTAATGAGAATGTTAATTTTATTTAAAAGGTCATAATGGTTTATTTCTACTGGAATTGATAAACTTAACTACTGTCTTCCTTGACAGAGACCTTAAACTTAATTTGCGTTTTGTTGCTCCTAACGAGTGTAGTAGGTATATAAAAAGCATAATTAATGTACTTACCAATTTGCAAGTGAAAAATAAAAAGAAACCTTCATTATCTCATGGGCGAACATGTTCGAGAATTCATGGATATAGGCAACCCATTTTACTTCAAAGTTGCTACTGTGTGCAATAGCAACGAGTAATATAGGTACTCTGTCAATATCGTTGTTGATCATTACAAGTTTCTAAGTTCTACAAAGTTATGTTTTTCCAAGAAGGCAAGCAGCAGAAGAATTGAAAATTATTTTCGTTGCCATCTGAATCCAGTTATATTTGATTAAATAAACAAACGATTGAATAATTCGTTTGCGTTATAGTGCGGTTAAAGCAAACGTGATACGATTTTAATGAATTATTAATGTATGTCAAGTTTAGTAAAACAACACTTTTCACGAAACCCTGAGACGTCCTAAGGTTATGGTGTGACCTCCATCAACTTCTATGAGAACTATCCATGTCCATATCCTATTACAATCATTTTATTCTCTCATGTATGTACCCTTTTTTATTTTGCTTCCGGAAATACATTTGTGTGTGCAAATTACGTAGAAGGAAATTACTGACCTTCCGTTACTATGAAGATTATTAAATGGCGAGCGTGAGACTGCTTCCTTTCTGTTGCTTAGTTTCATTAGGTACGTAGGTCATTTATTCAATAATTCATTATTTAAAATTCAAATAGGTTTAAAATGTTTGCGATATTTGATTGGAAAAGTTTATATGACTAGTATTTTACGTTTATAATCTCCCATAAAAACTGCACACTCAGTTTAATAGATTTCTTCAAGGTAATTTACGATGATTTTCATGCAGGGCCGGATGCTCCGACGTTCAGATTTCGTCAGACCGTGCGCATGACGTCACCTGTAGAGTGAATTACATTTGCGACATGCTCATTTGATGTGTTTTTCGTCTGTACCGAGTTTATTTTTCGAGATACAAAAAATTTCATAAAAACAAATATGCTCCTTATGATGTCTTTTATATGTAAAAATAATAGGGTAGCTCAATCTCTCTCAGTTAACCTGAAAAATACTTGTATAAAATATCATAATTACATCTGATGGTGTTTGCGCCGCGACGACACAAAAACGGCGCTAGATAGAGGAAAATTGCATATGAACAAATTTGTAGAGCATAAAATTTACTAAAGAAAAGTCCGCGGTAGGGTGTCACGATCTTCGATAGTTTAAGAGTTACAGGCGTCCAAAATGATGCAAACCTTATTCGCGCAACTGTCCACACCGCTTTTTCCCAAACTAATGGAGATAATTACACCCTCCCGCGGACTTTTTTTAGTAAATTTTGTGCTCTACAAATTTGTTCATATGCAATTTTTCTCTATCTAGCGCCGTTTTTGTGTCGTCGCGGCGCAAACACCATCAGATGTAATTATGATACTTTATACAAGTATTTTCGGGTTAACTCAAACAGATTGAGCTACTGAGATTGAGATAATTACACCCTCCCCGCGGACTGTTTTGTAGTAAATTTTGTGCATTACAAAATTTTTCAGTTCATTTTTTCTCTGTCTAAAATATATAATGGTTTTCGCAGCGTTCGAGGAGAAAGCGGGTGATTTCATTGATGGATTCAAGACAATTTCGCACTTAACTCTATTTTTTTAACACCTTGTGGTAATTTACATTTAAAAAAAATGGTTACCTGTTGATCTGCACAAACATGAACATCATAACACAAAGTGGAAAAATGTACCGTTTATTTATTTATTGAACATAACTTAAATCGAGGCGTGGTTTAAAAACGTGAAATAAAAAAGGTAACGTAGGGCACCAATAAAAAAAGGTAAAGTAGGGAACCAATAAAAAAAATATGATAAAATTAAGATAAAATTCATTTTGTGTCTTTTATATCTTAAAAATAATACGGTAGCTCAATCTCTCTTAGTTAACCCGAAAAATACTTGTACCTATAAAGTATCATAATTACATCTGATGGTGTTTGCGCCGCGACGACACCAAAACGGCGCTAGATAGAGGAAAATTGCATATGAACAAATTTGTAGAGCACAAAATTTACTAAAGAAAAGTCCGCGGGAGGGTGTAATTATCTCCATTAGTTTGGGAAAAAGCGGTGTGGACAGTTGCGCGAATATCGTTTGCATCATTTTGGACACCTGTAACTCTTTAACTATCGAAGATCGTGACACCCTACCGCGGACTTTTCTTTAGTAAATTTTGTGCTCTACAAATTTGTTCATATGCAATTTTCCTCTATCTAGCACCGTTTTTGTGTCGTCGCGGCGCAAACACAATCAGATGTAATTATGCTACTTAATACAAGTATTTTTCAGGTTAACTGAGAGAGATTGAGTTACCCTATTATTTTTAACATATAAAAGACATCATAAGGAGCATATTTGATCTTATGAAATTTTTTGTATCTCGAAAAATAAACTCGGTACAGACGAAAAACACATCAAATGAGTATTCCTCAAATGTAATTCACTCTACAAGTGACGTCACGCGTCATATTTGCGGACCGCCCACCATGCGCAACATCCTATCTTTAGTATTTATATCGTGATTTTCATGTAATGCAGTGAAGGTTGTATATCCACAAAATATTTTGATGTACTAAGCTGTAATGGAATAGAAGCCAAGTTATGTATCGTATGTCAAATTGATAAGCGAAGTTGGGTGGACGCAAATTTGGGTTATCTAAAGGGTTTCGCGTTGAAATTAATACGTGATGTAAAAAAAAAGAAAAAAGAACAGTTACCGAAAGAAGTTAGGTCAAAAATGTATGTACGGATGTGCAAACAGCAGGATGTGTTCTTTTATCCCCACTCCGGAGCATATTTCTCTTTTCATACTCTTTCGATCTCTTCTTCTTTTTCATCTTCTTCATCCGCCTTCTTGTTCTTAAAGAGACAGTTGATAAGGTCAACGTGTAGTCGATGATTCTTCTTCCAGGAAGATGATGAAAGACGCGCTTCTTTATGTTTTGTGATGGCAAGGTATTATCATCCTAGCATCCCAATAAAAATACATGCATGAGCGGAATTATTAGAACATCATATTATTGAACTCTTTTGTTGTATTACAATTTTGTTTCCTATAACTTTTTGAGGAATGAATTGCGCCAGCTGTTGCTGAAGTTAGTAGCGACAACTGAAACGTTTGGTTGCTCTACGTGCGTGAAGTACGAGATGGTTTACGGGATAGTTTTACTAATAAGGTTGTTGGTCTAAAATGTCCAATCATCAATTGGCAGAAATTCAAAATCAATTTTAAGAAAGACTTGGCCATTATAGTGAATGGTAATTTATTTGAACATTCATTGTAAATTGGTACTAGAAATTCCTCGAGAAATTCCGAACATTTTCCTGTGCAAAAAACCTTTTAGAATAAAAATTATTATTTTTTATTATTTTTATTCTAAAATAATTTTGTTATTTACGATCATTCATGTTGGCAAAGTAGCTTGATTGTTGATTCGCAATACTGTATTGTACAGTTGTACAATTCAAAAAAACATAAAACATTTTACGTATTTATACAAAAACTCAATTCATTTTTAATATCATAAGTGAAATGGCACATTTTTTGAGATCATTTCAACAAACATAAAATTTCACATTAGCACTTTGATGTTTTCGGTAAGTATGTCCCAGACCGTCACAAACCACAATCATTTCACTTTTCATTTCAGAATAAAATTTACTGGAATAAGCGGTTGAAAATATGGATTCAGTATCAAGCCCTCTTTGTTCCCAGTTGAGAAATCATGAACATAAATTGTAAAGAAATTCGCCGCATAACAAAGTAGTTCTATTATCTTTCTTAAGTTAACCTGCCAGTCACCAGAAAACTCTGTACGTAAAAATCGTGGACGGAGAGAACAGTTAGATCGTATTTGCAAAAATTTTGGAGGTAAAAACCTGTCAGATTAAAGTTGCATTAATGAACGCATAAATTCATTATTTCTAATAATAGGACACTTCTTTCTTTGAAGGTGCCGTTTACAGTCAAATGATCGCATCAAGACGAAAAGTTTTAATGACTACACCAAGCCTCTCCCATATTTATCTATTATGTTATGAACATTTAAAAATGTTGATGATTGATAAATATAGGGTCTGTTTTGAGATTCAATGTAGAACCATGTTCTATAAGACAGAGCGTCCTATGTTTTGTGCGTGGTCATGAATGAGATTAAAATTCGACAAATTCTGTAGCACTCGTTTCTTAAAGTAGTAATCACGTTGATCGATGCATTTAAATAAAAAAAATTTGTAGGTGGACTTTTTAAGTTTGCATTATTTCTCATTTCTTAATTTGTCGATTATATTCGTTTTCTGGTTAAATCAGTGATTATGATGTACCATTAAAAGGGTTGCTAGTGTAAAATCCAATCGAACCACAGTTTTTGACTTGCCAGATCCTTGTGTCTGCCTCATATTCGCCATTAGGTCACGGTCGGCATAATGACCGTTTTCGTTATGGTCGGCGGTGTTTTGAACCTGAAAATAGTGTTGACATTTTGTTCATTCGACGAAATATCCATACTCCATTTTTCTTATGCTCTTGAGGCCATGCTGAAAATATTACAAAATCAATCGAACACTTTAACAGTTACAAAATATTAATTCAGAAATCTGAACGCAAGTATGATAGATTTAGTTTTACATGCGTCTCATTTGTGATACAAAATATGTCATAATTATTCGGAACCACACTACGCAGAAATAAAATGACATTGTATACAATTACGTTGTAAGGTTGAATGAAGAATTGGGACCTCTACACAACGTTTGTATGTACGCCAATAGAATACCTAATGCAGTGACGCGATATTCTGGTCAGTTGGTTAGTAAAATCGCGTGTAACCATTAATTTATTGTACCTACTTATTTTATGTATTTTTATTTTACCACTTACTTGACGCTACACTTGACCAGTTCTTAATTGCTATTTTTCATTAGTAGTCTTGTTGCGATAAATTATGATCGTCCTCAGCGTGCTATGGTTTTTAAACATCCCCACAACTAACACGACCTTGTTTGTTAGCGAATCAAGTGGAAGTACATAGGTAAATGTAGTAAATAGATCGTAAATATTTTCTAGCACTATTCAAACATTTTTCTATTATTTAAGAAACACCTATATCACTAATGGGAAAAACAACTAAATCCGCCTTTTTTCTCAATAATGGAAGGTTTGCTTGTTGTTAAAGATACGTGGAAATGTTAAGGTAAAAGCTTCGTATATTTTACGCAGATGAGTGGCCTAAGAATCATTTTCATTTTTTCTGTGTTATATTATTTGTTTATACAAGTTGTCGGTGAAATTCAAGTGAAGCCGTTATAATACTGAAGCTGCTGACAACTCCATACAATAATATTTCGAAAAATTCAACGTGTTCTTGGCTGCTCAAATTTTAAAAACGAACACAACCACGAAATTAAAAGGAAATAGGTAAATAAAGAATAATAATAATAATAATAATAAAGGACATTTATTGTAGGAGAAGAATAATATAAGTAAAAGTATTATACAAAAGAAAATAAAGGAGAAATTCATAAGAACATGAACAATAAATAACATAATGAAATAGCACAGTATCACAATCACCTTCAAAAGGGCGAAGTTCAGATTTATGAAGAGTGTAGTACTCTTCATAATCTGCTCTTAAACTTAACCCTATATTACACAAAAAAATTAAAGGTACGTCTTACGAACGAAAAAAAAACTTAGTAGCGTGCAAATACATAAAAAAACTGGAATTGAATGTGCATATAAAAAAAACAAAATCGGCAAGGAAATACTAAACGCAATAATAAATAAATCTTATAAATATAGAACGGTTTATCATATCTAAGATGATTGACTGCGAACGTTGGTATCGGTAGAGAGGTCTGGTTTACGGTGCGGGACCGGTCTCCGACGACCGGCGGAGATTATTCCCTACTGACGGCGGGGGTCTCCGCCGACCCCCATTTGTTGTAATAAATAAAACGAGTTTTTTTAAATAATTGAATGGCATCAAAGTGATTTGCGAAAGAATTTTATTTATTATACATATATGGTCAACTATATTCAAAGCAGGATTCATCTCCGATGATCTATAAGCTCAGTATCGTTTCTCTGAAGATTATCAAAATAAAATAATGGTATGTTAGTGCCATCTATTGGGTAACATAATAACTGATCTGTTTGCAAAGTACCGAACTCCTACAATGAACCGTTATAATTTATTCTCCTGTAAAATTCCATTACATGGAGTTGCGCAAATTTCTCCTGAAGGCGCGTATACTAGCGAAATGACTGCTCAAGTAAATATAATGTAAAATTTTCGTGTCGGAACATGTATTTCCGTATCGGTCTCCGGAGACCCCCACCGCACCCTAGTAATAATTATCCCTAGGGTACGACGGGGTCTCCGGGGATCGGTACCTTGTTAAAATCCTGGATATTCTACGCGCTTACAGCTGCCTATTGCTATTTTCAAAACTAATCGAGTTAGTATTTTAAGAAATATGGACGTCATTAGATAGGGAATATTTCATAAAATTGCTTGCGTCTATGGTTACGACGTCACACTGAGAAGTGCCGAAGTTTACAATCACTGTTACAATTGTTAGTTAAAAATTGTTGTATGGAAGTAGAGATAATTTATCATATCAAATTAGATACCAGTTGCAAGTGGTATTTCAAAAATCGGGCAGATTCCATGAATGCATTATCAAATATTTTGTTAATCCAAATGTCGGAAACTGTACGTGATGTTCACAACATTTTTAATGCATCATTTGAGATTCTACTTTCAATCAATTTTCCCTTTCTGGCATAGAAATCAACTCCACTGCACAGCTATTGCAGTGCTCTACAAAATGACAATTTACGTCGGTACCCTTCTCAGCTTGTCGGATGAAGGCTTCGTGGCCGTTGATCTCTCTCACACTTACTTGTAGAAAAATTGGCTTTGATTAATATTTCTCGATTAAACCTTTCAACTTCTGTGTGAGAATTTAAGCGCCGTGGTTATAGAAAATATGCCAGTACATAATATGAATAGATTTTTGCCTTTAATTTCAGCCAAAGATCTTTCAACTCAGTTAGTCGTTGCATTTTCACTCAACCATTCTTTGAGCAATGGGCTCAAGTCGACCACGTTCCTAATACCGCTATGGAGTAGTTACCAACCGTTTTAAAAAAAAACCTGCGTTAACTTCTCTGTTCATTTTTTCTTCTCTAAAATGAATGCGTTGTTTCCAATACGCTTCTACACGACACTTTCAAGAAGACCTCCAATTACTAAAAACATTCTTTAGCACTTGCTTGAGTTAACTTACTCTAACGTTTTGTTACAATAGAGTACTTACATCTAGAAATTACAATGCTTTTCTTGAATAGTCCAGTGTTTTTATCTTCGCTTGAAATATTTCTTATTTTTCAACCTCGCCTGTAAAAAAATACGGTGCACACTAGTTTATCTATTCAATGTTTTAAATCATTAATTAAAGGCACTGTATATACAGTATAATTTTTTAATCATGTGCTTCGCAGACCAGAACGCCTAACATAACAAACTTGCACAGCTCAATAATGAATATTATTAGGCAATCCACGATGATATAATGCTGTCACTTCTGTGATTGTTTGTGCAATTTTCTGCCATATCTTTTATATCCGGATTCCATTTAACAACGCGTAATAAGTAAAAATCCCCAAGAGAATGAACGAGCACGTAATTAACTGTTGTTTCCTTTGTATTTGTTATTAATCATTATTATCTTCTATTTATTATACAAATCCTTCTTTGAAACCAGTAAATTATGTAAAACTCAATATAATTATACCATTACATGAAATAGTTTACAAAGTATAAGTTCATATTATCAATTATCTTTTCCAATTATCGTAATTAACTAGCCGTTGTAATATTTAAGATTTATTCTGTTAATTACGTGACATTGTAGATTCTAATAAAAAACTTAGCAATTTGGAAAAATGAAAATACATAAAACGTGAGTGCTTATGACGCAAACGTGGTCATTATTTCGGTTCATGTCGACAACTGCTATGGTTACTGAAATTGTTAAATACGTAAATTATCATAATTATATCATGTTTTAGGGAAATAAAAGTACTCTTTCATAACGAGAAGGAAATAGGAATAAGGAAAACCTTGAGGTTCCATATTAATCTTATAAAGATCGCGTCTGTTAAGATCTTATAAAACGCAACTTTCCTGCTTAGGGTTCCGCATGTAACATTCCACCTCAACTAAATTTCAAGGTGTACAAACAATATTATGAAAAATTAAGTTTCTAGGTTGTTTTATATTTTTTAATTTACCTTAGCGTCTGGAAGAGATCTATCTATGAAGTGTCATTGTCAATCTACAGTATGGACGAAAAAATTCCGGCAAATCCTCCATAAATCAAGTATTCATGACAATAATTCAAAAGTAATTAAATGCGGAAATAGATTAAGTTATGGTTGACTGTAAATTTTCTAAAAAGGTTATATCCATGTGAGAAAATTCGCTGCACATACTTCTGGTACTTACTAAACCTCCATTCACTACGGTGGAAAAATTATATGTTTTACTGGTTTCCTTTTTACTTCGTGCTTTCCATAGAAATTGAAACAGTTTATAGTTGATTCGTGGTAAGAAGGTACCTATATGTTGATATTTCGTATTTATTTTGCCTCATAACAATGAGTTAAAGCCTAAATTTAAAAAGGACACAAGAAATGGTAGTAATATTGAAGTTCTTTCAAGTGACAATAATGGATACAATGGAAACTATTGGTCTCTAGTAGGGAAATTATCCGATTCTGACTACGAAATGAAACAAATTCTAGAAATTCTTATAAAATCAAAACGAAAGTGATATCAATGATATGAAAGTGTAAGTAATATAATGTTGGCAAAACTTAACACACAGTAGTTTTATATCTTCTCCAAGGTATTGAGATCATCAAATTTATCGGAACTATAAAATATATGGACGGAAAAATGAAATTTTATCTTTTAAACGCAACGGCATTCATTTCAAAAGTGCACTAAAATATTAATAGTTTTCAGATATTTTGCACTTCATCTAACAGGGTTTTAGTGAAAATGATTGTTTCTTGTGGCTTTGTGATTGTGTATGTTGGTACAGGCAGAATATTTATATTTACTCGATTGAATGAACCACACACTACCTAGAATGTCTTAACTGTAGAATTTTTAATTTTTGGAACAACACAATAAGCAGCACTAATTAACAGTGATTAAATTATTGTTATTACTATAGAAAATTACTTGTTAAAAACAAAACTTGTTAATTTACGAAGTAGTCCAGTCAACGAGGAGGTGTAGGTCGAAATTTTTGGATGTCACTGTTTTCTGTCAAAACTTTGTGTAAAATCGTTTCGCGATGACTACAATTAAAGTTCTTGGACGCCGCTGAAGATAGTTGGGAGGTGAGAGGTATCAATGATTACTAGAGAGCTACAAATTCTTCCACGTCGTCTTCCTCGTTTTCAAGTAGAGGGGTGCCATTCACATATAAACTATTGGGTACTCAAACGATGTTTCCAATATCCACATTTGTTACTGGTACAATCTGTTATGGAACGACTGGGTGGTAAATCTTGGATAAAGGACCGAGATGGTTGTTGGCATGCGAAGGGTTTACATAGCAAAATTAATCAGAATAATCTGTACAAATATCTGTGCTATTGTTCTAGGTTGAATGTTTTGAATAAATATTCCAATGATTTATTCAGTATGTAACATTGTAACTTACCAACTCTTGTTTACTTCACACTTACCCTTGATAATGACACATAGTGTCCAAATGCATTGGAATATTTTCAAATAAACAATTAAGTGAAATTGCTTGTTATTATCATAATGTAGTTATTATAACGACATAAAGAATTCTAGAAAAAATAGTTTATTTTCGAAAACGGCAAACATCTGTAAGTTTGGTTGTAAGTCGTACCTGCGCGGCTTTATTTTTTACATTGGTTTTTATTTATCATAATATATTATTATACTTCTAAAGACACTAAAGTTACAATAATTGTATAGGAAAATTAATATGTTGAATGTAATCCAACACAGGTTATTCATATTATTATTTAGTTAGATAAAAAATCAATAAACTTTAAACAGATTGGTATTATTCGTTAGTGTCAATCACTTTCTGAAAATATTTCTTTTTATATAGGTGCGACCTTAATTTATTCATGATCTTGTAGTTAGATCATGGTAAATATATAGTAAAGATCAGGTTCTCTAAATTATTGTAGTAGGCAATGTTGATTAACGAAAACAGTTCGTATAGATAAAATATGATAAATTTATAAACAGCGTATTCTGTAAGTGACCACGGCGTCGCTTTCAATTTATTGCGATAGGATCTCTTCATTCATTTGAGTATAAACGCAGCATTTTGATTTATTATATATCATATTATCAATCCTCGATTTCAGTAGCATAGACTACATACGTTTATTAATTTTAATTGCTAAGTTAAGCCAAGAACATCCAAATGATCAATTATCAATTGGATTTTAGTACTTCCTTCGTATTCTCCTAATCCTTTGAGCTTTGACAGAAGCTATGTAATGTAATCTAGCTTTAGAACAATACACTATCGCGATCATTTTCTAGTTTCTGTATCATTTTATAGTGTCATCTACATTTAGTTATATACGTTTAGTATTCCTGATTTTTATATCAATTTAATGGAGGAAAAAAGTGTCGTTTGAAACTCAAACACAAAAACGTAAAACTTTTTTATCAATATAAGGCAGTAGCTCCAAAAATATGACTAACAAATAGTGATAGTATATGCGGAAAATGGCCCGTCCAAGTTCGTACAAACAGTTCAAATGGAGTAGGGAGTCCGTTAACAATAACCAAAATGTGGAAGATCTGAAGAGATCATCAACAACGTCGCATTTAAATGTTTATGTATGTATGTTTGGGAATGGCCAAAGTATCGTTATGATGAATCCCCAACCTGCTCAGTTTGTATCAAAATGGGTGTGCCTTGATCACCAAGATAAAGATTTCTTCCATGGAATTCTACCTGAATATGAGATCTGGGTACACTTTGAAACCCTCCACCGAATCAAAGTCCAAGAAGAGTAGACGCAATGAGAAAAATGAAGTTGTCTGGGACGCGGAAATAGAGTGCATGCTGAAAAGCATTACAACAACGGTGCACGTCCACAATGGCCCAATTGACACCTTGAAAGCGGCTCGAGAAGCGACCTCACAGTTATTTTCAGTGAAGTCTCCTTCTGCACGAAACTGCAGGGCGCACAAAGTGGAATCCATCAAATGTCCATCCTCTTTGGAAAACTCAAAAAACTTTTGTAAGCTAGTCAGCGAATGCTCAAAATGGAGGTGTAAACAGAAAATGTTGGACAGGAATGTTATACTTTGGAACTTCGTTTAAATCAGCCAGAAGCTTGCCTATGATGATGAGGTGGGAGATGGAAGTGCCAGTTTTTCGGTTTTTCATGGGTATCTCGAAAACGATGCACTATAGGTATCAAGTTGTTGATGATGACTTAATGGCTGGTTACAGCCATTGACAAATCCCGACCGTTGCGTATAACAGAAAAAGTCGTTCGAAAGAATGTCTGCCAGTTCACCTGGTAGCAAAGGCTCCACCAACACAGACATTCTCTTCTAGTGTCTACTCCACAACAGACATAGAGAAATTAAAGCTCAAAAACATTTTTTCCTCCGTGCTTTTACCGACTGCGACAGGATGTTAGCAGCATTTCGAAAAATCATTGCGGGGGATTAATCAGAACAATCGAAACATTTGAGATGCTGTCGTTGATGTCTTAGTCTTAGAGCAACGGTGAAGAACAACTTAAACATGATGATTCTGAAACATGGTTCTACCGCCGAAAAGGGAGAAAATTACGGAATTTTGGTTACTTTCCTACGATATTAAGCTTGACATACACAATATTTACCTATTTCGCAAAGCATAACTATTCCGCCGCCGTTCCACCCTCAGCAGCATACGACAGTCAAGGTAGTGTTAGTATGGTCACCTATTCCAAATGCTGTGGTGTCTTATTGTGCAAAATTACCACAAGAATGTTTTTGGAAGGCATTAAAAAATATTGGAGTAAGTGTGTTAGTGTTAATTGTTTTAACGTTGAAAAATCAAATCTTGTTTATTCTCTAACTTGTTTTCATAGTTAGATAGATATAGATCCTTAGTCTTTGATAGGTAATATGAAAAACTCCTCTTATAGATTCATATACTGGTAGATAGAAAATGGGAGACATTATTATAAACGGCAACTCGAAAATGAAAAACATCTCTTTCATTTGACGTCTGTACAAAATTCAAATTTATTTTATATGTGATTGTTGTAATTATAAATTCAGTGTCGTCGAATTATGTCTAGAATACGTTGAAGCAGAAATCTAACAGGAACTTATTTCGTATTCACTGATCATTTAGCACTAAATGTACTTTGGAAGAAAGAGTGCTATTATCGATATTAATACTCAGGAAGCTGTCAACTGCTTCAAGTACACATTATTTAAAAATAAATCTCAATGTCGCTTGACTTATTCTATGCTAAAGATTACAACAGTGAATACGTTTTTAAATAATATATTCTATTTAAATCTGTTTGACCTACTCGTATTTTCATGATCGAATTTTTTTAGAAATTGTACAAGAATCGTATACCTAGATATATTTTTTGAAAGTATATTTCATTTGTTTGTTCCAATTTCTTTCATTGCGCTAAGGTGCTAAGGAATTTTTTTGTATGTTAGTCGAACCATGCTTTTGACATTTTTCGTGTCGCTTCGAGTTGTTCCCTTTATTCTGTTACAGTAACCAGACATTTATAAAAAACTTTATGAAATATTATCCTTGTTACTTTCAGGACTCAAATGTTAGGTACATAATATTCTACTGCACGATATAAAAATACTAAGATAGGATGTTGCGCATGGTGGGCGGTCCGCAAATGTGACACGTGACGTCACCTGTAGAGTGAATTACATTTGCGGAATACGCATTTGATGTGTTTTTCGTCTGTACCGAGTTTATTTTTCGAGATACAAAAAATTTCATAAGATCAAATATGCTCCTCATGATGTCTTTTATATGTTAAAAATAATAGGGCAGCTCAATCTCTCTCAGTTAACCTGAAAAATACTTGTATTAATTAGCATAATTACATGTGATTGTGTTTGCGCCGCGACGGCACAAAAACGGTGCTAGATAGAGGAAAATTGCATATGAACAAATTTGTAGAGCACAAAATTTACTAAATAAAAGTCCGCGAGAGGGTGTCACGATCTTCGATAGTTTAAGAGTTACAGGCGTCCAAAGTGATGCAAACCTTATTCGCGCAACTGTCCACAGCGCTTTTTCCCAAACTAATGGAGATAATTACACCCTCCCGCGGACTTTTCTTTAGTAAATTTTGTGTTCTACAAATTTGTTCATATGCAATTTTCCTCTATCTGGCACCGTTTTTGTGTCGTCGCGGCGCAAAACCATCAGATGTAATTATGCTACTTTATACAAGTATTTTTCGGGTTAACTCAGAGAGATTGAGCTACCCTATTATCAGGGCCGTCTTTACCAGGGGGTGCAAGGGGTGCTGGGCACCCGGGCGCAGGACCTTAGGGGGCGCAAGGTGACCACTATATAACTACTATCTTGTATATTGAATCTTCCGTATGAGTAAATGAAATAAAACAGTACATAGCATTAATTTTTTTCTTGACCAGGGGGCGCAGGCCGATTTTGGCACCCCGGCGCCATTTGTGTTTGAGACGGCCGCCGGCGCCGTTTAGATTTCGTCAGACTGTGTGCATGACGCACTCACAGAGTGAATTTCGTTTTCGTCTGTACCGAGTTTATTTTTAAAGATGCAAAAATTTCATAAGATCAAATATGCTCCTTATGATGTCTTTTATATGTTAAAAATAATAGGGCAGCTCAATCTCTCTCAGTTAACCTGAAAAATACTTGTATAAAGTAGCATAATTACATCTGATGGTGTTTGCGCCGCGACGACACAAAAACGGTGCCAGATAGAAGAAAATTGCATATGAACAAATTTGTAGAACACAAAATTTACTAAAGAAAAGTCCGCGGGAGGGTGTAATTATCTCCATTAGTTTGGGAAAAAGCGCTGTGGACAGTTGCGCGAATAAGGTTTGCATCACTTTGGACGCCTGTAACTCTTAAACTATCGAAGATCGTGACACCCTCTCGCGGACTTTTATTTAGTAAATTTTGTGCTCTACAAATTTGTTCATATGCAATTTTCCTCTATCTAGCACCGTTTTTGTGCCGTCGCGGCGCAAACACAATCACATGTAATTATGCTAATTAATACAAGTATTTTTCAGGTTAACTGAGAGAGATTGAGCTGCCCTATTATTTTTAACATATAAAAGACATCATAAGGAGCATATTTGATCTTATTAAATTTTTTGTATCTCGAAAAATAAACTCGGTACAGACGAAAAACACATCAAATGCGTATTCCGCAAATGTAATTCACTCTACAGGTGACGTCATGCGCACGGTCTGACGAAATCTGAACGTCGGAGCATCCGGCCCTGATTCTACTGTAGTAATCTAAGGTGGCCGCAAGTAAAATGTTTATCTTTATTTGCATATGGAGTCTTTTTTTTAAATCCATATTAAACTACTTACAT
This sequence comes from Pyrocoelia pectoralis, assembly GCA_036250285.1. Taxonomy (NCBI): domain Eukaryota; kingdom Metazoa; phylum Arthropoda; class Insecta; order Coleoptera; family Lampyridae; genus Pyrocoelia; species Pyrocoelia pectoralis. Next base: position 64,953,185 of record CM070074.1, read on the forward strand.
TACATACTTATACATATACATATACTAATTTTATATGAGGCACATCTAGATAGCTTTTATACAAAAAACTATATTTATCTAATCGATAACCACTATTTCGTAGTAAACTGCAAACATTGATTTTTTTTTGCATAGTTTCCACCTGAATTAAATATTTTTTCTGTTTCGCGAGGGTTACAGCTCTTTGCCGCACTGAAAACGATGCGAAAGGAAGCTCTGTTTCCGTACTGTTACAGGGATTGTATTTTGTTTCAAGTTTGCAACACTAACTGTCAACCAAACCATTATTATTTTTTGATGACAAGACTGTTTTACTTTACATTACAGTAATTTGGATATTTAAACGTTAGTTTATTGGAACAAAGTTAGACTTTTATAGGTAAATATCTGTTGAATTCAGAAACTAACAATAAATGACTACAACTTGAAATTTTAAATTTGAATTGTCAAATGTCAGAATTGCCAACTTAATTTAAAAGAAAATCACAAAAATAATTATTTTATTATCTTTATTTATTAAAAATTTTAGAGTAAATTCATGCGAAATAGAAAAAATAGTATGAAAAACACGTGTCACAATTGCTTTTTGCCGCACTCATCCCTTTGCAGACCACCTTTCACAGGTCTATTAAACTGACACAGCCAGTTTGGCACAATCACATGGAACTTGCATAACAATTTAGTGCTCTTTTGTTGCTAATTAGTTGCGGTATTCCCGATTTTGTTGCTGCAACCGTTTAAAAAAAAATAAGGGTTGTGCTGTCTTAAGACAAAGTTAGCACAGCCATACGAAAAAAACATTAAAAGTAAAAAATTAGGGCATATTTTTTAACTAGAAATTTGTTGCTAATTTGTTGCCGTATTCCCGATTTTGTTGCTGCAACCGTTTAAAAAAAAATAAGGGTTGTGCTGTCTTAAGACAAAGTTAGCACAGCCATACGAAAAAAACATTAAAAGTAAAAAATTAGGGCATATTTTTTAACTAGAAATTTGTTGCTAATTTGTTGCCGTATTCATGTTTTTTTCCGATCCATCGGGCGGAGTAAAGTAGTACAGCCATTGTTTTTTTATATCGTGGACAGAGCAACAAATTAGCAACAAATTTCTAGTTAAAAAATATGCCCTAATTTTTTACTTTTAATGTTTTTTTCGTATGGCTGTGCTAACTTTGTCTTAAGACAGCACAACCCTTATTTTTTTTAAACGGTTGTAGCAACAAAATCGGGAATACGACAACAAATTAGTAACAAATTTCTAGTTATAAAATATGCCCTAATTTTTTACTTTTAATGTTTTTTTCGTATGGCTGTGCTATCATTGTCTTAAGACAGCACAACCCTTATTTTTTTTAAACGGTTGCAGCAACAAAATCGGGAATACCGCAACTAATTAGCAACAAAAGAGCACTAATTGTTATGCAAGTCCCATGTGATTGTGCCAAACTGGCTGTGTCAGTTTAATAGACCTTCCTTTCACTCGGTCTGCAAACCTGGTCTTCGTGCGGCAAAAAGTCTCATTGTGATACTTTTGCAATATACTATTTCATGGTGTGTGATGAGTTTCGTATACCCTCTGCATAAATAAACTCTACATTTCTCTATACATCTGTACTTATAGTTATAGAATACATTTGTTTATCTGGTTGCTTAGTTTGTGATTGAAAATACAACTGCCGAAGTGAGGTGGTGTGATTGCATGGTGCGTAAGTCAGCAGCAAAGTGCATTATTTACATTCCTACAAACTCTGAAAATTACGTTCACTCATTTTAATTATACTACAAATAACATTATGTTAATAATGAGCAATTAAAGGCGTTTTCACATTTAAAATATAAACAAAAAAAATGAAGAGGTGGTATAACGTATTATAATAATGACCTCAGTGTACAATTCAGTTGAGCTAAACTTTCACGTGCTTAATTTTTGTTGGTAGGTATGAACTTGAAAGGTGAAAAGAAGATGTGCAGCTTTGTTTTCTAATGATCAAAACTGAATATGTATTTTGTTGTCTGTTGTCTGTGCGATTTTTGTTCGTATATTGTCGCGTCACATACGTATTTGCGATGTTTATCCATTACGTATCTACCTATAAAAATCTAGTTTTCAGTGTTATGTGAACTCGTGAGCAGGTTGTACTGTTTTCATTATAATTCGCCGACTGGTTTTGTAAATACTAAATGAATGATCTTTAAAATGATGTTGAGTTTTTGCAAGAAGTGGAAAAGGTCATTGTGCAAAAAGCGTCGATGGTTACACAGGAAGGTTCAGGTAAATACTTTATTTAAAACAGACCAGATTGATCTTCTAGAATTCCTTGACATATATGTACCTACCTATCCAATATAAAACAATTAGCGTTGACTGCAATGTTATGAATTTACTGTACCTAATGAAGGGATATACTCTCACTAAAGTTGTTCATATTTGTATTGCGTTTTAACATTTTAGTATACGATTTTATTTTTTTTTATTTTCCTATTTTCAACTTGTACTTTGTCATGCAAGCCAATGTAAAGGCTAAATTTCTATGGGTTATAGTAAAATTCTTTGAACACAGTTAATTTACTTTGTCTGATGTGCTAATGTATTAAAAAATTCGCTGGTACGTTTTTTATAATTTTTTAATTGTTTTTGTGTTAATTATTTGAATTATTTTAACAATAATTGTCATGGTCATTTCACAGAAGATTACGCAACACCTAATTTATTTGAAATAATTGCTGAAATTATTTCTAGATGGTAGTGATAACTTTCTATGTTATGTATAACTAAATGGTGGCGTACAGTATTTTTTCCTCATTTTACTTATTTATAGTACTACCTATATTTATATTAATTATATCTTACGTTAAATCGAATACACATTTTCAAAAGACGTGTTCACTTACGAAGTATTTGGGGGGAGACTAAGTTTAAGTTATTTGCTTTTCAGTTTCCTCCTCAAGAGAAAGGGACACTATGGCACGCCATTAGTATGTACATTATGTTTATTGCACGTAATCTTAATTTAAAAATGGATTGCAAGGTGGTTGATGTTCATGTCCCCATCATATTTAGTTCATTAAAAGTATGTACATAAAACATACATTAATTTTATATTCTATGCACACTTCTAATTCTCGAATTGTTATGTATGATGCATATAATTTTAATTTTGAATTATTATCCGATCGCAATTCCGCATAATGGTGTATATTATTTTCTAAAGTGCGCTGTGACTTAATAATACTTCCATGAATTATATAATTCAGTAATAACTAATAGGTAACATTTATGATTAAAATAATATACATAACGCTTATTTCAATTATTATTATTATTTATACAATTTAAAAAGTAATATGTATTAAAATGTTAAAATTATGCCTGCACCTAATAATAATTCTGTTAAGTTAACTGTCATTATGCCAAGACATACGTTTATGAAAGTAAAAAGGATTCAGTTTCTAGTAAAGAGGATTAGCTTGCTTACTTCTGAATAGTATATTCTTTAACGAGTGTAGAATGGTGGCTATTATTCACGCGGATGAAGTTTCCAAAACGAGCGAGCGCAGCGAGTGAGTTTTGGAATCATCCAAGTGAATAATAGCCATTCTACACAAGTCAAAGACCATACTTTCTCCACGACTATGCATAAAAAATACATACGTAAAATTATGAATATATGATTATTTTGACATTTCAAATGACGCGCTGTCAGAAGCGATTTGCGTAGTTATTTATTTGACGTTTTAAAAGAGACGATTTGATTTATTCATTTTAGCGTGATTTCTGATAAATCATAGAATGTGATTGGCTAACGAGAGTGAATTCTTTTTCATTCTTCACTGGTGTGAAGAATTTATGTCTTTCTTTAGCTAAATATGTAAAAAGAATTTGTGCATTATTATACAGGGTGAATGAGACCACCCGTATCAGGCTTTTATTTAAAGAACGGTGAGTCGTAGAGAGGTGGGGTAAAAAAGTGATTATAAAAGCCATAATAAAGAATCGAATGGTGATATCATTATTTCTCGGACAAGTCAGCATTCCTCCAGAAGGCCCCCAACTCCAAAATTTTAAATGGCACCATAAGTCCAAAAAGGTATTTTTTGAAAGATTGTTAAAAAAGAAGAAAGTTTTATAGGAAAAATTATTTTATTACTGCCACCCCTTTTAAGTTATATTCGACTAAAGTTGTTAAATTTGAAATTCATTGTTAACAAGAAACATTGAAAAGTCGACTTTTAAAATCTAGTTATCAATGTTACATGTGTTCAAAATATCTTCCATTTACTGCTAAGCACTGTTGAGCTCTTCTAGGTACACTATCACTGGCTCTAATAAGTACTTCTTGAAAGGGAAGAACACATGTAACATTGGTAACTAGATTTTAAAAGTCGACTTTTCAATGTTTCTTGTTAACAATGAATTTCAAATTTAACAACTTTAGTCGAATATAACTTAAAAGGGGTGGCAGTAATAAAATAATTTTTCCTATAAAACTTTCTTCTTTTTTAACAATCTTTCAAAAAATACCTTTTTGGACTTATGGTGCCATTTAAAATTTTGGAGTTGGGGGCCTTCTGGAGGAATGCTGACTTGTCCGAGAAATAATGATATCACCATTCGATTCTTTATTATCGCTTTATAATCCATTTTTTTACCCCACCTCTCTACGACTCACCGTTCTTTAAATAAAAGACTGATACGGGTGGTCTCATTCACCCTGTATAGTCGTGGAGCAAAAATCTACTTCAACACTTATACATATATCGATACGTTTATTAAAATTTTAATCCTTTTTGTAATTTTCTTTTAAATACCGGCCGTAAATAAAATCCAAAATAGAAACAATAGCTGATAGGGAAAAATTTAAAGATTCTCTTGATAAAGTTATTCCTAATACAGAAAGTGCGTTATAATTTTTTGAAATAAGATAAGTCAGAATTATGTCTTTAATAAAAAATTGACACCGCTGTCCTTCATATTCCTTCGATATTCAAAGTGAGGTGCCCATTTTACTTTATTAATAAATGTTGGCAATTACGTGATAGCTACAACTGAACTAAGTATAAGTAACCTCCAAGTATAAACCAAAAATCATACATTCTGTAATAAAACAAAAAGCTATCCACAAACTTTACTCTATGATGAAACCAAAAAAAAATTAAAATACCTACATGGTAGTGTAATATTTTTATTATGATAATGCAACTACATATTTACTTCATAATCCGCTCTCGTACATTATTTAAACTTAAAATATGTCTTATTTACATTCGACCTTGCTTAGTAAATTGCCATACTATTATGAAATGAAAATCAAGGACGAGGTACCAAACTAAAATCGGCAAAAACAAGTTACGCCATTATCGACACAGACACACAGTATTTATGTTACCGTTTTATTAAAAACAGCTCCAAAATACAATTGCTGAAAAGCCGCTTAATGACTGTAAATTCGCAAAGCACTAAATTCGTAACATGCTGCTAACGTTTGGAATATTAGTAGATCCGAATTCAAAAGTTTTTTTACAATAGTGAATTCCCCAAATTTACAGGGTGTACAACTAAGAAAGGAGGCCGGCCATAACTCAGAAACTATTTGAGATAGAACAGTGAAATAAAAAATCTTATGATAAATGTGGCCAAGAGAAAATTCTGGAAATTATTTTCAATTGCCTACCACTGCCGCCAGAGGGCGTTTTACTGATTTCAATTTGAAATTCCCATTTTTTGGGCAATTTTCCTCAGTAAAGTATTTAAAAAAATATATTCGTTGTAAACTAGCGATCAATATGTAAAACTTTGTTTAATGAATTTTTACGATTGCTGTCAAAATAAAGGGAGGGGGAACCAAATTACGTGTGACTAGAAAAAATCGTGTAACTCCGAAACGGGTTGCTTGAATTTGTCAGGATTGGTCTCGATGAAAAGACAATACTTCATATATCCAAAAAAATTCAAAACCACAACAATTTCTTATCTCCGTCTACCAATGGAGGGCGCAACTTTTTGAAAGATCAAAACGGTAGACTTTTCTAAAAACATTCAAATGGTACCAAATATTTTTTACTGCTATTGGAAGGAAAATTAATAAGAAGAAAAAAATTTATTATCAGAGGTTCAAGATTAAATATCAAAAAATGTTCACATAGTTAACCAGTTGCTTCACTGTTTAAGCAAAAATAAGCTGTGAAGCCCATTCATTCTACTAATTTCAAAAAACCGCTAATGTAGAATATGTAATTATACTCTTTAACATCAAAACATTAACGTTGAATCCATCATGCAATCAATGGAATACACTTATTAAATGTAAAGAACTACAGCAGACTAGACAAGAGGAATTAATAATTAACACATTAATACATAAAATTGCAGATATGTAGCACTTTGGTATACACTACTCGTGTAATTTAGACTGGTATATGAAGTTTTATGAGACGCAGTGAAATTTAAATATTTTATACATTCAAAATAACGGGTATATTAGGTGCTTATTTCACTCAATCCCCGATACAGTACAAGAAATGGTGTATCCGGCAACTCTGATTAGATAACCATCTATGGCCCATGATTTATTGAGATCTTTTTTTTCAGCACGCGTGGTAATATTTAGAAATAAAACGAGAGCTCCACAACAATAATAATGATTGAATTAGAAATGTTATTTGGATAAATACCAATTAAATGAAATATAATAGATGGTATAGAGACCATTCTATATCTATCTGCCCGCGCTTAACTTAAATAATGATTTTATAACGGCGTCTCTTGTACGTGTAAACTTTGGCCGAATGATCAGGAAAGGTCCAAAATGTAATATATCGCTTCTACGATCACAGACACGTCTTACCACGAATAGACTATTGTAATATATTGAGAACCGTCCTTTTTTAAAATATGGTTTAACCTACTTACTCAGATCCATCATCGTCGACACAAGATGGGACATTTTTTTGGAAAAAAGATTCATTTTACGGATACCTAACTACCCCTCCACTTGCTTGCTCCCCATTTTCTTCATTTCAGCGATATATTTGGTATACCTTTTTTTCCACTTTCGGGCAGTTTTGATGAGATGAGTTTTGCATTTAGTAATTCTTTCACTATGAATAAATAGGTAACTAAGTTAATTACACTAAAATACATAATTAAGTATTTACATAAATAATAATATTGTACTACATACGCATTTGTATGTATATGTTATTATAGGGAAAACATAGTTTCACAAAAAATATAAATAGGTACTATATGGTAAATAGCAAACAAATTCGCAGACTATATTATGCTATTTTATACGTATGTGCACGTTCTTGAAGCGTGCCTTTCAGTGGCAATCTTTTTTTATTGCTTCTGAAACGACTAAATCACCTAAATGTTGACTAGAGGTGGCAACTTCACCTTGTAAAGTATGGCTAATTATTTCCTTCATCCTCCATTAACTCAACGGAAACAGTTCCATTCAAGACTACAGAATCTGCCACCTTTCCTACTAATTTAAGTAACGGACTCTTTTCCATTTTAATTAATTCTTTCGTGTTTCTTAATAGAGGCTTCACAAGTTCTTCCTTGGTGCAATTCTGTCCGCAACTGCGTCTTCGTGTACCTATATGTGTAGAGGTGGTATCCACACCGTTAACAATTAAAACGGCGCCAAACGTTTGGTATGTAAGCTAGAACCTGCAATGGAATATACAATTAGTTATTAAATATTATTAGCTCGGTAATAATAATTAATAATAATAACGACTCGCAACGTCCCTGATAATTATTATTATTAAGGGGAGGTTGCGAGTCATTATTATTACTACGGATTCCACCTTTGAGAGCCGAACCACCACGTATGATGTCTCGGTAATAATAATCATTTTTTCAATAGATATAGATATGGATTTAGTTATAAAACTTTTGATCACTTTTAGTTCTTAAGTGACATAAGACCTAGGTTCATATGACATTGTTTGTTCAAAATAAATTCCACAAGAGGGTATCCATAAGTTGTCAAATTTTGATACTCTTTATAAATCAGGGAACTTCATTCGTATGATACATTTCATCTCTCGTACGTGTAAATTAATTTACATCGTAGCTATTATACGTAATGTTGCCGTTTGATTTCTACGCCATAAAAATTGATCTATGTAGTTTATCTTTATACGTCTAAAAACGTGTTTGAGTCATTTGCAACCTGATGACCTTTAATTTATATAATCTTAATTAATATACATTTTATTTATGAATGAATGAATTATTCTTGTTGTTGTTCTGTGTATAGTGGTAAAAATTATGACATAACAGGCTAAGTTTTATTAAATTTAATTGTAATAACGAAAACAAGTAATTTTACTAACTTTTATTTAAGGTTTAAATCAATTTAAAATATAAAATTAGTGGAATTATAGTTACCTTCATGAAAAATGGCGTGGCAAATTTGAGATATCAATTAATTCCTTTAGTAATTCATTCGGTTCTTGCTTGAACACAGAGGGACCTCTCGATTTTGTAATTAGAAATTAATTTTATATATTCAAATTTGTTAGTCAATATTTTGTTAATGTTGTAAGAAACTGTGTACAAACCATTGATTATATAAAGTATATAATCAATGGTACAAACACTAATAATTAATATTAAAATAGCAAGATTAATTCGAATGACGAATTCTTGGGGAAGTTCTGTAAATACGTATATACTTACCTATATTTAACTATTTTCTACAGAAATGACACGTTGAACACATTTCTCCCAATTTTCTTTTTTGATGCAGTTTATGTATTTCATTTTTTATATGTATTGGTTTCTCCCAAGATGGGAGACCTTCTTAGGGAGTTAGTTGTGTAGGCTAGGTTAATGAGAACACATGTACTTCATTCTTTCACCGACGTTTCGACTGGTACAGTCCAGTCATCTTCAGGGTTCTAAAGAATTAGTATTTCCCAAAAACCCTGAAGATGACTGGACTGTACCAGTCGAAACGTCGGTGAAAGAATGAAGTACATGTGTTCTCATTAACCTAGCCTACACAACTAACTCCCTAAGAAGGTCCCCATCTTGGGAGAAACCAATACATTTTTTATATGTTCGATTACAAAGTCGCTATGACACGGTCGCATAAAGAAATCAATAATATCGGAATTTGTTTATTTTTTTAATGCTCACGTAATATTTGAATACTTTTCGACTCCATAATTATTGTTGATCTCTGTATATTTATAACATACCTAACCTGTTCTAACACACGACCAAGTGTAAGTCAGAAATATTTATATCGATAAGTATCACTTTTTATTTAAAATTTCCACTGACACAAATTTTAGGACAACGCTTCCCAGCCAAGTTCAAAAATTTTTACCCGGGTCAATCTTGCGATGTGCGGTCTGGCGTTATCCTGCAAGAGTAGCACGTTATTCCGATTGACTAAAGAAGGCTGTTTTTGGATGATTGCTGCTTGTTTTCGTTGAAGTTGTTCACAATATAACTTCGCCTTTCTACAAATTCATAATGGACTACATATTTCGGTCGCTGTCCACCAAACACACAATAAAATCTTGTTTGTGTGCAAGGACACTTTCATTATTGTTGCGTAAAATTTTTGGACAAACGGTAAGACGACTTAATTTGTTATCATTTGATAATTCATGTGGAACTCATTTGCTTAACTTCCACGGCTTTCCTAGCTGATGAAGGTGCAAACGAATGGTTTCATCCCTTACATTGAACGTTTCTGCAAGCTCTAGGCACGTTAAACTATTGAAGAATGTCATGATGTATGGAGCGGAGGTCTGGGGAAGGAAAGAGTGGGAAAGGTTGGAGAGGTGCAAGAAAAGTATGGGAGATGGACGTTAGGGTTAGAAAGATAGACTCCGGGATATATAGTGGAGAGGAAATGAAGTTAGAGAAAATAAGGATTCGAGCGGGGAGAAGGGCGATGGAATATGAAGAGGGGATAGACAAAAGAGAAGGAAACGTGTTGAAGGAGTGTTGGGAAGGAGTGAGGAGAAAATATTTGGTAGGAAGAGAGGAGATTGTACTATGAAAGAGGAGGATACGCAAGGGAGGAAGTGGGGAGGAAGCGGGATAAATCTTATTTATGATACTCCTGTCCCAAAACATTGCGGCAAGGATTAGAAATGATTTTCAGTATCTTTCGACGAGGGCTATAATAGTAGGGCTATAGTAATTGTGTCAAAAACTCTTCTGCTGACTCACAGACATACTGAGCTGTCATTTAAGGTTAATATGTATCAATGGCTTACAATTTTATTTTAATCGCTCTAATGCAGCAGCAAGATAATAATATGTAGGTAATGATCTTTAGATATGATGGGAAAGCCCCATTTAAGAATGTAACTATTGAAAATATTTAACCATCACTTAAATAAATAAACCTAACAACACGAAATATAACAGACTAATATAACGCAAAACATTTTTTTAATAATTTATCCCATAAACAGACCGCCATAACTTATTGACAGTCCGAACTCTTCAGGTTCTCTGATCAGCTTTGTAGATTGTAGCTCCTTTAGGTAGCTACTTCAGAATAACAAATTTATTATTATTAAATTATTTACGCTACCATTGGGAGACCGGGTTAATGTATTCCATTTCCTTCGCTTTTCAAAGAAAGCTATCTCACGTGTAGATTGTAGCTCCTTTAGGTAGCTACTTCAGAATAACAAATTTATTATTATTAAATTATTTACGCTACCATTGGGAGACCGGGTTAATGTATTCCATTTCCTTCGCTTTTCAAAGAAAGCTATCTCACGTGTAGATTGTAGCTCCTTTAGGTAGCTACTTCAGAATAACAAATTTATTATTATTAAATTATTTACGCTACCATTGGGAGACCGGGTTAATGTATTCCATTTCCTTCGCTTTTCAAAGAAAGCTATCTCACGTGTCAAAAAATGTACATTTTTTATAAACGGTCATGTAATGTAATCATGTTCTTAAATTGGTTACCTCTTCACTTTGTTAAGAATTGTGTAGGTACTGATGATTTCTTTTATTTCAGATATACCTGCACTGTAACAAAGGCAAGGACGAAGTATCCATGTTAGTAGCTGCAAAGACTTCAGGAGCTACACCATTAGTTATTGCATGTCGTAATGGCCACTATGATGTTGCGGAATTTCTTATTGAGAGATGTCATGCAGACATTGAACAGCCTGGTTCAGGTAGTTACAAAAACAATTCAGTGTAATTTTATGTAGTTGCTATTTTAATTCATTTTATATATCAAACAAAAGTACAGGGTAGCACAAAGACAAATCGTTAAATAGAATTTTAGCTCAAATTGAATGCAATCAACCTTGAGCGATCAAAAGCAAAGGGTAAACTACCAGATAAAAGTTTGTGCTCTAAAATTTCTCACTTTCAAATTGCCCGAAAATTATTAAAAAAATTATAGGTACATACAGGGTTGCCCATTGCACCCTCCGTTCTTCGATAGTGCCTTTAATATTAATTTTAGGACAAACGGTCAAGAGACATTAATTCTTATTCAGATGTTCCTTGTTTACAATCTAAAAATATTTTGAGGGCTGCATTGCTTTCGGTCTCGTCTGTACAGGATCGTACTTAACTTAAAAAGCAGTTCATTTATCAAAAAATATACAGGGTGTTCCATTTAAAATAGTCGATTTTTGGCATTTCTTCTGTGGTCGTTAGATAAAATTCAGTACGGCCCTTTTGCAACAAATTTCGTTCAAAATCAGCATATCGAGAAATAAAACACTCTTTTGTTTATGATAATCTCCAATTTTGTTGCTCTGCTACCAATGATTGAATAGTTATGATTTTTTTACTGATTGTTAATTTCGGCGACAATTTTTAAAAAACATTTATTTTCTCCTAAATGAGTTGACTTAAGTAGGTGAAAGGCTAAACAAACGTGGTCTAGAATCGAATATGGGTTTCAAAAATATAAAAATCTATAGGGTGTTCCATTTAAAATAATCGAGTACGATCTTGTACAGACGAAACCGAGAGCAGTGCGGGTCTCAAAATATTTTTAGGTTGTAAACAAGGAACATTTGAATAAGGAATGTCTCTTGACCTTTTGTCCTAAAATTAATATTAAAGGTACTATCGAAGAACGAAGGGCAAGTGGGCAACCCTGTATATGCAAATTGTCAAATTTACATTCCGTAAAAAAAACTCCAAAATTAATGACTATGGCAGTGGTAAGGTAAAATTTAATCCAGATCACAATAAGTACCTAATTTAAAGATTGATTTTGTAATTACAATGTTTGACACTCAATAAATGCAATACACTTAGCCCCAAAAGATGTATTAAAAATTCTGATCTAGCAGTGCCCATTGCATTATTCATTTGTTTCAAACTTATTATTAAACAGTTTGTCCTATCAAACTGTTTAAGACAACAATCCCCACTCGGCAAGACTGGGAGAGCAATTCCAGTAAAGCGAAGCTGAATGGAATCGTGTATTACACAGACGGCTCAAAAACCATAAAGGACACCGGCTCTGGAGTATACAGGAGCAATGGACGGGGCTGTAGAATTTCTGTAAGCGTAGGACAACAAGCGACCGTATTCCAAGCCGAGGTATATGCAATCCTGACGGCGGCTGCTCAACTATTAAAAGAGAACCTTATCAAAAGGGAAATCTTTATAGTGACAGACAGCAAAGCAGCGATTGCAGCAATAGACTCATATGTGGTAAATTCAGGGCTAGTCCTTGAATGCACACAAATGCTAAACGCACTAGGTAAGTGCAACTCAGTCACACTAGTGTGGGCACCTGGGCATGCGGGAATCGCAGGTAACCAGGTTGCAGGCGAGCTTGCGAGAATGGCAAGCGCAAAACCATTCATAGGACCCGAACCGGCTTGTGGGATTACTTATAACACAGTCAAAAAGGAGATTCAAGCAATACTCACGAAAGAGCATTGCAGACATTGGTCGAAAATTCCAGGACAGAGTCATTCCAAGATCTTCCTGGAAACCCCAAACGGGGAGCTAGCTACGTCCATATTAAAGTTAAGCAGGGCGAAGATAAAACTTGCGACAGAAATGGTCACGAGCCACTGTCGCATGAACAAACACCTGCACAACATGGGACTGACTGAAAGCCCGACATGCAGGGGTTGTGGTGTGGTGAGACAGATGAAACGCCCTATCACGTCATCTGCCAATGTGAGGCATTCATAAAGGCAAGGGAACTCCTACTTGGAAATGAAAAAATTACGCAAGAGGAAGTAACGAAGATTCGCCCTACTAAAATCCTTGTGGAAGATACAGGTAACACCGGGGAGCACAATAGACCAAAAGGTCGCAGTGCGGGGACCTATTGGGATCACCCCCAGAACCAATAATAATATTATAATAAGAAAACGTCCTTTCCTTTCCGGTTGATTTGTGTGTTTGTCCAGGACACTCCTCATAAAGCAGGAGTTCGAATCGCGCCAAAGATTCGGTAAAGATACGGGCATAAAAAATGACATACTGCATAATGTCTACATTCCAGACGCGTTAGAATCGTGCAACCATACTACTGTCGGCGCAAAAAGTATACAGGGTGGCCCATCGAAAACAGTCCAGTAAGGTTTACGGCTTTGTACCTATGTGAAAATTAAAAAAATCCTCGGACTCGCATACCTACATTTATTTTCCGGAAATGAACAAAATTTTATTAAAATCAGTCAGAAATAAAATTATCTATGTACAGTAAACGCCAAACAAAATCCGTTGCACGTCAGCAATCAGCTGATATTTGACGTCCCTGCCGTAAATGTAACGGCATAAAAATCGTGAAAATTCGACCTGTAAAAATTAATTTCATCAGAATTTTATGATCGCCACATTGGTAACCATGGATTGTTTTCAGCAATGTTGCCAATGCCAATTCCATAAGGTATCGATTTTGTAATGTTTTGTTGTGGTTATGTTTTGACTGTCACAATTTTGAAGTATTGATTTGGTTTTTTATTTATTATAACTAAAGTTACGAGTGAACTCAGAAGTTTTATTTGCGTTACCTTCTTTCAATTACAATCTGGCAACATTGCCCCCAATCTACGTCACTCACATTATATGACGTGCAACGGATTTTGTTTGGCGTTTAGTATACCACGGGAATTAATAGGTCTCAATTACCTTGGGCAATTGCTGTCCCTCGGGCCAAAGGCCCTCGGGATGCAAACTTTGCCCTCCGTAATTAAGACTCTTGATACATAAATAACTGTAACCTTCACATGAACAACCAAATTAGTTCAATTAAAAGTAAATTCAGCCATAAAATGCAAAATCAAGTAAATGACTCCTATATGTATTGGATTTGAATATGATTTATGCTCCTATCGAAATCACAACAGCTACTTGCAGTTGAGGGGCGATGTTTTTGGTCAATTCTTGTGATCCAAAATGAACGCAGAGTTTGCATCAAGGTTTTGTATTGGTGAATGCAAAATTTTCTTTATTTTTAAGAACTCTTCAATTCGCTACAGCGTATTTTCCTAATTTGATTGATTGTCATTCACTATTGTGCATATACAACTCAATATAATCAAGGCACTACTGTGAGTGCAGCTCAGTGTAATGTGTGTGGCATTAAAATGAACCCTGATTAACTATGTGTTAATATATTATATCGTTAATTTAGGCGTCAATTTGATGCTACCCACATGAAATTCTAGAGTTTATAAACTTTATGGGCCAATACCATTAATCTTCAATAAATCTTTCTTTTTAGTAATGTTTGATGGTGAAACAATTGAGGGAGCCCCACCACTTTGGTGTGCAGCAGCAGCAGGACATCTCGATATAGTACAGTTGCTAATAAAACATGGTGCACAAGTAAACAGTACTACACGTACAAACTCCACTCCATTGAGAGCAGCATGTTTTGATGGACATTTAGAAATTGTAAAGTATTTAGTTAAACATGGAGCAGGTAAGTTTCTTTCGTTATCCGAACCTTTATAAAATTTTCTTTACTTTTTTAAGATATTGAAGTTGCAAATCGGCATGGACACACATGTCTTATGATAGCTTGTTATAAAAGACATATTCAAATAGCAAAATTTCTTCTTAGTCTCAGTGCTGGAGTAAATAGAAAAAGTGTCAAGGGAAATACTGCTCTCCATGATTGTGCAGAATCTGGTAGTTTAGTTATACTTCAGCTACTCATTGAATTTGGTGCAACAATGGATGTTGATTCCTATGGTATGTACTCCAAATAGATTGTGGATTATGATGACCTTCATTTATAGGTATGACACCTTTACTGGCTGCTGCTGTAACAGGACATAATCATATAGTAGAATACTTAATCAAGCAACCACATTTGGTTTCAAGAAAAGAACGAATTGATGCTTTGGAGCTACTGGGAGCTACATTTGTTGATAAAGCAAGGGATATGATTGGAGCTTTAGAATATTGGAAACGAGCAATGGAGGAAAGGTAAAAAGCTCGAAGTGGTTTCATTAATAACTAAAATAAATATTTATAAGGTATGACGGTGATGGTCCTCAACTTCCTAAACCCACGGCACAAGCAGTTGCTGCATATGATTATGCAGTAGAAATCACAAGCCCAGAAAATCTAGATGAATTAATGGCAGATCCTGACGAAATGAGAATGCAAGCTTTAGTAATTAGAGAAAGAATATTAGGACCTGCCCATCCGGATACTAGTTATTATATAAGATATAGAGGTGCAGTTTACGCAGATGCAGGAAAATTCAACCGATGCATCGAGTTATGGAATTATGCATTGGATATGCAACAATCTATGCTTGAGAGATTGAATCCTATGACCCAAAGTAGTTTATTTTCATTCACTGAGCTATTTTCTTTTATGATGGGAGAAGAAGGCAGACCAACAACTAGAGGACGTATTGTTCCACCAGTTGACCTACTAGAGTTGTTAAGAGTTTTTCGTAAGGCTATTAAAGAAGTTGAATTAGGAAATCAAATGTTAGACAAAATTTCTAATGTTGAGAGAGATGTAACGTATTTAACAAGAGTATTAGTCATTACGTTACATTTAGCGTGCCTTTTGACAAGGTTATTAAATCATCCTAATTGTACCACAGAGATTTCTGGTATCATTTTTAAAGCTTTGTATGATCTCATCAAACTAAAAATTAAAGGGCGCCTTGGCAGAACTGCTTTGCATTTTGCCTGTTGTAGAGATGCAGCTTTAGTCGGAAGATATCCTGCATGTCAATTCCCCTCTCCTCACTTAGCAACTGTACTGCTGCATGTAGGAGCTGATCCGAATGCAAGAGATGAGGAAGGTAATACTCCATTACACCTTGCAGCTCTTGCTAAGCCATGCCCCGCTAGTTTAGCTCAAACCTTATTGGAACGTGGCGCACATCTTGACTTTGTTAATAACAGTGGTGATACATTTGCAAGTTTATTGAAAGGACAGCATGTGCATGAGTTAGTGAATGTTGCAAAATTTACAAGACTGAGTTGTATCGCTGCACGAGTTATACAACAATTCAAAATACCATATAAAGGAATAGTACCCTCTCCCTTAGTGTCTTTTATACAAAGCCATTAAGTACTTTCTATTTGAAGTGCAAATTTTTGTGATCTATATTTAAGTTTGGTGGTACTGGAAGGTGCATCCATGTGTTTTGTGTTGTTTGTTATTCTATTTATTTGCTCCATCATTATAGGTTGCCCCAAGTATAACTTCCCTATTATTAAATTAGTAGTTTTATATGTATATATTTATATCATTGCTAATATTTAGACTTTTTATTACACATTAAAAAAACGACTGATAACTACATTATGATTTATTGAGAACGTTTTAAGTGGTTTTATGTTTGTGATAAGCATATAGATATATACAATATCATGGGGTCGGTGAAAAATGTGATAGAACGATCAAATTAGGAAAATATATTAAAATTTTGAAATCTGAAATATGAAAATATTTCAACATTAGACAAATTTGCAGATCAAATTTGGTAGGAAATGAGGAGAAAACCACTTTAGCTAAGGAATTTACACAATGATTAGTAAATTTTATTATGAGTGTATTAAACAATGTCTTAGTCATCCATGAACACTGTATAGTTAAAAATCTAATAGTTTTATAGGAAAATATCTAAGTACATAAAACACTAAAAAATTAAGGAAATAATAAATATATTTTTAAAATGTTATAAAAGTGTTGTTAAATTTCAATTTATCACATAGTTGTTTTATTTCCTTAATTTTTGTGCAGGTAAGTCTAGTATCTACATTTGTGAATAAGAATGTTAAATTATGTAGAAATAAGTGGACTTTGTTATAAAATAAATAGAAAAATGAATTTAATTGGAATCAAAAAATACTCTGAACTAATATCCTTTACATGTGTTACTTTTTGGGACAGACGCTATCCCGATTAAAAGGACACTTTAAAATAGATGAAGTTTTCTTTGCTTTTCGTTCATACCAATCATACCATTGTTTCAGTGGAATACCTTTGTTTTTAAACCTACCTTATATAAATGGGGCAGCATTTGTTACATACTCTCAAAAAATTTTCCTAAATACAGTCGAACTTCCATAAGTCGAATCGCCATCGTGCACCAAAAAAAAGTCGAGATATAGAAAATTCGAGGTATAGAAACACCAAAAAATTTTAAGACTATTATATAGTATAATAAATCTACATGTTTAAATGTACATATTACTGAAATTATGTAATTGTTTGGAGAAATACAACCTATGACAAAAAGTACATATGTATGTACTACATATGTACATACATATTATTTCTTAAAAAAACTCGTAATTTTTGACTGTCTTTGGCAAAAAAAGAACCAAAATAAAACTGCAAACAAAACTTTAAAGTCTCCGCATTTTATGATCAGTTTAAGAATTTGTGTTGTCATCAGGGAATGAGTAATGAAATGCACGCCGGCGCCGCGTTGATTGCAAAAACATATTGTAGGCATTATCTAAAATTCCCGAAGACTTAAAGAGGGTATTGTGACTAAAATAAGCTGAAAGAATATTAAAGAAACAATTGTCTGTGCTTGAGGTAGATTATAGAATTACCGTTAGCAAACAAAATCCTTTAAAAAGAATTCGAAGAATCTACAGGTAAAAATTTATGATAATCCTTTTGTGAAAGTTCGAGTAAAGGAGCTTCGCTATCCAACAATACACGAAATTTACCTCGAAATATAGAAAACTTCGACGTAAAGAAAATCGAGATATAGAAACAATTTTATATGTAAAATGCGCTCTTGGTGCTAAATTTTCTTAAAAAATTCCAGATATGGAAAAATTCGCCTTACGGAAGTTCGACTTATGGAAGTTCGACTGTAGTAAATATGTGTACCTTAACTACATATCAATTTTGTATGCATCCGAAGAATCAAATGGAGAGTATGTTATAAACCATGTTTAAACTTACATTTTATTTGCCTATACTTATATTTTATTGATTTACTTACGTCATCGATGAGTTTTATTTTTAATCAATGGTTAGGGTTCATTTTCCATTTTCCAAATACAATTTCAGAAACTATTAAAGATAGAGACTTTGTTATTATTTCCCTATGGTTGGTCCCAAGTGCACCCCACTACTGTCTACCCTTAAAGAATACCTGTATCCTCACAAATTCCAGGATTTTAATGTGGCAGATCTTCGCTGTTTCCTCTTGTACAATCATTTCCAAGTTTTTTCCATATCCCTCATATTTGCACATGACATGATTCAGGGGTTGGACAAATCCCGGATTACATTAATCCAAAATCCGGGATTTGGATTACGGATTGCAATCCTTAATCCGCATTCCCTACAATCATAATTGACCACGTAATCCGTAATCCCGACAATCATATTATTGACCACTTAATCCGTAATCCAGCTTTTACTAAAATTACGGATTTTGTGGATTACATTCACACATTCTACCAACACGAATAAAACAAGTGATGTTAAATTGGGAAATCATTTGAGCGTGGTTTTTGCCTCACTTTCACCCCAGACCTGCTTAGTCAGAGCAGTGCAGTGGATTGAGCAAAGCAGAAATAAACAGTTGCATTTTTAGTGAATGTGCGTTAAACTAAATATAATAAAATCGCCACAGTTGTATAATGTATACAATTGTTTGATTATTCACAGTATTTACTTTTTTGCTTCACCCAAGTCTATAATCTGTAACTAATTTAACATGACGCTAATTGTATGTGTAATCCGTAATCCTTAATCCAACGCGAACCTAATTATGTGTGTAATCCGTAATCCAACATGAACCAAATTTATGTGTAATCCGTAATCCGTAATCCAACATGAACCAAATTTATGTGTAATCCGTAATCCAACATGAACCAAATTTATGTGTAATCCGTAATCCGTAATCCAAACGCTAAAATCTTGGGATTACCAACCCCTGCATGATATGGACTTGGTTAAATGGGGAAAGAAATTCAGAATTTTATGCTCCACATATGGGAATAATAAAAAAAACTACATCTTTCCTATTTATAAGAATATCGCAATAATGTCCAGTGGAAACTTTTTACAATATTCAAAAAGATCTTGAGATATGGAATGGAAGTGGTAGTGTCGATAATAATCCTATTTAATTATGGAGAGGACTTTATTATTTAGTAATTTTTAATCTGTCTGGAAGAACTGGAACCCTTGTGGATGTTGAACACAACACTGCAAATGCTATTTTTGGTTCAAACTTGTAAACATGTGAGACACGAATTTTGCTGCAACTCTTTTCATTTCATGTGCAATTCCTCTGTCAAAATCCAGAAAAATCTAGATCGTCAAATTGTTCTGCGACGGTCTTCCAAAATCAGTTGACAAATTCTCGTTTTCATCCCTTCGTGAGATTGAGAGTCGCCCTGAGCGACGTTGATCTGCAAGTGACAATTCACCACTCATAAGCTTGTGTTTTCCATAATGCAGCTTCCTTGTAAGCTGTTTCAAGCATTACAATTGTTTCCCCTAATAGAAAACAGACTTTCATAACCGCACGTTGTTCCAACTTATCATTCATCAAAAAAATGGACGGACAAGAGAGGAGCGTTTAACAAAAAATTGACTACGGCATTCGACAGTGTCAGTCGGCAGACTAATGCAGAAAGGTCACCGCAAGAGGCACCTTGCGTGGGAAGTATGTACTACAACGGGCAATCGCACTAGAGAATGTTTCCGGTTTCTTTTTGGTCCCCCTTGTAAGTAGGGCAACTACGGCAGATTTATCCCAATGATTTTATTTGAGCCAAGTGCTCTTTGAAACGAATTTTGAGTGATCTTTTAGTTTGCCTAATATACACTTAGTTACAGTCTTTACAGTTGCATCGTTCATATCTACTGGGTCTTTGGTCAACCACATACAAATTAGTCCATTGGAGCCGCATCTGGACTTTTGGGCATCCATTCCTCCTTGTTGATGAACTTGATTTTGGCACCAGATATCACAAATTGGAGACTCGTCTTCCCGTTGTAAGAGATTACGGCCCAAGCCATCAGTCCTCTTGAGTTTGATTCTCTTCTCTGGTAAGTATCAAGAATCGGGCCTTTAATCGCTCGGGAAACGTACTGAATCTTCTGTTTGCTGTTACAGTTGTTCATGTAGTATCAGGCCTCATTGGTTCATCCTTTCTTGTAATTCTTGTTCAGGAATAGAGCCAAACAAAGATCATATACGTCTCATTTCAACATTCTTTGTGGTCATATAATGACCAACAGGTTTCTTTCTGTTCTTCAATTCAAGTGTTTTGTTGATGTGACCTGATGTTGGTTTGACAGGCCTTAAGTATGCTGGTCATTTGTTTTCACTCAACGGTTCAACCTTTATATTGCATCTTCATTCTTTAAATTATTGATATATAACTTATACAGACTAATGGGTTCTGTTGGTTGAAAGAATGTAAAATTGGCATATTATAATTTTAATCATTTTCGAACATTGCAGATACATAGTATTCAACGTACAATTGTCTAGTGTCTTCGTTAATCACAAGTTGAAGACCTAGTAATCCTGATTCGCTTGTTGATATGGATATTTTATTAGCTAAACTCATTACTTTTACAATCTGTTTTAAGTAACTAAAGGTATACTTAGATGTAAAAACTTTATCACACTGAAACAGAAGAACCATTTCGGAATTTTTTGATATGTCTGTTTGTGATTCACCCTGAAAATAATAAAATTATTAGGATACAAATAATACACATTGCTACTTTTTGACCACGCAGTAGGTAATTCTCACATAGCAATGCAATGCAAACTAGGCGTGGCAACATTGCTATATGTATATTCTTGAGCGGAACTGTACAGCAGCAACAGTACAGAATGAAATCGCTCGAGATAAAACAATTTATTAGAACAGACATATATAAAATTAGTTCTTCAGGTATTTACGGTTGCAGTACAACAACAAGAAATGAAGAAGAGAAGAGTTCATAATTTTTGGAAACAGGTTGGGAGAGGGACAGCCACATTTACTGTCAGAGAGAATGTTAGAAAATAAAGTTAAACTTAAACTCGTCAAAATTGTTACATTTTTTGTAAAACCCGGGGAGATCGCGTGTCAAAATTTTTATAGACAACCTATCTATTATATAGAGAAGGAAAAATATAAAGTTCTCATTGAAAAATCTTATAGATTTTCAATGCAATTTACAAGAGTAAACTGATAAAATATGCAAGACATGAGGAATTTTGAAATTTTGCCAATTGTGTAGCTGCCATACATAGAAATATTCAATATTGCATGTTCCTATACTTATCTTTAATAGTTTCCCATTTCATCGCATTGACACATTTTTTTCAAATTTTTTTTAGCAATCGGCATGACCTTATTGCAATCGAATTTTAAACAAATCAAGTGACACTAAAATTCAAGTTTGATTCTAATAATAATGCCCTTGAGTATTCTTAACTGGTTTATTTTAAAATGTCATTATCCATTACACTTTATAAAAAACACAGTGTTGAAACGTGTCTGGTTGTATTTCAAATTAAAAAACTTGAGTGGAATTACTTGTTAAGATTACAGTTACTTATGGAGTTCCACAACGTATACTGAGAGAAAATTAACATAGGTATTTAAAATGTGCCCATATCAATAACAATATACATACCATAGTACTAATGGTTATTATTGTCAAATTTGGGGGATCTGGAGAAATTACTAACTGAAGTTCATCCGACGTATGGTCTAAATCAGTCAAAATGTCTACAAATTGGCTAGCATTTACAACTATTTTATTTAGAGTACATTCATCTGCTAGGCTTAAAAAGTCTGTAGAATCTTCAATGTCCATTGTATAAATTTGACAATCAACTTTTATATCTTCATTATGTTTGATACTAAAGGAAAATAATACAAATGTTAGTAGTACAAAAACAAGCACAATAGGTATACTTACAGTAGCGACAATGGAGAACCAGGGCCCTTATACGTCATTTTAAGACAGGGACTTCCATCATCTCCATATATGTATAGACAATCTGTTAAAACTTTTAGACTTATTTTAAACTTGATGTCTTCTTGGGGATTTACATAATAAGAAGTAAATGTACTATGTGGAAAGTATGCAGAGGTTTCCACACATCTCATTTCTTCAATTGTTACTTTTAAACCCTCTTTCATCGGTTGTAGTATGGCATACTAAAACAATTTTAACTGGACAAGTTTTCAACAATATGTAACAAAATACCTACTTCCTTAAAGCTAATTGCTTTCAAAACATTTACGATTATTTTAAAATCTGTTAATTCCGCTGTAAAACACGGATTCATATTGAATTTCAATTATTTTAATCTAAGTAGTATTCTACTAATTTTACAACTCAATAACATTTGATTTAGGATGAGGATCTATTATAGGTTATTTTTTTGAATTTTATAACCAATAAAAACTAGCGGAATGTTTAGACATATACAAAGTGTCTCAAAATATCGAACTCCATTAATCATAACCAACAATTATTGACAAGAGGAAATCATTATCATTTTGGGTCTTATATTCCCCGAGGTGTTGAAAAGACAACACCATATTCGCAAGCATTTTTCTGCAATATCTTTTACTGAAATGCGACGATTGTCTGCTACAACCACTCAATACAGCATGGTGTGGTCATGTGGATGACCTGTTACCACTGACCTGTATCATAAAGGACTGAGCATTCTTCAATACAACATTGAAGCAAACAAGCCCCACCTAAATATTAGTTACTTCAGGTGCCAACTAGTGCGTTAGTTATATAATGATGGTAGCTCGGTGTTTATAATGTGTTGGTAGTACTGGTATCAGCTGTTACAGTTTAGCTTGTTCTAATCTATATGCTTAATATCTGGTGAAAAGTAGTATAATTAAAGGCTCATAATTATTTAAAAACGTAAATTATTAAAAATTCTAATTTATTGCAATGCATAAACGTAGTTTATACTACGTATGAAACAAGGTTATGTTTATGTAAATAAAAACATTAGTTACAGTGTTACCAATAATCACCAACACAACAAACCTAAATTACTAATTGGCACCTTAAAACACCGGTTTTCAATCAGAGAAATGTGTTAGTAGTAGGGATAACATTTCTCTGTTTTCAATTTGCTTCAAAAATAGTGGAGGGGATCATTAGAATGCTCAGTCCTTTAAGATACAGGTCAGTGCCTGTTACCTTTACAAACATTTTTCCATAGGACACTTTTAAAGTTGGTTGGTTGGCTATTTAAAGTAGACCGTTCCACATCATTAAGATTTTTTTGGGTAACCCCTTGTTCAGAAACTGGGACATTAAATTTTTTTCTTTTGCTTTTTTAACCTCTCCTTCTATTCTAATGAAGATATCCTTTAAATGAGACCACTAAAGTTTTCTATCTTGTAGGTATGTATACCTAGCGAATGTATCTGGTGTATTTCTAACGCAATGGCAACCGTCTAAATCAACATAAAATTACCCACCACCTTCATAACTGCAAGCAGTGCTGCTACATACAAAATTGGGTACCTATTATATTTGATACCTACAGGCATGATTGCCTTGAGAATTCATAAAAATATTAATTATTATTAAATACTATACTTATTTAATTTTTGTATTGTAAGGTATTTGTTTTCTTTTTTTTGGAAATTAAAGACATTATTATTATTATTGAAATACACTAAATCAAAGGTAACATATATTTTTGAAATTGAAAAATATTTAATAATTACATTGTATGTAAATCGCCCTGCTTCAGTGCAGATACTCAGTGGATGGTACACTCATAATGGCACCTCCGTTATATTCAACCACAAATATCGTGAACATAAAAACAGTATTCACACACGAATTTATTAAAATACATGAATGACAACATAATACAAAAATCATACATATAGAACAGAGAATAAACCAGTATTCACACTTTGATATCTGAATTACAACACATTAACGGAATGTTATTGTACAATTAGAAACTTACATAACGTACAATCTGTGATAAAAACCTTTGTGCTGTGTGGTGTGAAAATATTTTTAATCATGTTTACTTTTCGTTTTCAAAGCGTTTAATCTTTCAAGAAGTGGAGGATGTGAGTGATGCCATGCAGAATATAATAGATCGTATACAGGAAATCCAAGGTTGTCTTTATTTAATTGAACTAAAGCTCTTTGTAAAGGTTCCGCCTTTCCCAACATTGTCGCAAATTTATCGGCTTGAAATTCGAAATAACGTGAAAGGCATGTTAGTAGAAATGACAAGAGCGCATTATAGGGCATCATAATATACTGCATTACAACTAGCAAACCAACTAATACCGGTTGTACCTTTAATGGAAATCCAACTGCTTGATAAATAGGTGGATACCGAAACAAAAATGCAAATACAACAAATATTAAAAATAAATTAGTTTGCATAA
Source organism: Pyrocoelia pectoralis (assembly GCA_036250285.1). Lineage (NCBI taxonomy): Eukaryota > Metazoa > Arthropoda > Insecta > Coleoptera > Lampyridae > Pyrocoelia > Pyrocoelia pectoralis. Next base: position 64,978,039 of record CM070074.1, read on the forward strand.
TTATAATATTTTTGACAATATGGCCATGTTTCCAATGACCAAGTTCGTGTGATAAAACTGCCAACACTTCGTCATTTTCACAACCTCCACTTTCAGGTTTTGCTAATAATGTATCAAACAATACAATCCTTTTTGCACCAAATAATCCATAAAAGTATGCATTACTATGTGCAGATCTCTTCGATCCTTCTACAACATATAACTGTCCAAGAGGAAACTTCAGCTGTGACGCTAACTTTTCAATGTCTGTTCTTAACTCTCCCTCCGGTAAGGGTGTGTATTTATCAAATAAAGGTGCGATGTAGGACGGATATATCGTCAGAAGAGCCATAAGAATAATACCTACTGCAATCCAAAGCCAAACGAAGAAGTAATCTCCACCATATTTCACTATCAATATCATTATAGAACAAATCGGTAACATTAATGACTGGCTTAGTACATAAGCCTTAATTTTATCCAGTATAAAAAAGGTGGCCGTTTGTTTATTAAAACCATACTTCTCTTCCAATATAAATGCGTGATAAACAGAAAACGGTAAGTCAATGATAGTGGAAAATGTTGTTAAAATAGACAGCCACATACAACTGGTTGCAACTTCGCCCTCCCAAGGAACCTTGCTTTCAGAGTATTTCCATATCTTCGCTAATAGTCCACTATATACAATGAAAGTAGTGGTCATTATTGAAAATCCACTTTTCACAAAACCATACTTGGCTTTATCGATAGTATATGATCGTGCCTTATTAAATGTATCATTATTCATAACGCTGCGAAGCTCCTTGGGTACTTCTTTCGTATTTTGACATATTCGATACTAGGAAACTCACTATTATATATAATCTTATTGTAAAATAGCAAACGTACCTGTCTTATTTCTAAGTATAATTCCCAAAGGTACTCTAACCATAGAAAAAACAGTATAGAGTACAAAACCTTAATATCATTTATTGTAAACATTATAATTAGTGATGGGCATAATCGGACAATTTCGATAATCGGAATATGCCGATTCGAGGATTGCGATAATCGGACTATAAATCGAATTAAAAATAATTCAAACTTGAATAGTAGTAATTTAGTAGAGTAAAAGCAACAACGGACTATAACCTCTATAACATATAAGCAAATTAACTATATTTAAGCGTCGTAAGCATAAACTTCACAGTTCACAGCTTCACACAGACATTCGCTGAGACAGCATTCATTCAACAGGACATTTGATATTATTTAAGGTGAAATTTGATAATAGAAATACGCAAATCTTGCCGTTTTATTATGTATTTATATTTATGTTATTATGTTCTATAAATAAATTAAAACATGAGAGGAAAACTCATAAAGTCATAATTAATAATCGTAATTCATACTCGAAACCGATAATCGGACTAAGGCGATTATTTCAATAATCGGACTACCGGTTATTTTTAATTCGAATTTGCCCATCACTAATTATAATGAACTACATACGTTAAAAAATCATCAAAAGAAAACCCTAAAACGCAGTTCTTGAACCACAAAATAAACGTAATACAATTATTAAAAAATACCTTCTATACTTTCATAAAATGAAATTATTAAAAATACGTGGAGCGGCCAAGGTGGATAAGAAAATTTGTAACCAGCAACCACCTTCACATTGTGATAAGTGAGATTGCCGGTATGGGATACACACACTCTGTATACTGAGTGATTCGGAATTAAGGATTTCAAGGACTGTAGAGTGTAGTGGTAGTGGTCCTAACATTTTAATGTAAAATGCAACTTGCTTACAATATTTAGCAACACAACACAAAATAACAGGCGCGTACCCAGAGGGGCCAGAGGGTTTTCTTACTTTTCTTTGGTTAATCCCCCCCCCCCCCGCCCCCCGAAATATTCATTGAAGGCTCAATCACTGAGTGGCGATTTTTGGCTATAAGTATCTGGCTAGGGCCAGAGGTGGGTAAATATTTGAAATAAATTTATTTGAAATGCCTATTTAAAATAGGAAATAGCATTTTGTATTTTATATTTCAAATACTTTCTTGTAAAAGTATTTTATATTTATTATTTGAAATAGAAGACAAAGGTATTTTCTATTTGAAATATATTTTTTTGATTATAGTGTATTAAGCATCTGTTGTATAATAATTACGACCTATTACTGAAACTTTAAAATCAATTGCAAGGTTCAAGGCATACATATATTATGGAGAGCTCTTTACATAAAATTTTAAAACTTTTGAATTAGAGGTAACTAAAATATTTTAAATTTTGCTCTGTTCTTGTGACAACATTTAAACAGCTTGCAAAATAGGTTTAAAGATTATCTATCACTCTCATCGGCAGTTAATGATGCTTTTTTAAATCGCGTTTGGTTTCACAAGACAATAAAAATACATGAAAAGCATTTTTTATTTAAAAACTTATTTGAAATGCCTATTTTTCATTTTGTATTTTAAATAACAACGGTCAATTCTATTTCTATTTTGTATTTTAAATATGTTGAACTAACCTATCTTACATTTTCCATCTTAAATGCTTTTTGAAAATCATTTTACCCACCTCTGGCTAGGGCTACCGTGTAACGTAAACATAAGTCCTATATCTGAATATAGGTACGTCCAAATAATTAAATAGGTGTTTTCTTTTTGCATCGCCACAGGGTTAGGTAAAGTTACAATCATCACGTGATTAAAGTGCCTTGCGTCATGTAGACATTTCTGCCTCAGGTTAATATAAAACTTAAATAAAGCTTTTAAAACGAATAGGGTTATTGAGAACTGAGTCAAATTATTTTTATAAAACGAATGGTGTATTATTGACAGAGCTGACTTAGGTCTACCACAACGTGCAAAAAGAAAACACCTAATAAATACCCTAAAGTAAAACTTCAGGATGTATACGGGTCGATTCGATATATACAGAAACTATTATAGGTAATAAAAATGATTACACAGTTCGAACGTCCGTAATAAACCGACACCCATAACGATAACAGTAGTTTTATATTTGAATAAGCGGAATTAAAATCTAATAATTTCGGTAACCGATTCAACCCGGTAGTCTGGATATGGGTGATGCACGCCTCACGACATCCACCCGATCGCGAACATGCATTGTCAGGTTTTTCGAGCAATGGTGAGGTAGGATCTGGGATACCTGATCCGATCCGTGCAAGGGAAACCTTGCAGAAAACACAGGGACAGTCAAGACTCCACGTTCTGTCTTGTTAACTCACTCGTTAGGCAACGAGGACTACGGTCATGAGCCGCCACTTGTGGGGGACAATGTGGAGTAGGAACTCGCTACGGCAACCCCGGCATTCACTCATTTCACGTTGGCGGAGGAGCTTGGCTAACATTAGTAGCTACATTGGCTTGCAGACTCCACGACGTCACCGGTCAAATATAGGCGAGAAATCTAATCTCAACTAAGTCTCCACTGGGATAAAAGATGTGGAGTACAGTTCGCATGAACCGGAACTCATATCAGGGATAAATTGTTGATACGGTTCGTGCCCGGTGGTCACACGACCATGGGGCTTGGTTGCTTGCAGAGTTTCAGTAGTAGTATACATGTGGAGTAATCAATATTGGGCCCATGCCTCCAATGTTGCCGTTTGTTCCTTCACTCGGAGCGATAAGGGATCGTCAATTGGTATGTCGCTGTTGGAAATATTTCCTACCGCAAGCAATCTGATGTCGTTAGTCACCCGTGATTATCGTAGCGATCACACTTCTACACACAACCGATCTATTTTTTCTCTGTTATAGATTAAGCATATATGTAGAGCAATTTATCGCCCAACATTTTATTTATTTAGGGGCTGCCATGTTTCTAATGTAAGTAAAGCTTCGATTTGTATTTTACAACAGTTACTATTGGGGATACAAAATTAAGGAAATATATGCAATTTTTTAAGGACGAATTTATAACATTTCCTATATTGACAGAAAAGGTTAGTTTAAATGCCAATTTTACATAAACTGCTCAGTTGCACAGTTCATATCTTTTAATAAAAAAAATAAGTAATTTTACATTAGGAATCCACTATTAATTTTCAAATCCTTTTAATAAGAAATCCGCAGTTGATTATACAAATACATGCTAATGCTAAAATGATGTACATAATGAAATCACAATATTTAAATAATAACAAGCACATTCTATATATTAAATTAAACTAGAGGGTAACTGGCAGATGTGGCAATACCACATTGATTTTCATTATTCCGTGCCATTAAAATATATCCTTTACTTCCCCACGATGCACCCCATGAATTCTTTACAATCCAATAGTCTTGCCCATCATCAGAGGTACCATACCCAACAGCAAGCACACCATGATCTAATTGGGATGAACTGCACTGTGGTTCATCGTATACTCCTTCAGCGTAAAATTGGAAAGACTCATGTCCGGCGTCAATAGCTACAGAAATTGGCCCAACGGTGGCAACTGCAGCTTTAAGTTTGTCTTCATTGCCAGATTCAATATCGACATATCCTCTGTCAGTGGCACCCGAATTTTTGGGATTGTAACGACATTTGTCGTCTTCACCTTCATAAGGATACGATGATTCTGTATCAATTCCATGATTTGATTTTATGTATCTAAATGCGTTGTCCATTAATCCTCCATTACACCCATTATTACCAAATTTGGTTGAGCAATCAATTAAATTTTGTTCACTTAAACTAACAAGCTTTCCTGCTTTACGGAAATGTTGACCTTCTAATGAGCCGGTCTAAAAACATTCTTACATAGTACGAGAAGAAAGTAGACATAATACTCACCGCACTGAAACTCCAGCAAGATCCACAATGGCCTTGGTCCTTAACCTCTGTAACAGCTCCTTTTTCTCTCCAATCAACAGATTTTGGTAATTCTATGTTGGCCGGTGGTATGAATGTAACTCCATCTGATCCATATTTATCTGGTAAAGCATGAGCGGCGGTTAGCCGATTTGTTCTATTAAATCCATTCATTATATGTCTAAATTCGTGATGCAACATATCGGCAAATTTATTAACAGCTAATTTGTAATTGACAAGCTTCTTTGCATAATTTTGATTATGTATTTCAATTTTTCGAACATTGTCCATATAAATTTTCATGCGGAAGTGATCTTCAGTCTCATTTTCATATTCCTTTTGATGGGTAGCCTGTGAACATGTAAAATTAAATTTCAATTGTAATTAATAGAATAATTTAATAATAAAACGTCAATTTTTGATAAGTTTACTGAATTGTAATTGGAATATAAAAAATGTTTAGAATAGATTGCAACACAGAATTCATTTCTATTAGGTATAGTGACAATCTTTGGTTTATTACTCAAAACGAATAGTAACACCATTTTTTTGTGGTTTTCAAATGAATGCTAGGAAAATATTAAAGAAACCTAAGTACAGTTCCTACAAGTATAATTTGTATCAGCATTTACACAGTACTATTACTGGTTTTTGTACAATAAAAAATTCAATAATAACTTTGTTTCAAAGATACATACTACTTTTTTATGAGTCTAGGTTTACAAACAATGAAATGGTATTGGGCTAAAAAAAATCCTAGATTGTCAACGGAAGGTAATTTTCATGAAAGTTTCAACTTTAACATTTGACTAAGAATTAGGTATTGCAGGACCTATTATCTTTGATGATCCATTAATGCTTCAAAGATATCTTTGATTTTTAGAAAATGAACATTGTATAAATAATTTATCTGTGAACACTAAGGAAAACATCTTTCAACAAGATGAGACGGGACATGATCATTTTGTAATTGTTGGGCTAACATTGGAATGTACATATTGTCAGAAATGGATTGGAACGAATGGTGCAATTAGGTGGGCCATTAGATCTTCAGACCTGACTTAACTCATTTTTTATGCCTGGGTTTACTCCAAATCACCAACTATTTAAGAAGATTTAAGAAAGAAATGTCCAAGAACGAATTAAGAATGGCTGTAAGGTGTACAATAAATAGAAACCGAAACCCATGTGTATGTATAATGGGAAAATGAACAAATTATTGGACATTAATAGAAACAATTTTATGTGTTTGTGTTCTATAAATTGTTTAGTTTTTTGTAGTGCCGGGAGTAGTTGAGCGGTATATGAACGAGTACATCCACTACAGTGTAGGCCGTAGGGCTTTTATGGTGTAGTGACTAAACCATAAACAGCCACACTTGTTATTAAACATTTTTATGTTAAAAAACTAAAATAATTTAATGTTTCTGAAATGCAAATTAAATTTGGCATTAGGTACACATCATATATTTTGTTATCTTATCTGTGATGTTTTTATTTACATGCTACAATGTCTGCTTTCTTGATACAATATTTAAAACGAATCCTATAAGAAAAATTCATTTTCTATATTTTCGCACTTTTGCCGGGAAAGGGAGAAAATGATCAAGCTTTGGTTTAAGAAATTTGGCAAATTGCACATGCGGGGAAATGGTTTTACTTACATTGCAATGTTGGTGAGGTGATGGGAACCATATTATTATCTAACTGTTAATCAAAGCAGGCCCGTAGCCAAGGAGTGGCCAGATGGGGCTGAGCATGGTCCGGCCCCAAGTAGACAATATGGTTTAATGGTTAATATAAATTTAACAATAACATGAAGATCTTCAGAAGTATTCCGCAATCTATCAAAACAAAATTGCAGAATTGCACGGACAAACAGACAATTAACTATGTGCAGCCGTCGGCCAGCAGCGTAGAAATACTTCATCCTGGCTACGGGCCTGAATCAGAGGCCTTATGATCACTGAATTGTTTTTGAGTTCAGTAGTTATGATACACTATTTACTGACATTGTTATAATTACAAATGGTCATCAAGTATCTTCCTTATCCTTCAGTTTGTCAACAATTGTTCAAAAACGGTCCATTACAGGAATAGGAGTACATAATGTTTTATGAGTAACTTTTTTTACCATTTGTATAAATGAAATTTATTGTTATTTGATATTAATACGCCTTAAATAGTGATGTTTGATGTATATTGTGTAAGATAAATTATCATCCTGGCCTGGCATATTTATAGGGATAAGGGTCATACACGTGGTATACATATCTTTGTTTATACTATTGGGTAATGATCTTTGAAAAAGAGCAAAAGCTAAATGAAATTATATTTTCTACAAAACCAAAACTTAATGCAGTAAACTATCATTCATTGATAATAGTAGAAAGTTCATTTAATAGCACTAAATAATTAAAAATTCAACCTAGGTACCAATGAAAAAATTCATACAAAGGATTGTTGATAAAGTGTCAATATTCAAAGTTTATCAATAATCAAAGGTTGACTTTATTTTCTTGACGTGACTGATAAAAGCAGTGGACTCCTTTCAACACAAAAATGTTTGTAGTATAATCAACATATGAAAGCATTATATTTTCTTGCATCACTTTTGTGCTATAAAAGCACAATTGTTTAGATAAACTGGTTCTTAATTGCATTAAGGTATTTCCAAATGACGATTTTTTTATAAAGCTAAGCTAATGGTTAATACTTTTTAATGGTGGTAAATATAGCCTTCAGTTTGTGTACAAACACAGCAAATTGAATTAGTGTTAACACTGACCTTGAAAGATTTCCATTGTTCTTGGACTAAATCAAAAAATGACACAGCTTGAATTCCTGCTACAACAACAGCTAGCACGATTAAACACTTCATTATGAAAGACTGTAGCTATCTGGAATGAAAAGAGATATTTATTATTTAGTAATAATTTAAACTGAGCTATTTTAACACATTTACAACAAAGGAATAAAAATAACATACCTAGAAGGAATTTTGTTAAATAATACTAAAATTTAGTACACAACACGGGGTAGGATTGTAACAACTAACAATTTCGCTTATTATGAGCAAATTCAACATGCAATGCATCTGATATAAGTACGACCCCCTTCTCTAATTTCGTCGTCAATAGCGCGAAAATCATGTGATCAGCTGAGCTGTTGTTCTTGTGAATCACCCTTGTTACTGTCCAGTGCTGTCCGTCGTTTCGTTATTTTATCTCGGCGAAATTCGACTAATTTGTAATTTCCTTTATAAATTATATTTAACAAGGGTATGTGTCATATCTACATTGCACTTCTTTTTTTATTTTTTACTGTAGCTAGAGGTACATCATATTTTTATAACAGGTATTAATGTATTATATTTTACTTTTTTAATTTAAATGCAGTCGCGTCTAAACATTTTCGTTGTGCAACACTGCATTCCGCCCCGTAGATAGGTAATAATTTCTATTTTCTAAAAGCAGTAACTGTTTCTTTTTGTGATCGATGCTAGGGTGCTATGCTAAGGTCGGAGCGATGGTCAGCGCTCCGTTATGTCCGCCCACTATGCAGTGCTGAGTGCAGTGTGCCAGGTAGTGGCACTTTATGACTTTACAGAGAACTTGTTGGCAAAAATGAAATAAAAAGGAGTAATTTAATTCAAATATCAATAAAATAATGCAACGGTATTACGCCAATATCAAATTTTATTTATTTATTTATTTTTTATTTATTTATTAATTATAGATGATATATTATAATACTTACTAACGACAGTTCATGGTATACCTAAAATACGATTGTTACACAGCAACAATACGAATTTATATAAGTACCAACTAGTTGAAATCCCTGGATTACAAAACGAACTTCGAATACCACAGTAACGAAAGTATAAAAAAAATCTGGCCTTATCAAAAAGACAAAATTTGATAATTTCGAAATTTCGACTTTAAAGTCGAATATTTCGAAAAGTATTTGAGATATCGAAAAATTGGGACCGGATCTTGAATCAGCATAAAATTTCACATAAGATCCATATCTTAACTCGAATGTAGACAATACACATCTCTTGCAACGCACGGACGCACGAACGGAATATTGATTCCAGTAACGAACGAAGTTCGTTGAAAACACAAAAAAAAACATTTCAGAAACAGATTTAAATTATACATATCAAAAAAGTTAAATGAGGCTACGGATCAAGTTTTTCCGCCTGTAGGCGAACTTCGTATGACGCCTAGAACACACTGTACTTAAATAAACACACACGTAAAAATTTATAATAGTTAACTCATTCGCGTTAAAAAATTTGTCACCGTCTAAAATTTGCCGCCGTCCAAAATTTGCCGCCGTAGGCCTCGACCTATTCGGCCTATTCGGAAATCCACCACTGACCACAGATGAGTATAATACCTATACGGATACGTACATAGGTAGGTGGTTTGGCTTGCAATGTCCACACGATATTTCCTAAACTAATAACATTAGGAAAAAACATTTCAATTGAAAGTTATTGAGTGTTCTATATTATAGGGCAAAAAAAACACTTTTTTGCGGAGCCATTTTTGGTGAACAAAAAAAAAATCTTTAAATAGCGACAATTTTTTTTATAATTTCAAAAAGAGAAAATTTTTCTGAATTCAACTATGTTTAAATTTCAAATTTTGGCATGAATTTATTTAAATAAACAATAGTTTAATGGTTTAATAACAATACAACAAATATTTAATTTAATTAAAATAGGAGGCGACGAAAATTGTACATAATTTTTATTATTCAAAATTGCTTAATTACCTAAATTAGTTATAAACATTGTGTTAATCTTATAGTAACTGCAAATAAATATTTATGAAGTGTAATTCTAGTTTTTTTTATAAATGACAAAATAAATCAACTTATTACGTTTTTGTTACTTAAGGCATGACATATGATGTGCTGTGTTTTGTTTTCATAGCATCTTATGTTAATGAAATCAAATATTTCTTCTATTGCTATTAAGACATTAAATTATTGTTTATTTAAATAAATTCCATATCAAAATTTAAAATTTATACATTGTTGAATTTAGAAAAATTTTCTCTTTTTGAAATTAAAAAAAAAAATTGTTGTCGCTGTTTAAAAAAAAATTTTTTTTCACCAAAAATGACTAAAAAAAATGTTTTTTTTTCCCTATAATATAGAATACGTAATACTCAATAACTTTCAATTTAAATGTTGTTTCCTAATGTTATTAGTTTAGGAAATATCGTCTGGACATTACAAGCCAAACCACCCTGTGTGATAGCACAGGTGATGATAGTGTAAAAAGGTTCATTTATGAAAACCCTTCAATTCGCGAAAGGTTCATATTGTGTGTTCATAAGTACGGAAAGGGTTTATCGTGTAGTTTACAAAAATAAGTACCGTAACTCGGGGTGATTTCGGATAATTTTGGGTAATTGCAATCGTTTTATGTGCTTTGTTATACATTCGATAAAGAATATTTGGTGCCTGTTGAACCAGACAGTTACATCTGCAGATAGTTTTGGAGCTTATTGTTTTAATTGTTATTCAACAATGCTTTAAGTCCTTATTTTAATCGGTTTTTGTCAGCAGGAGTACGAGTTGAATCTAGAAACTTGAAATTTTCAGTGAACCTTCCCCTAATGATGTAGGCACCCACTAAGAAGCGGATTTTCGATATTCATCCCCTAAGTGGGTCAAAATAAGGGTTGAAGTTATGGAGTTTTGATTTTATTAGTAAACATTGTAGACAAAAGCGCAATATTATTACTGTCAAACTTAAAATATGTATAATGTAGCAATGCTTTTGGAAGTTCAGACAACTTTTATTGGCGGTACGAAGTTCGCCGCGTCAGCTAGTAAAATACCTATAAAACTTTACTTTCTACTTTGTACTGAACACAAGAATTACAGTAATCGTCATTGGAAAATTAAACAACTAATAAAATAATTAAAATAATTGAAACGCATCACAAATTCAAAACACAAACACAACACAAAAGTGTCGCGAGATTCCTATGATAGTGTCTATATGCTGTTTGAGGAATTGATTACAATACGTGATGATAGATTTCCATTTCGAAATGTTCTTTGGAACGCTCAAATGATTTCTAATTCTATTTCTATTTTTCCAGTCATCAGTACTAACAAAGAGTACCTATCTTTGGTACTAAATGCGTACATAAACAACCGTAGATACTTAGTTACAAAGGTTAAAGATTTACGTATCTATACATATTTCCTAAACACAAAATTAAATCCACTTTCGCAAATGTACTTACCAATGTCAACAGAATTTACATTTGGGACGATATATTAAGACGACCTCTTATTACCTCTTACATATAAAAAATTATAGCGTCTTGAATAAATATTTTTGAACTATAACTATAGGTACATAAAAAGTATTTCACAAACGAAATATTGGTATCCTAAACGGCTGACTTATTTAACCCTACAGGCTACAGAGGGTATATTGTATGTAAATAGTGAAGCGAAAATAGTGACACTTTTAAATACCACCGTTTATGACAGAATTTTAAATATGTATATGATCTTTACTTTATTTGCAGAATCTGCAGGATGTTATGTGCATTGTGCTGTTGTCTCAGATGTGTTAATAATGATAATGCATTTTTTTTTGATAATTCAAAAATTCAAAATGTACAATATTACCAGATATTTTTTTACAAAATCTCCTGGTAAACCTATTAAGGTAATGATAGCACATACATCTGAGATTATAGAGAAGTTACTATTACTATAGTTTACCAAAATCATATTTAAAAACGCGGTTGCCATTGAAGTACAATTGAAGTAGTGTTTTAATCCTGCGTTCAATGAAATATTTTTCTGAAGAAGGAACAGAAGAAAATTGATAGATGTCCAGCTAATAGACCCACTTCCGGGCGGATAAGAAAGAAACATTCTGTGATATTGCATATATCTATACATCGCTTCACCATGTTTGGCGATGTTACTAAAACAATACTCTTTTATTAAAGCTTCTCTTGCTAGAGCGTTCATGCATTGAATTTCCGTCACTGCTTTTACATACTCTCTCTTTCTTTGTTTAGTATTGTAGTTTAGTAGGTACTATCTTTGTGGTTTTAGCAGTAAGGTCTTTCTCTGCCTCTCTCTCTCTTTCCTTTGTTTCTATTCGCATCAAAAGGTGACTTCTATTTCCTCCTTTACTTATAATCGTTATGTAAAACAGAGGTGCTAGACAACGAAAGCGAAAGATGATTCATAGCCTGAAACGAGAAAGTGATTCACAGAGTGTGTGTGACAACATTAACATATGTAGGTATTACGATTGGATACGAATTGTTAACATTGTTAACATATGTATTTTATCAAATAAAGCGATGGAGATAACGAATATCATTTTACGTTAAGTAATTATCAGCTCGAATATACACATCGTGATGGTACTTGGTTTTTTATTGCACTGTATTCGAAGACAAGTTAGATACGCCTTCTATCATGCTTGTTCATGTAATTTTGCGATTCGACTCAATCTCTATACCTACAGAAAAGTTTATAAATGTAAAACTAATGGATCTAAATCAAATTTGGATCCGGTGATAATATTATTTTAGCATTTCGTTTTTTCCCTTTATTTTATATTATTAAAATAAATATGCATGGAAAGTATAATCGCGTCATACGTACGTAAAGAAATCCATTATTCACATGGAGATATGAGCTTTCGCATCCCCGTATAGTCATAGTATATACCGGGTGAATGAGACCACCCGTATCAGTCTTTTATTTAAAGAACGGTGAGTCGTAGAGAGGTGGGGTAAAAAAAGTGATTATAAAAGCCATAATAAAGAATCGAATGGTGATATCTTTATTTCTCGGAAAAGTCAGCATTCCTCCAGAAGGCCTCCAACTCCAAAATTTTAAATGGCACCATAAGTCGAAAAAGGTATTGTTTGAAAGATTGTTAAAAAAGAAGAAAGTTTTATAGGAAAAATTATTTTATTACTGCCACCCCTTTTAAGTAATAATCGACTAAAGTTATTAAATTTGAAATTTACTGTTAACAAGAAACATTGAAAAGTCGACTTTTAAAATCTAGTTACCAATGTTACATGTGTTCAAAATATCTTCCATTTACTGCTAAGCACTGTTGAGCTCTTCTAGGTACACTATCAGTGGCTTTAATAAGTACTTCTTGAAAGGGAAGAACACAACCAATTTTTTTTTCTATTTTCCATCAAAGACAAAAAAAATTTACAAAATTTAACTTCTTCAATCGTGGTATTGAACAGTTGTTTAAATCTAAAATGGTTGCGTTTTCCCATCCTAGGTTATGGGCCGTAGGGGTTGTAATGTACTCCCCTAGCCCCCTAACTAACTTACACATTACGAAGAAGCTAACTTCTTCCCCTTTACGTTAATAAACTTCAAAAGGAGCGGGAAACCCTAAACATGGCCGACAAAATTTAAACTTTCCCTCCAAAACAAACCAACCCCAAAATGACACAAGCTCGTGATCGTCTAAGGCGGCAGTCGCACAGAGAGACGACCAACCATGGCCATCCGCAACCGTCCAACTTCGACCGACCAAAAATTAAACAACCGTCGCACAGGGAAGACCCTGCAAGACCAACCGATTTTTAAATGTCGCGCTAAAGTCGAAAATAATTCTGCAGGTTTCTACATACCCACCATAAATAAAATCGATATTTATGTTACCCACAGTAAATTAAACAAATTAAGCAAATTAAACAACTTCATTCATCCACTTCCTCGACTGTCCACCCATCCATACTTAACAATAATAAAATACTTTAAAATAAATAATTATATTAGGTTAGTAAAAAAATTTCAAATGTTATGAGTCACCGACCGTTAATCGTCGACCAAAAGTTTAAAGCCGGGTTGAAATTTCAAACCGTACGGTCGTGGTTGCTTGTGGACGATCGTGGACGGTCGTTCTTGTAAGACGTGCTCTATCTAACAACGTGGTATTGAAATTTTGGTCGGTCGTCTTTGGTCGGCGACCAAAGTCTGTGCGACTGCCGCCTAACAGGCCCTCTATCGTGTAATAGGTTCGAATATACTGGTCGTGAACTATGATCGGGAAGGAGAAACAAAACCAACATTAACTGTACCAAAATAATTCATTTATTGACAGTTACTCGACGATTCGGAGGAGAAAAAGTGCGAACACTAAAAAAACTCCTCCTTTGACATAATTACATACATGACATCAATTCAAATACAAAATTATAGCAGCAAGACTGTTAAATAATATCAAGACAAAACATTTACAATTTCATTGTTGATACCTTTCGATCAGATTTAAATACTTTCTGCAGCAGTTGTAAATTGCACAATAAATAATCAAATTAAACAAATCAAATCAAATCAAATACATTTCATATTACAATAAAAGGGTCAAGTCAAGAGAGTTTAAATAGATAGAAATGTACACAAGTTACAAAAAGGGTTCAACTTCAGGTAAAAATACACAAAGGACAGTTAGGTCCGGTTTCGAGTACAATAGAGCCACCTTTTCTGTTTATCCACAAATATTTAATACATTATGTTCAATTTGAACTCATTTGTAATTTCCCTCAATTAATCATAAAACACATAAATAAATAGGAGAAATCATAATACAATTTGCTAACTATACACATAATCATAATAATATCGAAGTCAGAATCAGCCGTGGGTATTCCCCAATTGCGACTGTCTGTTTTTAAGGTATTCATATTTTTTTGTCATTTGTTTTGTTTTCATATTTTTGCTAACTACACACATAATTAGATTAAATGTCGGAAATGCCATAAGTTCAAACACATATTTAACATGAAACAACTGGACATTACATAGATAGTTCTACTATTTTACACACGACATCAAAATAATCAACGAACGCTCCCAATGTGAGATTCAAATTAATTGAATACTCCGTTGAAAAGCGAGGCAATGTAAATTCAGGGTAAGACCAATTTATAATAACACACAATGCAATTCAATTAGACAGATATAATTGTATTAATCAAAAACGTTTCACCTGCAGAGAGTACACAAATGGAGTCACCAAAAATAAAAACAAATGAAACGATCTTTACTACACTACTTCGCGGTTTCCAATCAGATGATCCTGAAAATTAAGATTCAGCCGCCTTACACCAACGCCTCCGCCAGATGGAGCTAGAGTAAAACAAAAGTATCGACGTTGCCACTACTTTTCAGCTTTTTTTTTTATACATGTTGTCGGATCTCTAAAATATAGGTAACCCAACTGTGGATACTACAGGGTGAAGTGGCGGTGTGGGGAAGGGGAAGGGGTTAATAAAGCTCCCCTCTTCCCTTTACCCTTTTACAAAGCATTAACATTTTTGTTTGTTTAGGCTTTGCTTAGGCAATCGGAAAAACTTCTTTCCGCGATCATAGCGCCATCTGTCACGAACTTCAAAAAATGTTTCAAACAAAAAGTTCCTATTTGTTAACGCAGAATTCAAATCTGCATAATAAACTGGGGGGTGCTATTTAAGATTACGAAGTTACCCCCCTCCCCACCCCCCGGGGGTGGGAGTGGGGGCATCCTATTACTATCAAACAATAGGGCCTTGAAGAATTTTTTAGACGTATTTTTTCTTTTTTCAATACGTTTTGTATTTCGCGAGATATTTGGCCGGTACGGGTGGCCTGAAACACCCTGTATAGCGTACAGTTCAACGGCGTAACAGGATCGAAATACATAGTTGCCACCCTTTACTTTTTAGAATAACAGTTTATTAAGTTATATTTTCTCAGAAAGGAGAACCTCTACTTTCTTTAACCTTAAGCTTGTATTACATTATACTTTGTTTGTCTAGAAAACTTTGACTAGGAATTCCGTCCCAGTTTGCAAACTAGGTGCGGTCCAAAGTTTCTAAACTATTCCTGCGCACTGGAGCAAACTTAAGGGATTACCAACATTTACTTAATTAACCAGTTTACTTTTATAAGATTGTTGGTTATATGAAGGTTATGTAAATGGCTTCAAATAAGAGAAAGTGGGGAAATGATCTGACAAAATTGTTGGTCTCTTTATATGAATTTGAGTTTAAACGTTCAACGATTATTCCTTTTCATGTTTGTTGTTGTTTATTGTTGTTGGCAATATCTCTATGCTGTACTTGCGGAGTTTGCGCAAATAAAGTGTAGCAAAAAAGTAGTATTAGGGGTGTATTTATATTTCTAGTTTAGTAATTAGTATGGACACAGTATATATCTTAAGACGTATACTGTGGTATGGAATCTAGTTTGGAAACTATAGTCAAAGTGTTCTAGTATAATGTAATACAGCTGCTTAGTAATTCTCTGAAAAATATCCAAAATGGAAAATCAACGTGATATTTTTACACTTTAACTAACTGTACGTATGTTGCTGTTTAAAGTTTATGTTTGTTAATAAGGTTGGCTCTACTAAAATATCAATTTTCCTCGCTTCTACTCGACTTCCAGTCGAAAACAGGCATTAAACTTGCTTCCCACCGGAGCAGAATCGGATTGAAGACTACGGTGGAAACCAAATACTGTATATTATGAATCATTGAACTGTATGCTATACGCACTGAAATACAAGCAACCTGGAACGCGCACGGTGCATTTAACCTGTAGGAAATAAACCGAGCGTGCGATAGCAAAACGAAGGGACATTGTGTCCTTGTTGTACTCATTCACAATTAAGCTGTTGAAGCATTTTCATTGTTTTACGATTAATCAAACTAGTTTTTTATTACGTATACGATACAATAAAAAAAAATGAGTAAGACACAGACCGAATGTCCCTACAATAATTCCCTTTCTGTCGGCTCGGCTGTAAGTTAAGCGTAAGCGTTCCAGGTTGCTTATATTTCAGTGGCTATACGCAACTGGAAAGGAAACGCGCATAAGTAACACTGAAGCCAAACGACTGGGTATCTCTATCTTTTTCTTTTACACGCAACGTCATACAAACGATGACACGGAGCATAAAATGCAGGTGACAGATAAAAAAATATATTGCAGCAGTTATCTCTCTCGTCTGCTCTACTACCGCAACAAGCAAAAGGCGACAGAAGTACCCATTCCGCATCTGCCTTTGTCAGCCTTCAACGCCTACAATGCATTGGAATAGGCCGTTTCCCTTCCAGTTGCTTATAGCGTACAGTTCAATGATTATGAATCTACCTGCACTTCCTTTAAGGAAATTTGGCTACACTGTATTTGGAATTTTTGCACCATATAAATATTCTTTTTGCACGTTGTGGTAGACCTAAGTCAGCTCTATCAATCACACACCATTCGTTTTATAAAAATAATTTGACTCGGTTCTCAATAACCCTATTCGTTTTAAAAGCTTTATTTAAGTTTTAGATTAACCTGAGGCAGAAATGTCTACATGACGCAAGGCGCTTTAATCACGTGATGATTGTAACTTTACCTAACCCTGTAGCGATGCAAAAAGAAAACAGTGAAAACACCTATTGCATGTGCAACCATTAATACTTCTATGCATAGAAAAAGAACAAGCTTCTATGCTGCATAGTAAATAGATATCGCTACAATTATATAAAGAATTATAGTACATACTTCCAACGATATGTGCATTCATTAAATATGACTGAATAATTCCTTATTAAAAAATGACTGATCTACAATATAAGTTTCTCTCAACATAACCAAAAATGAATATTATACCTAACCTGAAAATATTCTAAAATTTAAATACTGCTGAATTTGAATGAAAGTACCTTATTGCAATCAGTTCTAAAATGCCTTGTTGGTATTACGATAAAAAGGAGTTAAGAAATACTCCTTCTTCATTGGATAATATTGATTACGAAACAGAAATGAGATATCGGAAAGAAGGTATGGTTTCTGTTTTTATTAATACCTACTGCAAGGTACACTTATTTATTTTAATAGGGGCTCGATTTATTATGGATACTGCTTTCAAAATGGACTTAGGATGTAATACCAAAGCCACTGGTGCTGTTTACTTTCATAGATTTTATATGTTTCACTCATTTAGGCAGTTTCCTCGTTACGTAACTGCCTGCTGTTGTTTATTTCTTGCTGGGAAAGTGGAAGAGACACCAAAAAAATGTAGAGATATTATCAATACCGCTCGAGGTTTATTAAGTGACGCTAAATTTAGTACTTTTGGTGAAGATCCCAAAGAGGAGGTGATTGTATTTAAAACTTTTTTTAAAAATAATTTTAATTTCCTCAGGTTATGACTTTGGAAAGAATATTGTTGCAAACAATTAAATTTGACTTACAAGTAGAACATCCTTATCGTTATTTACTTCGTTATGCGAAATGTTTAGTTGGTGATGAATCAAAACTCGAAAAAATGGTACAAATGGCATGGACGTTTGTTAATGACAGTTTATGCACAACATTATCGTTGCAATGGGAACCTGAAATAATTGCTGTAGCGCTTTTGTACTTGGCTGGAAAATTGAGTCAATTTGAAGTTGTTGATTGGGTTGGTCGAACTAATAAACATTTGAGATGGTGGGATATGTTTGTGGAAGATGTTACTTTGGATCTGCTGGAAGATATTTGTCATCAGGTTAGTTTATGAATTAGTTATTATGTTACCTACTTTTGAAATTTAGGTGCTCGATCTTTATTCTCAACCCGTTGCTGAAGCGCCTCCTGACAGTCCACCTCTTTCACCAAAACTACTTTTAGCAGCCCCATCTTCGAGCAAAACAAATGGCCAAGAAAAAGAAAAGGTGGAAACACCTAAAATTAAACCACCAGCCACTACCGTGGCACCGACACTTCCTGAAATTCCATCTTATCCTTATCCACCTGCATTTTCAACTACATCACATGCTGGAACTTACCTACCACAGTATGCAAACCCAACGGTAGCACCTCCACATATTGCAGCTCCACCTCCTGGACCACCTCCACCACACATGCCAGCACCACCTGCTGTTTTATATCCACCATACGTGGGGCCCCCACCCCACTATCCCCCTGTAGTACCACCTGCACCATTTTATCAACCAACTCCAGCTGCACCTCCACATCGACCTTTTTACCCTCCACCAAATTGAAGATGAGAGTAATATTACAATATACAAATAGGAAAAAAATGTGTAGCAGTTAATTCTTTTTTGGAACCACAAATACTGTAAACCAAAGTGAATATATTATTATAAGTGGTTAATGTGGACATGAGTTTCAAATATGTTTTGAATATATATAGTTGTATTTATTGTAATGTAAAGTTGACAGTATTTTTCAATGCTTTTTACGTAATTAATAATTATAACATTTACATCTTTATGTTGGTACCTTAGGTAACCTAAGGCTTTTTCACAATAATGACTTATTTTCTTCAAACGTCGAGAAATTGTCATTATTCGACCGAATAGTAGGCGCCAAAGCATGCCAAAGTTTGACATTTATCGCTAGAGCAGATTTTACTTTTACTTTTCCACCGCCGGAGAGAAAAGTGTTGTCATAGAAACACTTTCCCGCCACCTGAGGTAAAATAATCTAATTCTCATGCGTTACCAAGGAAACAGCACTTTTACCTACCTATTCGTGAAAACAAATACCTATTTGACAATGACGTTTAATTTAACGAACGCTGTTAATAATACCCCTTAAAAACCTTTAAAAATAAATGTTTTGCGTAAATTTGAGAAAGTTTGAAGAAAAAATAGCATATTTTTATATCACTTCGTTCGGCGGCTAAACACGGAGCGCCATGAAAAGTAGAGTACTTCTCCTCCACATAAAATAATATAACTATTTTTGACAATTCGCGTTTCATATTTTTCAATGGTAACATGATTTTTACGTGAAATTGAAAATGTATGGAGTTGACATGTTATTTTCGAATTAATTTCTAATTTTGTCACAAAAAAAGAGTTTCCGGTCAACGAAATAATATTGTAATCAACTCATTTATTAATGCGCGACTAACTATTAAAGGCACTCACTCGCTATCGCTCGTTTGTGCTTTAAACAGTTTCGATTTATTAATCCCCTTCATTAACAAACTATTTTATTAAATAACTATTATATATTATAGTAAACATATGTTTTCAAATTTAAATGAAATTTTTGGTACCATTATAATTTTTACATAAGCAGCAATTTAGTTACCTAGTTGTTAAAACTGCTCTATACTTCACAATTTTTGGAACGAGGAATATTGTGAACTATTAAAATTGTTAGTGTCATGAAAATTGTTTGAGATGTGAGGCGGGTGAGTGTATTATTAGTCGATGTCTTCCAGCTGTGGGTTTTTCAAAATTTTAGTGTAGCACAAGAATAATAATTACATATGGGAGCATAGAATAATATGACAATTTTCTATTTGCACATTTATGGAACCTTAAGACTCAGAACCTAAATGATTTCAAAGCTACCTTATAGAGATGCTCAAGGAAACAGAAGCTTGTAATTATTGTAATATGTAATCTTCCCATATATGCAAATTTGTGAAATTTTACAATTAGGTACAGCATCAAAGCTAAGAATCTCAAATGCCCCAAAAAACACAATCTTGAATGAAACAATGAAAATATGCAATCTGAGTGCCTCTCATTGCTAGATTTGTTCAAAATTACAATCTTATTCTTTTGTTGTAGGGTAGTACCCTGTTTTTCTTCACGCTTGTATCCTCTTCCAAAGATAACCGACGTTGAGCCCATCTTTTTTGTGATCTTCCTTTAGATTTACCTATTGTCTCTCGCTATTTTTATGAGTCTGGTATCACCTGCTCTTGTCACATGTTCATTCCAATACCTTCTTCTGTGTCTTGTGAATTCCTTACTCTGCCTAACTTGGTCTTTCCTGCTATAATCTACAATCTACTCCATCTTAAATGTCCTCTATGGCATTAAACGTTCCAAAAGTAAAACGTATGTGGTAACGTTTTCTTCCAAATTTTATGCATACCTATTCAACGTGGCACGAATGAATAGTACATATGCGTAATAAGGAAGAAATAAGTTACCAGTTACCATATACGTTTTACCGTTGATTGAAGGATATCAACGGTTTTACCTTGTCTTACATTTAGGGACGTTTAATCCAATAGAGGACATTTAAGATGGAATAGACTATATGGCTCTTAACGTGTTCTTTTCAAATGTGCTAAGTAATCGTTTTGTCCTACTTGTTTCAGATCGAGTCTCTACCCCATACGTTATTATTGGTCTTTTCATTGTTTTACATATTTTAACTTTGCTGTCTACATTCATATTTTTATTTTTCCATGTTATGTCACGTAGAAATCCTTATACTTACTTGTCCTCCTTAGACAGCTTGAGATTGTACTTCCTTGTATTTATGTATTACGATCATTACTCATTAGATACCTAGATATTTAAGGTCTATTACTTGTATTATGTTTCCTTCAACTTCTAGTTTGCATCTCATTCGTGGGGATTTTGTCTGATCCTTCTTGAGTAGAAATCTTCTGTGAATGTTATATTTAACCTTATTTCTCCCATTACAAGTGCGTGACACTACCTATACTTGCCAAGTGTAATGTTCTACGTTTAATATTTCTGTATGTGTAAATTGTCTATTTGTTAATACGTAATTTATCATACCTTGTTGTCAGATATTGTCCATATGTCAATTTTCTTCACTGTAATCTCTGCTATTAATGCTTGCTCTTTCGTATTCCAGGTGTGTATTCTCATTATTCCTTGTTTGTTTAATCGTTTTTTTTCCATTTCGTTGCAGTGTCGATTCCGTATTATCTGTCCTGGTTTTCGAGGCTTCGTATGGTTCTTTGAACAATCAGTTGTTTTACGGTGGGTAGGTAGCTAACCTGAAGATTGAATTATAGTAATTTTGTTAATTTTCATAATACTTTTGTATCTAGGTAATATTTCTATAACATAATATCATCTAAGTATTACCATTGTATTTATAGATATAAATATAATGGTATTACCTTATTCCATACAATTGTAATTCAGGTCAAAATTTTCAGATTTCTAAAACCTCCATGACAAAAATGTTTCAGTTTTTGAATTTTTAAATAGACGAGTCTTTGCATATTGAAACTATATTGTGGAAGCACATCCTTGAAATGATGAACATTTGGGATTGTATATTTTGGTAGGTAACGGAGACTTTGTAGCCTAGCCATTTTACAATTTTTGAAATAATGCAATCCTGAACTATCAAATTTTCGGAATTCGCTTTTGTGATATCTTACCATTTTACAATATCCACTTGAAATTTTTTTGAATGCAGAGTTATGAAAGCTTCTAGGTATATAGTTTTCGATGCTTGTGATTTTTACTTTCTACAGTCATGTACTACCCTTGAAACACTCATGTATCATAATTTAGAAGTCTTCAAATAACAAACATTGTATGATCACATTACTAACTATTCTACTAACTTGTAAGAAAGTAACACATATTATTTGAAACGCTTATGTCATTATTGCATCTACAAGATGCAAGGTAATATGAATTCTATATGCAAGGGGAAAGAATGAAATTATAAACAATGTCTAGTTATAAATACATATATTTCGAATATTACAAAATATGATCTCTATACATGGATTTAAAATATAATAACAAACACAGACGTAATCCAATTACAAAATAAGAAATTCCCGTCATTTGACAATTTTGAAAAAAAAATTGCAGTTGTATACTTAATTCGGCACCTTTTCTTTACTTAGACAAGACGACAGGGCTTATTTTGCGAGTTGGATACTATGTGACTATTCCAATTTTTATAAATACATATCGTTTGTTTTTATTTTCTCCAATACTGAGCGAACTTATGTAATTGTTCCACTAATGCAGCCATAACAGCAGTTACAGAGAGATCAATTAGATTCTGCATATATCTAACGGCTTCTTCGTCGCCAAGGTCTAAACGTAGTTTATCTTGTACTTTCTTAACTGCTTTATCTGGCTCCAATGCTATATCTGGTACACTTGCGTCTACCATCAGTGAAAATAAATTCAACATTAAGTTTGCGTGCCTACAAAATATGGTCACGTGAATGCCATAAGAAATAATAAAGTATGTACCTTCGTAAATGTAAAAAGGCAGTATAACATTGTTTCCTAAATTCTTGATAATGTTCCGAATTAACTCCACCCATACCTTCTACCATCTCTTTGCTGAGCTTCATAGGTGGTGGTAATGGTTTTGGATCTCTACCCAATATGTAACCAAAATCTATGTGGAACAACTTTCCTGAAGTAGTTAATAACAAATTGTCAAGATGTCTATCGCCTACACCAAGAAGGTAGGTTATCACACAATATCCTGCACACGATCGCACATAAGTATCCATTATTTCTTGTGCTATACCATATGGGCCGCATTCGTGTGGATGGTGCTTTCGAAAGAAATTATGAATACTTCCTAAAATAAAATTAGTATTTAACACTAGCAAAGAGAAACAGACCTTCTGTCGCTAACACCTCTGCCACAGTTATCGAATCAATAAACTGTAAAAAACCGTGTTTGGAACTAGTGGCTAACACTCTGTACGGGGTGAGTTTTAAATCGAGATTTTCTTTTCTTAGTAATTTATCCATTAACGTTATCATTTGTAGTATAAGTTGATCTTGTCTGAGATCGTCACCATGCTTAAAGATTGCTACATACTCGTTATTATCCACAGTCATAAAATGAAGTTTCGATGGCATAAGTGCCGACTTAAACAAATTTGCTCTTTCCGAAATGATACCTTTTATTTGAATTTCTGGATCCAAAGGTAACGGAAGTGGTTCGAAATTTTTAAAGTTCCATTTGAACACGTCCGGATCTGATAGTAGTTGCTGCAGCTTCTCAATTTTCTTTTTTCTGTTCCCACTTTCTCTAGATACACATTTCACTAATTTCACTAATTTATCTATGAATTTTTGTTGACGCCCTAAAATATCTCTTCTCTTTTGCCATTCCAAATTTCCCCTCATCAGTGTTTGAGAAAAAGTTTTTAGAACAGTTAAGTACATATCTCTTACCACTACCTAAAATTAATTATTAGAACTTTTTAATTAACAAGTAAATAAAGTTATATAAATAGTAGATTAGTAGATCAAGATAATCACTTAAGCATGCAAGTACAATATTGACATAATAATCAACTAAAGAGTTACACTCATATGCAGGTATTTCATTAAGAATGGGTTTCCGTATCTATCAATAACATGATTGAACAAATTCAAAGTACCATGATGACAATTTCAAGAGCTAAAATTGAATGTTTTCTGTGAGCCTATGTTATTGTTTTTTAACATGAATTCTATGATTTCATTCTCTGTGTGTAATAATGTTAAGGTTTGTTTTATAGTCAAATTGTAACGGAATTTAGTAAAAAGTTTAACAGTATTGATTAATTTTCATTGCATGTGCATGGTTGATAGAACTTTGGGTAATTTTTTAGAATCCGAGGCCATGCACCAAGTCGTTTCAACTTTTTCCCTATAAGAGAGCATTACCACACAACTAAGAAAAGCTATAACATAATGACCGCAAATTGTTCAAAAATTCAATAAATAAATAATAGGAATTAATAGGTAAATGTGAAAACAGATTTGTACATAGTTATTATTAAAACGATCGAAAACGTGTCTAATAGTGAGGTTAGTTAGAATGTGTAATCCAATGAACTGTATACTACGTACCTGGAATGGACCCACGCCGTACTTCAACAATCAGTTTTTGTGTCAGGGGCAAACAGAAAAAGGATGGCCTTAGAGGACGGTAACCTGTCTTTGTCAACCTCGTAATAAGTTTGGTAAATTCCCCGTCGCTTGAATAAAGTATAATAAATAATTATTGGGTAGCGATTTTTCTTGTGCTGAATTTATATTGTGTAAAAGGGACAATATGGTTATTTATTATTGTCTTTCAATTTCCTCATTTAGCTTCTATGTGTGAAGGACAATTTACTTTAAAAAATAAAAATCCAATTTTATACCATAATTTCTTTAATAGCATCAAAATAATTCTTTAAAAAAGGTGAGAGATTGAGTGCAACTCGTATATCTAAATAAGATAGAAAGAGATAATTTTACGTCCACACTGCGGGTTGCCCAACTTCAAATTTTGCCTCACTTTCATAGATTTACGCATCCCTTCCAGGTACGTAGTATACAGTTCAATGGTGTAATCACATTTACACATTCAAACTAACTTCACTATTAGACACGTTTTAATTCATATGATATTACTAATATTTTATTTTATTCATTACTTTTTATTGTGTTATATATTTGACTTGATAAAGCCTAATGTAGGCGAAACGTTGTCACCACCATTACTTATAACGACGATGATACTTCATAATAAAGTTGTATTAAAACAAATTGTATAAATTGCAATTTAAGTTATTTTTGTAAGGAGGCTGTGAAGCTGATCAGTCTGTAACAAAAGGTAATGAGAGCGCCCGATTCCCGATAAGTTTGAAAATGGCCGTTCAACATTTTTCATAAATTTTCTAGGTTTAATTATTGAATAATATTCAATGGTTCAATTAATCACATCTAGTTATGAAAAATTAACCTCAAATAAGGGAAAACCACTAAATCATTATGTTTCAAATTAACGCCAATTGCCTTAGAGATTTTTCGCATTTTAATGTTGATGTCATGTTTGCTACAGCGTGTCGGTACTATGTTAACGGGGCTATAAAAAATTCATACCTATAACGCCACCTATTGAACAATAGACTGTAACTCTACAATTAAGTGTTTCACAAAATTAAAAGAAAGGCGTTTTTGAGAATTTTCCTATCATTCCTCCCTACCATTCCTAAAATTTTTACCTGAAATTGGGATAACTCCAGATTCTGTTACCGAACTTTGACAACTCCTTAGAATGAATTATTCTTTTGATGCAAACTGATTTTATTTTATGTCCTAACCATTTTTTTCAGCAATTTCTCTTAGCCACTTTCCTTAAGAGGATTGCATTCCAAGAAATATGACTTAATCATTCTTAGTGGAAGACCCTGTATACACGGTGTCCAAGATAAGAATGCACAGCATGGGGATCTTGAAAACGGTAGAAGATACAGGGTGGCTTAAAATAGAAAAAAGTTGCGCTATTTAGAGTATGTTCACATGCTGGCCGCAAAAGTTCATTATTGTTTATCGTTTTCAAAATTCTCAAAAAAATGTGATTTTTTGGATTTTCGTTTCTTTTCATTTTTTTATTTATTTTAACTGATATTAAAAAACTACCGGCACTTTCTCATTGCCACTTTTTAAGCTCTACAAAATTGCGTGTTCAAATTTTTAATCCGACGTTTCGTATCCGAGAAACCATCATCAACTTTATTTTTTTATATGGCCTCAAACAAAGAGACACTCTGTATTCGGTAGCATTATTCATTACAAATTCAACGATGTATCACACATTATGGTTTTGAAGCCAAAAAATGGGAAAAACGTGAGTTATAAGGTTTTTTATTTTTTAAATTAGTAGGCATTGGAATAATCGCAATATTTATGTTTTATCTGTCACATTATTGTTGAAAACGTAATTTGGTGTTGTGTAAGTTGTTTTTACGGGAATTTGAAGTGTTTTAATTTTTGTTCTTGTTAAAGTTACTTATTCGTTAGTTTGTTGCTTCGTGCCTTTAATTTATTTACAAGTGTTACCATGGAAAAGAGAACGTTTCACAAACGAAGAAAAATTTGATATGTTGACGTGTTACATCTTGTGCCGCAAAAATTGTGTAGCTGCTGAACATATGTACTCTGATAATTATCCTGAACGAAGACAACCTGAAAAATCCATTTTTAGACGTTTGGTATCTAATTTAAAGGAATTTGGCTCATTTAAAAAACCTGTTGTATCTCGTAAAAACAATCCAACGAAGAAAAGGCGACTACTGTTTTACAAATGGTTGTTGAAAATCCTGAAATATCAACAAGACTAATTGAACGTCGAACTGGAGTAGCTAGATCTACAGCCCATTTCGTTTTACAAAAGAATAAATTTCATCCCTATAAATTTAGAATTTGCCAGGGTCTTAGACCTGGTGACGAGAGAAGGCGAGCAAGTTTTTGTGAATGGTATACCAGAAAATGTGAAGAAGATCAAAATTTTCCTTTTAAAGTAATTTGGTCTGATGAGAGCATGATAACCAACAATGGCATTTTCAACCGGCGTAACAAACATTATGGGGCAACAGACAATCCTCATTTAATAAAAGAAGCAAGGCATCAACATCGATTTGGATTTAATCTGTGAGTAGGCATTTTGGGTGGCAGAATAATTGGACCTTTTATTTATCACAACAATTTAAATTCCGAACGATATCTCGACCTACTGCAGATTGATTTGGAGAATGCCTTGGATGAATTACCATTACTTATGGTTAACAACTGCTGGTTTCAGCAAGATGGTGCCCCAGCGCATAATTCAAGAAATGTGCGAGAATATTTGTCCCAGAGGTTTCCTGGAAAATGCATTGGAACTCACAGTGAAGTAGCCTGGCCAGCCCGATCACCTGACTTAACCCTATTGGATTTTTTCCTGTGGGGTTATTTAAAAAACCAAGTGTATGACGCCATTTTTGAAAATGAAGAACAGTAGTTATTGGCATTGGTTTTAGCAGCAGTTAATACAATCACACCAGAAATGTTAGACCATGTTTTGAATTCTTCTGTAGACAGAGCATACTTGTGTCTAGAAAATAATGGCAACCTATTTGAGCAATTATTATAATTTTTTGACATTGTGTTTCTGTTATTGTACCAGCGCCTACTAATTTAAAAAATAAAAAACCTTATAACTCACGTTTTTCCCATTTTTTGGCTTCAAAACCATAATGTGTGATACATCGTTGAATTTGTAATGAATAATGCTACCGAATACAGAGTGTCTCTTTGTTTGAGGCCATATAAAAAAATAAAGTTGATGATGGTTTCTCGGATACGAAACGTCGGATTAAAAATTTGAACACGCCATTTTGTAGAGCTTAAAAAGTGGCAATGAGAAAGTGCCGGTAGTTTTTTAATATCAGTTAAAATAAATAAAAAAATGAAAAGAAACGAAAATTCAAAAAATCACATTTTTTTGAGAATTTTGAAAACGATAAACAATAATGAACTTTTGCGGCCAGCATGTGAACATACTCTAAATAGCGCAACTTTTTTCCAATTTAAGCCACCCTGTATCTTCTACCGTTTTCAAGATCCCCATGCTGTGCATTCTTATCTTGGACACGGTGTATAATTTTCAATTTTCACAAATGTGAGAGTAATTCGCGAACTACTGCAATTTGCCAGACAATCACAATTTTACTTTTCTATTTTTCCGACAGGTTCGTAATGTTACTTATGTTAACATGCAAATGCAAATAGCATTAGGTTGCTTTGTGACAACAATTTAATTACGTGTATTACATTTGCAGTTGCATTCGCTTATAAGTACTTACACGACTTACATCTTGTTTTATTGTTGGTTCTTGATCCTCACATTCAATTAACAAATACCAATAAAAATAATTGGCAAGAGTTGAATTTTTACATGCTCTATGTATTAAGAATGAAGCCAAATCTTGAATTTCCTCTTCCTCTTTCATTTCACTTTGCAGAGTATCAGTATTAGCAGAATCGGTATTAATATTGAGATTTTCCAAGAGGCCATCCACTCTCTGACTTGTATCAATATCTACAATACTATTTGCGTTGCACGACGAAACGTGGTCCCCCTGATTAATGCTAACAGATCTATTTATAACTGTCTCATTAGTAATAGTACTATTACTTTCTTTACTGTCCTTTTTTTCCAGTTGTGCTTCCTTCTCGTCACTTGCTAGCATAACTTCTTTTCCGGGAAATACTCTCCGGTAGCCTACATCATAAAAAGAACATCAGCGTGAGAATTAGTTTTATAAATTCACCTTCTTTAATGTCTTCAAAATTTTCATATTTAAGTGCCTGTACCAATTGTAGTAAGTACAGCATTAAATCTTCATCTGGAGCTTGTTGCAATCGTGATATGGCATATTTTCTGACAGTAGGATGCTGAAAATTTGGACTCAATAATTCCAAGGCATCTTCTATGTCCATTGGAGCCCAAACTTCCAACATTTGAAGCGCTTGTCTTACTTCACCATTCTGTGTCCAGTTAACACATTTTAAAAATTTAGTTAAAGCTTTCTTCTGATTACTTAAATAAAATCTAAATTTCCACACTTGATCTTGTTCCTCATTTGACAGTTGTTTAGTAGGAGGATATGATACTATGATATTCAACAAATCACGTACAGCTGCATTTGGTTTGGCATCTTTATCTGAATAACCACTTCTTAAGGAACGGGCTAATTTGTGATGTTTACTTTCAACCAAATTTTCCTGAATACAACATAAGCCAAGATAAGTTTTTAAATTAAATCTAAATTTAAGTAAAGAAAATTTTTTGTTTGCTACCATAACTATGTTATGTAATCACACGTGAATACAATAATTATTGAAACCTTTTATGACCACAATTGAAACTATAATTGGATTGAACTATTTACACTACGCTATTTAAATTTAATTTACCTTTAGAATTTCTTGATCTGGAACTGTAACAATATCTGCTTGCGCTCTGAATTGATAAACTTCATCCCCATCTTGTTCGAAATAAACAACATGATGAGGTCTATTATCCACCAGAATTGTAGGGAACTCAATCATTAAATATAAATAATTTGAAGAGCGCTTCTCTTTTTCATTTATAATTTCTAATTCTCTAAATGTTAAACGATCTAACCAATCTACCTAAAACAAACCAAGCATTAATTCTTTCTTTGAGAATAAAATCTGGAGACCGATATGTCAAGTTCAATGTTATAGTCACGGCAATCCTAAAAGCGTTGCACGTGACATATGACGTAAAAACAGTACCAATGTAATACTAATTTTTCGGATTGTCATTAAAGGTAATATTCTAGGGTAAAATAATTCTACAAGTTGGCAGCATCATAAATAAAATCACAATGTTGCAACCAAGGACATCTGTCATTTATTGTCTTCCATTTCGTATTTTATTCTATTCCGTTTTAATCCATATGACAACACTGTTGACATGTATATAATACTCGTGACAAGATGTGCAGGCGACTGCATAAAACCGTTTAAAGTAGGTGACAGAAATCAGGTAAGAAAATACCACAATTTATGGAAGTCTGCTAAAGGGAATGAAAAACTTGGAGGGTTACACTATAAGATACAAATGAACGATGGGCATATTTTTAAAAAACATTACAATCAACGGCGAGCCTGTGCTGTAGAAGAAAACGAACAAGACCAACAGGATAGGTCAGTTTCCTATTTTCTGTTCACACCTGTGCCGAGAACTGTTGATAAGATGCTTTATGTTTAACAATGTTTAACATACAGGGTGGTTCATGAAGTATAGTAAATACTCAAATCTCAACTTTTACTGCCCTCAAAGGTTGTGTTAAAAATAGTTTTAAATGTTATATCGTAAAAGTCAAAATCAGTGCTCATATGTATGCCACTAAAAACATTTTGATGGTCACAGGACTGTATGAAATATGAACAAAATGAGTACTATAGGGACCGGGCATATGACGTCATTAACCTATTTTTTTACAGCTCTGAGGGCAACATTTTTTCTATTCGTAATAGCACAGCCTATACTGTTCACATGTACAGGTTGCGCGCGTTAAGAGAATGTGAGAGTTGCATTCACAATTGTAATTTTAGCCCGCGTAAACTGAAAATACGTGTTTTAAGTTAGCATTTTTTGCCCTCAGAGCTGTCAAAGTCAGCTGCTGCCCGGACTCTATTAAGTTGACAAGCTATAGAAGCTGTCACTTAGTAACTTAGTAATGATAAAGTTTTCTTTCCAATTCATTTACTAGCAGCTCTCAAAAAGGTTTTCACGAAATTTTGAAAATGAAATAACGGCCACAATTTTCAACTTAGATGCGTGACTTTTCTTTTTGCATAATCTGTGTATGCAGACGCATCTACGGTTCAAGTATTTACTTCGTGAATCACCCTGTATGAATATCGATTGCTTAACTGTTTAGGCTTACTCTACACTTCCTCACCTTTGAAATATGCCCGTTGCGATGCTTTTTGGCTAACTTTGCCAATCTTTGCATTTGATGTTTACCGTGATCTCTAATTTGACCAGGTGTAGTGCTAGGAAACTTACAATCTGCTTCAACATTAGGCCACACTCTCAAATCTAGAATACCCTGTAATAAATATATAAGTTTAATTATAATTTATAAATGATATTGCAGATCAGTACCTCTCGAAAAACACCATGTTTACTAAATAACGAGATAGTAGTTCCTCCAACGGGAGTTAACTTATTTGGGCCAATACAATCATATATTGTTATAGCTAATTGTGCAGTTCTAGGTAGATCATTAAACTGTACGGGGAATGTAACCCATTCGTTCCAACTAAAAATTATAATTTGCGTCAACTGTCAATTAGAAACAAAAAACTTGAATTATTTACTTCCATCGAGTTGTAAACGATTTATACGAAGTTGAAATAGGCAAAGCAAGGGGTGAATTTTGATCAAAGATTTGACAAACCACCATCAAATCTGCACAACCCTCTTGATACAACCCCGAATATTTGAGTAAAAGATCTTCTATCAATTTATTATATTCCGGTTTCTGCCTTCGTCCTTCGAGAGTTCCTCTAAAATTATAAGAGGTAGATAAATGTAAATAAAATTAATAAAAATTCTTACATTTTAATTTGAATTCTATGACTAAGACTAGAACTAAACACATAGTAGAATTTATCACTGAGTTCTTCCATTTTAAAGCTTTACAAATTGTATTATTGTAAATCAATGCAAATACTTTATAATAGTAAAGTATTTGTTCAATGGTATTACCCAATTTTTTATGTGCAACATAATTTTACGTCTTCATTCCTCAAGTTTATTTATAGTATAGTTAGTTATTTTAATCTTTCATATACGTAATATGGTTATTTTTCTTTGTCTATGGTTTTTTGCACTGATAAGCTCTGTCTATGGATAAGCTGATAACCACTGAACTCAAAAACTATAGATCACTAAACACTTCCCTTCCGCCATCGATGTATTTGAAACTGAAATTAACTACGCCACTGCACTTCATTATACAGCGGGGAAGAAAAGTCTAGATATATCCTTCAATCCTCATAACTTTTGAATGAATCTATCACAGGGTGAAGCTATTCATTTCCACTTAAAAGTTATGATCAACAAATGAAAATTTGCGTTGTCTTGTTTATTATTTATTAAACGTTATGAGAGTGTATTTCTTCTACCCTATACAAGTAGTGTGGATAGTCAATAGGTGTTTTCTTTTTGCATTTTGTGGTACACTTAAATCACCTCTGTCAATACACACCATTCGTTTTATAAAAATAATTTGACTCAGTTCTCAATAACCCTATTCGTTTTAAAAGCTTTATTTAAGTTTTATATTAACCTGAGGCAGAAATGTCTACATGACACAAGGCACTTTAATCAGGTGATGATTGTAACTTTACCTAACCCTGTGGCGGTGCAAAAAGAAAACACCTAATGTGCGGGTTACATTTTAGTGACGTTGGTTCACTTAAAACAATTAAAAACGTTTTTGTTGAAATGTTGCATTATTTAAATGCAATGATAGAAAAATAGGAAACATTCTGTACGAAATCAAACAACTGTAAATAACTTGAATAATAGGTGTTTTCTTTTTGTATTTTGTGGTAGCCTGTGGTAGCTTTAAGTCAGCTCTGTCAATACACACCATTCGTTTTATAAAAATAACCCTATTCGTTTAAAAGCTTTATTTAAGTTTTATATTAGCCTGAGGCAGAAATGTCTTATGACGCAAGGCACTTTAATCACGTGATGATTGTGCATGTGCCCAAGCCTGTAGCGATGCAAAAAGAAAACACCTAATGTATCATCCTATCGATCGGTAAGTCGTCTCCACATTGTATGAACGTCTTATATTAGGTGTTTTCTTTTTGCATCGCCACAGGGTTAGGTAAAGTTACAATCATCACGTGATTAAAGTACCTTGCGTCATGTAGACATTTCTGCCTCAGGTTAATCTAAAACTTAAATAAAGCTTTTAAAACGAATAGAGTTATTGAGAACTGAGTCAAATTAATTTTTATAAAACGAATGGTGTTATTGACAGAGCTGACTTAGGTCTATCACAACGTGCAAAAAGAAAACACCTATTGTAACGAATGAATTCTGAGTTCGACATAGCAGGGTTTTGCAAAAATCGCTCACTATTAGTTAACAAAGAATATCTACTGTTTATGAGTCTTCCATTATCCAATTATACAATAGGTGGTTAAGAAGGAGACTAAATAAAAGTGTATTTACCAAACCTACATAAACAGCTTACAAGACTGGCTAAAAAACGAGAGTTTCTCAACAATGACCACGTGACTGCGTCAATCAGCATAAGATACTGGCCGATCCACCTGGATAATCATTTCATCTGGAAAGAAGCGAAAACATTTATCTTGAAAATAAAGGACATTGACCTGGAAGCTGCTCGAAATGATCACTAGAAAATAAACGCTCCTCATTCTGGTAAACAAGAATATAGTTAATTCTCTTCGCATGGGTTCGCGTTCCTTGCTGTTTCAAAAAAACTCTAGTTTTTGTTACGGGGCAATCGTAGGTGGTCAAGAACCAGACTCTCTACAACCATAGCACTTCTGAATCGTGAGCAAAGACTAGCGTGCTTAGGTTGTACACGCGCAATGCGGTCTACAGCCATTATGAACCTGCCTCTACTTGAGTAGGCAATCAATAAATTGTCTATGCTATAGGACCTACCACACGTTTTTTGATGCGGAAGTGGCATCCCAACCTGATATATTCATCTTCACGGCTGGATCTGATAGAATGGACGAAACTGGTACTTGTATTTCTTTCTAAGAACTGAACTTCCATATCTCCTAACCACTGGGATGTCAATTGTGTTCCAGGTCCAATTGATCAGAATAAAACGTTTTGTACAAAGTAAATCATAAGGAATAGCACCATATATTCAGACAATGGTCATTATCAAATTACCTCTAGACAGGTTTTCCAATGCCAACGCACACTAGAGCAAGTCGCACCGTAGCGCTCGTATAGGTAAAAGACCAAAAAGCAATAAAAAAAGTCGATGTTTTCTGGTCAAGAATCGCCCATTCCACTTACAGTAATATAACTGTATAAGCAAATTAAACAACTCAAGCCAAGCGCAGTACAAGGTTAGATGGAATTTTATATTACACTGTCGTCAAGCGAGAGAGACCTTAAAGCTGCATTTATAGTGTCGGTATCGGTATGCAATAAGAAATAAGAAATAAGCGGTAAGGAAATGAACTTATGGATAACCTGTAATTCGCGAAACAAAGTAAATGTAGATGGCAGCACAAAAAATCGCAATGGCTGTCCAATGTGAGACAGCTGATTTTTAACCATTTGTTTACCTTAGTTTATCTCGTAAGTTAATTGTGTTTAGTTGCTATTTCAAATGCCATTAATACAATTAACTGATATTATGGCTTACATTGGAGTTGGATTAAGACCATTACAAGAAGGAGAAGCCGTTCTTAATGCGAAACATATTTTATTGTGTGGTCTTAATCAAAATAATAAAGATGTGTTAGCCATTTGTTTGCAATCATCAAAAATAAACGCTGCACCACATAAAATAAAAATTCAAGTAGATTCATGTAAGTACTTATAATAGAAATATATCGGTTGTCGAAAAGCTAACTTTTTTTTACAGGTGCATCCCAAAAAATTGTTGCGAATTGCTCCTGCAAGGCTGGCAATGGAGGTAAATGCAAACATATCGTTGCAGTATTACTTTATATAAATCGGTGAGTCTTTGATATCAGATAAACTGCAACACTATTATCTATTTGAAACATTTTATAACAGAAATGAACTGGAGAATTTGAGTTCTACGGATATAGAACAAGCTTGGGGTAAGAATAAAGGGAAAGAATTAACAGCTGTGGAACCTTTAAAAAAGTATTGTCATGTAAAAGGACGAAAATGTAATGAGACACTGAGCGATCAGGAAGAAAAGGATATATTTAAATCTTTATTATTGGGTTTGTTAATAAAATTTATTTATAGTCTTAAATCTGTAATTCCAACATTTTTATTGAAGTTTATTCATCGTTTTTTACTAATTGGTTTATAATGAAATTTTAGGAACTTCAAAACAGCAACTTTTATTGCAAAAGTTAAGAGCAGTAGTGTAGTCCTGAAATCATATTTGGGTATACGTTATCTGTCAAAGTTAAAGACGAAGTGTAACAGTGTATTTGCTTAATATTTATAAATCATAAGTGTATGGTATGTAAACCCACATATAGCCTGGACTACACCACTGCTTATGAGGCAGCTTTCTATCATATGATGAAAGTTACTTCATTGAATGCCTTTTGCACAAAGTTAACTGTTTGTTAAGATTGTAGCTGTACCTTCTTCAGAAGCTGGTATACATTTAAGCAAAGAGCGAATGGGAAATGTCATTTTCGAGCACATTGAAACTCACGACAGGTTTTTAGAAGTAGCTTTAGAGCATTGTCTATTAAAGAAATTTGAAAATTTCCAACTTCATTGTATACCAATGGGAGATCAGGAACGCCAATTTTACGATTGTAGGGTGCGAATAAATATTGATGATGCAATAAAGTTAGCAATAAAAACCTGTAATCAGGATTCTAATTTATGGTTAGAAGAGAGGAAATTAAGAATAACTGGTAGCACCTGTTATTCTTTATACACGTATTGTTTTAACTCTAATCCATATTGGGATAAAAAAATCAAACGGCACTTAGAAAACAAATTCAAGGGAAATACTTACACCGAATATGGTAAAATTGAAGAAAGAAATGCGTATGGAGCATTCAAAATACTCCAAAAAAACGTCGAAAAACTTGGATTAATAATAAATCCAAGTTTTCCATGGTTAGGCTTTAGTCCTGATGGGGTTATAGTGGAAGATGGAAGCATTTCGGAATTTTTAGAAATAAAATGTCCAATTGCAGGAGCGAATAAAACCGTAACCCATGTTCTACAGGAACTACCCTACATATATTACTCAAATGGCGAGCCTTACCTTAAAAAAAAGCATACTTACTATGGTCAGGTGCAGTTAGGGATGGTTATTTTAAATTTGTCAGTATGCAAATTTCTAATATATTGTTCGTATGACAAAACATTTGTGGTCATACCTATTAAACGGGACCCTCAATTCATTGAGGATTTAATGAAAAAATTAAATTTTGTTTATTTTATGTATTATTTACCATTTTTAATTAATTCTAAGTAACTTTTCAACTGTAAAATAATATATGTACATATTCTACATTATACATATTATAAAACTATAAAAATTTATCTCTGGCAAGAATTGGACTGTCCAAGTTTGTTAGGCCAACAGCAACTATAAATATATTTTCCACTTCAGGAAGCAAAGACCATGGTATGGTATTTTTAAACACCCTAAAGTTTTTTATTCTTTGGATCGATCTCTCCACATGCACACGAGCTCTTGCTATTTCAGCTGTTCTTTCGGCTTCCTTCTTTGACAGTTGCTGATTTTTTTTCAAAAATGGTGGTCTAATTAGAGTTATTAAGTTTTCTGCACACTCTTGTTCTATTAAAAAACCTTTATCAACCATAATTGCGTCCAGTGGTTCTAATTTTGCAATTAAATTTTCACAGTTAAAAATTGCCTTATCAGAAGTGCGACCACCATAAGCATCACTGACATATGTTATTAAACCTGAGGGTGCCACACCAATTAAAAACTTGCAAGTGTGTTTACCTTTGTAATAGGAATATGTTCTGATCCTACAATTTAAACATTTACTAGCCTGAATCGATATTTCGGTGCAGTCTAAGACGATTCTTGTATTTTTAAAATTTGAAAAACATATAGGAATGTTATGTCTAATTTCATCTTTATCTGGAAACCTTATTACAGATTTTAATATTAAACTTAACAACTGTATTGTTGAATGAAAATATGTTTGAGCTGATTGTCGGCTAACATTAAAAAGTATTGCTAATGTCCTAAATGTTACATCTAATTTAATACGCATTAAAGTTAGCAGTATCTTATTTCTAATTGAACATTTCGTGTTTGACTTATCAAATTTTTTTACGCCGTCTACTAGTGCACATAACAAATCCATATTGGCTACTCCAGTAAAGACTTTTAAATTAAAATTTGAATTAATGATGTTGGATACATCAAAGCTTCCAAAATCTGTAGAAACATTCACTTGAATAGCTTTGTCTTCAACAGCTTTTGGAATACTTTCAATGTTGCTTTGTGTTACAGCATTTTCTTCTGTTCCTTCAACTTCCATTAAATCAATTACTCTGAAAGTTAAAAGATAACAGTAGGTACATAATATAAAGTGACAATTTTACCTATCATCCACAATGGGATCTTCATTCATTTTATTACTTAAACTAGTTGCTTCTGCCATTGCTTTTCTTCCCTCTAACCTTCTTGATCGCTTGTACGCTAAGTCTACATTAGGACATTTGTCATGACTGCCAACAGGTAATTTTAAAGATGGGACAACATTTTTTTTCAATCGAAATTTTTTAGAATTATGTTCTACAAATTTAAGAATTAATCATTTGCTAATAATGGGAATTCACATTTTTTACCTTTATTAAAAAAGTAATCTTCATTTTTAAAATGTTCACTACACACTCGCATATATTTTGATACTGGTTTTCCAATCTTTAAAATCCTTTTCCATTCTGCACACAATCTTTGATCAGCTGGGAAAATATGGAAAGAACGATTTTCAGAGTAATATGACGAGCATTGAGGTACACTACAATAAATATTGCTTTTTGCTGAACGTTTTTTGTTTTCATCCATAATTAATTTCAAATAATAATGTACAAAATAACCACAATTTACACAAAATCAAACCAAAACACTAATACATAAAGCACGTAGTACGAACATATGTCTCACTTTCAACGGTTCAAAATTTTACCACTTGGTGCGCCTACGTCGCTTTGTCGTATCAATAGCATTTATAGTAGAAATAAGAAATAAGCAATAAGCAATAAGAAATAAGGAATTGGTTCAATTTTATTTCTTACCGTTACCGTTACCGAATCGGGAATATTCGTATACAGCCGTGAGCTTACGAGCTAAGAAAAGACAGATGACATCAATATAAATCAGGTGTTAAAGAAATATTTGAGTGAAATATATACTTAATTCAAGAATCGATGGGAAAATATTACGCCAAGTTGATTTTAATTTTACAATCGTACCTTAGGTAACCTATGAATCGTACCATAAACATAGTAATAATTTAAATTAAACCCGCAATGCGCATGCCTATTCTGTTACCGATAAAGAACTATAAATGCGTTTTTATTTCTTACTGCTATTGCTTATTTCTTATTTCTTATTGCATACCGATACCGACACTATAAATCCAGCTTAAGGCTTTGAGAAAGGATACTAACCTTAAGGAGACTATTTCGTAATCTGGCGCGTTTTGCACAAAGCAATGGAGGAAGAACCTGTGTTTGTATTTAGGTACTTTCAGGGCACTGTGAACTCTACAAGTACATCCACCGTACGGGCTTGATCGAATCACAGGATTTAATTGTTTGTTCTGCTTACATTTTTGCGCACTCGCATTTGTTCTAATTTTTGAAACATCCTGCACATAATCATAGAATAGATTAAAATTTGGGATCTGTGTTTGGCATTGTAACAATTTTAAATGTCATGTCATAACAAGGTGTCATAACCATAAACCAAATCTCTTCCCATATGTTTTAAATATATAAGTACTTTATAAACAATTTGGTGTGCTTATTTGACAGTTTTTAATTAGAAAGATATTTTCACTTTTGACTTTAAGTAAAAATATATAACTATGGCTAGTTGGGAAGAAGTTAAACGTTTGGCTGCGGACTTTCAAAAAGTACAACTAAGTTCTACCACTCAAAGGTATATACGTGGGGGAGTTTATAAAAATACTATAATAATGGGTATACTTTTAGATTATCGGAAAGAAATTGTATCGAAATTGTGTCGTGGCTAATAGATCGTAAATTAATTGATCTCATATTTACGAGCGATGGAAAAGAATATATGACTTCTTCGCAGTTAGTTCAAGATATTTTAGGAGAGTTATATATCCGTGGTGGAAGAGTGAATTATGTGGAATTATCGAAAACAATTGCGGTGGATTTAAATCATATTATCAATCACATACCAGAGGTGACACATGGACGTAAAGATATTTATTCCATTCTTGGTCAGTTAATCGATACATCATACATTATAAAAATAGCGGGCGAAATTAATCAAAAACTTATTCAGCAAGGTCAAATAAACATTGGAGATTTAACAATCCAATATGATTTACCTGCAGACTTTCTACAGCGTAACGTTGTCGAGAAATATCTGGGCAAACTTATCCATGGGGAGCAAGACAAAAATGATTCAAAAATATTTTTTACCGAGTCGTTTATTTCACGAAGCAGGGCTAAAATCAAAGGAGCTCTGACGGCATTAACTAAACCGACCGTTGTATCTGTTATATTAAATCAAATTGATGTAACAGATAAGTTATTTTTTTCTTTGTTTGATCAATTGTCTATGTACGGCGTTCTAACGGGACGAACACATTCATCTCTGTATGTGCCAAGTGTATATTCACGTTCTCAAAATGAATGGGTTAAAAATTTCTATAAACAAAATGGTTATCTAGAGTTCGATGCTTTAATTCGTTTGGGTATAACGGATTACAAAGTTTATCTAAAGAAACATTTTGCAAATGAAAATGTTGTCACGCTTAAATCGTGCATACTTTCTTTTCAACTTGTCGAACGAATCGAGGCAGATGTGGAGGAATGTATAAATAGTAAATCGTTTGTAGATTTACAAGGTAGTCTTCCGAATTTACTTGACGATGAAGACGTCAAAATTATTATCGATAAAGTGGTTACTGTTCAGAGGCAGCGTAACGTTGTTATATTAGATAATTTCGTAATAAGTAAATCATTTATTGATATCTTGGCAAAAAATTGCGAAGGCTTTGTACAGGATAAGGCCAAAGAAATAGTTCAGTCGGGAAAGTATCAACAACACTTGACAGAGTTACAAGTGAAAACAACGAAGCTACATAAAGTTGATGTCGAAGAAGATGTTAAAGTTGATAAACGGGAGGAAAGACGTAAGAAGGCGTCCAGTGGGAAAAGCGGCGGCGGGGCTCAAGGTAGAGAAA
This sequence comes from Pyrocoelia pectoralis, assembly GCA_036250285.1. NCBI lineage: Eukaryota > Metazoa > Arthropoda > Insecta > Coleoptera > Lampyridae > Pyrocoelia > Pyrocoelia pectoralis. The sequence continues at coordinate 65,018,097 of CM070074.1, forward strand.
CTAAAACAAAATCGACTAAGAAACATGCTCGTACTAAGAACTTACAGGATGACGATGACGATTATTCTGAAAAATCCGAAAAAAGGGCGGTTTTGGAAATTATTACCATTGAAGATATAAAGAAGTTAGTCGGTGATAAGGTTGAAGAGGAGGGTTTAAGTGAGATAGTAGAAAATATCGCTAACTACCTTTTACCAGTATTAAATGAAATTGGATTACAAGCTGCCGCTAAATTGTATGCAACTACTGTGGCAGATCAAACAGCTTCACGCCGACACACACATAATGATGTACAAAATAAAGTTAATGCATTATTGGGAGATGTCCGATTATTTGAAAAAGGACTTAAATGTTTTCCTTTAGATGTACAAACTCATTTATATAAGTATTTATTGAAATCAATTTGTTTAGATATTGTTAACGAGATTCTAAATTATGTGGCATCTGAAAAGGGCTTGAATGTTGAAGCTAATAAATTAACAAACGAGCAGAGAAACAAATTTGTTAACGATTTAACACCCGATTACAAAAACATTTTACAAAATTTGCTTAAAACACTTTCAAATCACAATATAGAAGAATTCACCGATGCTGTAGAAGTGTGTTTAACCGAGTGCAGTATGATTCTAAAGAAAATTGATAAAAAAAAGGATAAATTAGTAGTTTCCAATCATAAACAAGCATTACTTGAACAATTGGACAAATGTGATGATTCTGCATTGACTCTACACTTAGCTAGCTTAATCATTTTTATCACAGTCACACAGAATATGCTTCATGCTAGTGGGAGACATGTTTCCTCTATTTTGATATATTTAAAGCAATATCTTAGTGCAGATCAATATCTAGAACTTTCTTCGTATCATGGTAAGTCATTTTGAAGTAATTTGTTATGATACACACAGATATTATTTTCACAGATTTGGTTACGTTGATGTTAAGTGGTGGATCTGAAGCTGAGAATGCAAAAGATCTACTTAGAGAGAGAATGACCACAGTAAAAAAAATTGCAAATGAATTTAAAAAATTGTCATCAGAAAAAAGCTAATATTACAAGTACTACTTTAAATGAAAATGTAATAAACTAATATCATTTTTGATGTATTGTTATTATTTTGTATTGTATTCCCCATAAGTAAAAAAGAAATACTTGTTTCCTCTAAATTATACTATTTCTTCAAAAAAAATATTTTATTCGCAACTTTCTTTTCAGCTAAATATGGAGGAACTAACCAGCTTGATAATCCAAACTTCTCTTGCATCATAATGGTTTTTTCGCATTGACGTATGTAATACTGTATAAATTCAGGATATCTGGCTCCTCGACTTGTAGCATGGTTATATAAACGTGACCAACAGTTTGTTTTAGATAAATATCTATTAACACATAATTCTTAACATGATAACATTTACAATACTATCAATCCATCAATTTATTCAAGATATATGGTGCGCCGTTTTACTTTTTAATGACAACACAGAACATTCCTTAGAAAAAAGTAAAATGAAAGTTTTCATATAAGTCGCAGACAATTAAAATGAATTTTAAATATGTCGAGACTTATTCTTAAACAATTAAAAGTATATAGAACATATTTGTAATGTTTGTAACACACATTTTAGTGTAAAATATAGTAATTATAAATATGTCGGGACTTCTAAAAATATAATTATTGATATGTGTTTTACATATTTGAAATAATTGTTCTGTTATATGAGTACAAAAAAAAGTATTTTTTTGGATTTAATATTTGAAGCGATACCCAGATTTAAAGTAAAATTTGATTCATTGTAATTGTACACAATTATTTGTACTTATATTGATGGTTGTAGTAATTTTTTGTTCCATAATTTTGTAGGTTTGTAATGCATTTCCAGATCATGTATAACATAAAAATGAATTGGAAATATTTGTAATTGGGTAAGTGTAAACTACATTTTAAAGTTACATGAAAGAATTAATTCCGCTTGCATTCAAATTAATTCGTAACACAAAAAATTAATTTCAAATATGTGTTTAACATATTAAAAATTCGGAATTAATGTGATTATATATCAACAAAATTCAATTTCAAATATGCATTTCACATATTTGTAATTCGGAATTAATTTCGTTATAAAATTGCTAGTTTTTAAATTACTGGAATTGTCTTCGTAACAAATTTAAACCTTTCCTCAAATTTGGTGTGCTTGCCTCGTTTACTTTAAGAGAAAATTAATTTCAAATATGTGTTTGACTTATTTGCAATTGAATTTCCAATATGTCTTTGACATAATTGTAATTCGGATTTAATTTCGTTATAAAATGCTGGTTTTTAAATTACTGGAATTTTCTTAGTAACAAATTTTAACGTTTCCTCAAATTTAGTGTGCTTGCATAGTTTACTAAAAGAGAAAATTAATTTCAAATATGTATTTGACATATTTGCAATTGAATTTCCAATATGTCTTTGGCATATTTGTAATTCCGAATTAATTTCATTGTAAAATGTTAGTTTTAAATTGCTGGAATTTTCTTCGTAACAAATTTTAACGTTTCCCCAAATAGAGTGTGTTTGCATAGTTAACGTAAAGAGAAAATTAATTTCAAATATGTATTTGACATATTTGCAATTCTTAAATTGTAATGTGCGGCAACGCAGCCTCTCCCATGCGCCTTCCTCGTTCGTAACGGGAAGGCGCATGCGAGAGGCTGCGTTCACATACCCACAACCGTAGCTACAAAGAAGCTGCCGAGAGGCAACTCCGGGTAGCAGTAATCGACACCAACAATCCCCTGGGTAAGCTGTCAGCTAACCAGGCGGAGATGGTGAAAAAGGAGCTGGCCAAAACTATTGACCAGCTCTTTTATGCTACAGAGAGCACAACTCCTGCACCCACTTTCAAGGGCTGGAGGTACTCGGGCGAGATCTTGCGGATCTCGTGCGACAACAACTACTCCCTTGAGTGGTTTAAGAAGGTGGTTGGCAACCTCCCACCATTATGGGAGGCTGCACACCTGAAGGTGGTCCAGGAAGACTGCCTTCCAAGGCTCCGCAAGGCTGCCATCTGGATCCCGGAAGAAGCCGAGGATGTAGAGGTGGTTAAGCGGCGACTTGAGTGTCAGAATCCCTGGGCAAATGTAGGTAGCTGGTGTGTCTTTCACACAGCCGTGAACGGTCAACCTCCAGGGAGGCTGATAGTTTTCGGAATTGGGGAAGCCGATCAGGCTAACCTTAATGCCAGGGGAAGCAATCTTAATTATAGGTTTTCCTCTCTTAAGGTGAAGGTTAGGAACTCTACCAAACCGGTTGGAGCCAGCACCTCGGCACAACCACAAAAAGAACCTCAACAGTTGCCATAGGTGCAACTGCCAGAGGAAAGAGAGGCATCACCGCCCAGGCTGCCACGGCAACCTGTGGTAAGTGAATGCTCTAACTTAAGCAGCTCACCCGGGCCGATTACGAACTGGGATGAGTTCGCTAACCTTGAGGCGTTGCTGGAGTCAGAATCCAGCAACGCGGAATAAATAAAGACAGCTCCTGCCCCTTTAACATACCTTAAGTATGACAGATGACAGAATATTTTATTCAAATAAACCAGCAACACTGTAGGGCGGCTGCGGTTACCCTAAGCAGGCGCCTCACTATGAAGCAGGACATCGCCCTCATCCAGGAGCCCTGGGTTGTTAAATCAAGGGTTTCCGGTCTTGGGGGCACCAAAGGAACCGTTTTCTTGGACAAACGGCAAGAAAAACCTAGGACATGTATATACGTTCCCAGCCACATTAAAGCTCTCCTACTGACGCACCTATGTGGACGTGATATCACGGCCATACAGGTAAGTGGTAATATACAGGGAAGGGCTGAACTAGTCATTGCGTCAATATATCTCCCAGGAGATTCTGTCAACCTACCTCCTAGCAACGAGATGGTAGAGCTGATAGAGCACTGTGAGAAAAACAACAAACACCTCATTATAGGGTGTGACTCAAATGCTCACCACACCACGTGGGGGAGCACTAACGTCAACCCTAGGGGTAAACACTACTTGAATATTTGACAAGTACTAACCTAGAGATACTCAATCGGGGCAGTGAACCGACGTTCGTAACTACCCGAAGTCAGACTGTGATTGATCTCAGTCTGGCCTCAGTGAGCATCTCTGACCACATAATGAACTGGCGGGTCACTCCAGAAGCGACAATGTCAGATCATAGAATGATTTCCTTTGAAATGAACCACCTGGGTGAAGTCCAACGGAGTTATCGCAACCCCAAAATAACGGACATTCCCCTTGGGGAGAAACTAAAAGGACACCCTTCTGAGGGACGTCTCTTAAATCCTGCTGATTTGCAGGACGAAGTTGACCTTCTGTCCAACTCCATTATGGGGTCGTTTGAACAGGCATATTCCCTGAGAACTGCCAAGACGCCCCACCACCACCCCTGGTGGTGTAAGGCGCTCGATAAACAGAAAACTCGGCTGGGAAAACTGTTCAACAAGGCAAAGAAGGACAAAACCATAGCCGGCTGGGAAGCCTATAAGGCAAACCTAAGGCAATACAAAAGGGATATTAGGAAGCATCAGAGAGAGGCGTGGAAGAGCTTTTGCGGCTCTATAGAATCCTCCTCATCTGTATCTCGCCTAAACAAAATCCTGACCAAAGATCCGTGCTACAACCCAGCTAGTCTCAGAAGGGAGCATGGCTCTTATACGAGCAACCTCCTAGAGACAGCTGAGGTGCTGAGAGACGTACACTTTCCCGGAGCCACCACTACGCCATACCCCATCTGGCCGGAGGAAACCCTCTCCGCCCCCACGGGGGCTGACTGAGTGAATGCCGAACAGATGGTGGACGTGACGAGGGTCACCTGGGCAGTGAAATCGTTCTCATCATACAAATCGCCAGGATTGGACGGCATAATACCAGCTCTCCTACAATGGGGACTGGATGTTATCGTCGTTCACCTAGTAAGAATTTATACGGGCTGCATTTTGCCTTCAGATACATTCCAAAACAATAGAGGGAGGTAAAAATTGTTTTTATCCCCAAACCTGGCAAAGGTGATTACTCCACACCCAAACCATATCGCCCAATCAGTCTAATGTCTTTTCTTCTAAAGACACTTGAAAGATTGTGCGATAGACCCATAAGGGATACGGCGCTAATACAATTTCCGCTGCACCCTAACCAACACGCATACTCCCCAGGAAAATCTACAGAATCAGCCCTGCACTGTGTTGTAGGGCTGGTTGAAAGATCGCTGGACTCTAAACAGTCCACACTGGGAGCATTCATAGACATAGAAGGGGCGTTTGATAAAACAACCTTCAAATCAATAGAAATTGCCTTACGCCACCATGGCATAATAGAGGTCGTACGCGGCTGGATTGTGCAACTGCTGAAACTCAGAGCGGTGCACATCAGCGTCGGCGACAAAACACTAAGATGCACAGTAGTGAGAGGATGCCCCCAAGGTGGAGTGCTGTCACCACTTCTGTGGAGCATAACTGTAAACAGCATCCTTTGTCGCCTTAACGACAACGGCTACTACACCTTAGGTTATGCGGATGATCTATCCATCCTAATAACCGGCAAATTTGTGGCTACTCTGTGCAGTCTGATGCAATCAGCTCTCAGAGTGACCGAAGAATGGTGTAAGGAACACTCCCTGTCCATAAACCCGACAAAAACGGAGGTAGTTCTCTTCACAAGGAAGAGGAAGATAGAGGGCCTTCGAGCTCCTCTACTCTTCCGAAAACACCTCCAGTGTTCAGAGTCAGTGAAGTATCTAGGTATTACACTCGACAATAAACTGAACTGGAGCAAGCACATCCAGCTTAAAGCGGAGAAAACAAACAGGGCGTTCTGGCAATGTCGCCGCGCAATCGGAAGACTTTGGGGTCCATCCCCAAAGGCTATCCTGTGGTTGTACACCGCCGTGATAAGACCCATGTTCTATTATGGAGCAATTGTCTGGTGGCCTAGAACCAGACTATCCACAACCAAAGCACTGTTAAACCATGTGCAAAGACTAGCGTGCCTTGCGTGCACGGGTGCAATACGAACAACCCCTACAGCCGTCATGGAAGCCATCCTGGGTCTGCCTCCACTGGATCTCCACGTGAGAGAGCAGGCCACACTGGCAGCCTTGCGTCTGAGAAATAAAGGGTTGTTGAACAGGAAAGACACTGAGGTGGGTCACTCTCGAATTCTGGGCGAGGCAGTCAAGCGACTACCTATTCTAGAAGGACGATCTGACTCACTCATCCCTCGATTCATACTAGGGAAAAACTACCACATCTTCCTTGATGTGGAAGTGGCATCCCAACCAGACATATCCATCTTCACGGATGGATCTAAAACAATGGAAGGAACAGGCACAGGATCTAGTCCCAAGAACTGAACTTCCATATCAGCCAACCACTAGGCAAAATATCAACTGTCTTTCAGGCAGAACTAGCAGGCATAACGATAAGTGCAAAAACTATTCTTATGCGCAGCATAAAGAATAAAATCATCAGAATCTCCAGTGACAGCAGAGCTGCTCTGCAGGCACTAGATCAATACAAAGTCACCTCTAGGCTGGTTTCCCAGTGTCACCAGGTACTAGAGGAAGTAACAAACAGCAATACCATTGAGCTTGTATGGGTTAAAGGGCATGCTGGAATAATAGGCAATGAAAAAGCCAGACTGGCCTCAAAACTACCGTTTATGGTCCAGAGCCGGCTCTTCCACTTACAGCATTAACTGCAAACAACTTAATAACCCAAGACACCCAAGCCCAACACAGGGCTAGGTGGAACTTGATGGTAGACTGCCGCCACGCGAGGGAGGCCTTCAGAGGACCATCTCGTAGCCTGGCGCGCTTCTGTACAGGGCTATCCAGAGGAAACCTGCGGCTACTTGTAGGCATACTTTCTGGACACTGTAAACTTAACAAGCACATGCACCGCATGGGCTTGGTAGACTCACCATCCTGTAGAGGATGCCACACAGACGACGAAACGGCGCAACACATACTGTGTGAATGTCCCGTACTTGTCAAATTAAGACGATCCATGTTGGGAGAATCCTGGCCGGACATGGCTAAGATTAGAGTCGTTTCCCCGTCCAGCATCCTCAGGTTTATCTCACGTGTGGGATAGCTTGAGTGACGTTGCGGGGTCGAACGACTCTAATCAGGGACGCAGTACAAAGGGCCCGAATAAGTGGCCTAGGTGTGTGTGGGATTTCCCACCCTCCCATCGAAATCCAGAATCCAGAATCCAGAGAGGCTGCGTTGCCGCACATTACAATTTAAGAATTGCAAATATGTCAAATACATATTTGAAATTAATTTTCTCTTTACGTTAACTATGCAAACACACTCTATTAGGGAAACGTTAAAATTTGTTACGAAGAAAATTCCAGCAATTTAAAACTAACATTTTACAATGAAATTAATTCCGAATTACAAATATGCCAAAGACATATTGGAAATTCAATTGCAAATATGTCAAATACATATTTGAAATTAATTTTCTCTTTTAGTAAACTATGCAAGCACGCTAAATTTGAGGAAACGTTAAAATTTGTTACGAAGAAAATTCCAGTAATTTAAAAACCAGCATTTTATAACGAAATTAAATCCGAATTACAATTATGTCAAAGACATATTGGAAATTCAATTGCAAATAAGTCAAACACATATTTGAAATTAATTTTCTCTTAAAGTAAACTAGGCAAGCACGCCAAATTTGAGGAAAGGTTTAAATTTGTTACGAAGAAAATTCCAGTAATTTAAAAACTAGCAATTTTATAACGAAATTAATTCCGAATTACAAATATGTGAAATGCATATTTGAAATTGAATTTTGTTGATATATAATCACATTAATTCCGAATTTTTAATATGTTAAACACATATTTGAAATTAATTTTTTGTGTTACGAATTAATTTGAATGCAAGCGGAATTAATTCTTTCAAGTAACTTTAAAATATAGCTTACACTTAATCAATTACAAATATGCCAACCCATATTTCTAATGTATTTTTATGATGTTTATACGAAGAAAGTAACAACAAAATCTTGTATCACTGTAACGAAAAAATTCTATTCTATTTTATTCATATACTTATAATGTTAGAAATTATTTACGTTTCTTAAAAAGTAAAACGGCGTGCCATAAAGATATGTACCTATACATATCAGTGTCCGAGAATCAATAATTACCATAATTTTAAAATAAACATGTTGCATTGTAAAGCTGTTGCTGTTGCTGTTCCACATGAGCGACAGAAAGTCCCCTACTTTGTAAAGTGGGTTGCTGAGCAGTACCTTCTTCATTTTGTTTCTGAAGTTCTAATGGTCCATCATCCTTATATTATATGGGCAGCTGTTGTAGAGTTTGATTGTCATTGTCTTCGAGTAGGTTGCTGTGAGTGCTTTGGGCCTTTGGGGGAGGTTTATGTTCTGGTCTTTTTGGGTGAAATGATGAATATGTGATTTTTTATGGAGGGAGAATGATGTTCTGTGAACTGATAGGATTGTCAGAAACGTGTATACCGCCAGACAGGTGAGTATTCTGTATACTGTACTGTAGGTACTATAACGTTTTACATCATTACCCAGGAAACAGAGTTACGTTATTTTGACGTTAATTTCACGTGACTTAATGACCCGCAGGACGTCAGATATGTCGTCCTTTTGTGGGCATTATGTCACATGATAGAGACGTCATACACATGACATCATTTTTACGTCACTTTAAGACCTTTAGGACGTCAGTTGCGGCCATCATGGATCGTATCATAAGTTAATGGTGTACTCATACTATCCAGCAAACAGAGTCACGTTATTTTGACGTTATTTTCACGTGACTTAATGACCCGCAGGACATCAGATATGTCGTCTATTTGTGGGCATTATGCCAAATGATAGAGACGTCATGTTTACGTCCCTTTAAAACTTTTAGGGCGTCAGTTGCGACCATCATGGGTCGTACCCAAGTATAATGTACCTAATTATTATTAATTAAGCTTTAAGCAGTTCCACACAAAAAAGGGCAAACTAGATTTTCACGTGCAACTGTACTTTTAATTATTTAACTTAATTCTTTCACCAACCCGTTTTTACCTGAACTGAAAGCCGACGCTTTTATTAGGGTAGGTATACTTGCTTGAAGAACCTTTGGGGATGGGTGTTGAAAATTCCGAAGTCCGAAATTGTATGTACCGTAACCGATAGTTTTGACGTAAAAGGCTGTGGAAAAACCGAAATTTAAGAAATGACAACTGTGGAGGGAACTCCTGCAGTAGAGTTCATTGAGTGAACTATAATATGTACCTAATTGCAAACTTGGTGAGAAAGAATATTATCAATATAAATAATCAAAATCTATTACTCACTCATATCAGACGTCGAGACGTCTTATAATGACATCTCATAGGTACCTACCTAGCGTTAAAAAATGGTAGCTTTAAGACGTCATTATATCATCAGTAATAGGTCGAGTGACGTTAACGACCAATGAGACCTGTAAAAGACGGCAAAAAGACGTAGCATTGTTTCCTGGGTAAATGACCAGTAAACTGGCACACAACTTTCCCGTGTTTACTACAATGATGTATTAAATAAAATAGTTTTTTGCATAATAACTCAAAATAAAATAGATTTTGTGTAATAACTGAAAAAAATAAAAAAATAAATAGGTACCTATATAGAGCAGATTTTGAGAAAATCGATTTTTAATTTTTGACCAACATTGGGCACCAAAAAATGGCCGCGTTAAATTTTTGTTCTATATCAATTATAAGTAAAAGTTCTGACCATCCTTTTGGCTACAATTTTCAAATTTTAATTAAGTTAACCGGTGGTTGAGTTACACCCTAAAAAGTAACCGTTGTCTTGTATAACCATGTTCACTTACTTTTCATCAAAGGAAATTAGTTTGGGTTAATATTTGAATGTTTGCTCCCAAAATAACGCCTCTTGTTTGGACCCCTTTGGGCCGATTTTGATGAGAAGCTTCTTTTATCGATGAAGTTTTTTTATAGGCCTTAGTTTTAAATTTCATCAAAATCGGTCTAGTAGTTTAAGCTCCACAGCCGTCACGTACGCACTCACAGACCAACATTTTCCAGAGATGTTGGTTTTGGACTCAGGGGGACTGAAAACGTTGAGATTCATCAAAATCTCGAGTTCGATTTTTTTTCGATTACCTACCTACATTACTTTCCCTATGTGTATATGCACGGGAAAGTAGAAATCGGGATAAAGGTTGAAAAGAAAGGACTGTCCCTGTAAAATCGGGACGTCTGGTCACCTCACATAAATCAACTTTTGATTCAGACCATAACTATCGTTTAAACGCTTTCTTGAGAACCTATTCATCACATTAACGGCGGTATTTGCAGCCTCGCCCATAATTCAAGATCTGCACTATAGTGATTCACTATTCAGCATGGACCTCACACGCTCAGCAAATTATTGTTCTATGAAAGAATATTGGTTCCATTCCCTCGTTCATTCAATCCGTTCTGAGGAGGAGTATATGGAAGTGACTATTCATGCTTAATACCGTGCTTAACCAAACATTCTTCAAAAACATTACCTACAATACAATATTCCGTACCATTATTATCAGGGCCGGCGCTAGGCATTTCGCCGCCCCGTGCAAAAATATTTTAGGCGCCCCCTGTCAAACAAAATTGACCCCCACCCGGCAAACAAAAATAAATTATTATTACCAACCTCGGCTCTTGACATCTGACCTAGTGTTGCATATCAAATTCATCTCTAATTTATAATAATTAATAAATTTACAAAAATTTGTACCCAATTTTGCCGCCCCCCAAAGCGGTGCCGCCCCGTGCAAATGCACATGTTGCACCGCCGGTAGCGCCGGCCCTGATTATTATCGGTACCGGTACGTATACATATGTAATACTTTTATTTTCGTTCACATTCGTTCTCAATGCGAGCCTTAAATTCTTTAAGTAAATTTATCAAATACTTGACTCTTATTTTCAAGAGAGTAAATAAATATATAAACAGAAATAAAACGCGACCCGCCATAGGATTCCACTTGAATGGGACCACATAAGTCGAATAGATCAAATCCAATTTGTTAATAAATACGTTAATTATTTGTCAAATCAATAATTCGTCTGAAATGATGAATTACAGTAATGAAGAATACGTAGACATGATTATGGGGTATCCGGGTATGGAGTTGCTGAAGGAAACGCAAGAAGCGCAAGACGTATCTAAGAACTTTAAACACTTGTAACTTTCTTATTGTTACAATTTGATCAAAATTTTATAAAAAAAATAAATTTTGATCTCCCCCTTTCCTTTCAGTTTGGTCAGGAGGTTAGAAATCGCCCTGCAGAAGGGGAGGCATGGGTGCTAACAAATGTATACAGTGAGGGCCGAACCGCGCTATATTAATTGACATTGTCGAGTGTCGAGTCGTTTATTTCGTTGTGTTCATATTAAACCTTGCAACAATTTTTGCCGTCAATGTTACTTTATGGAGAGTTGTATAGATGTGTCTTTATCTTTTGTGTCGTGTCCTTGTTTGTCATCTCAGAAGCCGACCTACTTTCTGTTAACTGTATATTTTAATTTTCTTAAATAGTGATGTTACTTTTCACTCAATTTACCGCCTTTGAAAATGTGTCGCTACAAGCAGCCACTTGCATTACTTGTCCCATTGGCCGGTCCTGGCAAGTCATATAAATTGGTTCTTTCAGTGTCATGTGGCGCGTGGTGAAGTGGGTACTTCTTTGTTTTTTTACGTGATGAAGCACAACTTCTTGTTATATAAGGAACTTGTTTGTCCGCTTGTGAATAGCTCTGAAGTAGATGGTCAAGTGTACCGTATACTTGATCCTTCGATTGTAGTACCTACAGAGACGGATTTAAGGTTTTACCGCCTGTAGGCGAACTTCGTATGCCGCCTAGAAAACACTGTATCGGTGGGCAAAATTGGACACTTTTAGGGTAAGTATATATCATTTATCTTAAGAGATAGAAAAAGATGGACCTAGGTGTCTTGAGCTCAATTTTAATGAGAAAATCACTGGTATAAACAATATTCAGTTATCTCTAATTGTTTGGGCACTAGGCTAGGGGGAGTTTCTCGAATTTAGTCGATTTCTTTAATCCTCCACAACTTTCATATTATTAAAGATAATTGATTTTAGCCAAATGTTTCTTAGAGCACTTCTTTAGGTTTTGCGATGAACAATTTTTATACAAGGTGTTTGGTTTTTTGTGTACGACCCTAAACTACATTTTATCATACATGTTTTAGGGTTTTCGAAAAGTGAATAAAATTTCCTAAATTTTGATGCATCATTTGCTATATTTATGTTAAATATTATTTTTATGCATTAAAATATTTTGCTTGCAGACATCTAGGTTTCCATAGTTAACAAAAAACGGCAGCATGATTTAAAACGACAATGTCTTAGTTATCTGGAAATTTTAATTGGCTCTAAATATTTTTTATTTGAAATAACAATGTATTAAATGTAATATTGCAAATAATATTTACCATAAATAGGTATAACAAGTGATACATCAAAGTTTAGGAAATTTTACTCTCTTTTCAAAAACCCAAAATATATAGGGTGGTCCGTATGAAAAATGTAGTTTACGGTCGTACACAAAAAACCAAACACTCTGTATAAAAATTGACCATTGCAATGGATTCTACGTAAAAAAGTGCTCTAAGAAACATCTTGCCAAAATCAATTATCTTTAATAATAAGAAACTTATGGAGGATTAAAGAAATCGACTAAATTCGAGAAACTCCCCCTAGCCTAGTGGCCAAACAATTAGAGATAACTGAATATTGTTTACACCAGTGATTTTCTCATTAAAATTGAGCTCAAGACACCTAGGTCCATTTTTTCTATTTCTTAAGATAAAGAATGTTTCCTTAATTCCATAAGAAAGTGTCCAATTTGGCCCACCCTGTACTTAAATAAACACACACGTAAAAATTTATAATAGTAAACTCATTAGAGTTAAAAAATTGTCATCGTCTAAAATTTGCCGCCGTCCAAAATTTGCCGCCGTAGGCCTCGGCCTATTCGGCCTATTCTGAAATCCACCACTGAGTACCTACCACAGCGACTAAATATTTGCCCTCTTTTTTCTTGTTTTGAGGGTTTATGACATCCATTTAGTTAGTCTTTCCAAGTAGCTAGCGAAACAAATAACAGTTTCAAATAGGTTTCTTGTATTTTCTATCACATCGGTTTTTCTCTTTTTCATGTATGTACCTATACTGAACACTTTATTATCTCATTAACACTTAGTCTTTTTCTCCTTTCATTACCACTAACAATTGTTTTAGTAAATGCCTTAATACTCATTCATAACTTATTTACCTACCTACCTAACAAAAAACTTGCATTAACAATTTGTCTATATGAATAGTATATACAGGGTGTCCCATTTAACATTAGGTTCTTGAATATCTTGAAAAAAACGCATCTTAACAAAAAGTGTGCCGAATCAAAGCCTTCGTAGTTTTGAGGGGGGGGGGGGGGCATCGGATTCTGACAAAATGGCCCACCCACACCCCCAGATTGCAGATTCGGAAAGAGCGTAAAAAACTATGTTGATTTTATTCGGAAACTTTTTTCTTATTTGTAACAGGTGGCGCTGCAAACAGGGTGCCCCATTTATTCTTATATAGGGAATTTCTCGAAATGAGTACATCTGACAAAAAAAGTTATCGAATAAAAGTTTGATCGTTTGGAGGGGGACGTTCGATTTTGTTACAATTCTGACCTCCCGACACCCAGGGGGTGGATAGGGGGGTGACTTAAATGGAAACCCCTAAGTATTTTTTATTGAATATTCAGAAAGACTATAACGGTTTATTTGGGAACTTTTTTTATTTGCAACAGGTGGCTCTGCAATCGTTAAAATCGGTATTTTATTATTTATTTTGTATTTCGACGACATTTTATCTTTCTGTTGCAAATAAAGAATAAGTTCCCAAATAAAACTTTCATAATTTTTTGTTGCTCTTTCTGAATATGCAGTAAAAAATAGGGATTTCCATTTAAGTCACCCTCCTATCCACCCCCTGGGTGTCGGGGGGTGAAATTTGTTACAAAATCGAACGTCCTCCTCTAAACCATCAAACTTTTATTCGACAACTTTTTTTGTCAGATGTACTTATTTCGAGAAATTCCCCATGTAAGAATAAATGGGACACACCGTTTGCAGCGCCACCTGTAAGTTGCAAATAAGAAAAAAGTTTCCGAATAAAATCAACATAGTTTTTTACGCTCTTTACGAATCTGCAATAAAAAATAGGTGTTCCCATTTAAGATTTTTAAGTTGAACCTCTTCACGCCCCCTTGGGGGTGTGGAGAGGCGATTTCGTCAGAATCCGATGTCCGTTCTGTTCCGTTCTCTATGTGCGCGCTGCTTAAACGGGAACTCCGACTCATTTGTAAAGTTTTCTTGTGGAACAAGAATCAGAAGAGAAATGAATGAGAACTTCAAACACCTCATGAGGAAACACTCCTGATGATGGACAGATTTCACAATATTACTATTATTATTATTATCATTAAATATTAAAAAAATCGATCGGACTTAAATGAGGGCAGTGCATTTCTGAAACATTTTTGGTTGTTTCTCCAAAAAATGATATCTAAATTCAATAAGATAAAAAATTATTTGAACCATTAATGAGATCATTAATTACAAATTTTTCAATGAGAGAAAAGCATTTTCTAGAATGCAACGAAAAATTCAGTATGCGGTCAATAACTTTGAATTTACACCAACATTGAGCAGTCGTATCGTACTCGTAAAATGGAGTAGGGGGACAAATATGGTTTTTAAATTAGAATTGCCGCGCTTATCATTTATTTATAACTAGGAGCTACTGTAGCAACGTGGACGAGTTCACTTGTAGTGCTTTACGTTTCGTATTATGTTACATTGCTCTTTAAGTTTCGCGTAAATTGAAAACACGTGTCCGTCGGTTTTGTCTGTTAATAAATTAATATTTGACAATTTGATCTTAATGATGGATGACGTACAGAATACATTAATAGACAATAATTTAAAAAATATTAAATCCACACAAAACGGTATTAAATCACCAAAAAAATCTATAGAAAGTTCCGATTATTCACAAGTTACACATCCCGATGGAGGCACAAGAGCTTGGATGGTTATGATATGTTCATTTTGTTGTAATGGAATCTTATTTGGAATCATTAATTCTAGTGGAGTGTTCCACCAAGAATTTTCAAAATACTTGGAAAGTGTTAATGATACGGCTGCATCTCGTAAAGCAGGTAAGTTTCTTTTATTGGGAACAATTAATTAATCATAGGCACGGTAGATACTATTTGTGTTGTTACCAATTTAAATTTATATAATAACAAAGCATAAGTACCTACCTATCTCTGTAAGAAAACGCTTCGGTTTCATCATTCTTTTAAATTATTATATGTACTTCCGTTTATTCTTAGCTACAAACCGGTGTACAGTACCTAGACCTACCTATTAATATATCCTCTAATTACTGTTTTGCATTTACAAATTATTAATTCAGTGAATGTCAATGAATCAATTAATTCTTAAAATTTGTTGGGGAGCAAGTCTCCTGTTATTTGGGCATTGTTATTACCTATATCATTTAAGCTATTTGTAGATATTAAATTCATAATTGGGAAGCATTGCCTACATTTCACAGAAATATTCACTTCTGTTTCTTGCATAATTTTGGCCTTCTTTAAATAGTTTTTTATACAGTAGCGATAATGAGTGTTAATTATACCTAATTGTAATGGTAGGAAAGAAAAGATTTTCACAGCACGTTCTAAAAATAAGATAATTAGAAAAACATGAGGTTTTTTTAACTTAATGTAGGTACCGTAAAACGTACCTACCTACTAGGTACCTATTTAGATATTAACTTGCATAACTAAAAAATAAACGGGCTGACGTTTTCACATTTTTGTGCTAGACTTTTGAAGTTGTTCAAAGTTAATTGTTTGTTGCTCCTGAGAAAAAAGTTGAAAGGGATGGCACGAACAAGGAGATACAATTCTCGAAATAAAGCGTTTATCGAACTTCAATGTCAATATGTACCTCGATGACCAAACAGTCAATTTTTCAGTGTGTTATGACCACTGAAATATTCAGTGGTTATGACTCTCATGAATTGTATTTTGCCAAAGCAGTTGAGCTAAAAATGAGCTTTATCCATTCATCACTGAAGTTGAATTTAGGAGGAAAATTTGGATATTTCAAAGCTTATTTAACGTAACAAACACAAAAAACATCAATTATGTGCGAAGAATTCTATTGTAAAAATGCGTCATTCCACCCTGAAACACACAATGCAAGCAATAAGAATTGACTAAAAATAGTTGTAAATGTCCCAACTAACCGATCCCGGAAAGTGACCAAAAGTTAGAGGCATTAATACTAATCTATTATAGCTACAGTTTTTCAAGAAATGAAGTTAGCGTTTCTGCGAAGATAATCAAAATGAGATCTTTGGTTTGTGCTTAGTGCCTCTTCTTATTTATCAAATTGTTAGTACCTACTATCGGAGTAAAAATGCAAGGCCTCTGACTTTAAGTGATCATAACAAAAAAACTGAGGGGTGAAATTTCTTCATTTTTGGGCAGTACATTAGTCATTTTACATTTATATATGTTTAACATGTGTAAAAACCAAAACGGTAGAATCAGTTGTTTAACTTTTATTTTAATTAACAGCAATAAAAACGCTGTATTTAGTATTTTCCTGGCTGACGGTCAGTTTTAACTTATCATAAAATTGTTATTGTTTCATAAATTGTTACCAAATTTACAAATGTTGTAGCACACATACTTCTGAAAAGTCGACAGCCAATAAATATTGATTATTCATATGATTAACTGGTTTTATAAGCCCTAACCGAAAATGTGCTATTTTGCAATTTACGGAAGTTATAGAAAAAATTCTTGTTTAAAATGCTAAATTTGATATTACTTAAATCTAACTGCATTATTCTCTTATTGAAAATAAAATTTGTTTTCTTGTAATTCAAAGTAAAATGTTATGTTTATCGCGAAAGAAAGACGCACATATTCCCGCGAGAGGTAATTTACCACATCGTAAGCAGCGAGCGGCAACCCACAACAATGTGATTATTCTTTTGCATTGTACAAAACCATGCGCTTTATAGCAATAGTATACGACAACAGCTACCCCGCGCGCCGCGCTTCTCCCCTCCAACTGGTGCATGCATCCTTTTTTCGAAATTTCTTTTAAAAAAAACGATGTATAATGACATTATTTTTGTGAATCGTGTTAGACCACAATATAATTGCTTTAACCTTGTTATGTTACTGTCAATATTATTAATATCGAACGTTCAGGTACTGAATTACACAAGATGTCGTTTTTTCATTATAGCTTTAAGACTAATAAACCAATTGGCCTCAAAAGCATCTCACATTGACAAAACAGTATACATTTTTCAAATATATAAGTATCTACCACTCAGTTTCAATAATATAGCCGTAATTAATTTTTAAAGTGGAGCGCTTGTGCGATTTGAGTCATAATTAGCGCTTTTTCTCACATACACTGATACAGAAAATTAACGATGTATTGTAAAAATCTAAAACTGTACACCTTTTTGTAGAAATAAATGGTCTTTTAAGTGCACTTTATTTCATTAAATTATGATTGCTAATTACTGAGATACAAGCTTCTAAAGTCAGAGGCCTTGCATTTTTACTCCGATAGTAGTCTCTTTATAGTCGCAAAGGTTTTATAAAAGGACGATAGATAATATTATACTTATATTAACTCATAAGTAAAGTAACTCTACAAATAATGAATTACACTTTTCTTTCTCCACAGTTTCCATGTAAATTTTTTTATTTTATTTTTCTGGGAATTCTTCATGATAATGTTCACAGAATTGAAATTAATTTTTTTAGAATAATCATAAGTTCATGTGATGTTTTAATTAATAAATTTGCATTTCGACGAAAAACTACGACATGGATTTCTCAAATGTAACACCATGCATAGATATTAATAAACAATAAGTTAGTTCCCTTCTAATTTTTAAGTAATTTTCTTGAATCCGCTGATAATTTTTTAGTTCGTATAAATAAATACATTAAGGAAGATGTGTTCATGAACTATATAAATAATGGAAGCCACAACAATATACAGTTTCGTGTGTTGTTATTACAAATAGGTACTCATTTAGAATTTAAAATCAATACATACTGCCAGTATAAAATGGATTAACGGGCGCCCTACTAGTAATTATAGTATTGTCTAGCACTTTTTCCCGAATGTTATGGACATACTTAAAGCTAATTATTATGTAGCATTGGATTATTTAAAATTATTCATAATTACAAAAAATATTACCTACTTATATCTGAGACTGGTGCATTTGCAGAGTTATAGTTTTTTAAACATATGTATGGAAAAACAAATTATTTAATTTCAGGGAAAGAAATAGTTGTTTAAATGAGAAAGAACTTTGTTATTATCAGTCCAATTTTGGAATTAGTTGATGGTAATTTTTATTGTATGTTTGTGTTAAATTATGAACTTTGTAATTCAATACCTATGTATAATTGTGTAGGTGCGTAAAAATAAAAATTAAAAAACTATGAGAGAAAGATATGACATAATTAGTAGAAATTGAAGAATTTTTGGAACTCTGTATTGTGAGGTGTACCAATTGATTATGTTCAATATTTTGAACAGTGATATCAATCACTCTGTAGTTTCTATATCAAATATTCTGCGGGTGAACTTTTTCTCATCGTTTATCTCTTATGAAGTAGGTATGAATATTATTTCTGCAAAAATGATTGAATTGGCGCTTGCAAGGGAAGATATTAATCTCAAACTTTCACTATTTTTTTATTTTAAATACAACTCAACGCAGATCGACACCATGTAAAATAAAAAACAAAACTTCCTTAAGTATATTATTACATATTATTTATGAACTTCCATAAACCAAGTTTAAAAAATATTGATTAAATTATTACTACTATTACATTTACACGAGTTATATAACCGAAACCTTTAGAATTGGACGAACAATGCAAATATATGGTTCCATAAGGAGAAAATGTTCTTTTGATCGTTCTATTCCTTTGGTTACAAATACGTTTGTACCCTTTGAAACCGTATCGTATCACATAGACAGTTTTTTTTAAGTTGCTTCTATACAGAACATCTGAACTTTACAATATAATTAACTCATGTTGAATTTTTACATCCCATTTACTTGGCCATTTAGTACCATACGTATATACTTTGGTCTTATAACCAGAGTTATATTTTCTATATAGGTAACTGATTTTCTGTCACTTGGTTTCAATTATGTAGTGCCGTTATATTTTTATACTAACTAAGGTCTGAAAAAGGCAAACTTCCTTATTCCTTCAAACCAAAATTAATTTTTGAAAGACTTAGTTAAGTGACCAAGGTCTACAATATAGAAATTGTAGCCCTTTTCATAGACTTTCAGATGTGCAAAACTGATCTTATCTTGGTCCATTTTTATAGTCGAAATAATCCACAAATTAAATAAAAAAACGCAATTTTTCGTTTATAAAAACTAATTTTTAATAGAATTCTGATCAAGTTACCAAGGTCAGCTGTATAGCAACATTGAACTGTACGCTATTATAGCGTATAAGTAGTTCAATGTATAGCAAATGGTACCTCTGTTCATAAGCTTTCAGGCGTTATTGCCAGATTTGATTTGATTTGATTGCGTTGTTTCCATTTTACAGTAAGAAAAAACCATTTTTTACGTTTCCTGGCAACAAAAGCAAGGCCTTTGGGGTATAACCACGGTATAACCACGACTTTAACACTTTGTGAGACCTAAAGAATCGAAAAATTTCGGTCTGGTACCAAAGATAAAGAAAAAATAGTTATTTGATTTCAAAAGCAAGCTAGGTGTCCTGCAATGATCTAAACATCTAGAGGTTTCGTAGACAAAAACATGGTTACCGATGGTTACGGTTTATAATCCCCCTTGAGGGTTATTCTAATTCTTGTGATGTGAGATTGAGACGATTAGTCCAGTTTTGGTGGTGTAGCCGATGCCCATTTCTGAGATGTTTGATACTCGGTTTGATATTTGCCTATTTATAAATGGCACATATTTTTCGAAATCCTTTAATTGATTTTATTGAATTAAATCGCGGTACCCATCATAAGTTGAATAATTGGTTTGCAGCATAATTGCAGTATAATTTTTCAATGTGACCGAAAAAAGGACCAAGTGTAGTCATTTTATTACATTGCCTCCGTTTTATTGTGCACAAGAAAATCAGGTCTTCATAAAAAGAAAAAAATTATATTTTTATATTTTGCTTATGATCTATTTTATTATCTAGCCTAGTTTATAATTTTTGCACTGTAAGTTATTATGTAAATCGTTTTTTACTATTATCTAGTTCAAGAGCAATAATGGTCGACTTAAGAACGAAGTTAATACGATGCTAATCGATGCTAATATATAATACCTAGGGTTAGTAAGTAAGAATCAGAATAGGAATAGAACGGCCAACACAAACATAATTTGAATAAAATAAACATGAAACATTTTTTCACTCTGATGCTCCTACTATTTACAAACATCCATGCCTAGAAGTAGTTTATAGTTTACACCACCCTTACTTACATTTATATTTGACTTTTGACCTCAATTACCTCGATAACCATTCGTGATATGAACAGGGCGACTTCTATTCCATTAATTACTGAAAGGAATCATAAGATTTCTTGAAGAACCTGTTGTTCAAAAGAGTTGATAATCTGTGCTGATTGTGGACTATACTTGCAAATGAGTGTTCCTTAACAACTTCAGTATTTTATTTACTATAGTGGTTGTCTGGATTCTAAATAAATATTTTACATAGGTACCTCATTTGGGAATTGATGTTATTCTGATATCGTTAAATAAGGAAAAATTGTAAACAATCTACGTTTAATGTTATTTTCAAGTACCTCATTAAGTTATGTAAATTAATATCTGTTTTTACTGTTGCATGTACACCAAAGACCAAATTTCAATCTTTTTTGTAAAGATGTAATAACTCATAAAAAGTATTTGGGATTATAATTGAACTAATGGTCATTGTTATTTCTGTGGGATAATTGTTTTTAAATTTATTATAGGTACTGCGATGTTGTTGAAGGACGTTGCTTTATGTGAGAAGAGAGAATTCTATGTTCTGGGAGGTAGTAGACTAGAGATTGTTCATACCATTACTTATATATGAGGTGTATAAATTATTTAATAGAGTATATTATGGGATTATTTTTTTAGTTTTGTTAATTTGTAATTCTAATTTTGACTCACTCCCTATAATAATTCAAATTTCAATACCCTTTTTTATAAAAATTTAATACGTTAAAGTGAATTTGGGATTATAATTTTATTGAACTACTAATGGCAATATTGTTCTGTGGGATAACTTTATAGAATTTAATATAATGTTGTTATCTAATGAAAAGAGGTAATTCTATGTTCTGGGAGTCAGTAGGTAATAGCATTTTATTGTGATGTATAATTTATCTAGTAGAGTATATTGTGAGATTATTTTCTATAGAATTTTTTGTTGTTCAGTCATTAATGTTTCATAACTCTGTTTTTCGCAAATGTGAGAAGTTAATTAATATCTACGAATTAATACGAATTATAACTTATGCATTTTAGCTCTTCTTCTGCTTCTTTCCATTTTAGCTGCTGCAAATCTGTAAATCTAATTTTTATGATAGTCGTACGTAAGACCCATACAACAATTGGCTTTACAATATTATTAACGGTTAGAGATTGAAATTATAAATAAACTATGATAAATATAGTGATTATGATAAATAATAATAAATACGAAACAATTTGCTTACTCAAAACTATTTTGAAACTTTTTAGCGAATTTCATGTCACGGTAATGCAGTTCTTCTTGGGTTATAATTCTTCATTCAAGACACCTAATGTAATTCCACTTATAATCGTTTAGAAAAATGAGTGAGGGGGAAGTTATTACTGCTTGAATTTTAGACTGCTGTCGATGAATCGAATTCAGTACTGCAAATGTGTAAAATAATTACTATAGAATTTATAATTTAAATAAAAAGAAAAACTACGTTTGATTCGCTTTCTCACACCTTAATATTAAATGTTACAAGCTTAACGATAAATAGCGAACATATATGTTTAAGAGTCCATCACCAGTTGAAATTAAGACTGATGTCATGGGTGTCGATGTATACATAAAATTTAAATAAAACATTGTTGTATAAACACAAAAAAGGTGTCAATGGGGTACCCTGTCAATGGATAGAGGAAGGTTTATTGTAGGGACCTCCTGATAGGGATTTTTAATTTTTTTACAACGTTTTTGGTCAAAGTTTTTTGAAGTTGCTTAAAATTCATTAAATTTCACGAATATTTTACAAGAAATACGAACAAAAATGCAGAAAATTCTAATACACGAGAGCCCTACAAGAAACCTTCCTCTTTGCAATGACATATTTTGTATTTCAATAACACTATTTATTATTCAAATTTTATGTACTTATATTTTTAAACCCTTGCAAGCGCCAAAATCTGCATTGTGCGTTGGTAAACTTTGTAAAAAATTAAAAAATCCTTATTAGTAGAGCCCTATAATTTGTTGGCTCTCAAGTAAGGTTCAATGATAATAATAATAATTAAAATAAGAATTTAGAACAGATGACGTTAAAGGTTAACTTCAGTTTCTTTAAATATGGATTAGTAATTGAAGTAACAGTTTTCTTATTTCCGTACGAAGGTGTAATTTTATACAAATATCAAATTACAATGGTAAGTGTAGAACACCAAGTGTTAACGTGTTTATATTTAAACGGTAAACCAACCACATAAAATTATTACTTATAACAAGTTATAACCATACAACCACAATGAAATATGGTTGTCATTCTTCATATTATAGTAATGAAATTTTTATGTAATCGCCAAGGATTAATGAACGAAAAGAAGATTAAGTGGAGCGTAGGTGTGTATCATTTTGTCGGTGGGAAAAAAATTTATTTCTTTTGTGTGTCGGTCTGGTGTTTGATGTTAAATATTATATTGTAGATTTCCGTGTAGGGTATGAACTCAATTGACCCATGTGTTTAACGTTCATTAATTGTTCTCTTAGATGCGATGAAAGTTCACGAATTTTAAAATATTACATATTTCATGAGCAACTTTGCTTTAAGTAAAAAACGAACATAGTTCTATTATAATAATAACAACCGATGCTAGTAAAATATGTAAGATAAACCAACTCGTTTCAATTTTAGTATATTATAATGTTATCTTAAAATTTTAGTGGAGTTTCCACAACGTAACTGTAAATAAAATTAATTATAATTAATGAAGCATTCATCATAAATACTGTACAAGACCCATATTTAGATCGGTGGAAATTTTCCTTTAAAATAGAAGAGATTTATCAGGCCCATTTTTAATATTATTTTCATTGGTCGAAATTTTGATGCCGCTTAATGTAATTATATATTTAAATAAATAATTAAAGCAAGTGTTTAAAAACAAATATATTTAAATATTACGTTTGTGTCTTACATACCTTGTGGACCCATTGTCCACACGAGGTATACCATGTTTCTGGCCCTTTGCTATACCAATCTCTTCGCATGTTGTTTCTGGGTTCTGTAACCCTTTATCAACAATCTGCACGTTAGTAGATTTGTTTGATGATGCGCTGCTAAATAAGTACTTTCTCTTTAGCTTTCATTGTCTTCTTCGCCACTGCGCCCTCTGATTTTCTCTTATTTTTGAAACTTGTGACCTCTGCTGCAATTTTCAGGTATAAAGGTCTCGGTAATATCTATATTTAACAGGTTGAGCGCCAAGGGTTTTTCACCAAAACATTCCCCTGGGCCAAGGTGACATTTAACTAATTATAGTTCTAACTATTTTCTAATCCCCACCATTTTAAATTTTTTTTTCGCAAGGAAACTAAAAAAAATTTATTTTCCAGGGCCATGGCGGACATATTACTACGTTAAACCGCATAAAAGCGTGTCCGCGTGGCCGTATAAGGATGCTAAATATGTGAAAGTCAGAGCAAGCGGACACCGGTGTCCGCCGTGGCCCAGGCGGCTAAACGCAAATCGGACACCGAGGTCCGCCATGGCGCTTAACCTGTTAAAAGTCTATCAGCATTTAAACTTGAGGGTTCAGCAATATTCACGTTAGGGAAGTAATGCGACCTATTTGATAGGACATTATCTCAAAATTGTATAATTTTAGCAGTAACAAAATCAAAAAGGATCTTTAAGCTATACTTTCTTGTGGTACATTAATTAATGTTTGTTTCCCCATTTTTGGATTTTGAGAGGTGACACTCTCAAGCCCATTGCGGAAAATTTATAGGTACGTTGAAAGCCACTTTTCATACTTTTGCCAGTTGACATTTCAGCATATTTCTTTGGCTCAGGCGGCTTTATTTGTGATGTTCTTTTGTCATTTTGAGCCATCTCATATTAAACAAAAAACAGACACCCACTTCATTCTTTATATGACGTAATTGTATAAACAATACAAAAATATAACCATATATCCTATATTGCCTATAAAATAACTGATTACAAAATGAACAGTTCAGAAATAAAGCGTTAATTATGCAAAAACACTCTTGCGTTTTATATCAAAGTAAGTCATCGTTGTTACATAAGCACGTTGAAGGCTCCCATAGTCATTAATGCATTTTGAAGGACAGCATTACATAATGACGTATATTAACGTGTGGTACTAGCTGAATCTTCTTCTCGTTCCATTTTAACCAAAATCTGAAATGTCTTTCCAGGGTCTAAATGAAGGTTAAACGAATGCTTTGGCCTCATCACAACACCTACACCAAAAAATGTTGTTATTATCTACTATTGCGTTTTTAAAGTTAAAAAGTGAAAATAGTGCCTACCCAAAAAAATTCTTCAGCCATGAAATAATTTGAAGTCGTCAAAAAGTCAGTACAGATGTTATCCATGCAGATACTTTCAATAGATATAACTAGGTACCTATATATACAGGGTGATTCACGACTATTCCCTCGGTCTCTTGTGCCTAAACGGTACAAGATATCTGCTTCATTTTTTGGTGACATATGTAAATTGATAACGACTATTTTTTAAAATTATTTTCAATTATACAGGATGCTTCACAAAATTGTAATATATCAAAGTTAGGTTTTTTTAAATGCAACCCCCTGTATTTTATTACATTTTTAGATTATACGTTAAAAACTAAGGTAACTTTATTAAACGTTCCGTATACCTATCGCTTACCAATTTTGAGAAAATTGTGATTTTAAGGAAAATATTCAATTTAAACAACCCCTAATAACACGGAAACCACTTACTTTCAGTAACACAAATTTATATCGATTTATCTTGACCTTTAAGGCTTTCATTTGCACTACGTAGGATTTCGATTTTTTGTACACGGTGTTTAGAAAAAGGATTCATATTTTATATTTTTCAAACATCAAAAACTCACTTAACTTAAATGGAACACCCTGTATGTTTTTATTCTATGTTGAATAACTCTTCATTTTGGAAATGGTTTTGTTTGCATTCTAGTAGGCCATGATTTTGTTTATTGTAGTTGATAATTAGATATGGGATCATAACTTAATTAAAAATGAAATTCATAACAAGAAGTAATCATTTATGGAAAAAATGGTATAGTAAATATGCTCAATATGGTGACCATTTTTTTCTATGCACAACCGCACTCGATTTTCAAAAGATCTAACGTTTTTCAGGATATCTGGTGTTATAGTAGCAAACGCATTCTTTATTGTATTCTTTATGTCATCAGCAGTGGTAGGTGGAGTGTTGTGGACCCCTCCTTCCAATCCATTTATTGACGAATTGTCTATCTAAATATTTTTGAAAAAAACATAAACACCATTCTTATCACATTCAACTTCACCAGAATTTATATGGACGAGGCTTTCAACGAAGGTTGAATTTTTGTTTATGGAACCTCGAAAAAGTTGAAGAAGAAGATGAATTCTTTAAATATGTTTTATTTACCGACGAATCCACTTTCCACAACATAACGGCTTGGTAAACTGACATAACTATCATTACTAAATCGTTACCTGTATCGCACTGTTGCCCGCCAAAACCGGTGGAGCCTCAATGTATTTGGGAGAATTTTGATTTTTTGATGGAAACTTGAACGGAGTAAAATTTTTACGGATTTTAGAATACTTTTTCGACTCTTCTTGATGAAGTTTGTTTAGATATTATTATTATTATCATTAAAAATTTAGTTTACAACACTCCACCTACCACTGCTGATGACATGAAGATTGGAATAAAGGATGCGTTTGCTACTATAACACCATAACGTTAGAAGATCTCTTGAAAACAAGTGCGGTTATGCATAGGAAAAAATGGCATTTACCTACTACAGTATTTTTTCCACTGCTTCAATAGTGAATAGTATACTATTATTTGCAAAGTCATAGATTGCATAGAAAAAGAAAAGTAATTAGAAACTCTATTGATTGACGGCAGGGGTAACATCCAGGCATTATCTCCGAGCTTCACCACACAATGAGCAAACAGTAGCACTTTAACATGGATTAAGTAGTATCCCGGAATAAAAGGCACTGTGAAAGCCGATGAATTTTTTTCCGACTGGCCTTAAAGTAACGTTTAATAAACTTTTGTAAATTTGGCTATGCAGCAAAACGCTCTCACTGCAAGCAAGCGGAAAAGCGTTGGAAGGTATTGAAATTGCATTTATATTATTCAACCCCTTAAACTGTTGCTATTCTCCTGTGAAATCCTAGTCAAAAATAATTTGACATGTTCTCAACGGCCTCCTTTTGTTTTCTTTAAGTAAATAAGAATGATTTGGTTTATATTTCTGATGATAACTATAAATTAGATCTTTGGAACCTTTCGGTCTCGGTCACGTTAACTTAAAATGGTAAATTTCCACATTTGAAGTTTACCAGAGATTACAATAGGTTAACTGAATCGTAGTTGATTAAATACGGCGAGTCAATCTACACCGTGTCCAAAGTTAAACGTTCACCATTGCTATCTCCGTTATTATTGTAGCTACAAGGTCGGTTAATTACAATGGTTACAAACAAATAATAAGCACTTAAACTTTTAATGTTAAACACAAAATTTAGGAAAATCTTGACATACTTGATGTGTGCAGAAAATATCTGCAGAAGCACTACAACATTAGCAGATTAGATTTCCGAATGTGACATTTTTGTAAATGAGTGAAAGGCATTTTAAAGCTGTCACAAACGAAAATATTGTGAAACAACTATTGACAGATTTCATTTATCTGACGTCACTACTTGAATTTTACAACATTTCACATTAAAAGTTTAAGTGCTTATTATTTGTTTATTTTTAAGTTTAGGGTGGGTATGTATTAACAATTTTTTGTTCAAAATTAAATTTCCTTTCGAAATGTCTAAAAATATACACGGTGTTCCATTTAAAGAAATG
The DNA here is from genome assembly GCA_036250285.1 of Pyrocoelia pectoralis. Lineage (NCBI taxonomy): Eukaryota > Metazoa > Arthropoda > Insecta > Coleoptera > Lampyridae > Pyrocoelia > Pyrocoelia pectoralis. The sequence goes on from CM070074.1 coordinate 65,045,649, forward strand.
TTGTTTTTGTGAATATCTCGACAACGAGACGTTCAATTGTTGTTCTGTTGTCACCATTGTAACCAGCGGAAAAAATGACATTAGTTTGCCCATTTAACCGACCTTGTAGCTCCAATAACAACAGAGATAGCAATGGTGAACGTTTAACTTTGGACACCTTGTATAGTCACATTTCCATTCGTTTGTTCTCATCTATTATAACTATAATCACCGATAATAGCTGAGTTTTTCAAAAACTGAGTTCAGTAATTCGTGCCTATTTTCAAGATGTAAGATGAGAGATAGCTACAAAAGTGGTAGAAAACTTTTGTTGCCCTCTTGATTTTTCAAGCTCTTGGTATTTCAAAATTATTTGGGCATACCTGATCTAAAGTAGAAGTAATGGTAGTTCTGTGTTTGCATATTAATTACTACAATCTGAGCATTTAGGTATTTTGTTTCTGATAAAGTGGCAGGTTCACATAATTTGTCTTGGAACGTGGCGGTAGAGGTTACGTGCTATTTTTCATTATATCTAATGATTAAATATTATACCAGTTATTTTACGTTTTGTCACTTAATGTCAGAACTGGCACACGGTGCTCAAACCTATTAACACGATAGACCGATGTTGTTCAATTGGTGTTGTAAGTAGATGCAATTAAAATTATTTGTATTGACTACCCTTTACATCGCTTCATTAAAAATGAATTAATTCAGCGATGTTACTTTCAATTTTACTGACACTATATTCTTTGTTTCAGCTTTAGTGGAGTCACTAAGTATGGGTACAGTATTTGTGATGTCACCAGTATCCGGTGTATTAACAGACAGTATTGGCCTACGGATGACAACGTTTTTGGGCGGTGCAATAGCGTCTGGTGGAATGCTTTTATCGTCATTTTGTGATTATAACGTTGACGCTTTAAATTTTACATTCGGTGTAATGTACGGTTTTGGTGGTGCGTTAGCGTATACACCATCTCTGGCAATTCTTGGACATTATTTTAAAAAGAGACTTGGAATTGTAAATGGACTTGTTACCTCCGGAAGTTCAACGTTTACAGTGATAATGTCATACTTAATAGACTGGTTGCTTAAAAATGTAAAAATTGCTTGGACATTTCGAATTTTAGCAATGTTGGTAGCAGTGATAATGGGATGTGCAATTGTTTTTAAACCACTGAATGTTGTCGACAAAAAAGATGCAAAGACGTCGTGTAAGACCGCGTTTAATGTTTCAATATGGAAAAATAAGAAGTATATCATTTGGGCGATCCTAGTGCCATTCTCTTTATTTGGATATTTTGTTATTTATGTGCACATGCCGAAATTTGTGGAAGTTACAATATCGAAAGATGCAGATGGAAAGCTACCAGTGACTTGTATTGGTATTACCTCATTTGTTGGTAGATTGATATTTGGATATATTGCCGATTTGCCGAATGTGAATCGCATCTATTTGCAACAGCTTGCGTTGTTTATGATGGGAGTGATGACTATGTTGATGCCCGCATGCAACTCGTTTTGGTTATTGCTTGCGACAACACTTTGTTTGGGTTTATTTGACGGTTGTTTTATATCAATGTTGGGTCCTGTAGCATTTACATTATGTGGACAAGATGGGGCAACACAAGCGATTGGTTTTATATTGGGCCTTTGCTCTGTACCTTTAACACTTGGACCATATCTTGCCGGAACTTTATATGACCAAACTGGATCGTACGTTACAGCTTTTGTTTGCGCTGGAATACCACCCATTATCGGTTCGATTGCTTTATTTTCTATCAACTTTGTGAAAAGTCCTGAAGTAATAACAGACTCGGCCGAAGAACCTTTACAGAACCACACACACCTAAATGGCGACCTTATTAACGATTCTTTATCTCCCATCAAGAAAGATGAGTACCTTAATAGTTCAGGTAGGCTTTTATCACCTAATACGCTAACTTCTTGTCTTAACTGTGATATAATAGGGAATCCCACAAACCAGAGACGTTATAATTATACTATACTTTAAGGATATAATTGAGTCGATTATCATGAGTGATACAACCTGTGATACACGTAACTTAGCCATAACTCTCAATATTTTGTGATAATTTCATGTTTGTTTCTATTGTTAGTTACTCAACGTCAAATAAATAATAAGATTACAATTTAGCGTCCTTTTAAAATTTGTGGCTTCTCGACACTGCAGGATTAGAATAAGTAAATACGATTAAAAGTTTTATCTTTCAGACAGTCTATAGACTCTGAGTGTCTCGTCATTTGCTTATTTGTAAGTAATTTTTCTGTCAGTACTCAGTATCTATATGCAGACATTTATAATATTTATGGCGTTTGTTAAATATTAGTGTCAACTTGTGAAATTAACTTAATTATTTAAAAATATATGTTTATATCGGAGAGACTGTAAACTTAATCTCGAATTAGTTGAAGTCATTAATCACACAAATGATTGGACTCCAGTCTCTAGTTCTTAATTCATTCCTAAGAAGGTTTGTAATAGATAAATTTGAGTAAATCTCGACTTTGGATGAGTTAGTTAGATCTATTTCTTTTCATAACAGTACATATTATATTGCTAAGGATGAAAGCAATTATTTTAAACGTGTATCTGATGCAATTTTGTAGGGTAGATTCTTTCTTTTATTATTTTTACCTCAGGACCATGAATTAAATACATGAAATGGTACCTCCTAAAAATAAAATGTAGAATTGGTCAGATCTGAATTAAGCAGTTGTTTGATCAAAAGACAATATCAAATTGTGATTAAACCAAAAATATCCAAGTCTCGTAATATTCCGAATTAAAGGCGTTTTTGACAAGAAAAACATATACAATATTAATGTTGTTGTTATCGAAAAATAAAAGGTTATCATCGTAGTATGAGCAATACTTCCTAAGGACATATTTAACTTACTCATCATAGAATTAATTTCTTTACAATTCAAATTAGAATCCTTTTGTAACCGTGTTACCACTGTAAAACAAATTCGGCATAAATCTCTGAGACGAATCTCATTAAACAATTGTAGTTCCAATGAACTCTTATGAATACATTAATGTAAAGTTTACGCTTTAGCTAATTAACGAATTAAACAATTATCTAACATGAAAATATTTTAAATGTCTATTTTATCGGATTATTTGATCATGTAATGTTAGGAAAGGGTCAATTATTGAAATAGCGGCAACTAATTGAGTAGCTTACGTACCATCAATCAAATAAATTAAAATTGAACGATTGCAGAATGTGCGCCGCTATCATAATTTATATCAAACAATTTACTTTATATAAAAGGGTGACATACCAATCTAAAGTATTTCAAACACTTCGCGTTTATTCACATTTCTTTAATCGCGGTACGAAAATCAAAAAAATTAAGATGATAAGACGCAGGCAGTTTACAAAGCATTATTAACATTAAAGAAATGATATGAATACCTACTGTATTTCGTCATGTAGGTATACGCCACAAATTTTGAAATATAGTGCGGCATTTTTAGTGATTTGGATCAGATTTTTTTCATTAGCATCCACTGTTTACCATTTGTACTTTTTGAACATATAAAACAAAGATCTTCTCTGACTATACTGTTGTCCCCAACTTAACCTGGCTTACTACTTTCTGACACGTGGAATAGGTTTTTTATGTATCAATCTACTCAAATTGATTCACCTTACTCTTATTCTTTTCAATCTCTTTGTGCTCTCTTCTTTCTTTTTTTCTTACTTTATGTTTTATTCTTCCCAAGTTCCCGCATTATACTTTTGAAAGATGTGGAAAAAGAGAATTCTTTCAACTAGGAGTGTTCCGTTTTTTAAATATCCGTTAATTGTCTATTTCCTATGAATATCCGTTAATATATTGTCCACAATCTCTATTATTTTGTTATTGGTATCATTAACTTTTTACCGATCTTTCAGGTTTCAGGACAATATTTTGATGGTTCTCTCTGGTTTGGTTACGAATGCACTTAGTGGCGTGAATAAGTCATCCCACAAAGTTAAGTTAAGAGATAACTACAGCTTTTAAGCCATGTACTTGGCAATTCGAGGCTTAATGTTGTTCCGTTACATTATTTGTTATTACTATTAGTACCTCTACGAGTGCTTGTCAAACTTTTTGATCGCTTGTTCCAGCGTGCTCCTCCACTAAATTGAAGAAGTGTGAAGAGTAGGGGGTGTCTGTGCGCTTAGCAATAGGATTATATACTTCCGGACATATTCGAAAGATCGAGTCCTGAAGTTCTAGAACTCGATATTATGACCCAGCCAACACGATTGTTACGTAATCGGAAAGTTCTTTTAATTTGGGACCAGTCTTTGTCGGAAACAAGTTTAAAAAGCTGTTCATAGGTAGTGGAAGATAAATATATGTGTTATGATCTGGGTTGTTATATTTTGTAGGTAATGTGTTTCGCTAAGAAAAGGCTCGGAAATTAACTCAAGACACAGTAGGAAACTTTCATTGTTAGAGGAATATTCGAATTTCGCGTCATACGCCCTTCCCTACAGGAAAATTTGAAACTGCTAGGCTTTCTGCTGTTTTTTAGGATTGTGCTACAGTTCAATAGCCAATAGAACGCACTCAGACTGAGGTTTTTTGTTTTTTTAAGGTATTGTAGTGTTTCCAACCCTCAAATCCAAAGGCAGCGTGCATAAACTTGTTTTGTAGTTTATTCAGCAGTTTAGGCAATGTTGTTCCAAATTGGAATGTTTATTTTTCTGTGTTCAATTTCGTCGTTAATAAATTTCTTTTCTCAACATTTGGCCCTCCGTCAGTCGCCCGTCTTGAGTTTTAGCTACTTGAAGCCTCCTGTATCTAAAGCAAGTTTTGCTGCATAATAAACCTATGTCATATGAAATCTTTTTATTGGGGAATCAAGAATTATGCTAGTGGAGCTGAGACTTTTGGATTAAATGTTGTACAGAAAGAGAACTTTGCTTCAAACATCCTATAACGATATACATTAACTTTCATCTTTTCGTGCCGTATTAAATCATCGATGATGGTAACGTCAAACACAATAACAAATTCATGTCAGAGTCTGTAAATGGCAAAAAATCCCTTTATGTAATCGTGTGATTATAATTGATGGCAATCGAAGATTTTCATCTTGACCTTTCGTCTATCCAGTTTATCGCAACTGATAATAAACTAAAAATCTTCATACGTCAGCATTTATTATATTACTGTGCTTGGGGAAATCGTTAGCGAGAATTGAATCCAGGAGACAAGCCGCACCCTTTAAATCGGCTGCTTATTGTTTCCGATTTAAGAGAAGAAAAAGCATTGCTTGGAGTGAGGTCAACTACTTTTTGGTGAATATTGATTATATGGGCATGTTACTCTTCTTTGGAAAGGTGTATATGGGGGCCTTTTCATGGTTTGTAAACGGGTCACTTAGTCTAAACTCCAGATTGACCTTCTGTATACCATATAGTTCTTAAATGTACCCCTTTTGCAATGGCCTTTGTATAATCTGTTCTATAGTGGTTGATAAAATTTTAAAACTGAACAATACGCTATTGGCGCTCACTATTTTATTTTAACCTATGCTTTTGGAGCAAACGAAGCTTTCGAACGTTCTTAAATGTTCCAAATGGTGCAGATTAATGCTAGTTAATTTTAAAACAACTAGTCAAATGCGTTAAGGTTGTGCGCGATAGTGAAAAATATTTTGTAATACGTTCACATGTAATCGTTTTATGAAACGAACAAGAAAATAGTAGGTAGGTATCTTACACCCTTTAAGGACAGAAAAATTATAATAGTTAAATAACTGGAACGCATATGCGTTATTCACATGGATAATTTACTTATTATAGTTACATATACAAAAAGTGCAATTATATAAAAATGCTAAAATATAATAATAAGCGACTTTGATTTAGAACGCTGCAGTGGTATGATTTAGGTAGATACCAAATAATTAATTAATGATAACATAATTAAAATTAAGTTGCCCACAAAAAAAATCAAAATGACTGATACACCTTATGTTTAGTTATTAATGCACCGAAATAATCAAATCAAACCTTTGGTAACCAAACCTGTAATTCGAATGAATATGTATATTGATAGGCAATCAGAGGTTGGTTGACATTAAAATTTGTATCCTTAAAGTTTCACGCACGAAGTAATGGCTGTAAAAATCTGTTTTCACGATGTGACAAGCAGAATTGAAAGACAAATTCTTACTATATGCCTTTCTTACTATTGTAATCTAATTTTCGTTCATATTTTGCAGACACTGTTGATCAGCGGCGTGAAGGTGACCAAAACAAAACGAATCTAACTTAATTTTGTGTTCGTTTTAATGTGTGCTTTTTTATAATTCTGCTAGTTATGTCGTTAAAGGTATGATTTTGCGCAGTTGCAGTTATTTATTATTGTGTAGATTAATTGTAATAATTTAATTATATTTAAAAAATGGTTTAGAAAGTGCTGGAGTGTGAAATATCTTACAAATATAAGTTTGTGATTATTACCTTTCTATTTTTATAATTTATGTTATAATCAGTAATTTGTAATTTTGTATACGTATACGTATTTGTTAACAATGACAATAGGTTGAAATATATTTTTATGATTAAAAATTGTACCAATATCTTTTATGTTTCATTCAGGATTAGTGTCTGTACAGTGTTATTTGTTATTGTGATTATATTGAACCAGAACCCTGGACTAATATATTCTTTCTGGATGATTGTAATTTTAAAGATCAACATTTTCAACGTCTACACAATTGATTTCTATGGCACTGTGGCGAGAACTCTTTGAGACAAAAAAAATTGTTTATTCCAAACATTCCTATATTAAAGAAATTATGCAACTGCTGCATAAAGCGAACCTTACACTGCATCATTTTTTTTATTCCGATTTATGATGTAGTGTCAAGGGTCACACGTTATCGACAAATTTTTCATCACCACAAACGACTGTCATAGCATAGCGACTTTTGTATATCTCAAGTGGGTACGTTGCCTCATCTCTTGCTATCCGAATTCTATGAATGTTGGTTTTAAAGTTTGTGTAATTTAAATTCAAATAAGTTGGTAAACGACTATTGTATAATACACGATTTATAACATTACGGCATGATAACATAGTACTGTTAATGAATCAAGTAAAATTAGTTGTAATTTTGCAGTAAATTCCGGTGTAAAACCGGAAAACGGTATAAGTATGCGATAACATGGACGCCTTTGTGATAACGTAGTTTACATTTTATACGTGCATGCAAAGGTCATCTTTTGAAAACAAATACAGTCTTGTTCGAACCCAGAAAAATAATTTAACCTTTAAAAAAGAGTTTGAAATTTGAAGTAAATATAATTATCACGAAAGAAGTACCACCTACCATTCATTTAACCAACTATTATTAAAGATGCTGATGCTAATAAATAGACCACAGAAATACGAAGTTAAAACAGCAATTAATAGTAAAATGTGATGATAAAATGTTTTAATATTTAGAATTTCTGAAAACAATGTGATGTGGAAGAATTATTTATTTATTGCACAAGGAGTCAACAGCGGATGTCAATACTTGGTCTTGGTGGGACAGTAAGTTCAGGTAAATTCTATGTTGTACGAATGAAAGTATAATGGTAAATAGAAATTATAAGTCTTAAATACTTAAATTATTGTAATTTAATTACAATTAGCTAAGAAATCTGACTTGGGCAAACAATAAAATAAAAATTGAAATAAGAATTGAAATGAAAGTAGAAAAGACGAGATGAAAGAGATATTATCAATTTTCTAAATTGTCTTGGAAAATTAAATAAAATGAGCGAAGAAAGTTACATTTTCCTCTCTAGAGATGAAAGTAAATAGTATTGCCAACACCATTTACCTATCTATTGCAGGAAAAGAAATGAATTCGGTAAACTAAAACTGTCAACATTTACAACTTAATGTTATAAATGCAAATTTCACGTATATTTTTTTAATTATCTATACATATACAGTTTTAGTAAGTATAAATTTTGTGTGAAACATGAAAAGAAAATTTTGTTTCAACTCTCGCTCAATAGACACACTCGCTACGCTCGTCAAACTTTGAACTTGAAAATCACTTTCATCTATACCTAGTTGTATAAATAACTAGATTGTGTTGAAAGATATCCAGATCAATGTACTGACTAATACATATTGAGGTGATATCAATACATTTTTGTTCATACAAATCTAATTAAAACCAAATTATGTAAAAAAATTCTGGCAAGTATTGTCTTATAAAAAAAATGAGTGCTGCCATTTTGGCTTATACCGTAAGTGACGCCATCAAAGGTAATATCAGCATTTTCGTCCTTGGTCTGAATGCAATCGATTGGCGAAAACCGCATTTCGATAACTTTAATAGTTTCTGAGTATAGAGTGTTGCAAGTAAATGTGTACGGACAGACTATAGACGACAGACGGAATTTTTTTTTCATTTTTTGAAGCTACGTATTCAGAAACGCAAAGATAAAAAAAAAGTTTGATTTTTGAGAAGGTGCGTGGACGTCATAGGCATTTTTCTTAGTTACTATTGTTATTATATTGTTGACAACAATTGTAACTATGTAAAAGGTCTATGACGTACGCGCACCTTCTCGAAAATCGAACTTTATGTAAAAATTTGCATAGGTCAATTTTTTTAGAACAATAATACAATACTTGCAAGTTACAGAAATTGATAAATTCTTCCAATAAATACATTGTAAAATGTAGAATCTAGTTATTATTAAAACTGGAGAAGTCATTACGCGTAAGGATGAGGAATTTTGTTTCTGTGAAAGGTGCAGTGTGATACCACAATTTTAGGTTATGTCCAATTCAATATTTCAATTTTTTTAAAGTTTCAATGAAGCTTATGGCCATTTAATAGCATTTTTGTAACAATAATAGTCATAATTTAAGCACAAAACGAAGACCAGTATGTATCTATGTATGGCACAATAACAGAAAGGTAAAGATCATTTTTGAAAAGTGAAAACTAAGCGTAAGTATTGGAATACGGAAAGGTAGAATACCAGTTTGTAAAGACTTTTTGGGTAACCAGTACTGTATTAGAATATTCAAATTATGGTTCCATTGAACATTATGCGTAGGTCAGATACTTCGAGAGTTTAGTAAGTTTCATACATTTGAAGGTGTGGTTCTGTTGGTCAAACAGGGATAAAAATACTTGTGGCGTTGAGTGGTTCAATAAAAAATTGGAAAAAATGAAGGTTTTGCGAAACTTTTGGGTAAGATAGTGTGCGCAAAAAACACTCGTAATTGATTGAAGCTGCTGTTCACCCTGAAGGAGCACATAAGAAGTCAGTGACCGTTACACGCACTTCACTTGATTGTTTGAACTTCATAAAAACACTCTTCTCTATGCGGTTGGTCGAATAAGAATTTATTGAGGTCAGAAGAAAAATGAGATTGAAAAAAAGAAATAATGTGAGGACTGTGGAGAAAATGTCGCTGAGGAGCAGTTCAAAAATAAAGTGACGAATGGGCACCGAAAATAAAAGGATGCACTATTAGCTGTACAGAGACAGTTTTAGTCTCAAATGAAAATTTATTATAGTTTAAAAAATTAGGTAATCATTAGAGCTCAAAGCCTGAATGGTAGAAAAGGTTATGTTATGACTGCTGTTTTAATTGAACATTTTGTAGCGACCTAGCGACAATTAGATTTTATTTTGTGGTTTAATTGTAGCAACATGTGAATTGTGGTAATTTTTGTACGTTTCAGTCAGGCGTCTCTTCAATAAAACAAATGATCCCGTGTTGCTGATTTTACAGAAACCAAAGATTGTGTCGTTTCAATTAGTATCTATTTGAATGAGTCGTATTACTCGTATTCTATGCATTATATTTCTTTACCATAATGCTTCGCGCGCAAATGCGGTTCTTCGGCGTTTCGCGCCTTGGTATCAGTAAACATCTGCTACTGTAGTGACTGAACTGTCTTTACCTACCGTACGTACACAATTTCGAAGTGCATGCATTAAAGTAAATACAGGGTGGCCCATTGAAAAGGTAACACGTCTGTTTTGGGACACTTAGACCAGTTTCTTAAAAAAAACGCTCGGACACGTCGATTTTCTATTTTTGGGGGACAACTTTTGATGTCAAATTTGACTTTGTCAGGACAACCCCCTAGCCCCAGCAACCCCTAACTCAAGAATTTAAATAGGGGAATGGAGTCGAGCGACGCCTCATTTGAAGCGTCTTTTAATTCTCTATTCGACAGTACAAATGAAAATTAGTTTTATTCAATTTTTTTTCGCCCCGATGAAAAGCATCCGCCAGATTAACTAAGGTGGGGGTGTTGTTTAGGAAAAATCCTGAATCACGTCACTTTTGACCTTTTGAACGGCACATTTTGATGTCAAACTTGACCTTATCAGGTCAACCCTCTAACCCCAGCAACCCCTAACTCATGAATTTACATAGGGAAAGGGTGTCGAGCGACCCCTCATTTGAAGCGCCTTTTAATGCGCTATTCGACAGTATGGCCGAAATTAGTTTTATTCAATTTTTTTCCACCCCCATGAAAAGCATCCTCTAGAATTCTAGATTAACTAACGAGAGGGTGTTGTTTAGGAAAAATCCTGAAATGTGCCGTTCAAAAGGTCAAAGGTGGCGTGTTTCAGGATTTTTCCTAAACAACACCCCCACCTTAGTTAATCTACAGGGTGCTTTTCATGGGGGCGAAAAAAAATTTGAGTAAATCTAATTTTCATTTATACTGTCAAATAGAGAATTAAAGACGCTTCAAATGAGGGGGGTCGCTCGACACCCTTCCCTATTTAAATTCTTGAGTTAGGGGTTGCTGGGGCTAGGGAGTTGACCTGACAAAGTCAAATTTGACATCAAAATGTGGCGTTCAAAAGGTCAAAAGTGACGTTGTTTTTGGGATTTTTCCTAAACAACACCCCCACCTTAGTTAATGTGGAGGTTGCTTTTCATCGGGGCGAAAAAAAATTGAATGAAACTAATTTTCATTTGTCTCCTTTTCCCTATTTAAATTCTTGAGTTAGGGGTTGCTGGGGCTAGAGGGTTGACCTGACAAAGTCAAATTTGACATCAAAAGTTGTCCCCCAAAAATAGAAAATCGACGGGTCCGAGCGTTTTTTTAAGAAACTGGTCTAAGTGTCCCAAAACAGGCGTGTTACCTTTTCAATGGGCCACCCTGTATACATGTAGTATATGTTAAAAATATTATTCATTTCTGGATCTTCTCGTGTATATTTTTCAAATATTCTACGTTTCGGGAACTACTTCGTTCTCTTTTTCAAGATAAATGTCAGTAATGAAACATGCCATCTAATTTTTAATAATTGATGTATCGATGCGTGTTCTACTTCGTGTCATGGGTCCCTTAAATGTTGGTGTTTGAATATTTTGAACACTACTTGTAGTTGGATGGTCGTTCGAATTTGTGTTAGTGGTAATTCTTTGTGAAGGTGTGAATTACAGCGTTTAATTGACTTGGATGATGATGAGAAGAAGCATTCAAGTATCGATTGGAATGTGTTGGTTTTCTGTATAATGTAAAATTAAATTTACCATCAACACGTTTCCTTATTAATGTATCCAGAAAAGACAGTTCGTTGTTGCTTTCGGTTTCCATTGTAAATTTGATATTTGGATGGATATTATTCAAATGTTGTAAAAACTCATCTAAAGTATGCGAACCATGTGGCCAAATAACAAAAGTATCGTCGACATATCTAAACCAGCATTTTGGTTTCAGGGTAGCTGTATTAAAAGATGATGTAAAATATAAGAGCATAAAAATGGTCGCAAGTTCTGAACCTGTGGATAACATGTTCAAACAACCCTTTTTTGTGCATATATACATTATCTTCAACGTAGTATGACTTGCAGACGCGCTTTTATCACTACCTAAAATTACGTTGGGCTGCCCCCCTAATATACCTAGTTTATCCAGATGCACTGAACTGAATAACATTTATTGTAAAATTTTATACCTACTGGCAGAAATTCCAAGCCAAACAGCAAATTTAAACCGAATCTTTAGATTATAATCAGACTACCAGTGCAGTAGTAATAGTTATTTATGTATCAAGGGAATTATAAGGGTCTTAATTACCGAGGGTAAAGTTTGCGTCCCGAGGGCCTTGCGCCCGAGGGACAGCAATTACCCGAGGTAATTGAGACCTATTAATTCCCGTGATACATAGATAATTTTATTTCTGACCGAGTTTAATAAAATTTGTTCATTTCCGGTATATTTGATTCAGGTATCGTCGATTGCAGTTTTGGTTGTTGCTAGGTTACTGGTTCATAAAAGAGCCGTGCGTCTTTATATCCCAAGGGAGTTATGACCACGGTCTATATACTACTACGGTTGCCCCATAACCCTGCTTATATGCGATACGTTAGAAGCGAGCAGGGGGAAAGCCTACGTCACTCGGCGACTGTTTGAGCACCGTTGCCTAGTGATTGCCCGTGAGCGCATGCCGTATCTGTCATATTTGTTGTTGTTATTACGTGAAATTAAAATTATATTGTTAAAATCAAAAAGTTAAATGACAGGGTGTCGCTATACTGTTGCTACATGTAACAACAGTTTAGAAAAAACTAGAAAAAGTGGACAAAACGTGTCTTACCATAATTTTCCTAAAAATAAGAGCAATTTGGGTGCAAAAATTCCGTCGTGAGGGTAAATGGAATTATGGTAATTGCCGTGTTTGTTCAGTGCATTTTACAGAACACGATAAGTGGATAAAGTAGCAAAAATGCTTATTATCTTAGCTAAACACATAGAGAACATATTATGTATGTCCTTAATAAAAATAATGATTTGCTTTCGTTTGAAAACGGCATACCTCACTACACCACAATAAAATATGAAATACGGAACTGCTATATTTAGTTAAGATAAATATTGCTTGTTCCTTTAATTAATTAATTATTACTAAGTTGCATTTTATCAACGCGGTGATAATTTCACAGTTACTTTATATACTGCTTATTGTTATTCCTATAATAGTGCTCGAACGCCTAGCTTAAAAGTCGCCGAGCGACGTCACACGGTGTTGACCAATTAGAGGGTTTTTAGCCGATGAGGCAACCGTAGTAGTATATAGACCGTGAGTTATGACACTCTTTATTGGTATCGTAACTATGACAATATAAGCTTATAATATCACTGTCAGAAATAAAATTACTAACCTTTGACTGGTATCGGATCTGTCACTTCCGCAACTGTTAAGTAATTTTAACCGTTAATAGAAAAGAAATTCATTTGCCGCCTATTTAAGTCAGATATTTTATATTGGCAAATAATTGTAATACTATAGTCACTCAGCGAATTTTATCGATAAATTACGTGAGTTCGTATTGTCTTATTTACTTGAAATCTCACAAATATTCCGCTGAAATCGATCGTTTTCAGATAGTATAAAGGTGAAAGTAAACACATTTGGTCATGGTATTCTACTATTAGAATAATAGTAATATTTCAAGCCCATTTGCATTTGCGATAGTGAAAATTAATTCAATTGATGTATCAATATATTATGATATTGCTGGGGCTATCACAAAAATTATTTTATGTCGTTTTTGTTTCAAAATATTGATTTTGAAACGGATTGCATTGCTAAGTTGTTTAGCCTCGATACATTTATATTTATAATTTTTATCATTTTATAATTCAAAACGTGTACCACGTTATTATCTGATAAAAGGATGGAACAATTAATTATTTGAGTGTCAAAACAAGTCGATAAAGCAATTACAGATAGTTGCACATTCTGTATAATGCAATTAATGTAAATAACAACAGTATTGACATATTTTCGGGTAATATTATTAATTTTAAAAAATGAATCTCTGATGTTTTGTTGGTAGGGAGAGAATTAGTGGCGTTTATTTTATTAGATCTATATTGTAAATAGCGGACTGTATGTTAATTTATGTAATTATTTTGTTTATGTAGACTGATCCGGGGATTCATCCCTGTGGTCTAATTGGTTTCTGTATTATGAACTTATAATTAACAATACATAAATAAATAAAATGTCTAAAATTAGGGATTTATTCTCAAAATGTAAGTACCTAAATGTTAAAATTGTATGAACACCATGGACGAAGTTAGGTGAACAGATTTCGGGGGGCTCAAGCACGACAGATAATATGGGAAGTATGCATATGTGTATAACGTATATAGTTTTTTTAAGATGTCATGGTAAGCTAGGGGGCTAAATTGAAGATTGGGAGGGCTTAACCCCCCAAGGCCCCCTAACTTCGCCCATGATGGACACTCAAGTATTAAGTAGGTATAATAATGTAGACACCTTCACACATGACGGTTTCATTGCATTTGGAGGAGGCTTTTGTATGAAGCACACTGTGATAATTTTACCAAATGTTTTTACGATACTTATATAAATTTTTTGCGTGAATATGTAATATTGTTAGTGTAAATACACAGGGTGGGCCAACGAAAAGGTAACACGCCTGTTATGGGACACTTAGACCAATTTCTTAAAAAACACTCGGACACGTCGATTTTTTATTTTTGGGGGACAACTTTTGATGTCAAATTTCACTTTGTCAGGTCAACCCCCTAGCCCCAGCAACCCCTAACTCAAGAATTTAAATAGGGAAAGGGAGTCGAGCGACCCCTCATTTGAAGCGTCTTTTAATTCTATATTCGACAGTATGAATGAAAATGAATTTTATTCAATTTTTTTCCGCCCCCATGAAAAGCACCCTCCAGATTAACTAAGGTGGGGGTGTTGTTTAGGAAAAATCCTGAAACACGTCACCTTTGACCTTTTGAACGGCACATTTCAGGGTTTTTCTTAACACCCTCACCTTACTTAATCTAGAGAGTGCTATTCATGGGGGCGAAAAAAAAAATGAATAAAACTAATTTCGGTCATACTGTCGAATAGAGAATTAAAAGACGCTTCAAATGAGGAGTCGCTCGACACCCTTTCCCTATTTAAATTCTTGAGTTAGAGATTGCTGGGGTTAGGGGGTTGACCTGATAAGGTCAAATTTGACATCAAAACAAGTCAAACTGACGAGCAACGCGAAGCGCGAAATGAAATTGAACGGATTCGATGAAACAGAAATCAACAACGTAGAAATACTGCGTTTAATCCCCATCGAGCTACATTCAATCATAACGTGACAATCGATTACAGTTCACAGCAAATACGTTGGCAGGTTTAAATTGACATGGTGTAAAGACGTTGGTAGCTCTGAATTGCCAAAAGCAAACTGAAGAACTGAAGAATATTCGTAGCTCAGACAGGACAACGTCTGTCGGGTCAACTAGTTTACTATAAAATTAGGAAATTGTTTCATAGGTTAAACGCAATGTTGCCGAAGAATCAAATTCACAAACTGAAGGCTGAAGCGACGACAGTGATGTCATTATCACGCGGTGTTTTTATAAGCTGAAATTTTCATATATTAACTCTAACAATATTATATGTATATCGATGCAAAAAAATTTATATGTCGTGAACATTTAGTACAATTATATACTTACTTACAGTGAATTATATTTTGGCCCAAACGGCGCTTCATACTTTTTTCTATTTCGCGACGGTTACAGCTCTTTGCCGCACTGAAAACGATGCGGAAAGAAGCTCTATTTCCGTACTGTTACAGGGATTGTATTTTGTTTCAAGTTTGCAACACTAACTGTCAACCAAACCATTATTATTTTTTGATGACAAGGCTGTTTTACTTTAGATTACCTACAGTAATTTGGATATTTAAACGTTAGTTTATTAATTGGAACAAAGTTAAAGACTTTTATAGGTAAATATCTGTTGAATTCAGAAACTAACAATAAATGACTACAACGTCAAATTTTAAATTTGAATTGTCAAATGTCAGAATTGCCAACTTAATTTAAAAGAAAATCACAAAAACAAATTATTTTGTTATCTTTATTTATTAAAAATTTTAGAGTAAATTCATGCGAAATAGAAAAAATAGTATGAAAAACGCGTGTCACAATTACTTTTTGCCGCACTCATCCCTTTGCAGACCTCCTTTCACTCGGTCTGCAAACCTGGTCTTCGTGCGGCAAAAAGTCTCATTGTGATACTTGTTTTTCAATATACTATTGCGTTACTGTGCTGCTTATGAAACTCAAGTAAAATCACGATCTTAGGGATTACGTGTACGTGGTATCAGGCTGAAATTACATATAAAACTATTTCATTGAAAACAAGTATCAAAAGGCGCAAATTCTTATAGAATTTTAATTTCAACCAACTTCAAATCTGTAACTAATTATGGCATATACTATATACAATATATATGTAAATAACTACCCCCCTCCCCACCTCAGACACAACCACGCCGGATTCTGCACAAATGAGTCATTGTTTTTCTTTCCACCCTTAAGGGAGATGGGAGTGGAGAGGGTGACGGACACTTTGGAAATCACGAAGAAATGTTAGAGGAAAAAAAAGTGAAAAAAGATTGTTTTTCTGCGGACGTGCAATTTTCCCCCTTTCCACCCCCAAAAAAGGGGTTGCAGTTGGAGGTGAAATTTGCAATTTGAGTATCGTTTTTTATGGAGAATCCAAAAGTAATAAAAAATAGGTGTTCCCATTTAAGTTTTGAAAACTCACCCCCGCTCCACCACACAGGAGGGGTGAAGGTGATGTTTACGTATCATGACTCAATAGGTTTCAACAAATAAAGGAAACGTATTTTTTTCTTTTTGTAATTGGACGTGTCGTTCTCGAGATATTAAAGGGTGTATATTTTGACTTTAATGGCGTCCCGACGGCGAACGGGTGATCCGATCAAAAAATTTACCAGCGATTTGGAATCAGTGAAGAATTTCCTATAAGATGACACCACTTCCAGCTTTCTAAACCCTGTAACATCGACCAACGCACAGACACACAGACACACAGACACACAGACACACAGACACACAGACATCCGGACGAATTTAGTAACCAACTTTTTGAAGTTAAGTTGATTACACATCTAAAATACCGGGTTTACATCAATGTCTGACCCCATTGATCAATTGATCCCGGACAAAATTGATGCAGTATTTAAAACTGGTAAAAATAAAAATAAACGTAAATACCGGTATTTCGGTATTAATTTAATTTAATTTTAGTAGAAAATATTTTGGATTAACTAGTGCAAAATATTGTATGTATATAGGGTGTGGATGGAAGACTGTGGGTTTATTAACGAACATTTCGAAAGTTCGTTCATGGGATATGGTAAGGCTACAAATCTGAAATATTTTCATTTTGAATCGCAAAGTTTATACAGGATAGTAGAAGGGAGGCACTATCATCTTCACTTTTTCTGACGTCACAGGCCCCGCCCACGTGGGCGACGTAACTTGACCTTGACGTAATTTGACCTCGAGGATGACCTTGGAGGTGACCTTGAGGACGACCTTGGGGCTGACCATGAGGATGACCTCGGGGCCGGCCTTGTGACTGGGGTTGGAGCTGACCTTGATATATAGCCTTGAGGTGGCCTTAATGTTACGAAATTCGTACGAAATGTTACGAAATTCGTACGAAATGTTACGAAAATCGTATATATGTAAAGTCGATTCAAAATTTCTATATTTTAAAAACTTCCTTTATTTATTAAATTAAGTAAATAAAAAACTTTTTATTTGACTACTACTACTACTTATTTTCTGTGTGTCTCTCAACAACTTTCGAACCTTCAGAAGAATAACGTTCTAACCAATTTCTCTCTAAACCGGAGAGTACGATTGAATGGGCGATAAGCACTATCACTGGTGAAAGCCGTGAAGTGCGCATGTTCTTACGGAAGGGATTAGTCAATGAAATTATGACACCTTTATTTAATTCGCTGCACGTAAGCCGAAGACGTGAAGAGGAGCGTCACCGATGTTACCGCAATTTGAAGTCAATAGAAACTCCTCTTCTGCTACTAAAGGGTTTCGAGGTCCAACAAGTTGGACTGAATGTCGTGAAGCACTCGTTTGATTTTTTTGGTTTTTAATTCGTCGCGGGTTTGTGGATTATTCGTGTATACCAAAGATTTTGCATTTTAGCTGTATAAACTTTTTTCCCAATTTACCGACATTTACACCCTTAAAGACTGCAGAATGAAAAAAGTTGTTGATAACTTTTTATACCATTCATAGTTCTCTACATTATGTTTTTTTTCCGACCTTCTACAACAAATATTAATGGAGCTACAGTTTGGCCCTTTTCATGCAATGTATGGCTGACTAACGAACTTAATCTTCATATTTCGACAAGAAATCTATCCCGAAAATTTGAAGTCGATATCTTAATCCGTTCTCAATTTATTGTGGCGACAACCACAGATCCACACATTCACACACACCCGCACACACACACACAGACACCAAAATTTTTTTAATGGAAAATGGATGCAAATGCTCTGAAACGTCGAGAAATCTGAATTTTTTTTTTATTTTTGGAAATTTTTTCATCGTTGCAATAGCTTCTCGCGAGTCGGTGAAGCTAATTAGCTTCATTTTGAACGACTTAATTAATCCCGATGAATTCGCATCATAAGGATGCTTAGTAGTAAAAAGATGGACGCCCAAAGGACGATGGAAACAAATCCAATGTAAACTTCTGGATGTCCAAAGCTCCGATCACGATGGAGAATGTTTCTTAAACTCTCTATCGGTTTCGTGAAAGGTAACATTTGCGCGACCGGTTTTAGAAGCCTTCGATTGGCCAAAGCATTCCGCTTGTTAAAACAATGGAAATGTTAGTCATTATGGCTGCTAATCCAATAGCAGATTGCGTCTTGATTATACTCGATAGCATTAAACCTTAAATGAATAACGTAAGATAGTGAAATTGTGGTTCTATACAAACCATAGCAGATACCACAAACTGAGGAGAGTATGATAATGGCACCGGTGAGTAGCACAGAGCCCTTTATAACCATTTCGAATACAACAAAGGCCATAAACATTGAAAGAAACGCTGGGGGGATGACCAAAACACAGTCGACTATGAGATGGGAGATTATCAACTCGAATTTGGTAATACCCATAGCAAACAACCGTTCCAAATCACCTTCGGTTCGTTCCGTGTTCATTGCGTTCCCCGATGAGACCACACCGATTATGTAACTGAAGCTGGAAGAGAATCAGGTTTATCACTCGTGGCAGTGATCCCTACAGATGGCTCCCAATTCAGGGACTTAAATTAAGCTGAGTGTATTCGCTCTCTCAAATTTACAAACTATAAAGAAACTACCTACGTAATTAGTATTCCAGCAACAGAAAAATCTGTATAACTCAACTCCTCGTAAACGGTATCCCACTGCAAGCAGTAAAGGTATTATCGACAACGTTGATGGCGCTCAGAAGACTTACCTTCAGCGCAATTTTTATGAAGCTCCTTTTATAGCCGCAGCTCTCGATGAAATTCTGAATAAACGTCTTAAACGCTTTGTTCAAAGCGAGCCGGAGGTAAAGAGCACGACGGTTCTCTGTAAGTGGACCATTGTACATTATCCAATTTTTTGGAGTAAGCTTACCTGATAGGTCTCTGAAGATATCTATCGTGGAATCTTCTAGCACTAACGAACTGGAATACCGTCCGTTATCGGCACGATCACGTAGAGCGATCGAGAAATTCTTCTTAATTAGAATGGAAGCGTGCGCTTCGCCTTGCTCCACCATAGCTCTCGCTTGGGCTTGGCTACTGTAATAATGCTGAGATCTTTTGGGTAATAACCTACTTTCTTATCTCAATCTTCTTACCATTGTAAAACCGTAACATTGCAGGTGGTCAAGAAAGGCGCAACTGGCTTCGGTACCATTGCAAATGGCACTTGTCGTATTACAATCTCCCATCTCCATGTTAGTAACGGCCATGATAATATTACTAGGATTATGCCCTATCGCCATGCAATAGATCAAAATGACCACCATGGGAAGAAGCACCGAATATATTAAAGTTGAAAATCTTTTTCCGAAAAGCACGGAGTTTTTGTAAATCATTGCTCGTAAGTGACGTCTCTTGGGGACCCATTTCTCTTCGATTCTTTCCGACTTAGTGCGACTGAACCTCTCAAGATCAGTTCGCTCGATGCCCTCTTGCACTAGACTGAGCTCGAGGAATACCTCCTCGAGCGTTTCGGCATGGTGCTGCCTTAGCAATTGTTTTGGGGAATCTTCGGCGATTAAGCAACCACCTCGCATAATACCAACCTGAAACGGCCCACTCTGTACAAATTAACGGCGAGCAGCAAAATCTCACCAGATCGGCACGAAGAGCTTCCTGGATATAGTGAGTTGTAATGATTATGGTGACCTTCCCGTCTTCGGTGAGCTTGACAAGGTGGTCCCAAACCATCTGTCTCATAATTGAGTCGAGACCAACAGTCGGTTCATCTAGAATTAACAACTCCGCGTCGTTCAGCAGCGCAACCGCCAGAGAAACTCGTGTCTGTTGCCCTCCGCTCAAATGCTTGATAGGGCGATTCTGATCAGGTAACATCAGCAGTTCAGCCAGATACTCAACTCTTTCCATTACTTGCCCTTGGTCCATACCAAGCACGCTACTAAAGAACAGTAGAACTTCCTTAATTGTTAAATCTCCATAAAGACCGTTTTTCTAAAAAAAATTCTAGAAGAGATGCAATTCGGGAAGAATAGGCTCACTTGTGGCATGTAACTGATTCGTGCTTCATTTCGCGTATTTGGAACTTTTTGGTCCAAAACATACAGGGTGGGGCACCACATACGGCACGGAAGTTGGTGCTTAAACTATAACAATTTTTAAAAATCTTTTTATATGCATACATGTAGGTCAATAAGAGCTACATTTTAAAAATATTTATAAATATACAGGGTGGTTCAAAAAAATGTGGCGTATCAAAGTTATATTTTTTTAAATGGAACACCCTATATATCATCACATTTTCGTATTTTACGTTAAAAAATAATGTCTCTTTCTTAACAATTCCCTATACCTATCTTTTATGGTTTTCGAGATATCTCGGTTTTTCTCGAAATACAGTAGGTCACAGAAAAAAGAATAACGACAAAATGGGTAGGCGTAAAAGAAATTCCTTTGGATCAGTTGATTTGAAGCCTTTTGGCAACTATTTTCAATATTTACTATTATGTAGAAATGTACAGGGTGTTCCAGAACGTGCGAAATACCATTGACTCCTGCTAACTTAAATAACTTGCTTATTTTAAATAGAACACCCTGTATTTTTTTACCCTATTCGATACAGTAAAATATTGTCTTTCAAACGATATTAGGGTTCCCTATAGCTAAGTATAGTATTTTTCACGCAACCAATGGATAACCTGTTTGAAGGTCAGCTCTATATGTCATTCTCTTAGGGTATTATTGTAAACAATACCTGAAATTATTAAATTTACTTTTATTATACGTTTCCTACAGCCAAGTTGTTGATTTGTGCTTTACCTACATTACTTCAGTCAGTTCAATATTAAAATAGTTGAAACCAAAAAAATTACAATGAATCAACTGTAAACATTGAATAATCACTTAACGCTGTAAATAATTTATTGTAATATTTAATAATTAGCGAAGCTTATAAAAAATATCAACAACTAAACATAACATTGCCAGTAATTGCAAGAATTTGAGGTATCGTTCAGGTATACTCCTAAGAGAAAGACATAGAGCTGACTTTAAACACGTTATCCATTGGTTACGTGAAAAATACTATACTTAGCTATAGGGAACCCTAATATCGTTTAAAGACAATATTTTACTGTATCGAATAGAGTAAAAAAAATACAGGGTGTTCTATTTAAAATAAGCAAGTTATTTAAGTTAGCAGGAGTCAATGATATTTCGCACGTTCTGGAACACCCTGTACATTTCTACATAATAGTAAATATTGCAAATAGTTGCCAAAAAGCTTCAAATCAACTAATCCAAAGCAATTTTTTTTACGCCTACCCATTTTGTCGTTATTCTTTTTTCTGTGACCTACTGTATTTCGAGAAAAACCGAGATATCTCGAAAACCATAAAAGATAGGTATAGGGAATTGTTAAGAAAGAGACATTATTTTTTAACTTAAAATACGAAAATGTGATGATATATAGGGTGTTCCATTTAAAAATATATAACTTTGATACGCCACATTTTTTTGAACCACCCTGTATATTTATAAATATTTTTAAAATGTAGCTCTTATTGACCTACATGTATGCATATAAAAAGATTTTTAAAAATTGTTATAGTTTAGGCACCAACTTCCGTGCCGTATGTGGTGCCCCACCCTGTATATGTCGCCCTTATTCAGCAATGTTCTTCCAATTATACAACCCAGAAGGGTGGTTTTCCCACATCCACTTGCGCCAAGCAAGCCATAACTGAAAGAGCCGGGTTAAATTCGTTTTGAAACACTCTACGCACATTGCTCCTTTAGATACGGTCATGTGAAGGTCATTCAGGACATGAAGGCTCCCATAGCTCTTGAAGGCTCCTTTTACGACAACTGCACCCTTGCCCTAATAAAAAAATACCTTAAATGTACATTTTCATCTCTGGAAATCTTACCTCGTACTTTCGAACACTTAGTGTTGGTGAAGAAGATGCCAAAATATCCCCAGACATTTTTCACGTTTGAAAACTGTTGCTTGGTAGAAACCTAACAAAGTCACTTAGATATCACGCAGGAGCCAGAAACGACAATAATCATGTAAAAATCTCATTCTACGCAACAGAAAAGAGAACTTCCTACAATGTTATTATACATAATATAAAGGTGATATGGCTCGTTAAATTTTGTTTTTGCATTACAAACACTAATAAATTTCTTTTAATGGGAAAATAGAACAATTTACTGATTACTCATTATAATCACGCGGTACTTTTACCAAGGTTTTGCCACAAAATTGATATTTGAATTAATAAGAATTTTAAGAAAAACAAAGCCACTGTTAAAATTGAAAAATGCTTTGGATTCGGGATTAGGACTCCATGCTTAGAATCGTACGATTGCAGAATCTCACTAAAGCCACTTAAAACGTGAGATACGTTTAAGAATGTTGGCAGAGGACCTGAGGACGTGACTCTAATCCCCTTTTAAGTTCTCAACGTCGCACTACGTAAAGAGGGACACTTACAAAGGTTCATTCCTACTCCTACAAATTCTGCCTGGAATTCATTTCGAAGTTTCCCTGCTGTCTGATATGAATAGTTCTCTCCCCTGTTTTGGGATCACATACCTTAGCGAAAGGAAGTATTGTAACTACAGGGTGTTTAAAAAATACGTTCGAATATTTGGCCCACTTATACATCTCATCAGTACAAACAAAAAAGTCAAAATAAACATAAGTCCAAAAATCAGCCGTTTCCTAATTACAGCCTGTTTTTCAAATTAAAATAATTTACACTCAGTAGGAGTATTTCAACGAGGTTTCTACTAGAACATGAACAAATATCAGTATAAATACATTTTAATTATTACAAATTAATGATTCTTAAAGAAGATGTTCAAAATGTCCTCCTTCCATTTGTATACACATTTCACATCTCCGTAAAAGTGAACGCCGCACTCTCTCAAAGAGTCCCGGATTTATACGAACAGTCTGGCAGGCATGTTCAATTCGTTCTCGCAACTCATCTAAATTATTCACAGGATTTGAATAAACTAATGTCTTTAAATACCCCCAAATGCAAAAAAAAAAAAAATGGCTTTGCCATACAATTATTTTAATTTGAAAAACAGGCTGTAATTAGGAAACGGCTGATTTTTGGACTTATGTTTATTTTGACTTTTTTGTTTGTACTGATGAGATCTATAAGTGGGCCAAATATTCGAACGTATTTTTTAAACACCCTGTATATTCACAATAGCAATATTCGAAATAGGATTACATAAACGAAAAGAGGTAGGTTAACTAAACGGTTCCAGTGTAATACAAGCCTTTTTTGGAGCTTTCATGCGTTATCAAAAAAAAATGTGTATTAGGATAACATATGTATACGCAGTGAGGTAACTACCGGCACTAAATTGCTTCATCCACGGACAAATACGTATTAGGGTCACATAAACGCAACTAAGACCTGAACTAAATTGCTTCTGTGGGTATAATTAATACAGACCTTACCTTGATGTAGCTATTAGACTTTATCGACGGCGATTAGGATCCTATTAACGAATGGAGGTAGAGTTAATGTGTAACACAGGCTTTTGAGTAGTTTTTAAAACGTTATTCAATGAAGAAATTATATTGGGATTACATTAACGCAAAGAGGTACTAACTAATACTACATTGAAACAATTATTTTAAACTTCGTTGATAACGAAATTTGTGTTGAAAGTAAGGTAAACCTTTGAAAAGCGTTTATAACGTTACCCAGAGAAGAAATAGTTTGTGTTAGGATCGCATAAAAGTTTGCAATTTAATACATAATTTCAGGTAGGTAATAGCTTCTAAAATTTGTCAATAGCGAATTTTGTATTAGGATCAAATAAACGAAATTAACTACGTCGTTTTCATTTAATAGCTACAAACTTTTGAGTGGTTTATAAAATGTCGTCCATAACAAAATCTGTATTAGGACATCGGCACAAGGAGATTTTGGGTTATGAATTATGAGTGTGGAC
The DNA here is from genome assembly GCA_036250285.1 of Pyrocoelia pectoralis. Lineage (NCBI taxonomy): Eukaryota > Metazoa > Arthropoda > Insecta > Coleoptera > Lampyridae > Pyrocoelia > Pyrocoelia pectoralis. The sequence goes on from CM070074.1 coordinate 65,070,239, forward strand.
CAAGGTTTATTAAATGAATATAAACCTTGAGTGTGGACAACATTTACAAGCACAGATATTCGGATACTTTATGTCACCTTTATGATTGGTGCGGTCCGATCCTGCCACGTTATTCTAGTCACCCCACACGCGAAATGCACCTGAGCTTACTGATAGGGAAAATAAGCGTTGTCGTATTCCTCCAACATCGATCCTCTCAATTGAAAGAGTGCGGGACTCCCACAATGAATATGGTGCGCAGTCTTCTTTTTTTGTGTAACATCCTCTACAAGATGGATATTGGTTCCTCTTTGAATTCCCTCGCCAGCCTGCTCTGATCCCGAGTCTCTTGACTTAGAAAGTTGCTTAGAGTTGGTTCTGCGAGTGGAAGAGACGACTCTTGATCACATGCTATCTCCTTGGCTTCCCAATTGCCTTTTATATTCCTGCATATGTCCTGTAATTTCCACGGGATTGAATACAAAGACAACAAGTTGCTTCGAAATAATGATCTCATGTAGAGCATTACTTGTATTAGGATAACATATGAACCCAAAGAAGGTAGTAAACCTGTGTAACCTAAATTAACTGTGATTGAATCATTGTTATTGTTCCAATGGAGTTTACCTAGTGGAACCTATTTCCAAAGATGACCCACTGGATATACACCAAAATGATTAAACCGGTCATTGCGTATGCTTCACTGGTGTGGTGTCATAAGACCTTCACCCAGAAGAACATACAGATACTTGGCAAGGGGCAGCGCAGGGCTTGCCTTGGAATTACGGCGGAAAGAGTCAACGGCGAGAAGGGATGGTCAAAGGTGCGGTATTCGCTTTTATATTTGACGAAATCTCCAGAGATAAAACCTCAGTCTGATAAAGTGATAACCAAAACTGTCTAAACTGTTTAAGACAACAATCCCTACTGGGTACGACTGGGAGAATAATTCCAGTAAAGTGAAGCTGAATGGAATCTTGTACCAAAGCCACTACTCAGGGAGTGTGCGGGAACAATGGGCAGGGTTGCAGAGTCTCTGTAAACCTGGCACAAAAAGTGACCGTGTTCCAGGCCGAGGTATATGCTGACAGCGACCAATCTTGACAATAGGAAAATCTTTACAATAACAGACAGTAAAGCAGCGATTGTAGCAGTAGATTCATATGTCGTAAATTCAGGGCTAGTCCTTGCTAAACGCACTAGGCGTAACACAGTTACGCTAGTGTGGTACCTGGGCACGCGGAAATAGCACGTAACCAGGTTGCTCACGAGCTTGCGAGAGTCGCAAGGACCCGAACCGGTCTGTAGAATTACAGGAGTATTTGGTCTATGATATAACACAGCCAAAAAGGAGATTCAGGCGATACTTACAAAAGAGCACTGCAGACACTGGTCGAAAATTCCATTACAGAAACACTCCAAATCTCTCTGGAAAACCCAAACGGGGATTTAGCCGTTCTTAATGTTAAGTAGGACGAAGATAAAACTTGCGACAGAAATGGTCACAGGCCGCTATCGTCTGAACAAACACCTGCGCACCATGGGAGTGGCCAACAGCCCGTTATGCTGCGAGGAAGAAGAAGAAACGCCGTACCACATCATTTGCCAATGTGAGGTGTACACGAAGGCAAGGGAACACCTACTTGGAAATGAAAAGGTTACACAAGAGGAAGTAAGGAAGATTCGCCCTACTAAAATCCTGGACTTTGTTAAAGATACAGGTACTTGAAAGGTAGATAATAGTGGGGGGCACAGTTGACCAAATAGTCGCAGTGCATGAACCAACTCGGACCACGCCTATAATAATAATAAATAATAATAATTCCGATCCGTGCGGTTAGTTAACCAGGCTTAGCCTGAGTATCGATAAGAACCGAAGTACAATAATAATAATGGAGAATACTTATGATTAAGGTTCGTAATGATTACAATCAAACTATAATTTTACCATAAGTTATATTTACAACTGAAGTCAATGTTTAATTACGTAAGTGAAATAAAGTACATTTTTATGTTAGCTAAAATGAATTATGCAAAATCTATATTAATGAGCTGCTTTTTGTTAATTTACATTATTTCTAGTTTCGTTTTTACCTTTTTACCTTTATATTTACATAATATTGGTTACGTAAATTGGTTCCAGCTCAACCCGGGCTGATGCATTCCGACGATCTATTACAACTTGGTTGAAAACTCTATATGCAAATCGGACAGTTGTCTACGTTAAGACAGTTTCTTTAACTTGACTATTATGTTGTCAGAGCGGAGGCTTCTACGACCAGAGTCAGTAAGATAAAGACGACTTCCCGGGTAGGACCATGTCAATGTTGAAAAGTCAAAGTTTCGCCCACTTTCTTACTTACTTATCTTACTGACTCTGGCCGTGGAAGCCCCCGTTCTGACATTGAAAATCTCTACGGGGAGATTATCTGTTCTAAGGTTAGCAGGTTTTCTAAACTCCGTCACAAAATTTCCAAGTTGTTGTGCACCCTTACTTTCTTGTCTCGTTGTCGTGACCACAAGATAATTCCTTCCTTTCTTAAAATCAAGTTTCACCTATAAACCAGGTCTTCGCAATCCATTCTTCAGCGTGCTAGCTAAGCCCTTGTCAGGGCGCATTTAACAAACCAGGAGGGAACTCGATTCTTTGTCCAAGGAACTTCTATTTCTTCACCTCGAACTCTCAAACACCCTCTCTGCAGACCATTGGTCTAATTTCGATATGATCTCTTAAGTCACTTTGGAATTAACCACCAAAGCCCACCCCAAGAAGTTCCAGAATCTTCAGTCCAAGAAACTGAAATCATCTGCCACTAAGCCCCATCCCAAGGAAACTATCGTTAATTTGTTCTCTTACACCCTAACTCCTGACGAGTATTCGGTCCTTTCGAAAGGTTAAACTTCGCTGTCGAAGAAAGACATCGTTACTGCTGTTGAATCATCCATCTACACTCTTCCGAGAGAGATTGCCGATCCCGTTCATCTAGAAACAGCCAAGGCGCTGAATTCGTCTAGAGCCCCCAAATGCAAAATCAGCAGATCGGAGTACGTTGTCTTTAGAAATCTTCGCAATAATTCCAAGTTGGTCATCGTATCTGCAGATAAAGACAACACTACAGTCTTACTAGATGAGTCCCAGTATGTTGATAAGGTGCAAGATCTTGTTAAAGAGGATACCTACGTCATCATTCCTCGCAATCCTACGTGCAGAACCGAACGAGAGATCTCAGCTGTTATCAGGTCGTCTGCCCTTCCCAAGGATGTCCAACGTCGTCTTGTCCCTAGCGACTCGAAACCGCCGAGGTTGTATGGTTTTTCTTTTGTCGTATATCTATCTATAACTACAATGTGTTGGGGAAGATTAGGAATTAACTGTCGTTCCAAACATTGCGCAAAATTTGTGGCATTCATTTGGTCGTGGTCGTCACCAACCTTACCTCTAGATTTAAATATTAATCATCCATTGTGTGTAAATACGCCATCCCATATTAGTCGTTCCCCTTTTTCAACTGGAGGACGAACTCTTTCTGAATTGCCATCAGTCCAAGAATACGGTGTGGTACAATTGGAATTTATATAAACTTCGTCTATATGTATAAACAATAAGCTTTCCTTCCTCCCTAAATGTTCTAATCTGGCGTAAGTAACTCAACCGTCGCGTCGATAGATATGCAATTCATATGATATCTCCTCATCCAAAACCAATTTTTTGTAGTAGTACCCACAGATGACACAGTCACACAGAGTAGTTCTACTACCGTCATAAAGACCACTGCTTCTTAAAGATGGTAGGGGGTTCAAGGTTGGATGCCGTTGGTGAATCTTGTACAGTAAACGCCAAACAAAATCCGTTGCACGTCAGCAATCAGCTGATAATTGACGTCCCTGTCGTAAATGTAACGGCATAAAAATCGTGAAAATTCGACCTGTAAAAATTAATTTCATCAGAATTTTATGATCGCCACGTTGGTAACAATGGATTGTTTTCAGCAACGTTGCCAATGCCAATTCCATAAGGTATCAATTTTGTAATGTTTTGTTGTGGTTATGTTTTGACTGTCACAATTTTGAAGTTTTGATTTTGTTTTTTATTTATTATAACTAAAGTTACGAGTGAACTCAGAAGTTTTATTTGCGTTACCTTCTTTCAATTACAATCTGGCAACATTGCCCCCAATCTACGTCACTCACATTATATGACGTGCAACGGATTTTGTTTGGCGTTCACCATATTAATAATAATTAATGTGTCTGCATAAAAAGTCGGTGGAGTATAGGTTAACATCGAATTTGGTACATTTCTTCAATAGTTTTTTCTTCGGAGAGGTAAAACCTTCTTTTTCGTCTCTTTCGATTTCCTGTGCTTCCGCTTTTACTTTTACTACGGTAGATTTAGAAATACCTGTTGCTTTGCCTACTTACAACATCGTTCCACCACATAATAAAATTCTCACTAGTGTTTTATTATCTGGTTCCACTACACGAGGCAGAGGAAGAGAGTTTCGCAAAATTACGCCAATTCTTTAATATTCATCTATATTTCGGTAATGAGGTTTTTTGTGATTAACTTTTAGCGAATTTTCAACAATCAGAACAGAATGTGCAATTATGTGCGTATTCATCCGCCTGCACTAGTTTCTATTGTTTTAGACTAATCCTCAGGGATTTCCAGGAACGGGTGAAACTTTTTATATGCCATATTATGCATGTTTTAAAAAAATTGCGTAGTCTGCACATGTCATGTGCACAATTATAACTTTATGATACCAATCTAATCTCTAACATGAGCAAATTTACCAAGCTTTCCTTCTTTTATTTGTTCTTTCCTTATCCAAGAATGTAATAAGGATTCATATGTACGACAACTTCCGATGGAATGTAATATTTTGGAACATGTAGCTGTCATATAATGACGAACACAATGAAGTAAAGAATAAGTGGTTTTCGTAAACAATCCAAATACCTAGATGGTAAGGAAATGCTATACTACCTACCTTGCGTTAAGGTACTGAAAGAAATTCCTCCTGCACTCTCTGTGCCTCCAAAGGTTAGTCTTATTTTTAAATGAATAGAATGATAAGAGTAATAGGTATGTAAATACGTTTTATTTCAAACATCGATACGTACATCATATTGTGCAAATGTATTAATTTCAAACGGACGTTTTTTATTACTATATTGTGCAAAATATGTATTATTTTCAAACGGATGTTTTTTATTGCTTCCTAACCCATACGGAGGCTCCGCTTTTGTTTCAACATAGTATATATCATATCTTGCTTTTCGCGCATATTCACCCATATATGCATAACTAACAGGAAAACATCCGATAATACTAGCAATTGAACAACTCTTACCCAAAAAGTTGTTGTAAATAATACTTTCGGCGAATAATACACAACTTACTCTTGAGCTGCATCTGTCTGTTACCACCAGACCTTTATCTTTTGCATCTTGGCAAGCCGGTTGAATCACCTCGCGAGTTTTCCATTCTTTCGTCCTTAAAGATTGACAATTTACGTAAAAATCTTGATCTCCAATCGGTTCTATAACACCATATCCTCCAGGATTAGTATGAATAATATCAACAAAACTTGCATCGCCCTTATTTAACCGCAGAGATTTACAAGTAATACAGTTATATTCTCCACCAAGAGGATCGAGTCCAGTTATTCGACCTACAGTAAACCCATAATTTTGCTTAAAACGGTTGCCTACAATTCCAGCCAAATGGGCACCAAAGGAGTGACCAATCAGATGCATGGATTCAACTTGAAAACCATATGTTGCATTTATCATATGAAGGAAGTACAATATCTGATCGGCAATAACCAGTAGATTACATTCATACGTTTCGTTCGAATATGTAACAGATGAACGTAATCCGATCGTGTTGTAACCTACCCTAACTATTGTATATGAGGAATTGTTGACTTTAAAATAAGCATCTTTTATTTGTTCAATGATATTGTCCGAATTTTCTTGTATCAGTAATTTAATAGGAGCGCTCGAATTCATATCTTTAAAAGAAGTTGAATAGTTTCCGACGTATTCTGAATTCGTTGCGGATTCAAACCACCAAAACAAAGTAAATTGTTTATTGCGCTTACATTCCGTTCCCAAACCTCTATATAATGAAGAATCCTGTTTACTACATGTTTCAGAATAGCAAGAGTCGATAGTATCTTCCCCTAAAAAGATATTAAACATTACGTAAAAAGTTGGCATTAAAATTACCAGAGCACAGAGTTATTAGGAAAATTATGCAAATAAAACGCATTTTGGAATAAACAATAAGTGGCCAACTGCCATTCTACCATCGTTATATATGTTATACGTCCTACACATTAATTTAATTGGAATTCTCATTACAGAGGTTGGTAAATTACTGATATCTTAACAAGTATATAATGACGTTATTAACATTTTTAAAAAATAATGAGAATTGAGATATGAAAACTATAACAATGACATTTTTAGTTTGGGGAATGAAAAGAAGTCGCACGTACCTAGTTCTTTATCCTAACTTATGCACCAACTCTCAACACTATTTGGTTAAACTAAATACCTATACAAATTGAGGGAGAAACTAAAGAAGAAAAGAAAAGAAAACTAGAAGAGAGACAATCAGAAAAATATGAAAGAACAAAACAAAGCAACAGAATATAAAAGGTGGAAGAAGAACAGATTTAGTCTAACAATAACAGCAAGAGAAACCTGCGAGGTAATGAAACTATTCAATAAACCTACAAGAAGAACAGCATGGTGGACGGTGGAAATAGAAAAAGTAGTAAAACATGAGAAACAGCCATTGAGAAAACACCAAGCAAATAAGAAACGAAATATAAGTAAAAACGGACAACTGCCAAAGATAAAACAAAATAAGGTAAGAACAATAATAATAGAGTGGATTGGTGGGAAAATAACAACAATGTTGAACGAGAATCAAGATGTGTTTTATAGCACTTAAGTACATGAGAAAACCAAAAACAAATAGCATTAAAAAACTTAAACGAGATGGAAATATATTGACTGAAGAAAACCGAATAATAGAAGGGTGAAGGGAATAATAGCCGACAAAGTTACCGAAAAGATAGTTGCTGCTAGTTTTTTCCATTATAATAGTTTACAGGCACACTAAATTAATAGTGTCCATTTCTGTTATGCGTAATGTACCTCCAAATGGGAAGATGATATTATTTAAAGTTTGAAAAATAAACCTTTCCCCATAGACTTTTAATACAATTAAAGTTAAATGATAATTGTGGCTACATGTTTCGACAAGGAATTAAACTTGTCATCATCAGGCCTATTAAAGTTTAAGTTTAAATTAAAATTAAATTAGTTGAAGTTTAAATGGCTTAACATCGCCAGGGTAATAGAGACAAACAGCTACAGATAAATCATCACAAGGTAATACAATAAACGAGAAGCTAACGGACCATGAGGAAATCAAGTTAAGATAAAAAGGAAGAAAAGCTAATTGGACGACCACCACTCCATCGTCAAAACAATAGCTATTACACGGTAATCAACCATAAACCAAAAGCACCAATATCATATTAAATGGCGAAGAATAATCTATTCTTCGCCATTTAATATGATATTGGTGAATAATCTATTCTTCGCCATTTAATATGATATTGGTGCTTTTGGTTTATGGTTGATTACCGTGTAATAGCTATTGTTTTGACGATGGAGTGGTGGTCGTCCAATTAGCTTTTCTTCCTTTTTATCTTAACTTGATTTCCTCATGGTCCGTTAGCTTCTCGTTTATTGTATTACCTTGTGATGATTTATCTGTAGCTGTTTGTCTCTATTACCCTGGCGATGTTAAGCCATTTAAACTTCAACTAATTTAATTTTAATTTAAACTTAAACTTTAATAGGCCTGATGATGACAAGTTTAATTCCTTGTCGAAACATGTAGCCACAATTATCATTTAACTTTAATTGTATTAAAAGGCACACTAAAATGAAACATTCGTCACATAAAATCGCTGGGATCCATATCAGTTGACCAGTAGTACACAAAATGGGGTAAAGCGAAACTTGGAAATAGTAATCACAAAACCTTCCCCATATAAAATTTATTAAAATTGAATTAAAGATTTACGTTAAGTTTAAAGTTGGTGAAAAATTGAAAACAAAGATAGCAAAAAAGTAATTAATTAAAATTATGTTGTAAAACTACGACATGTTTCGACAATATCTGATTGTCATCATCAGGGTAAAATTAAAGTGATTAAGCACTACACTCTTAAATAAATAACTTACTTACTAGTAAAATTGGTGGGTGGTTAAATTTGATGAGGTAATATGGGACGCGAATGACGTGAGTATGAAGAAGGTTCGCCAATGTAACCTTCTTCATTGTCGAAACATGTAGTTTTACAACATAATTTTAATTAATTACTTTTTTGCTATCTTTGTTTTCAATTTTTCACCAACTTTAAACTTAACGTAAATCTTTAATTCAATTTTAATAAATTTTATATGGGGAAGGTTTTGTGATTACTATTTCCAAGATTCGTCACATAACTAATTACTTAGCAATTAATTGAATATATTTACTATTATTTTTTTTATTGGTGTACTATTTTAGCCTTTTAAACCACGCCCCAGCGTGTTTAAATCGCACTTTTTAAAACGCGCGTGTTTTAAAGTTGCCATGCCAACATCAACAAATTTGAAAAAAATTAAATTCTATTGGTTATTGATCTGACAGTAGTACTTTGTTACGTCAAATAAAATGATAGATTTCACCATTGAATAAAGAATAGAGAGGAAGGAGTATATGCCCTCGACCTTGAAATCAAAGTGGTGGCAAAATGGCTACTAACATCTTTCCTGTTACATAGAAATTGACAGAAACAATTGCCATATTTATAACTCTAATTGGAGTTCAGTGACTGTAACAATCAACAAATAAATATTTCAAATATTGCAGGTTATGGTCAACTGTCAACACGACCAAAATGTAAACAAAGATGACTCAACAGTGGTGTACAAATGGCTGAACTTCCGTAACCAATTTTTATGCAGCAATGATACGATACTCTCCTTCCTCTCTATTCTTTATTCAATGGATTTCACAGATTGAAAATTAATTTCCGTTTATTGGTTATTGATCTGACAGGAGTACTTTGTTACGTCAAATAAAGTGACAGATTGCAAGTTAATTTCCGTTTTTCTCATATCCATGACAACGAAAGGTATACTGATTTCACATTACGAATTCAACCATTTCACACTATCAGTTCTTATTTCCATTTTAATACCAGATTTCAAAGTGAACCAATAAAAAAAATAGCGTAAATTATTCGTGGTCTTTAAAACACTTGCTCTATTTCAAAACTCGCGCGTGTTTTAAAGACCTGTTTATCCACATATACTTTAATATACTATTTCTTTACGTTAACTTATGTGACAAAAGCGAGAAGTTATTTTGCCAACTCCCCATCATATTGAAATTGACTACATCTGTACAGAAATGATACATTTGAGCGTAAATTAAAAACTGACGATTTGGCGCTAAAGAAGCAAATAAATATGCGGTCTAATTGTCTGATACACGAAAATCAAAATAACGAGTGGCGATTGTGATTATTATGACGAATTATAGGTCCGATCGAGGTGGCCGTTGTGATTTATTGTGATCAAGTTGGCCGTTGTGATCATAAAGACTATAATAGTTGGGCTCGAATTTTAAATGCGGCGGTCGACGACGTTGTGATGATGAGGGCTGTTGCCTGTTGTGATCATAGTAGCCCAGGAATAATAGGGGTGGAACCTAAAACAAATTAGATCACAAGGTTTTATTTTTTTATCTTGTAGAGGTCATTGCTCTATGCAAAATTACAAAAGTCCCCTCCCGTACCTCTTTTGCGTTACCCGGAAATGACGTCACAAGATGGCGGTTAAGTGCATTCAAATAAATGCCAATATCTCCGGATCCACTAAACCAATTTTTATTTTCTTAGTCTCGTTTGAAAGGTATCTAAACGCTCTTTATTTTTTATTCTCAGAACTATATCGCTAAATTTAATATTTTCCACGTTATAATCAATTTTATGTAAAAATTGTCTTAATTTTTTACATTTTTTGCTTGTAGCTCAAAAAATATTAGGAATTCAGTATACACTATATCGACTTAAATTATAGATATATTCAATACCTTTCTAATCAACTTTAGTTCAATAGTTTATTACCAATAGTTTTTGAAAAATCCCAAATTTTGTAATAGCCCAACTACCGGGAGAATATACAATTTATTGTATACGTTAATACTAGTAAAAGCAAACATTAGAATTTATGCATGTTCAATATCATCTTTGAAAGTCCGGTGGTTGCGCATTAGTGCAATCTGTGCCTTGGCATTCCGAACATAATCGTGAGCAGACGAGATTGGCTCGTCTGCATGCGCATCGAGATGAGCTGCATCCTTTCTTGCACCCGCAGCTGCTCAGGTATAATAGACGCTCAGGTGCAATTGGAACCTCCATAGCGTTTGGTTCCAAAGAATTGCCATTCTGTTTCCATCCCCAATGTGTTGCACGTAAGTTATTGCCCATCCATATCTGTACCTACATGTGTAATCATAATGTAATATTCGATATAATGGAAAAAATTACTCAATACATGCCTGATGATAAACTCGGTGTGAATGCTGCCTTGATGCATGACTGGTTGGAGGCAGGGCACCAGCTTGAATTCGTCGCTTAAAGCTTGGTACGCAACCATTTGATGAAATAAATGCAATTTCAGATCATCTAACGATGTGAGCGACGAAGACTTACTACATCATCACTACATAGTTTAATCAGCATAATCTCTCCAGCTTTTGTTATGTCATCAGAATTATTAGCCTGTGGATTGTAGAAGATCTTCATTTCAGTTCGTAGCTTTTGATCAGACTCTAAGAGCTTGAAGACTTTTCTTTTGCCTTTTGAAGAGTAGAAGTTGTGTATCACATCCAGACATAGCGCGCACGAAGAGAAGTAGGCTTGTCGCATGTCTTTCAGAGATTTCTGTACTAATGTATACTTCTTCCCCTGAATTCTTAGGAAATAGTAGAAATAAAGAAAAAATTATTGCACTTCTTACAATCAAGCTTCTAGAAAAGGGAATATCAGTGATTCAGGCAGAAAACGATGCTGACTTACTAATTGCAACAACTGCAATTAACTACGCCATAAAAAAGCCAGTTACAGTAGTTGCAAATGGCACAGATATTCTGATACTTTTAACTGCCACAGCACCGTCTACAGCTTCAGATAACTTTTTCAATGTAAGGCCACGTGGATCCAAGTCAATTCAAGTATACAATATTGCTAAGATGCAGAAATCTCTGAAAGACATGACAAGCTTATTTCTCTTCGTGCACGCTATCTCTGCATGTGATACAACTTCCGCAAAAGAAAAGTCTTCAAACTCTTAGAGTCTGATCAAAAGCTACGAACTGAAATGAAGATCTTCTACAATCCACAGGCTAATAATTCTGATGAGAAAGCAAGAGCTGGAGAGATTATGCTGATTAAACTATGTAGTGATGTAGTAAGTCTTCGTCGCTCACATCGTTAGATGAGATTGCATTTATTTCATCAAATGGTTGCGGAAGCTGGTAGCCCTGCCTCCAACCAGTCATGCATAAAGGCAGCATTCATAGCAAGTTTATAATCAGGCAAGTATTGAGTAATTTTTTCCATTATATCGAATATTACATGATGATTAGCCTACTGGTAAAAATTTTACAATATACATGTAGGTACAGATATGGATGGGCAAGAACTTACGTGCAACTCACTGGGGATGGAAACAGAATTGTAATTCTTTGGAACCAAACGCTATGGAGGTTCCAATTGTACCTGAGCGTCTATTAAACCTGATCAGCTGCGGGTGCAAGAAAGGATGCAGATCATCTCGATGCGCATGCAGACGAGCCAATCTCGTCTGCTCACGATTATGTTCGGAATGCCAAGGCACAGATTGCACTAATGCGTAACCACCGGACATTCAAGATGATGTTGAACATGCATAAATTCTAATGTTTGCTTTTACTAGTATTAACGTATACAATAAATTGTATTTTCCCCCGATAGTTGGGCTATTACAAAATTTGAAATTTTTCAAAAACTATTGGTAATAAACTATTGAACTAAAGTTCATTAGAAAGGTATTGAATATATCTATAATTTAAGTCGATATAGTGTATACTGAATTCCTAATATTTTTTGAGCTACAAGCAAAAAATGTAAAAAATTAAGACAATTTTTACATAAAATTGATTATAACGTGGAAAATATTAAATTTAGCGATATAGTTCTGAGAATAAAAAATAAAGGGCGTTTAGATACCTTTCAAACGAGACCAAGAAAATAAAAATTGGTTTAGTGGATCCAGAGATATTGGCATTTATTTGAATGCACTTAACCGCCATGTTGTGACGTCATTTCCGGGTGACGCAAAAGAGGTACGGGAGGGGACTTTTGTAATTTTGCATAGGGCAATGACCTCTACAAGATAAAAAAATAAAACCTTGTGATCTAATTTGTTTGAGGTTCCCTATGGGAATTGTCCTATTATTCCTGGGCTAATAGTGACCGTTGTGATCAAGAACGTTTGTTTTCCTTTGTAATCATAATAAACGTACCTATAGAGTAGCAGTAAATAATGCTCCTTACTCGAAAGCCACAGTTTTCCTGTTTTAAATGTGATACGACTCTCGAACATGATGAACGTACCGGATTAGATTATCAAAAACGTTATAATGTCACTTCAGCATCGCTTAGTGTTAGTTCCAGTGCGTTGATATAGTCAAGAGGAATATGTTAAAAAATAACAGCAAAATACTTTATAATATTCATTTCGAGTCCTACGTCCATCAAATTACCTCGTAAATACATGAATGATCAAAATTCGTTTGTGTACTATCGGAGTAAAAATGCAAGGCCTCTGACTTTAAGTGGTCATAACGAAAAAACTGAGGGGTGAAATTTCTTCATTTTTGGGCAGTACATGAGTCATTTATATATGTTTAACATGTGTAAAAATCAAATTGGTAGAATCAGTTGTTTAATTTTTATTTTAATTAACAGCAATAAAAACGCTGTATTTAGTATTTTCCTGGCTGACGGTCAGTTTTAACTTATCATAAAATTGTTATTGTTTCATAAATTGTTACCAAATTTACAAATGTTGTAGCACACATACTTCTCAAAAGTCGACAGTCAATAAATATTGATTATTCATATAATTAACTGGTTTTATAACCCCTAACCGAAAATTTGATTATTTTGCAATATACGGTAACTTAAGAAAAAATTCTTGTTTTAAATGCTAAATCTGTATTACTCAAATCGAGCTGCATTATTGCTTTATTGAAAACAAAATTTGTTTTCTTGTAATTCAGAGTAAATGTTATAATTATGGCGAAAGAAAGATGCACATATTCCCGCGAGAGGTAATCTACCACATCGTAAATCGTGAGCGGCAAACCACAACAATGTGATTATTGTTTAGCATTGTACAAAACCATGCGCTTCATAGCAATGGTGTACGACACCATCGTCCAGCCCGTACCGCACTTCCCGCAGGAACGCAAGCATCCATCCTTTTTTCCAAATTTCTTTTAAACAAAACATGTATACATGGCATTATTTTTGTGAATCGTGTTAGACCACAATATAATTGCTTTAACCTTGTTATGTTACTGTCAATATTATTAATATCGAACGTTCAGGTATTGAGTTACACAAGATGTCGTTTTTTCATTATAGCTTTAAGACTAATAAACCAATTGGCCTCAAAAGCATCTCACACCGACAAAAAAGTATACACTTGTCAAATATATAAGTATCTACCACTCAGTTTCAGTAATATAGCCGTAATTAATTTTTAAAGTCGAGCGCTTGTGCGATTTAAGTCATAATTAGCGCTTTTTCGCACATAAATTAACCCTCATGTGCACAGTAGAATTTTATACCGATTGTGCACAGTTAAGGTACCCGGGTACCTACATAAGTTTTAGATGGGAATAACAATATTTCTTCAACTGTTTTGCAAAATTGTGGTTACAGGTGCATGCAGCACATATATTTACTATACAATATGTTTCTAAATCGTTAATTCCCATTAAGCTCATAATTACCGATTGTCCGCGCAAAATGCTTAAAATGCGGCTAATAGTACTCGATTTTCCAAGTTATTTTAATTGTTTCTTTCTAAGTTCTAAATAAATATGTCCAATAATTAGTTTTGTATACGTTTATGTAAGTATCTACCTATTAATGACATCTGTCATCAAATTTTAGGATAATGAGTTTTGGTCAAAGTGAAATATGTGTGTTGTGTGTGTGATGCACAAACTTTGTATCTAATTACCGGACAAATATATACCTACTGGTAAAGGACTGCATGGTACAGAGAAAGATCAAAGGCAGCGAGTTGTAAGGGACTTATGCCACAGGTCAAAGAATCAGGACGAACGGTCACTATGGACAATTTTTCCACGGCATTACTCTTGGCGTCTCTATCGGTCAGGCGGAGACTTTCAATGGTTGGAACACTAAAGCAAAACAAGCCTTACATCCCAAAGGAGATGAAGAAGAGTAATGATAAAGAGGAGTAGTCCTCCATATTTGGATTCAGTGAAGATGGCAAAGTTACCATTTGGCATTAGCTCCTATGTCCCAAAGAGGGAACGCATTGTACTGTCAACAATGTATATGGACTTCTCCGGAACTAAACAAAACCGGAAGTTATCACACACTATAATGCAACTAAAGGAGATGTAGATAATATGGACAAATTGGTCACTCATTATTCAACAAAAAGAAAGACACTTCGTTGGACATAAGCAAATGTTTTTCAATATGTTAGATAGAGCCTAGCAGCCTATATAATTTACTCCGAAAACAACCCTACAACACGTCCGACGCATTTTCCTTGGGGATCTAGGAAAACAATTATCAATCTCTGAAATTGAAATGCGCTCAAACACGAATAAGTTATTGAAAAATTTTGCAACAAAATGGAATAGAGGCTATACTAGGGTATGCGGTTCTCCACAGTCCTCCACACAGCCACCACCAAAGGACGCTTCTAGACGCTCGAAACACGTCGGTAGGTTTTTTGTTTGTAGAACAACATCCTTATTTCAAAGGAAGGCTCGAAAATGTTGCGAATTCTGTAAACGACCGATCTATAACGAGTATCCCGTAAAACAAATTGTTGTCATTGCAATTGCACTTTGTAAGTCACCCTGTATGTAAAAAAAACTACTCTTTTCTAAAGCAATACATGATTTATATTACTCTTTTTCTGGTTTTACTGCTTGCTTATTTATAACTATCCATGCATACCACTATGGAAAATATAATATAGGTACCGCGGTACCTTGACTATGCGCTTAAGGTATAAACTCCTGCTTTAGGCCAAAACTCATTTTTTAATTGACTTGTTGGATTGTAACATTATGTAATCAACTTAAGATGAATCGATTTAGGATAAATAGAAGTTTCGACAATCTAAATCCAAGTAAAGTAATAAAAAAACGAGCATAAAGATGCAAAAGGTACCCGGGTACCTTACTGTGCACATAAGGGTTAATACAGAAAATTAACGATGTGTTGCAAAAATCTAAAACTGTACACCTTTTTGTAGGAATAAATGATCTTTTAAATGCACTTTATTTCATTAAATTATGATTGCTAATTACTGAGATAGAAGCTTCTAAAGTCAGAGGCCTTGCATTTTTACTCCGATAGTAGTGTGTACTACGATGCTACCTACCAAAAAATATTTAATTTGCATGTTGCATGTAGCCAGTTATAAAGACGAAACAAGTAGATAAGATTTCAACAGTATGAAAGTGAAAATGAAGTGAAAATACCACAATAAGAATGATAACTGATAACTGTCTATTTACTGTACAATTCAGATAAGAACTTCCTTGTTTGTATATATGTAGCTATTCAAGGTTATTAAAAATTATTTTTTTCTTGTTTATTTGGGTTCACCTTTTTTCACCAATTTTCGTAAATTTAGACATATATTTAAGATATTAATTATAAATTATACAGCATTCCAAAAATTACTTCAGGATACCTTTTGGAAATGTTTCTTTCATTAAATATTGGTTCATAGAATATCTGATGATAATCACTAATTTTTCTACGATTGTTCCAAAATCCTTGAAATTTATCGCTAACAACTCGGTTATTGCTATACTTATGTTTCGCAATATTGTATTTAATGTTCCTTTCTTTGTCACGTTCATTTTCATTTCAGTCGAAACAATTCACACATTTAAATAAACCTTGCTTATCATTAATAGTTTGATTCCCACATCTCATTCTATAATTAATGTAAGTTTCATTTTTTGTAATTGTGTATATTGTACATAGAATTGATTAATGGCGCTTCATGTCTGAAGCTTCAAATTTAATAGGTACTTCAATTTACTATTAATTGATAAAGTGCTTTAAGTTTAAATAAGGATCATGTCGCTTATGTGAACGTACGGGACTCTTAACTTTTGCAATTTAGGATTATACGATATAATATCAATGTGGTAATAGATAAAAGGTAACATTACTTGTATCTCTCACCGAAAAACACACTTAAAATAAATAACTACAATGAACTCCAAACGTGGTAATAAGCACAACATTTACAAAAAGGCTACAAGATTTATGTCAGTTGCATAGCCGCCGGAAAGGGTGGGGGAAAAGAAGGGTAGTTGCTCCCCTCTTGATACAAATTGGAAATATAAATTAAAGTAAATAAAATTAGTTCAATTTATTTTGATTTTTTACAAGAATTGTGTTACTTTTCGTACGAGTTTCGTCTTTCCATAAAAAAGCGTTATAAAAACTTCAAGGACTTTTACGAGAACGCGAAAAAGCATAATTATGGCTTCAGAATAGAACCGTGAATTCACGCTGAAGACTATGAACTTTCGAAAAATTATTGAGGCCACAAGTACTCGTATCACTGAACAACTGAACAATTTTAAAAAAGGAAAAATTAAATCAAATAGAAAAAAACTTGTTTCCATAATTTCAACAATAATTTAGTGTGGGACTCAGATTTAGCGCTTCATGGTAAATCATTACGAAATTTTGATGACCTTTTGAATTTCAGAATAGAAAGTGGGGATACTGTTTTGAGTGAACATTTGAAAAATTGAATAATATACATCTCACCAAACCCAAAACAATTTAATTAAGATTTGTGGGGATATTGTTCGGGAAGAAATTGTTGCAGAGGTAAATGCCAGTGAAGAATTTTCATTGAAATTACTCTTCTGTCTACTAAAAATCGTGTACAAATTCAGTGCTAATAATAACCAAAGCGGTTGATGCGCTTAGATGAGGTGCTTGGAAATTCTCTGTTCCTAGATCTCGACCTATAATATAAATAAAATAAAAACAAATTATTTTATCCGTCCTTAAAGATCACAGAAGTGACGCTGAAAAGATTTTCATCCAAAAATGAAAGACGTTTGGAGACAAATTCGATATTCCAGTAAAATTTGCCAGGTTAGCAGCTAAACAAACTCAAAGGGCGTATAATATTCTATGGTAAAACGTGTGCTGAGCATTATTTTCGAATATCCATTTTTTTTCCCTATCTAGATTCGATTATTCAGTCCACTGAGATTCGATTTTCTCATTCACTTCTGCATCCACAGTTATTAATTGAAAATTTTGAATCATTAAAAAAATATAATTCTAACATTTCAAAAATATACGATATCGAAAATTCTGAAGTTGAAGTGAAAACGTGGAAGCAGATGTGGGCCGAGAAAGGTTATGATTTTTTCCAGCGTAAAAAAGTATTCAACATTTTTCTGCCTCTGCCTCAAACAACAACTATTGAAAGATCATTTAATAGTTTGAGACCTTGTTGCGGTCCACTATGTCTGAAGAGAGGTTGGGGCTTAGTGTACTTAGTGTGCATATATTCGTTATTAAACAGATAAAGAATGTTTAATTAATTTCAAAAACAAGAAGTAATATTTCATTGCTTTTTTCTACATTTATATGTATGTTCACAAAAGGTATTCTCCTCGGTCACTCAAGGCCCATTTACAAATGAAATTAATGTTTGTTTCTGGGAGTGCAGTGCTCCTCTTCTCCGCCACTGATATAGAAGTATAAGCCTTCATATCTCCTAATAATCTGTGATAATGAATGCAATCCTTTTAAAAAGGCTTACAAAGAACACAATAGATACAAGTAGAAGCTTGTTCTTTGTCAGATTCAAATCTTCGGAAATTATTATGTAAGACCCTTTCGGAAAGTCTGATTAACCGGTCATAATTCCAATGATCTTTTAACACAGATTACCTGTGTACCTTTATGCAAACTTTCACAGGTCATTATTACAAATAATAACCACCATTTTGAAATTACCAATACATCTTTGTTAATATCTACTATTCAATTAAGTTTTATTATTGTGCATTATGTTCATTATATGAATAAAAAATAGTTAGGAGGTGTAAATTCCCTCCATTAATGTTTAGCTTCAGCTACTTTGCATCGTACCTATTGATTGTTCATCATTCATTATTGTTAAAAAAGGCGAAATGTCGTTATATCACAACTGTAAGTTTATTAATAAAAACAATGGTAGGTATTTATATAAATACGAACTAAAACAACATTTAGCAGCCGATTTCCTTCTTCTAACCCTCTTCCATTAATCAAAATAGTCAATACTGCTATAAAACATCATCTCAAAGATAATATTGTTTCAGAAGGGTAGGGGAGGATGGAAGAGAGAGACGTGGAGATGGGGCGAGGAGGAGATTGAAAATGTGGGGGAGGTTAAGTATCTGGGATACCAACTAAGGTAGAACAATAAGGAAGCTGCACATGTGAAAGAACTAGGAAAGAAAGGAGTAAAAGTCTAGGGCAGATGTGGAGATTGCAGGAGAGATTTTTCGGCGAAGACATCAGGAGGAGAGGTGGGTTGGGGAAGAAAAAGAAAAGGTTGATAGCGAGGTTTGGATGTGGAAACGAGGAGAGTGATAATAAATATTGGGAGGAAGGCGAAAAGAGAAGGTGTCGACTGTGGGGAGTGGGGTGGGAAAATTTCCATCCAGATTTTCAATCGGTTGTATCGAGCATTCTTGGATATATGTTCATGTTCAGTTCAGTTGTTATACATATGTTCGCTTCTATATAAACAATATATAGTGGAAAAAGAAGTCCTTCAGCAGTGCTAGCCATCATTACCGACGCAGAGACTATGTTGCTGTCTACGGAAGGCTCGGTATGTTTTATAAGTAATCGCAAGATGAAAAAGGCCTGTCACGTGATATTTACTCTGAAAGAAACTACTAAATTTGTGGCTGTACAACTTAAAATATCGTTGTTTATGTAGTTCTAAATGCGATTAAGTGCAATTGCACCTTTGAACTTAAATAATATGCTGACTATTCAGGTTTTTTTCGTCTTGCTATTACTCTACATCTCGTTTGACGATTATTCGCTTTTTCCCAGGAGCGTCTAAATTCTTCTATGAACATGTATCCAGTGACACACCTACTGTTGATTTCATAAAGTGAGTTGCCCTTAATGAAGCTCCTGTATAAAAATAAAAATAAAGAGAACATTTTGATGCACTTTTACTCGAAGCAAATGATTATTTTAGAAAAAGCATAAATTTTAGGCAGTTATTTTTGAAGGGCTGGCTGTGGGGAACCACTGAATCTAACTGAATTTTTAATTTTTGTAACTTTTGCAAAAAATTCTAGTTAGGATAATTAAGTGAAGAGGGAAAATGCAGAATTTAAAGTAAATAGCGGCGAATTGCTAAAATGAAGGGCAGGCAACGAATGAGAATAAGATTTACTTTACACGAATAATTTAATGTAATAAATATTTAGTGCGTTACATTTATTATGACTACAACAAATGTTTAAGGAACAATAAATACTTAACACATAGTAAACAGCAAATAAACGAACAAGGCATGTATACATTATAAAAATTTGTGTTGTTGAGATTCTTTGTCACACCTATCACCACTAAAAACGTTTCTTAAAATTTTTAAAATATCGATGAATTGATTATGAGCATAGGCAGGGAATAGACAAAAGGTAGTAGGTATAACGCAATTGAAATATATGTAAATTAACAGCCATATTTGGGCAAAATTGTATCGTTACTTCGATAGGGAATACTATCAGCTTTTCTATAAGTCAAATTATTTCTTTTCAATGTAATGGTCGCATTTGCACCTTTGTGAG
Organism: Pyrocoelia pectoralis; assembly: GCA_036250285.1. Taxonomy (NCBI): domain Eukaryota; kingdom Metazoa; phylum Arthropoda; class Insecta; order Coleoptera; family Lampyridae; genus Pyrocoelia; species Pyrocoelia pectoralis. The sequence goes on from CM070074.1 coordinate 65,090,481, forward strand.
GATAAAGATTCAACGGAGGTAGATTGGGGTGTTCGATGCGCGTGGGGGATGATACACGGGGTCTTAATGGTAAATTAAGCGCTATCCCCCTTCTGTATGAGCTTCCAAGACTGGCGCATCGCATGTCTGTATTACCAAAGCTCGCATAATATGGCGATTCGTCGCTGTTCTCGATATCGTTCATCTGATAGCTTTCAATTAAGGGAGTTGGGTCTTCATAGTCATAATCTACGAACCCAGAATTATCAATACCTTTATTTTCTCTAGCTAATTTCAATTCCAAACCTTTTTGGCACGTAGTATAGGTGACAGTTGCTACTGGTTGTATATTTAAATTATCGACTGTTTCGTAGTGATCTTCGTAATCTATTAAATTTCGAGGATAGTTCTCCGATATGAAATGTTGTGTTCCTCTTGGCGTTAATGCAGCCCATACCATACGATTATCTTGGACATTTGATGGCCCAGTGTACAGTACTGCTTCTGATGGATGTACAAGTTTATTGGTATTCATATTGTTAATTGAAGAACATTCCCTTGGTTCGTGATTTTTTATTTGACGGTGATGATCTCTGGTGTGGACCATTGAGCATTCATTATTACCAAAAATGTTCATTCTGAAAAACAGAAATCTTTATTTAACTCCTTAACGTAAAGAAATATGTATTTCAAAAACCTTAAATAATACACAAAAACCTAACAGATTTATATTTACATCTACACTAAGGTCAAATTGGCATCTACTTGATGCATTCACTGAATGAAGTATAATTCAGTGGATGCATTATTTCGTTCACTGTGAAAATGACGGTTTATTGTCATACTTATTTAAGAAAAGGCAGTTATTTATTTTGGTAATTTCCCAAGCTTTAAAAACAAATGGATTCTTGTGGCTGCCATGTCTTTTTATCTATTTAATTATTTATCTGTCCGATTCAGTTCACGTTATTAGGACGGAAGTTGTATCACAAAGGTGATGCATTCATGTTTTGGACAGATTAGCTTCTATCGTCAGCTGAAGAGTAATTAGTCCAACATCAATATTAATAATACTGAATTTTATGTAGGTGTCATTGTACCTAAGGAGTAGGTACATAATTTTAAGGATGCAACATTTCAAAAGGATTATGATTACTGTTCCATTACGATTCAAAAGCGTTGTACTGACATAATTTAATCAGGTCACAACCTATTTTTATGGTGTTTATGTAATACGTAAATAAAAAAGAAATCAATTCTGAACACTGAGATTGTAAACATGAAGATAGGGACGTTCATATGATAATGTAATTAATGGCAATATTTAAGTTTGAGAAGTTAATACTATAGATAAAAAGTAATTAATTATTGACTAATTATAAGAGACACTCATTTTCTTTACGTGATTATTCCATAATAAAAATTATCCTGGTGCACGTGACCACGTGTAATACAATATGTATACAATAAGTACATGTCCAACCAACATTTTTCTAGAAACTGACAAGGCGCAATGTTTTAGTCCATTACAAATTGTAAGGTACATTAAAGTTTAGTAGTAGGTCAATCCAATTACGTAATATTAAAATTACTTCCGGAAAGACCGGAAATCGCCATTCATCTTCTTATTTTAAATGGAACACCCTGTATATTATTGCATTTTTGGATTATACAATCGATTCTGCGTTAATCTGTATTGGATTATCCTATACCTATCTTCAACTGTTTTTGAGATATTATGATTTTTTTGAAAAATTTGCGCTTTGCGGAGGGATGTTTAATAGCCCACCTTTTGCTCTTCTTTGAACGCAAAACATTCATACTTTACAAACACGAAGTAAAACCATAAGGGTTCACAAAATGTATTTGCAAACCTATCATAGATTATACAGGCCGTTCAAAATTAGTAGTTAAAAAACTTTAAACACCAAAAAGTCATTTTTTTCAAATCGAGCACCCGGTATATTTTTATAGTTTCAGTGAACCTTCTGCATATTCTTGTTATAATTTGATTACATTGTCCATGAAGAGTAAATAGTTTCCTTTGAATAGCGATTTCCTTCCATTTCGAAATGCACAAATCTATTATTATTAATACACAAATTATTTATTAATTATCAAATTTGACAATGACATTTCATTGCTATCTACGATAAATCTGCCAAAATCCCAATTTTTATAGAAACTTCATGTTATCTTCGGAACCTTACTATTTAGGTATAGGAATATGATACATCATTTGAAAGGGTTTTTAATTGTCTTTCAAGTTGTTTGATAATATACAGGGTGTTCCATTAAAAAAAATTGACTTTTCACCATTTTTGTACCTAGCGGCAAAATCATTAATTTGAAGCGGCCCTGTATAATGCAAAACAAACTTCTCCTTACCAAACTAATACGCAGGACCTTGGTATGCTATAACCAAAATTTCAAGTTTATACGAATCCCAATACCTAAGTAACAAGCATTACATTGGAGCTATGTTTTGAATAAAAAATAGGGAAAATAATTAATAACTCAAAAACCGTTGGAGATAGGTATAGGAACCTATTAGGCAAAAAGGCTCAAAAAGTAATTACGAATCGAAAAATGCTAACATATACAGGGTGTCCCATTTGAAATAACAAAGTTGACACTACTTTTTGGTATAAGCGGCAACACTGCATCGCTGAAAATATTTTAGATCGTTAGATCAGGAGCAACTACTGATGTATCCAAATTTTCAGAATAATCCAACGTGCCGTTTTCCGTAAACGTCTAACGTACCATCGACCGTGAGACACCCTGTATATTTTAAGGGGAGGTTGTAAGGCTTTAATTTCTTCTGTATGATTTGCATAATATGTTGTATCGTACCTATGGGATGTTGAAGTGGGATGTATTTAATTGTTGAAACATGGCTTTAAATTCTTCTAGGAATTTCTGTATAAGGTAGTTGGTATTGCTTGTTTCTTCTAAATTACTCGATAGAAGGCAATGCTTTAATTTTGTACAACCGCTTGGGCGATACCTAATTATAACACTGAACAGTATTTCGTTCCTCCCAAAAATGAACTTATTTCTTTTGTAAGGCGATGAAATTGTTCTACAGTAGCCTTCTCTCCTTTGTTTCCGAACTTCATCAGGTCGTTACTTTTTAGAATAGGTCCGAGCATCTCTTGTAGCAGCATTTCCAAAAGCTTTGACATAATCGGCAGTGGATTCATAAGATTTAGGTTTGTCAAGGGGTTTGTATGGCTTATGTATTCCTATGTATGCATCTGGGAGATTTTTTGCGCTAAGATCTTTCTGTTTTATTTTTTGAACTGAGCGTGTGGTAATCTTACGCAAATGTGGATTCAGTCAGTTGGTATGGTTCACATAGAAATCGTCCAATTTCAAACTCGTCGTAGATTCCTGCCGGTGTATGGGGTCGAAAAACATTTGCTAGGGGATTAACTAACAGTTCGGGTTTGTTTTTATTGTTTCTCGCCCGGGTTTCCATTTGGTGTAGGTACGTAGGGTGGGATTGGATAGTTGTGGTCGTTTTATATACGTTGGTGGTATTCAGAATATCTTGCAGAATGTAGCGGAAAACGTTCAGTTACAATATGACAATAACGTGCGGATGATATCAAAAATTCATATAGGAAATTACAAAACAAATGCGCGTACTTATATGATTGAATAATATGGTAAGTGTACGAACAACGATAACAAAAATAATTTAATTAAGCGTTTATTTTAAGTACAGTATTATGAATGAACAAGAAACATTCTATTATTTTAAACTTTCATTGTCGGAGGTAGATAATAGTTTGATACTATGTAAAATTTGTGCAATAACCTAGTACGTTTTGTTTCGATTCCGATAAGCAACGTTTACTATATCAGGAGTATCGTATTAAGAACCAGTGTGATATTTTGGTACAGTTACAGAAACATAAAAATGTTACATGCGTAATTACGTGAGCATACTTACTCTCTGCATTTTAATAAAAACATAGCCAGCAGCGCACCGAGTAAAAGAACTCCAATTGAAGATGCAACTAGGACTAAAAGCCATGTGTCATCTATGCTTGACACAGACCATGCAGTCTCCAAATCTAAAACAAATTTAATTAATCGCTGAGTCTTCAGTTCACTCTTAATAATTATTTTTATTACTACAAACTATTAGGGTACAATTACTATACAGCACGTTTTTTGTAAATTTGTAGATGATTGTATTAGAACTATTTCTAGCATGTGAATTGTTTGTTCGAAAAGCTATCATGATGACCGGTGGCACGGAATTGACTCAATTTTGTGCATCGATGATTTGATTGAATTAGCTAAAAGTAATACAGTTTTTAGATGAAAATTGTTAATGAGTTGGAAGAAACTGGAGTAGTCTTTAAGTATATATAAATACAAATACTTCACATTCGTGCCACATTAGTTGACTTTAATTAAAAAATTTGGCAAAGGGCTGATTCTATAATCTAAATTACAAAGTTAAGACGTCTACATTTTCTTATTCTTAACCCAATATCCCCCCCGAATTCTACATACTTTTTGCTACCATTTCCAACTAGCACCGTGCTGTTATCAATTTTTTTCTTTTTTGGCGGTTTTTGAACCTAACTGCACTGGTCTATATAGAGTTTGCTATATTATAAATTTGTTAGCAATTCAATTACCCATTTTGGGTAATTATCATTGTCATTATCATTGTCATAATTTGTTAGCAATTCAATTACCCATTTTGGGTAATTATCATTGTCATTATCATTTCAATAAACTGAACGTTATAAAATAATGGCTACATAGACAGCGATCCTAAACGGACTATAATGGGAAAACCAATGACACTAACGTAAAACTTTTCATTCCAGGGATTGATACAAGGCCACCTGATTGATACCAAATATATAGGTACTGCGTCCATGTTTCATTAAGAATCTATTATTGCACTAAGGAAGCGCAGTGATATTGATTACAATTACATAATTTCTTCCTTGGTCAACTATAATTTATTAATTTTTCTGTACCTATGCAATTCTGATAAAAACGTAACAACAATTCTGTTTGATATTTGCGGTACACGTTCTTGATTAAGATTAAGCGAATTGTAAATATTTATTTACGATAACCATACTAAGCGCATTTATTTTATCATTTAATTTACAATAAAATAAGTATGACGTCCAACTACTTCATTATTAACTTAATTATCATTCTTAATTAGGCAAATCGCGTGTCAAGTTACAAAGTTGTGTTTTTTCCATTTGTAATTTCAAATAACAACTAACCGAATATCTGAAGGTCCCAAGTTACTGATAGTAGGATGGCTAAGATCTATATAAAAACGACGTCATTTAACCATTACACATTTTAGAAAAAAATGTTAGAACAAAATTTGTAGATAATTAAAGGCCAATTTTTAAACTTCACAGGCATGAGGGAAACTTTCAAAACAACAAAAGCTTGATAAACCAAAACTTAAAACGAGAAAATGTTCACAAAAAAAATTTAGTTTTGAGGACTGGAAGTGTTCAAGCTGCTTGGGTTTTGCGAAATTCGCATATTTCTTATTGCCTTGATATTTAAGAAAACTTTCCATATATTTCGAAGATAGGTTTAAGGAAATTCGTCAAAGACTTAAAAAGTTAATTAATAACACTTATGTAGAGTATATTAAGAATGTTGAAGATTCTATTAACTTAGATATTAATAATTTTTGGAGATATATGAAAAATTTGAAATCTAAAACTAAGTTGCTAGATGAAATGTGTTATAATGGTGGCAATTTTCACGGAAGTGAAATTCCTGGGGTGTTTGCTAAATACTTCAGCTCTGTACACAGTAGTGAAAAATCGAAATATAATATCAGCGATTTAACAAGCAATATATTTTTGAATGAAAATTGCAATAACAATAGTTTTCATTTTGGTAAAATAGTAACTGCAGATGTCCTAGAAGGTTTTGATGATTTGAAAAATAAAAATAGTAGCGGCCCTGATGGGATACCAACTTTTATTTTTAAACAGTTAAAGTACGTCTTAGCTGATCAATTATGTTATATTTTTAACTTATCTTTGCAAAATGGCTGCTTTCCCAGTGCCTGGAAGATGGCTAAACTGACCCCGATCTTTAAGTCGGGGATGGAAAGTGATGTTTCAAATTATAGGCCGGTGTCAATTCTTAACAGTCCTGCCAAAGTCTTTGAGAATGTTGTGTACAAGTTGCTATTAAGTAGTGTGGCTAATTTAATTAGTCCATATCAACATGGGTTTTTAAAAGGTAGATCCACAGAAACCAATCTTCTCTGCTTTTCGAGTTATGTAAATAAGGTTCTTGATGTTGGTGGCAGAGTAGATGTGGTATACACGGATCTTTCTAAAGCATTTGATCAGGTAAATCATGACTTATTGTTACAAAAATTATATTTAATGGGTGCTTCAAATTTGACTATACATTTTTTCATTTCATACTTATGTAACCGCTCCTGTATTGTTCGTTTTATGAATTTTGAATCTTTACCTTTTTGCCCGTTGTCGGGGGTACCTCAAGGATCAAAACTGGGGCCATTACTTTGGTTAATCTTTATTAATGATTTACCAAATTTTTTGAGATATGTATTATGTTTGATATATGCGGATGATGTTAAGTTGTATAGAGCTATAAATTCTTTTTATGATACAGTATGTTTGCAAAAGGATATAGATAAACTGTCTTTCTGGTGCAACACCAATAAGCTTAATATAAATATAAATAAATGCAGTGTTATGGTCATAACTAGGCAGAGGCCTATACAACAACCACACTACATGTTAAATAATAGATCATTAAAAATAGTGTCTTGTGTTAAAGACTTAGGTGTACTCTTTAATAGCAAATTCTCCTTCAGAGATCATGTTGATGTTATTGTAAGATCGTCCTATAAAACAATAGGACTGATAATGAGAAGTACACGAGATTTTAAGAACGTAAAAGCGATAAAAATTCTCTACTGTGCATTAGTGAGGAGTAAGCTAGAGTACTGCTCTAACGTGTGGTTACCGGCAACACAAAAAGAATGTAAGAAACTTGAAGTAGTGCAAAATTATTTTTTAAGGTACCTGTATTTTAAGATAAAAAAAATTGGTTGCCCAAGAGAAACTCATTCTTGTGTCCTAAGAGATGTGACAGGAATGACTAGTCTTTCCTTAAGAAGGGATGGATTTGTACTAGTATTTCTATATAAACTTGTTAATAACATCATAGATTGCACACCACTCCTTGACATGATACAAATTAGAGTGCCAAGTTTAAGTAATGTACGACTTCATTCATTTTTTTATGTTTCGAAGTTTAATACTACAAAATATCAATGTTTTGTTTTCAATTATGGGTTCTGCTTATTTAATAAGTTATATAAAAATAATGTTTCGTTAGATATTTTTTTACAAAATCAAACACAATTTAAAAAAATCTGTTATGAAATTCTTGTGGTTAATAATTGAGCTTTTTTGTTTTGTTATGGGTAATAGATGTATAAGAATAGTTAATTTTCGATGTAGACCGTCTTGGGAATTTTTCCCGTGGTCTAATAAATGTAACTTGTTGTAATTTTTATATATGTATATTATATCATTAAATAAATAAATAAAAAATAAATATGTGGTTGGCTGTAATATGTAAATCAAGATTTAGTGAACAATAATCAAGAATAGGATATTTAATATTGTATATCTAATTCCGTTAATAAAAGTGACAGTTTACGTCGTTTTTTGACATTACGTAAAGTCACCTTTTTCACAACTGTCTTATCACAGTTACGTAAAGTAGTTATGTAATAATATTATACAACTAGCGGTTTGAAACAATAATTATAATTGGTTAATTGTATGTTTGCTTTCCATAGCAACCATGAAATGAAGACTACTTGAATTCAGATTAATGTTCTGATTAAAAAATCAAAAAATAAACAAAATTACGGAATTAGATAAAGTTTTAACACGTTATGAAAAAGTCGAATTTTATTTGACTTATGTAATTGGCAAAATTCGCTCGCTTGGCTCGCTCGATTTGGCAAATATCGGTATACAAAAGTACATTTACCACAACCAAGTTGAAGGGCGGTTTTATACGCAATCCAAAAAAGACACATTCCTCCACAAATAGTGAGCAAGACTATATCCTGGCTAAGAGACGAATAGGGCGGCTAATTGAAAATGGTTTTGCTGTATCAAACTCTCATGCCTCAATCATTTAAGATCACCTCCGCCTAGTGCACCCTTCGTAGTTAACCGTTGTGTAACACTCGAGGAGTAAATGTGACAGGCGAATCTGATGAAGAGATGGATAAACAACCAACATAATCACATAGTAGATGGTATAAAATTTATAAATAAGAAAACGAATCGATTAGTTTTAGCATATTCACGAATTCCATTCTTTCGATTTTCATCTACTATGTGATATGTTGGTTGTTTAAGTCACGGTATCCAAGGGACATTACATTTGCCAAAGACTGTACCTATTGGAGCATTCGAGACAATTAGAGTACGTTCATTTTGTAAAGAACAGCGAGATGCGCGCGGGATAAATTTTTGAAGTGCCTTAACACAATTATACGTTAATAGACAGTTAAAGCAACTAGAAAAACGTGCAGTAAACCCTTCAGAATGTGTAGTTGTTTTAAGCCTCGACTCTCACTTACCTTAAAATATTGTGTTTAGGTGCTTTGAACATTTATCCCGCGCGTATCTCGCTGTTCTTTAGAAAATGAACGAGCTCTACATTGCATTTCTTTGTATCCATCAGAGTATTTTTCCACAATAGCAAATTAAATATTTGTATCCGAGAAAGCACATTATCAATACCACGTAAAAGTATATTAGCAGGGAAAAGTTTCTATCTCACGCTTAATGAGAGAACAATCAGTTCTAGCCCTACGGCAATAAGAAAAACTTTGTTACGAGAAGCCTTGGTTTATGAATTTATTAAACCACATTTATCATTTCTAAATGCTGAAAATACAGAATAACCACCAATATTGCACGATATGACATTAACCGAGTTCTTGTAAGCCTAAAATCACCAAAAATTAATTCTTCCCATTGTAGAATGAATTATAAGAATTCACATCTTTCATTATATCTACTATTTTCATTTATTAAATCAAACTATTTTGTATTTTGTATTGTAGACATTTATTGTAGCACACAAAAGTCGTTTCATTTATTAATGAAATGAATTACAGTTTAACTAGTGACAGGATGGCATTGGTTTTTATTTTAGTGAAGAGGAGATTGTTTATGTACTTTCTTTAGAGTGAGTTGCATACCTGGATATAGTGATTCTTTGCCATACAGAGCCCATATAATTAGTATTATAGTTTGTTATTACCAAACTAAATGTATTAAGAATGTTTCACTTATGTAGCACTCATAGTTAAAAAAATAAAGATTAAAAAATGTTAACTTAAAAGGGACTTAACTGTAAAAGCTATTTGAATGTATTATGTATTGTTCCAGAAGATCGGGTAGTTCGATGTTTGGAGCAAAAACAAATTGCGAAAGGACAGTAATGAGATGCACTCCTCTTGGACGGGGCAAATAAAAAATTATGCTCTAAATGAAGCAAAAAAATATTGTGCAACAAAAGGATTCTACCTATTTCGTAAATTTACCTTTTCGTGGTAATTCAACGTATTCTCCTCCGATTCCTGTTCCAACATTTCCTTGGACGTGATTAACCCAAGCTTCACAAACTTGAGTTGACGAACACGGTGTAGTGTTTAGTAATAAATCGGGAAGGGCCGGTTGAAGAAATGATGGTGCCGGAGGAGGCGGAATAAATAGTATACTGTCGGGCGGTGGACCTGCATCCCAACATTCTCCAAAACAACCCATTTATTCTTTGAGTCCTAAAAGTAAATTACATGTTAAAATGCGATAATACTGTTCCTGTATCGTTTCATTAGAAGTACCATGCAGTGGAATTGATAAGTTCTATCCTTTGTTGGGCGACTAAATGTGGTTATAGTTCCACCAGTGACTATTTCAATACATGATTGCAGTTCATACACGAGCTCCCATATAAATCAAATAAAATTGATCAATTGAAGTTGTAACGTGTAAGGTATTCATTTCTTTGTAATAGCAGTATATTACGTAATGATCCGTACAAGAGATTTGAAAAATTAGATCTGTTATGTAAAATTAATGCCCGTTTGAGCACTATGGCGTCTAGTAAGTCTAAAGCTATTGAACGAAAAATCAACCTTTCACCCACTCTTGTAAGGGTTGTGCAAGAAACAACATTTTCAATACCTACTTTTATTGTTAATACTAATTTTATTTAGTAGTTTTCATTTATATATAGGGTGTTTTTTTGGGAGCTTTAGTTAGACGTTTCTGGGAAAGTTTTATAGGTAGATTTTTGAAAATTTGTACTTAGGGGTTACTCAAAAAGCCGAATCGATGTAAAATATTTTCAAAATGGCAGCACTTCCGGAAATGCCGGAAGTAGCTACCAACTTCGTTATTTTAAATAGCAACCCCTATTTTTTATTGCATTTTTGGATTCTACGTGAAATTTCATAAATCTTGATATCAACATGTCAATATCTACAAGTTATTGTTTTTTAAGTTATTTCCATTTATTTAAAAAAAATGGCGGATGCAGACGGTACTTTAAGAATTCATTACTTGAAAACAGTTGTAGCTATGGCAACCGAGTTTTCACCAGCGCATAGAGGAAGAAAAGGGCTTTCATGTGGTGTACTTAAAAAAAAGTTATGTTGCGTATGACGTCACCTATGAGGCTCCAAATTTAAGAAAATTCCAAGACTGAAAACTCGGTTTTTTTAAATGAAATGACCATTTTCTTACTATTTCAGTTTATACAGAATCAAAATGGGCATATTTTGGTATTACATGTTCCTATCCCTATCTTTAATAGTTTCTGACTTATTCTCATTTCATTGCAATGATACCATTCTTTTCGGATTTTTTAGTAGTTGGCCATGAATGTATGACCTTATGGCAAACGAATTTTGAACAAATCAAGTGATACTAAACCGTCACCTGTTATTGGTTAACATAAGTTTTTCATTAATGGAAAAAAATGGCGCGCAATGGTTTTACATATTAAGAGTTTTGGAATCTAATTGTTATTTATGGTGAAATGGACAGAATCGCGTCACATGCTTGTCATACATTCATTGAGAGATATCCAGAAAGACTGCGTCCTAGTGAACGTACCATCCGAACACTGGAATGAAATTGTTTGAATTTTGGAAGCTTTGTACCACCTTACCTACAGTAAGAGTTTTACGAATAGCTAATGTTAAGGAACCAGGAATATTTTTTGGGGAACATTACTTGGTCAGACGAGGCCAAATTTAGTAAAATATTGTTGTTCCTGCAACAGAAGAGCTGCCTCTGCAAGAATATGCTTAATACTGAATCACAAGTCATGCAGTACTCCACACGAGAACATTTACGAAAAAGAGTTTGTGTTTGGAACATGAAGGCGCTCATTTTGAGCATGTGTTGAAGAAGACAAGGTTTTAAATTGATTTGAAACTAACAGGTGACGGATTGATTGGTTTAAAATTCGTTTGCCATAAGGTCATGGCCAAACTACTAAAAAAAAACCGAAAAAAATGGTATCATTCCAATGAAATGAGAATAAGTCAGAAACTATTAAAGATAGGGATAGGAACATGTAATACCAAAATATGCCCATTTTGATTCTCTATCAAATGCAATGTAAGAAAATGGTCATTTCATTTAAAAAAACGGAGTTTTCAGTCTTTGAATTTTCTTAAATTTGGAGCCTCATAGGTGACGTCCTACGCAACATAACTTTTTTTTAAGTACACCAAATGAAAGCCCTTTTCTTCCTCTATGCGCTTGTGAAAACTAGGTTGCCATAGCTACAACCGTTTTCAAGTAATGAATCCTTAAAGTACCGTCTGCATCCGCCATTTTTTTTAAATAAATGAAAATAACTTAAAAACCATAACTTGTAGATATTGACATATTGATATCAAAATTTATTAAAGTTCACGTAGAATCCAAAAATGCAATAAAAAATAGGGGTTGCTATTTAAAATAACGAAGTTGGTAGCTACTTCCGGCATTTCCGGAAGTGCTGCCATTTTGAAAATATTTTACATCGATTAGGCTTTTTGAGTAACCTCTAAGTGCAAATTTTCCAAAATCTACCTATAAAACTTTCCCAGAAACGTCTAACTAAAGCTCCCAAAAAAACACCCTGTATAATCCAACCCTCTTCTACCGTTAAGTGTCGAGGTCTTAGTTTCCATTTCTGTTTACTCTCATCTTCCATTTATTACGTTTCTCCATTTTTTCCTATCTTTTGATATATTTTCTGCTTCTTTCCACGCCAGTTTTCATTTAATTTTACTTTAAAATGTTTGAATGCCCGCCATTTTGAAAATTGATAATTTTGAAATAAAAATAATTTTGTAAATTGTAGACTTCTGAAAAATGAGACATGACAAATTTCATAAAAATAGGTTGAAGCGTTTTTGAAATAATAATTATTTTCAAGAAAATACAAAATGGCTGATTACGGCTACACTAAGTCGAAATCATAAAAATGTTGCTGAACATTTTAGACTTATTTTCATATGTAGAATCTGGATATACATCTACATCTACACCTTTTAGTAACGCCCTGTAGATCAATAAATACACCGAAAAGTTCAATAACTGGTATTAACGTGAAAGCAGAGGAAGTGAAATCATTTGAGGTAGTGTGATTTTAGTCATCAAAAGTAAATGGTGTAAATTTAAATTTTCTGTTATGAGGTTATCATAAGTATAGAGAGAATAGTATATTCTGTTCTTATCATAAACGGATCGAATTCGTGTGGTATGGTACGAGGTTATTGTTTACTTGATATCTTAAAAACAAAATGTTAAATTTTGAGAAAAGTGATAATAGGAAAGTTATTCAGCATCGCTTGGTTGCGAAGTCATTGAAAATAGTGACAAAATATTTTCAGAAAAAGGTTTGTGGCCGATAGATAACTATGTGAATATGAAAAATGTGTTAGGGGAAGATGCGCCTTCATATCAATTAGTAAAAGAAGTAGAAGAACAACATATCAGCATGTGATTATTGTGAAGGGTTCTGGAAGGCCAAACAGTTAATGTGTAAAGGTAACTTGCATGCCAACAGGAATTGGAAATAATCTAAGCAATTATTTAAGCCTTCATAAGATGCCTGCCTGCGAGCCTTAGGGTTATTTAGACGAAACTCAATTGAATTTGTTCGCCGGTTTGTGACTCTTGATCACGGACGTATAAAAAACAAATGGACTGCTAATTATGTTGAAATAATTGTCCCCTGCCTGGGCGCCGCCATACTGTGCTCAATCACAGAATAAGTAAGGGGACCTTATTCTGTGGCTCAATTTTGTATTGGTGTATTTCTAAAGGAGTAATCCACAGACCCACAAACTACTAACAAAAAAGTGATTTGTGCACAGACCATTAAAAATATTAGTGGTCTGTGGAGTAATCTTTGATTATATATATAATCAAAGCGAGTAATGAACCCTGAAAATTTAGCGGTTATATTTGAAAGTTGCAATTTATAATTTGTCATTTCATTATTTCTGAATTTCAATTCTGTAACTATATTTTCATCATCACTTGCTTGGTATCAACGACGATTCTGCTGTTGAAAGTATTTGTAAAATTTCTTCTGGAACGTGGTTTTCGATGTACTCCAAAATGGCATAATTATGTGTAACCATTTAACCAACAAAACTTGTTTATTTACACACGACACATAGCAACAATCGTTTCCAACGAAACATCACGCTCTATTCATACTATGTATATAAAAAATGTCAAATATGAAAGCAACGAAAGGTAAGATATAAAACATTGAGGTTAAGTCAAAGACTTTGAAGTTTGGACCACTTTCGATTTGACGTTAGAAATTGCCAACTAAAATCGATCTCTACAAGAAAATAACTAACTAAGAGCACAGTATGGCGGCTCCCATGGTGGGGACAAATAAATGTTGCCGGTACGTACCAATTAGCAGTCCATTTGTTTTTTATACGTCCGTGCTCTTGATGAAGCCTGGCGCCGTCTTTTCCACCAAAACTTGAAATTTTAAAGCATGGTGTAGCGACATGATGTGAAGCATTTAGTCCGAAGGATTATGACAAATTGTCACAAGGAAGCCTTTTTTATCGTGGCAATACTCACGTCCATTAAAACTTTGTTTAGGCCGCAATCAACGGGTTTGAACGTATGGAACATCCAGCCTACTCACCAGACTTAGCGCGGCAGCCTTATAATTTACTTGCCTTACAAGATGTTCTTAATATAATAATAATATTACTCAATTAATTATGTGTGATTATGGGCATTTATTAATTTAAGCCGATTATTTGTAACTTCTTTTCCCGTAAGTATCTACTAATCTACTTTACTTTTAAGCAATAATAAATTTCAGCTTATCGGCATGCTATTTTATTCATTTCACCTTAATTAATTTTGTTTATATTATTGTAAGAAAATTTATCCATCCTTTTATTTAGCCTAGGGGTGACGAAAGTCGAAACTAGTCCCATAATCCAATAAATTTACAATCGAATTATAAGGGGGAGGTTTTGTGTTTTCTCTAATACTTTAATTCTGTTTTTATCATCTAAATGAAATTAAAAAATAGGGTTTTAATCAATAATACCAAAATGATTTCTTCAATCGAACATTGGAAATCCGACGAAGTAAAGAGCTAGAGAATTGTTTAATATACATATATAGCATTTTGTACTCATGTTTATAAGCAAAATGTATACAATGTGGGCAAAACCAATGTTTGAGTAGTATAATGATTTTGGATTAGCACTCCAGAACGAAGATTTTGCCATGTTTAGGAGTAGCCGACAGGGAAATAATTATGCGTATTATGAATGTTTGCACTTGTTCATATAATTCTTTGTCTAAAAAAGTGAAAAACGAACCACTAGTGTAAGCTGATTTAATTCTGGAACGTAGGTAAATGAAATCTAATTTTTTTAATAGATAGTCATATTACGACTTTTATACGTGCTTACTTTTTAAAAGGCAACACTTAAATAAAGGATACGCAAAGTTCAAATGGTTCATAAATTAAATTAATAATAATAATGTACGAAAATACTTTGACGGTGAGCGAATATTTGATGAAACAGTATTATTACACTGTAGATTGGCATTCTAAAAAACGTTAACTTGTTTTACCTTTTACGGTAACAGCAAATTTCTTAAAATGGAAGGGATAATATTTTTATCGCATTCAATCACGTTTGCTATTTGTTGCATTCAGTATCAGATCTAATTAATTACACTCATGCTGTTTGATCAACTACTAATTATTGCATTCATATTCAGTTCAGGGTGTATTTTTTTAAGCGATTCGACAAGTTACAAAATGCCCTAAGAGCGCATTATTCAAAGCATGCAACTGGCTATTGAGGACAATATGACGTACCTTTTTCCTTTTTTTCTGTTCCAGCTTAATAATATTTAAACACAAAACGTCTAGCAAATTTGAAGGGTGTATTAGTACATAGTATCATTACAATCGATTTCAAGCAGGTGCACGCATGCGTCACATACCAACCCCTTATTGATCTTCCCCATGTTCGCTGTCATTCAAAGTGACATTTTTGGCATTTGCTTTAATGCAAAAGTAAATTACTACTTGACATACACACACACACTCAGATATTACTTTTGTAATCCAGAACATGTACATACACGAAAAAACATAAAGATAAATGCCAATGCCTGTTTTGCATTAACTTTTACGGAGGTCATATAAAGTTATAATTGACGTTTACGCTTGTATGTAGTTATGAAGGATTTAGTATGAAATATAGCGACGGAATTGAACTATTCGCCTGAGAATTACCACAGAAAGTGCAAAACGTGATATGACAATAGCTTTAGGAACTTGCTCTTGAAAACATAATAATATAACATTTTATTACTTACAGGTCACCTGTATACCTATATAATTATTTTCCTATATGTATTATTATTATTATTATTATTTCTGGGGGTGGTCCCAATAGGTTCCCGCACTGCGACCTTTTGGTCTATTGTGCTCCCCGGTGTTGTCTACCCTTCAAGAATACCTGTATCTTTCACAAAGTCCAGGATTTTAGTAGTATAAGTATGTATATGTATGCAATGTACAGTAATCACTAATCAGTAGCAACATTAAGTAACAGTAAAGGCAATGGAAGAAAGGGTTATGCTTTACAAAGTAGAGGTTGTTAAGTGAACAATAGTGTAAATTACATTATATTATGGTTGAACCGTTGAGTGATCACTCAACGGTTGAACCTAGAATTTAGAGCAGTAATTTTTAAAGATTCAGTCTACATGTAAGGTGTTAGAGGAAATAGACAGTGAAGTGAACTTAGTTGCAACGCGTTCTTTAGATATGTATTGTATAACCATTAACCACTTCTTTATCTTCCAAAAATATAGCTTATACTATCTTATACATACTAGGTACCTTACTTATACCGTCAATGTTATTGAAGTAAACCTATACTGCACAAGTAGATTTAAGAGCTATATGAACAATTTTTGTAATCATCTAGAGTTCTAGACAAAAAAAGTCTATCTATAATTTTATTTTGTCACTAATAGAGCTTGCAGTGTAGGGGAGAAATAATTGACAAACCTTTTTTTTGCACAGGCGAACTTTAGTTTTCTTAGGATTACTTAAAATTTGACCTGCTTCTGTAATAGTTGTTAGTGTTTTGAAATCTTTTTCAAATCATAGAGAAAGAAACACCTTTAGACCATTAATTAAATCGAATCCTGGGAAGTTTTATCCTGCAGTTAGTCGTAATGATGATGGCAGGAAGCTTCTTTTTCTCTAATTAGTCAAGTTATTCCTCGCAGGGTAATCGATTAATTGATGAACAAAGAAATTGCTACAAAAATTTGTCTTTATGAAAATTGGAGGATTAGATACGACATTTTGTATAATGTAAATAAACTTTTTAATATGAATTTCACAATTTCCTCTCTTGTATCATGCTAAATTAGGTACTCAAATTGGTACAATATCTTATTGTAATTGGTGCCTGGGTGTATTGGTCGTCATTGTTAATTTTAGAAAGCAATAAATACGAAACATCATTAAAACAGTAGCGGTCCTTGACATTTTTATATGAAATTCCTGGATTTGTATTTCAAAATATTAAGCGATAATATATACAATTATGCCCCAATTATTTATACTCATCAATCAACTTGGAGTTCGAGGTCAAAATATACACAAATAACTATCTTCCGTAAATAATTTTGGAATTGGAAATTGTGATATTATTACTTATCTATCATGATTAAGTACAATCTGCGTCTCAAGGGACTATGTAATTAATTTTAATACTAGCGGCAAACTGCGGTAACAAAACGAAGCTGTTTTGATAACAAAAACTTGAAGAGTTTTTGGTTTTGTGTTGGCAAAGAATTATAATAATCCGTTATATAGTTTGCTTATAATTATATATTTTAATGTTTCGCGCAATTATGAAAGACGGGGTATAAACATTCAAAGTTTTTACTTTTTACCAACAAAATACTGTGCTTACGTTTATTGAAATAAAACATAAAGATACCACGGAAATTAAACATCTACAAATAAAAAATACTACACACTCTGTACCCATTTTTTAAGAAACATATAATAAATAGTAAATCATTAATACAAATGTGCGTATATAGTGTATATACTTACAAGTATGTCCATGTAATGGGTGCAACATTACAATTGCAAAAAATAAAAGTAAATCTTTGTGACTTTTATTGTCGCAAATTCTTTTATAAGATCTAAACTAATAGAAGCTATTATCCGGGGGCACGGTAGTGCCTCCGCCAAGACGAGCCAAGCGAAGCGCAAGGGCACTACCTACTTTATCTCGAAGCGCTTCGTCGTTTTTTTGAACCCTCATAACTTGGGTTTGGATTATACCAGATAAACAAAATTCTCGGGATATGATGTCAATAGTGGAGACTTATTAAACATATAAAGTTTCAATTCCCTAGCTCTTATACGTTAGATTTTATTGATACTTATCTAAAAAAACCCGATTTTGTCACTGACTCACTCACTGATGATCATCAAAATTCTTAGGGTACTTCCTGAAGTCCTAGAAAGCTGAAATTGTGTATGTAAGCTAGTGTAAGTGCATAAACAACAAAACATTCTAAAACTTGGAACTTTAACCCCCCAACTCCTTAAACTAGGAGATGGAAGTTTGTATGAAACTTTCGCAAATTTTGATGCTAGAGATCTGAAAATTGATATGATGTGCACGAAATACACCTCTAAAAAATAAAAATAAATAAATAAATATTGTCATAGTTAAGCAACTTACAAAAAGAAGTGAAATCCCACCAAAAACATTTTCATGTAAAATGTTGCCAAGACGACACTATGTGGCTCGCACAGTCAAAAAGTTATGAGATCTCATGTAAAGCCAAGCTTCTAACTCTATACGCCCTAACTCTACAAGCTCGAACTTCACAAGCTCTACACCTTAGTCAAAATATGTGGCTTGACCATTTTGTCACTACAAGAACTATTGGATAACAGAAAAGTAATGAACAGTGAATAAATTTTTCACTTTTCCACATAGTCTTGCTTTAGCAACATTTTACAGGAAAATGTTTTTGGTGGGATATTATTATCTATGACAATTGGACAATATTACTGAAATGTTCAAGATTTCCTTTAAGAGACGATAATATTTGATCTAGAACATTGGAAAACACTTTAATTTTGAATAGTTACTGAGATTTTCCGGAAAAACTATTGTAATTATGAAGAAGTTGTTGATTTTTGCAAGTAGGATGCTGTCAGCGAATATCGCAAGTGATATGACAGTTAATTTAGATGGTAGTGTGATAATCTACATTGTTACTGTTGCACATTTTTGCTCGATACTAAAATGAATTAATCAATATGGTTTACTGTACAAGGGCGTCGCCAGAAAATTTTCCCGGGAGGGGGGGGGGAAGCACTATTGGGAGTTCGTGGCTCTGGCGTTTTTTCAAGATTTCGTACAAAATTTATTTTTATTTTTAATAACTTGGCCTTTTTTCTTTTTCCCAGGGGGCGATGCCCCCCCCCCCCCTGGCGGTGCCCTTGTTACTGTATTGGTGAAGCCGATCGAAATGTTTTGTTAGCCAGTAGAATATATGTACTATCAAAAATCTCCCGATGCGAGAGTACCACGAGTCATTTCTTTTCAAAACTTAGAAACCGATTTGAAGAATCTGGCAGCATTAAATATGGAAAGAAGGAGATATTGGGAGGGAGGATTGATGAAGGAGCTCAAGTGGATGTTTTACTCGTGTTGCAAGAAATCTAAATTAACTATATATCACTTGCGATATTCGCTGACAGTAGTCTACTTGCAAAAATCAACAACTTCTTCATAATTACAATAGTTTTTCCGGAAAATCTCAGTAACTATTCAGAATTGACCATACAAATTGCATATCAGTGGAAAGCTTATAAAAAACTTAATCGACTCGTGAACAGAAATACAGGGTGTTCCATTTATAAAAAAAGAGTTATTCGACTTTTTGCGTTTCAGCACACCCTGTATAGTGTGTGCATAGATGGACCAAAAGTCAAATATATGAGTCTTTTTCCGAACAAAACGTTGAATAACGCCGAAACGGAGAGAGCTAGACCCATAGTGACCTATACAAAATGCCATTATTTTTTCATGTAAAAACTAATAATGTAGAAATATACAGGGTGTCCCATATAAAAAAACATAACTTTGGTTTGCCACCCTGTATAGGAACATTCTGTATATAATCAAAATATTTTTATAATGTGCAGTATAATTGTGCTTACTTGGCGGTGAAAACCGCATGTCGATATCTTGAATAGCAAAAAAGTTATGGACCAATCACACAGCCCTGGGTCACTCTGTATATTTTTTAATTACCTAACTACCTAATTAAATCAAATACTTAACTCATTTTGAATTTTTTGATTTAAAGAATCGCCTGACTAAGTAAATGTTTCACTTCGTCTAAAGAACAATGTTAAAATCGTCTTTCAGTGATTTTCACGTCTTATAAGAAGAGTTGCCGTCGTCAAAGATAAAATATATTATCTAGTATTTAAATCATGTTTTCTTATCGAACTTTCCTAAAGTTGCGTTTCGTCATGGAAGCCGTTCGCCCTTCTCTTCAGTTGACTACCCGTACGTGGTACACACATTGCACGTTGTACTTGGCTGGGCCCCGAATTCTTTACCGATCATTGGAGGATCTTGTTTGATAAAGATTTATGTGTGACTGTTCTTACGCAATGTAGCTTCGTTTGAAAAGATCTTTTGCTTAGAAACATTTTTTTCGATATCGAGTTTATGTAGTTTCTGGTGTAACTTAATACGGTAAAGGTGGTAGATGTTGTAATCTTAAAATTGTGGACGGTGATCTGCTGGACCTGCGATTTCTCTCCAAGAAATAACGATCCCCCCCTTTTGTAATTGTGTCAGTAACAGCGTAACATTAATTGCATAAATCGGCGATAACCAAACTGAAATTATATTTAAATTAAACATCTGTTCATCATATATGTCAAGGCTCTCTTAATATTTACAAATACATATGGCTATAACTTCCTATACGTATATCTTTGGTTGTACCATAGAGAATGTAATATAATATTACATTCTCTATGGTTGTACCAAGTAATTCCTTGAACTCCAGACTTTGTTCGCCATATTTTGTATTTATAGGTATTTTTTTTAAGTGCTAAAGGTATATTAGAATACACCATTGTAGGTGTAGCGATAGGGAATAAGTAAATTTAATGGTTTTTTCGACAATTTTGCTTTATCTCCTTGTCTCCTAGGAACGCACAACATTGCAATTTCTATTTCTAAAACTAAAACATACCTACCTGTTGTTTTAAAAACCACTTTTTGTGATAAAATTTTGGAGCTTCTTTGGAATTCTTTCAACAGAAAGTACTAGTACGTGCGTATCCATCCGTATATCCGTGTGGCACATTTCTGTGGTTTAAAACTAGTTTTTAGGGAACTTATCTGCAGGGATAAGTATGTTTCTAAAAAAGTGTGTTTAGTTTACAAATACCTTAGCCACAACTTATACTTGTTAATTTTTACAAGTAGACAGACATTGTATGTAAACAAATGCCAAAAGCACTTGGTAAGTGTAACGCAGTCACACTGAGCACGCGGGAATCTCATGTAACCATTCATAGGACTTGAACCGGCCTGTGGGATTACATATAACGCTGCCAAAAAGGAGATTCAGGCAATACTCACAAAAGAGCACTGCAGACACTGGACGAAGCAGCGTTCATCTTAACCCTTTCTATCCCGACCATAAAAATGCTACAGTGCCACCAATCCCAAGCTTTTTGAAGTGCCATTGGACCCACTGCCGCATATATACGACACATAATAAAATGCCAAAAGTCGCAAGATAATTGTATATTAATAAACAGAAACACAATATGAACTCTTTTAAACAAACAAAAACGAACTCTTAAACATAATCAAACAGAAAAATAAATATGAACTCAGTACAAACAAACAAAAACGGATTCTTAAACATAATCAAACACAAAAAAAAATATTTTTTTATTCTAAATAATATGTTCTTTTGTATGAAATATTCCGAAACAAGGATGCACACACAGACACAGATATCCCCCACTATACCTTACCACAAACCACGAATTAAAGCAGTGACGAATATATACGGCGTTGGGTCTGAAACGCCGAATTAATCCGTCAGTGGGTTCACAGGCACTAGAAAAGTGTCGTATTAATACGGCAGTGGGGCTAAAGGTTACTAAAATGCAGTTACTGCCGGATATATACGGGAGTGGGATTTAGAGACTTTTCATAGGTGAACGTATATATACGGCAGTGGGCACAGTGGCATTTTTGCTCCTGTCGTATATATCCGGCGTTGGTACAGAAAGGGTGAAAGTTAAGTAGGACGAACATAACACTGGCGACAGGCATGGTCACAGGCCACTGTCGCCTGAACAAACACCTGCACAACTAACCAGCAGCCACTGAAATCTTAAAAAGGTACAAATGTTCTTGAAGGGTAGACAATAGCGGAGAGCACAATAGACCAAAGTGTCGCAATGCAGGAACGAATCGGGACCACACCTACATTAAATAATAATACTTAATTAAAAGAAGATCTCGTTTTTCCATATGCTAAACAGGTATATGATTATTCAAACATTCCGCTGGAAAAATAATTCTGCATTCACAGTAGTCTTATATCATCATTGTCAATTAATTTATGCCCATTAGGTATGTAATGAAGGAGACGTTTGCTAATTCTTCCTTTGCTATTTTATTATTCTTAGTATAGTAAGTTGTGTTTCTGCATAGTTTACTAATGTTATTGGTACTACCAAAGAGAATATACTCTTTGGTACTACCATTAATAAGTGTTTGTCCTAACCTAACTTAGGAAATTATAACTTTCTGTAGTTTAGCCCAGGTTCAAACACGCATCATACGAGCGAAAGCAAATAGAATATTCAACAAATCTTCCCTTTAAGATAGAATTAGGCACATGGACATCCATAAGTGAACGAATTTAGCAATGCCACCATTATACCTACCTGCGAAGTAGAAGACTCTTTTTACTTGGTGTGTGGATAAAGTTAAGTGTATTGTTTAATTTAGTATTTTATCAACAGTAATATCTCTAGTGCACGTAAAATAGTCGATAAAATTTTGACGTTTTCACAAAAATGTTATGAGTGAATTTGCCATAAAGTCGAGACATTTTGGATGGTAAATGCACGAAAAGTATTTCCGTTTAGCAAACCATTTGAGTAAAGGAAACGTCCAAATTTTATCAAGTATTTTACGTGCACGTGGGGTATTCGGCATGATTATTTTTCGAATAGCAATAACAGTAGAATGATCTCCAAAACGCTGCATTTTTAAAAATATCTTCAATCAAATTACGATTTATGCAAACTGTAAACGAAACCTCAAAATTTACTCGCGATTAAATTTTCAATTTTCAATTTTCGTTGACCCGCGGGTAAATTTTGACATATTCGTCTTTTCACACTAAAATATGTATTAGCGTCTGTCATTGAATGAGAACGATGTAATAACCAAATTCTATCGGTTAATATACAGGGTGTCGCAGGTTTCATGATCAGGACTTTGACATTTTGTAGAAAAACACAGTTTAAGGCGGGTTGCTTCTATAAACGTAGTTCCTAAAATTCTTTGTTTCTGAGATACAGGGCGTTAAAGTTTTCTAAAAAATAAAGTTTTTATTTATTTATTTCCAAACTGTGGCAATAATTCAAACCAAAATTGGCACGCAAGATACAAGGACTGAGGGCTACAAGATTGAAGAATATCAATTTTTTTAATCAACCAGTGGCGGAGATATGGGTAATCCGTTCTACTAATGTGATAAATAAAAAGAGTACGGTCCTGAATTAAATATTCGAAATATACTTTTCGATGGAGCATTAAATTCTGAACAAAAAATGTCTCTAGACTTTTTTTAGTTTCTGTTACCGTGCGGCCGCAAAATAGATTTTTGTCATTTATTTCACGAAAAATGTATTTTGGCTTTATACAAAAATTATGGTTGCCATGGATCTTATGCTCTGTCCATGTATCTTGTACGCCAATTTTGGTTTGAATATTTTCAACAGTTCGGAAATAAATAAAGAAAACCTTTATTTTTTAGAAAATTGTGACGCACTCTGTATCTCAGGAACAAAGAATTTTAGGACCTATGTATATAGGAGCAAGCCACCTCAAAATGTGTTTCTCTACAAAATGTCAAAGTCCTGATCATTAAACCTGGGACACCCTGTATATGAGTGAAATAATCACTTATAATTGCACAAGAGGTTTGTATTTTACCGAGTAAATTTGGGCTGTTTGTTGCCTAGCAATTAGACGAGAAAAACTGTCAACCGGTGGAGCATTTTTAGGTTAACAGTTTTTCGAGTCAAATTTGCTAAAGGACTGACAAAAATGACCAAAAGATTCCTACCACGAGTTGTATTCGTCAAGACAATCCAAAGAAAATATAGCAAAAATTGTTTATAATAATTGTGTTAGGTATAAATAATAATTATTGTTAATAAAGTTTATTGTTGAATTTTTTACCTTTATACTCACCTGTATTATCGCTGTAATCATCTGCTCCTTAGTATGGAAAGATTGCCAGTGTAATCAGATCCGAATTGGTTCAAATTCAAAAAATAAACAGTTTCGATTGGTTGTTAAATTTTTAGTTGGATTGTCGCTGTAAAAGTGACAATTGCACTGCGGCTAATGCGATTTTTTATACATGAGTTAAATTGTCCCTAATAATTTTATGCGTGACCGTGACAATGTCTCTTTTCCAGAGCACCCTGTCGAGGATTTTACTTCTCTTTCCTTAACAGATTTTATCGTTTGTCTACTGCCTAGTAATAATCCATTTATTTACCGACCGTGCTATTTAAACATTCAATCGTTCGATTTAACTTAATCAGAAATTTGTTTGCTTTAATAATAATCTACTAAATACACAAAGATCAAACTCTCGGTAAAGATATAGGTAAATTGGGACGCTACATCTATTTCTAAAGTAAACAAAATGCTTTTGTATTCGCATACTAAATCAATAGGTTCTTGATGGAATTATATTTAGATAAATTATTTTATTTAGAATTTCATCAAATATTGTTATGCAAATAATGTTCTTCTACAGTATAGTGCATTGAACTTGATGCGAATTATGCAAGAGGTTATCTCTTACTAGCTACCAAACAAACAAGATTTACTATTGCTGTATAAAAAATGGAGATACATAGTAAAATGACAGTAAAAATTTGGTTTAAAGTGCACATAGAAAATTAACTCATTTCCGGCTATTGGTGATATGATATCTTTCAATAGTAAAAACGTACGGTTGCGTTCATAAATAATATTTTGTTGTAAAATGATCAATATCTATCTCAATCTCATTTTGAACATGTGTTGAAGAAGACAAGGTTTTAAATTGATTTGAAACCAATAACAGGTGACGGATTAATATCACTTGGTTTAAAATTCGGTTGCCATAAGGTCATGGCCAACTACTAAAAAATCCGAAAAAAATGGTATCATTGCAATGAAATGAGAATAAGTCAGAAACTATTAAAGATAGGAATAGGAACTTGTAATACCAAAATATGCCCTTTTTGATTCTCTATCAAATGCAATAGTAAGAAAATGGTCATTTCATTTAAAACAAGTATCAAAAGGGGCAAATTCTCATAGAATTTTAATTTCAACCAACTTCAAAGCTGTAACTAATTATGGCATATACTATATACAATATGTATGTATATAACTCCCCCCCCCCCCCACCTCAGACACAACCACGCCGGATTCTGCACAAATGAGTCATTGTTTTTCTTTCCACCCTTAAGGGACATGGGAGTGGAGAGGGTGACGGACAATTTGTAAATCACGAAAAAATGTTAGAGTAGAGTAGAGTAGAGTTTAGTAAAAAAAGATCGTTTTTCTGCGGACGTGCAATTTTCTCCCTTTCCACCCCCAAAAAAGGGGTTGCAGTTGGGGGTGAAATTTGCAATTTGAGTATCGTTTTTTATGGAGAATCCAAAAGTATTCAAAAATAAGTGTTCCCATTTAAGTTTTGAAAACTCACCCCCGCTCCACCACACAGGAGGGGCGAGGGTGATATTTACGTATCATGACTCAATAGGTTTCAACAAATAAAGGAAACGTATTTTTTTCTTTTTGTAATTGGATGTGTCGTTCTAGAGATATTAAAGGGTGTATATTTTGACTTTAATGGCGTCCCGACGGCGAACGGGTGATCCGATCAAAAAATTTACCAGCGATTTGGAATCAGTGAAGAATTTCCTATAAGATGACACCACTTCCAGCTTTCTAAACCCAGTAACATCGACCAACGCACAGACACACAGACATCCGGACGAATTTAGTAACCAACTTTTTGAAGTTGGTTGATAACTGAGTTTTTAGTCTTTGAATTTTCTTAAATTTAGAGCCTCATAGGTGACGTCGTACGTAACATAACTTTTCTTTAAGCACACCAAAAGGAAGCCCTATTCTTCCTCTATGCGCTGGTGAAAACTCGGTTGCCATAGCTACAACGGTTTTCAAGTAATGAATTATTAAAGTACCGTCTGCATTTCTGCAGTCCGGCATTTCCGGAAGTGCTGCCATCTTGAAAATATTTTAGATCGATTCAGCTTTTTGAGTAACCCCTAGTACAAATTTTTAAAAATCTACCTATAAAACTATATCATTGACTTTATACACTAAAGTCAATGCCTATACACTACACATTCATCAACACTATTGCCGATATAGGTATCTATAGTACCCGGCATAGAGTTCGTAGGTAGATACCTACTGTGTAATGTGCAGCGCCGGTTTATACATTACGCACGTGCGTAAGGTAAGGTCCGGACAGTGCGTAGGTCCCGGACAAATCTAAAGTTTTAAGTTTATTAATTAGGTACTATAGGTATAGCGCAATCAATGCATTTAATATTAATCTTGAGACTAACATTTATTGTGATTTATTTGTGAATGAGGGGCGTAACTATTATGGTAACTATCAGCCCCGCGGAACCCGGGCCTGTGATCTATGGGACCCGGATGTTACGGCACTAGGGTGATTCTTTAATACTGATGACAGTTTGAATTTCGCGCGTACGATTCTAGTGTTTTTTACGGTGTTGAATTGGCGGTGAAATATTTTTAGTTATTTTCTTCGTTCTTTTTTGACATCAGTGCCGTCGTTAATTTGATGCTTCCTATTTACTTATACATTCTGTAATATCAACGTTCTTTAAAACAGATACTTTTATACTTTATTCAATAAAATGTTACTATCTTAACTGTGCTTGGTGTAAATGTAAAATTTGTTGTAAAACGGCAGATTTATTTGTAAATTATAAACAAATTATTAATTAAGAGACTGATACTACATACACCACTGGAATTAAATTAATGACAATTTATTTATTACCAACCTTCAAATTTTTTTGTTTTGCGGGAAATTCAAACTGTCATCAGTATTAAAGAATCACCCGGTATTTGTATTTTCGTAAACATTCTTCGTTTACGTACGGTGTTGTTTGTATTCGTACCAACCATAAATAAAGACAGATGGGCCGTATTTATTGTATTGCATAAGATTGTTGAGAATTCATACTTGCCATTTTCATCTTATGAAGCTATTTAAATTATATTAGTCTGAATGATTCTCATTTTTATCGTCTCAAAAGCAACGGAGGTAGAGAAAAAAATAGATTGGCCTGTATCCAATTCGAAGGTTTTTACTATGTATGCAAATTGTTGTGAGGGTGGATGGTGATGGTGGGGGGCCCAATGTTACTTAGTGCGTACTACTAAATGACATGTAAAACCGGCACTGGTAATGTGTCATGGTAAATTTCATTTCGGTTAAAAATTCTTACTGAAAGCTTGTAGGTATAAGCAAAGTTTGGTATAAGGATAAGTCATAAATGGTAAGGGAATATAATATTTTTTATTCGCATATTGTAATCGTCACAAAAATTTTTCTTTTGAATTGCGATCAAAACTGAGAGCATTTTGCTCACCATAATTTAGAGGTATGTTTATCGTCTTATTAGAGCTGACTTGGGCAGCTGCCAGAGTTGGTAATTTATCAGATTTGTGATATTTTATAGAAACATAGAGCAATACAATTTTGCGGATTAATAATGTATTTTGTTTTGAAAAGTAGAGCAAATTCTTAAGGTAGATATGCCTAAGTCTGCTCGAATCTAAAAATTAAAAGAATGTCATGTGTCATCAACCTGTCACTAAAATTAATGTTAGTTTAAATTGTCTTGCGCCTGTTTGTAGGCAACTCACATTATATGAGCATCAAGAATGATTTCTGGCATTTTCTGTGGAAATAAAAGATATTTTCTTGAAACCGATGCTAATGGCAAAGAGAAATACTCTTTGCTAATGGTAAAAGATTCGGAATTTAGTAGGCAGTTAAAACTGTCCAAAAGGAGGTTTCACCGTATCCAAAGCTCTAGTTGACAGTAAGTTCATTTACAAAATAAAAGATGCTTCCTTTCTTCAGAAGTAGTGTGCAGTGTAATTTGATACGTAAAAGTAAGAGGTAAACACAAAACTAATTTGAGTTTTACTAGCTTCAACAGTGTTCACAACAAATAAAAATGTTTTATTCAAACGAATACAATAAAGATAAAATAGACATTCTAAGTCCAAGGCTTATTCCGAAGATAATAAGGTAGTACCTATTGAATAATTCGATCTGACTTATTTTTATGTGAAAATTCCACATAAAATTGCATAACATAAATTATTTACAAAGCAAACTTTTAGCCAAAAAAATGTAGGTACATGAAGGTAGATGCATTTATATAAAAAGGATCATTTACAGATATTTCCGATTCGTATAAATGCGCATAATTTAGCTAAAATATGCGCATTTAGGATTTTGTCCAATTTTCCTTTTAAAATTTTTCTACTCAGTTGAATTATTTTAAACTTCTTTTTAAACGAATTTCTAAGACGATATAATTTCAGCATCCAAAATTCTCTTTCAATTCACCACAAACGGCGGTAATACGATCAGAAATTGGTTTTATATCCATCTAATTGAATTTAAACCCCTTTGAATGGGTTTTCTTGCAACAGTCGAACTTAGAAACTTTATTCCATTACTTTATAAGTACATTACATTCTTCCAATTTCCATTAAATTCTTACAGCAAAGGATGTAACAAAACTTATCATGTCACACATCTATGTATTACTGTTAATTATAATAGTCAAATGAAATGTTGCACTTAACTGTTTCCAATAATACCGCAAATTGCGACAACTCGCAGTAACTACCTATTCGTTACAAAGTAACAGACAGCTGATTGTTGATATCTGATGGTATACTTAAGTTTAGATTATGAACATTATATCACTAAGGAAAAATTTAGTTCTTACATATTTTTTTTCTATATCGTGATAATAACATATGGTATGAATTTTGTTTGTTTGTAAATTTTTGGTACTTAGACTGTAGGTACCTATTTACTTTTGCGTGACGTGAAAAATGCAATGATGGTATCTCGGGAATCCAACACGTTTTGAGCATTTTTATTGTGATTTAGACGATTTTCAATAAAGCATAATCTATTATGATTGAAATAACTAGTAGTTGTGGATACAAACGGACATATGTTATTACTTAGGGGTATTACCTTCAAAATCATATTCCTGGGGAGAAACCATAAAAAACACAGTATAATGAAATAAATATCATTTGTAAGTAAAGAAAAGATACCGTTCTTGAGCAAAGCAGTAACGGAAGCATTAATTTACTTGTGCGTGCACATACAAGCAAAGCAAAAATAAGTCAATATCAAATCATCAAAGTATGTAACTATCGCAATCAAAATCATAATACAGGAGATTATTTTATTATTACATTGTTATCTTTGAGAAACCATTCCCATCTTAGGATACTAGCTCTGTAATGTAGGTATTATTATTTGGTAGTACCTAGCTAAACAATAGGTAGTACTTTATAGGTACAACGTTGGTAACTAAGTGACTGCGTATTTTTGATAAGATATAAAATTCAGAATGTTTGATTAAAAATATAACTTTATTCAATTAGGTATTATCCGTTTTTGTCGATGACCTTTTGCCATCTTTCAGGCAGTGTCATACTCCCATCTTCATAAAACTTCTGATTTTTGCCAGCAAAAAACTTAATTAAACGTGATTTTACATCATCAGCGTCATTAAACTGCATGGAACGAAATAAATGGTAATCTGAAGACGCAAGTCAGGGCTATATGGCGGATGTGACAACACATCGCAACATATAGTTCCAATAATTTTTGCTGAGTGACTAAAGAAATTTTCTATGTAGAAAAAGGTTGTTTCCCATATACCAAAGAATTATGTCGAAAGTAAATGTTGCGGACATCTAACTTATAATATGCCCTATGGAATTAATAATAATTGATTAATTGACTTGTTACTAAAAATGTTACGGTGCGATAAGATCTTTTTACAATTTTGTGCCACAATATTAGCTTATATTAACTATCCACTGTGTAGAGTATTATAATAATATAATAACACTTAATTGCCCTGGAATCCTTTAATAAATATTGCAACGTGTTGTGACACTGTGTGATTATCAAGGATTATAGATTATATGCAAATGTTGATAAGTTATTAAAGAACCTTCTGGTGCATTTACTCTCATCAAAAATAGGTATATACAGAACCAACATCCAATACGCTCTCTTTCTGCGAACGCTATTGTAAGGCGAGGTTTAAGTATTCTATTAGGGAAGTGATATGAATGATGAATCGACGAATTTATCAGTAAAGAAAACACGAGCTTGGCATATTTTTTGAAAGGCTTTTAATGAAAAAACCATTTCCAGTGAAAAGCTGGTATGGGTCCGGGACACGATAATGATTTGCCCTTTAAGAGGGGGTGAAATATTTTAAACCACAAGTACAACTCTACAATTTAATTCTACGCATTTTAGATGAAGCAGTCAGTTATGCAGACGTCATTAAAATCAATTTCGTTCTGATCAGTTTACAAAATTACCAAATTGGTTAATCGAAGTACACTCATTGTAGACCTTAGGTAGATAGTTTATAATTAATTTAAGCTTGAAAAAGCTGCGCTAACACCAATTGTTAAAAAGATACTATATTGGGAACTGAAATGCCAAGTTTAAACTTCTGTATCTACCTATTTCTGAATTTCTCTTTACTGTTTTATAGAATTCGCTAGAGGTTATCCTCAAAGGTGTTAACAATTTCCTTTCCACTTGCCCCCACCACTTTTTTCTGACGCTCACAAGCCC
Source organism: Pyrocoelia pectoralis (assembly GCA_036250285.1). Taxonomy (NCBI): domain Eukaryota; kingdom Metazoa; phylum Arthropoda; class Insecta; order Coleoptera; family Lampyridae; genus Pyrocoelia; species Pyrocoelia pectoralis. The sequence continues at coordinate 65,121,401 of CM070074.1, forward strand.
CGCCCCTTTTTCAGTCACGTAGAGGGCACTGTTTTGACCTTGGGTATTTCCAAGGCCACGTAGAGGGCACTGTTTTGACCTTGGGTATTTCCAAGGCCACGTAGATGGCGCTGCTGACGTAATTTATCTTTAGGGATGATTCTGGATGCTGGATGGCTTTTCTGGATGCTGGATGGCTTTTCTGGATGCTGGATGCCCTTTTGGTTTTCTGGTTTCTTAATGCCCTTTTGGTTTTTCTGTTTTCTTAATGCCTTTTTGGCTTTTCTTGGATTGATTTTCTGAATGCCTTTTTGGCTTTTCTGGATATTTTTCTTAACGCCTTTTTGTCTTTCCCGGCAAATTTGATTTTTTCGTTTTAATTACGCAATTTGAGATTGGATTAAATGAATAAGATGCTGTAGTGTCCGTTTAGATACGACTAGCAATTTGAGATTTGCTTAAATAAGATGTTGTTAGCGTAATTATGTATGAGGATTTTTAATTACCTAGGAAATTAGAAATTTGATTAAATAAATAAATAAGATATTCTGTACTGCCCTTTTAGATACGAATATATTGAGATTAAGTTCTGTAATGTTGTATTAGCAAAAAATGAGTGTTTCATTTCGGAGATTTTATGTAACTTAGGTGTATAATTTAGAGAACAGTATGGAAATGTTCAATTTCGTAATAACGATATAATTTGTTATGCCTAAGGGTAGGAATTGTTTACATGCAATAAGGTCTAAGGCTAGAAAAATATTTATTAGATTTGATTAAATAAATAAATCATTTAAGGTCTTTTGGTTTCGGATGTATTTACAGACATGTATTTCTGTTTTCAACTTTTACAATTTAGAGAAAAATAGACAAAAAGAATTTATTTTGCTAAAAAGTCTTCAAAATTGGTATTAGGTACTTCAATACGAAAAATTGATCCAATTATCACAAAAGAAATCAAGGTATCTTTTAAAGAAAGCATAAATTTACTGTGAGACATTAAACAGTGTACGTGTATGACTCATTTTGGTCTGTATTTGCAAATTTTTGTTTGTCAAATTGTATTGTTCACGTAGGTACCTACGATGCGTTATTTTTATTTCTATCTCTCTCTCTCTCTATCATTATCTCTTATATACATTACATATTAATGAGTTTAATCAAAATTACTAAATTTGTACCATTATAAATGCCTTTTTGGTCTTTCTGAATTCTGGATGACTTCCTCAATGCCCTTTTGACTTTCCTGGATGTCCCCTTTGGATAACGTCCTTTTGGCTTTCTGGATACCTTTTTGGCTTTCCTGGATGTTTTTTCTTAATGCCTTTTTGGCTTTTCTGGATAATTTTAAATGTTTGGAATTCTTTACGTTGTTCCATACTCCTTTTTTCCTGAAAATGTTGTGAGAAAACAATTTTTTAAAGTGTCTTGATCAGCCATTTTTTGTAAACAATGTTCGGTGCGCACGACAATATTTACGTTGCGCACAACATAATTTACGGTGCGCACAACATAATTTATGGTGCGCACAACACAATTTACGGTGTGCACAACAATATTTTCGGTGCGCACAACAATATTTACGGTGCGCACAACAATATGTACGGTGCGCACAACATAATTTATGGTGCGCACAACACCGATTACGGTGCGCACGACAATATTTTCGGTGCGCACAACACTATTTACGCAACACGTTTTCACATTTCACACGATTAGACATTTTACTTTTGGTGGGAATTTTGATTTTTGCAGCCATTTTGGTTTTGTCGGTTATATTTAATGGCCAAGCAAGCTGCATTTTGTAAAATTTCGTACGAATTTCGTAAAGTTTCGTACGAATTTCGTAAAGTTTGGCTTCTTTTTTGATAAGTACAATGTGAAAAATATCAACTAAATCATATGTTTGAAGCATGTTAGGTACATTTTACCTTTTTGGCTTTATGAATGCCCTTTCGGCTTTTTCGGATAACTTCCATAAAGACTTTTTGGGTTTCCTGGATGACGTAATCCGTTACTCGATTATAGATTAGATTAAATAAATCGTGTAGTACCTTTTTTGGGTTTGAGGAAGAGTCATCCAGGAAACCCAAAAAGTCTTTATGGAAGTTATCCGAAAAAGCCGAAAGGGCATTCATAAAGCCAAAAAGGTAAAATGTACCTAACATGCTTCAAACATATGTAGACCAGTGCAGTTAGGTTCAAAATCAGCCAATAAAGAAAAAAATTAATAACAGCATGGCGCTAGTTGGAAATGGTAGCAAAAAGTATGTAGAATTCGGGGATAAAAAATGCAACACGATCAGAGGGGGGCGGGGGAAATGGGAGGGGGTTTTAGAGGGTACACACGGTTTTTAATTATTTACAGCGAAACTAAGCATCGTATCGAAAAACTTTACATGGAAAAGTTGTAGGTATTAAAAAGTTCTACAACTTTTGTATACAACATTTTTTTACATAACCTCAAAATTTCGTGGAAAATAGAAAAAACCGCGTTATTCGTTTTGAATTTTTTTCTCCGGTGAAAATCAATATTTTTCCACCATGTTTGGTGGAAACATACCTTTTTATGTCCCAAATAAGCTGGCATTTTTTCAAATAAAAATATTAATTTTTACGTCTTACATTGCTCGAAAACTGAAAAAAATACCTCAACTTTAGTCAAAAAGTCTGGTGTCAAAACTCAATTTTTTTGGCAATTTCCGTGGCGTTTTTTATTCGTTGAAATGTTTACTTTTAGATGGTTTAATGAAAAATTGGCATCACTATAGAAAAATTTGCCAAAAAATACGAAAAACTGAAATAACGTGATTTTCAAACAGCATTTTTGTAATTTTCCGTTAATGTATGTAATTATTTATTAAAATTTACAGCAAAAATCCTTGAAAATTACAACATTTATTGCTATATCAATAAATAAAGCAATTGCAAACCCTTAAAGTATAGAAAGTTGCAAAAAAACATGAAAATATAATTATTTATCCGAATATTATTGTACGGTTTTACGTTGTTTCACAAAGAAAGAATGGTTACTGCAATACTTTTCCATCTAAAAAAGTAGATTTATTAAAACATTGTTTTATAAAAATTTACATTGAAAATCTCCAGCTTGGTTGAAGCACACTTACTCCCCCTTCCCCTTGCAGGATGAGTGGTTCAGCCTCGTCAGTACATCGTTGTGGGTCCGTTTTGGCCTCTTTGAGGGTAGGTTTTCATCGCCGGATTCATAAAAACTGTCAAAATCTGTGAAACTGGATGCAACAATAAAAAATATGGCTGTAAGAAGCGCGGCTTGAAATGTATACATTTATGCACTAACTGTGATAGTTCTGAAAAATGCTGCAATTACGAGACAAAACCATATGAGTCTTTCAGCGACAACGAAGACATTAACGACGGTGGACCAAATTGCACCAAACAGAACGTTGGATTTGAAGATGATGATGACCATGACGAAGATTCAACAGATTCTGTTTTTACGAATCCGGCGATGAAGAACTCCATCAAAGAGGCCAAAACTGACCCACAACGATGTACTGACGAGGCTGAACCACTCATCCTGCAAGGGGAAGGGGGAGTAAATGTGCTTCAACCAAGCTGGAGATTTTCAATGTAAATTTTTATAAAACAATGTTTTAATAAATCTACTTTTTTAGATGGAAAAGTATTGCAGTAACCATTCTTTCTTTGTGAAACAACGTAAAACCGTACAATAATATTCGGATAAATAATTATATTTTCATGTTTTTTTGCAACTTTCTATACTTTAAGGATTTGCAATTGCTTTTTTTATTGATATCGCAATAAATGTTGTAATTTTCAAGGATTTTTGCTGTAAATTTTAATAAATAATTACATACATTAACGGAAAATTACAAAACTGCTGTTTGAAAATCACGTTATTTCAGTTTTTCGTATTTTTTGGCAAATTTTTCTATAGTGATGCCAATTTTTCATTAAACCATCTAAAAGTAAACATTTCAACGAATAAAAAACGTGACGGAAATTGCCAAAAAAATTAAGTTTTGACACCAGACTTTTTGACTGAAGTTGAGGTACTTTTTTCAGTTTTCGAGCAATGTAAGACGTAAAAATTAATATTTTTATTTGAAAAAATGCCAGCTTATTTGGGACATAAAAAGGTATGTTTCCACCAAACATGGTGGAAAAATATTAATTTTCACCGGAGAAAAAAATTCAAAACGAAAAACGCGGTTTTTTCTATTTCCCACGAAATTTTGAGGTTATGTAAAAAAATGTTGTATACAAAAGTTGTAGAACTTTTTAATACCTACAACTTTTCCATATAAAGTTTTTCGATACGATGCTTAGTTTCGCTGTAAATAATTAAAAACCGTATGTACCACCTAAAACCCCCTCCCATTTCCCCCGCCCCCCTCTGATCGTGTTGCATTTTTTATTCCCGAATTCTACATACTTTTTACTACCATTTCCACCCAGTGCCGTGCTGTTATTAATTTTTTCCTCTAAAAATATTATCTGCACTGGTCTAATGATTTAGTTGATATTTTTCACATTGTACTTATCAAAAAAGAAGCCAAACTTTACGAAATTCGTACGAAACTTTACGAAATTCGTACGAAATTTTACAAAATGCAGCTTGCTTGGCCATTAAATATAACCGACAAAACCAAAATGGCTGCAAAAATCAAAATTCCCACCAAAAGTAAAATGTCTAATCGTGTGAAATGTGAAAACGTGTTGCGTAAATAGTGTTGTGCGCACCGAAAATATTGTCGTGCGCACCGTAATCGGTGTTGTGCGCACCATAAATTATGTTGTGCGCACCGTACATATTGTTGTGCGCACCGTAAATATTGTTGTGCGCACCGAAAATATTGTTGTGCACACCGTAAATTGTGTTGTGCGCACCATAAATTATGTTGTGCGCACCGTAAATTATGTTGTGCGCAACGTAAATATTGTCGTGCGCACCGAACATTGTTTACAAAAAATGGCTGATCAAGACACTTTAAAAAATTGTTTTCTCACAACATTTTCAGGAAAAAAGGAGTATGGAACAACGTAAAGAATTCCAAACATTTAAAATTATCCAGAAAAGCCAAAAAGGCATTAAGAAAAAACATCCAGGAAAGCCAAAAAGGTATCCAGAAAGCCAAAAGGACGTTATCCAAAGGGGACATCCAGGAAAGTCAAAAGGGCATTGAGGAAGTCATCCAGAATTCAGAAAGACCAAAAAGGCATTTATAATGGTACAAATTTAGTAATTTTGATTAAACTCATTAATATGTAATGTATATAAGAGATAATGATAGAGAGAGAGAGAGATAGAAATAAAAATAACGCATCGTAGGTACCTACGTGAACAATACAATTTGACAAACAAAAATTTGCAAATACAGACCAAAATGAGTCATACACGTACACTGTTTAATGTCTCACAGTAAATTTATGCTTTCTTTAAAAGATACCTTGATTTCTTTTGTGATAATTGGATCAATTTTTCGTATTGAAGTACCTAATACCAATTTTGAAGACTTTTTAGCAAAATAAATTCTTTTTGTCTATTTTTCTCTAAATTGTAAAAGTTGAAAACAGAAATACATGTCTGTAAATACATCCGAAACCAAAAGACCTTAAATGATTTATTTATTTAATCAAATCTAATAAATATTTTTCTAGCCTTAGACCTTATTGCATGTAAACAATTCCTACCCTTAGGCATAACAAATTATATCGTTATTACGAAATTGAACATTTCCATACTGTTCTCTAAATTATACACCTAAGTTACATAAAATCTCCGAAATGAAACACTCATTTTTTGCTAATACAACATTACAGAACTTAATCTCAATATATTCGTATCTAAAAGGGCAGTACAGAATATCTTATTTATTTATTTAATCAAATTTCTAATTTCCTAGGTAATTAAAAATCCTCATACATAATTACGCTAACAACATCTTATTTAAGCAAATCTCAAATTGCTAGTCGTATCTAAACGGACACTACAGCATCTTATTCATTTAATCCAATCTCAAATTGCGTAATTAAAACGAAAAAATCAAATTTGCCGGGAAAGACAAAAAGGCGTTAAGAAAAATATCCAGAAAAGCCAAAAAGGCATTCAGAAAATCAATCCAAGAAAAGCCAAAAAGGCATTAAGAAAACAGAAAAACCAAAAGGGCATTAAGAAACCAGAAAACCAAAAGGGCATCCAGCATCCAGAAAAGCCATCCAGCATCCAGAAAGCCAAAAGGGCACCCAGAAAAGCCATCCAGCATCCAGAAAAGCCATCCAGCATCCAGAATCATCCCTAAAGATAAATTACGTCAGCAGCGCCATCTACGTGGCCTTGGAAATACCCAAGGTCAAAACAGTGCCCTCTACGTGGCCTTGGAAATACCCAAGGTCAAAACAGTGCCCTCTACGTGACTGAAAAAGGGGCGGGGCTTGTGAGCGTCAGAAAAAAGTGGTGGGGGCAAGTGCCCCCCTTCTACTGTAGATCTTTAATTTTATTGAATGAATAATTTGAGATATTCCCCACACAAAGAAAATATTTTTCTTTGATAAGGAAGTTCATGATTCCGAGAAATTGTAAAAATTCAGTTTATTTAAAAGCTATTGGGATTTTTTTATTATTGTAATTCGCTCAACCCTTGTACTGCTATGCCTTAAAAAGGTTATTGATTGAACTCTAAATAAACATTTTCTTTTGTTTAGTGTGATGCTATGTAATATTACGTTTAATATTTTATTACGCTCTCCGAAGTGAATGCAAAGGTCAAAGTATCATCAACGGGGTTGATAATGCTCTTAACTCGGTTAAAATTTTATTGCGCAAAATTGAAAAATATTCGGGTGTAATTTACATATCATCAGAGAGTGTAACAATATATCACATTTAGTAAATCGTTGAACTGTTAAATTGAATTTAAAGTGTACAAATACCTCTTTGGAATAAACTGTTTTGATACGTTATAAGATGCACTAAGGAAGTAAGACGTCGACAATGTCAATTTTTTCAGAACAATTACGTTCATTGCTGATTTTCTACATTTACAATTAATGAACCGTTGTTCAGAATTTATGATTTATTTATATTATTTGTATACTTTTTCCAAGATTACCTACTTATTTCCACAGTGAAATTATACGAGACCATAAAATAATAATGTTAATAAAAGTTCCTTATTCTAATTCTAAGGCACGAATCACTGGATGACCTGCCTACATCATATTATTTATTGTTCTGTTGCTGATAGTGTTACCTCGTTTTATAGCGGATCGGAAATAACTATCTATATTTGCGGGATTTTGTGGATTGCGATGAAATATTACTAACAAGTTTCTGGAGACGCAAAGTTAGTAATTACACTTTAATTAAAAAATAAAGAAAAAACGCCCTCGGTTTTGGATTTCGTGACATACAGTTTGCTTTGTCAATTATGTGTTCATCATTTGCTGAAACTGGCACGCACGCCGACATACCTAGTCTCAATTAAAGGAATTGCGAATTGTACGTAGGTACTGCATAATATATAAGTAGGTAAACGCGTTGAATACTTTTTTTTAGTCTAATCTATTTGTGATTAGAATATATCTTAGAATATTGAGATATATACACCCGTAAACGTAAATTCAAAAATAAATTAATTGGCGATCCTCGTATTTTTTACACATTTATCAAACGACTCTATGTTTATCTCACATGTTATACTCTTGTCACCGCCCTAATACGTTTGAGGAGTAACGGATATCTAGTATACGTAAAAGGGGGTTGAAATTGAAAATAAGAAAACTATAACATTAATGTTCGTTTTAAAGCAAAACCGACCGTTTCGTAAAACTTATATAATATACTTTTATATATGTAATGATTTAATGAATAATTAATAACTATTATCTTTCTTAAACGAAACTTTTTCATGAAAACTCCAAACTTTTGTTCTTACAATTTGAAAGTAAGTTTTTAATAAGTATCCTCTTCCCTTCCTTTATATAATTGGTACTGTGAAAAATTAACATGAACAAAAAACTGGTTTACTGACGTTAACTTCTAAAATTTATTTTTCAACTACTCTCGGCGCAAAAAGTCGAGTTTGAAGCTGAATAAAAAAATAACCATTGGGCTGATTCGAATGAGCTTGGTATCAAATTAAAGCCTATTTATTTATACGTTATTTGGAAGTAACAACTTTTTTTAAAAATGCACTTTAAGGGCCATTTCTACGGCCGAACGATGTGAAGTGCCCGTTTTCGGGGTTTGCGACACGCTAGCTAAGTTTAGAGCTACATAAAAACAAAACTACTCGCTCAAATGGAACAAAATTTTAGTATGTTGTAGATTCAACATTTGTTAATATGATTGTAAAATGGTTTTATCAAAATTTGATTTTTATAGACGCTACAGACGATATTGTAGCACATTGTATTCTCGGGAATGGTAGGTCGTAGGAGTATTAGACTTACACGAACGTCTTCGTTGTAATATGAATAATAAAATGAGACTCATTTAGAAACCAAAACTGTGCCACGTTTTTGGAAATCAATTTTTAATTAATTGAAGTTTTTACACCGCCGTTCCGGCTACAAACAGCGAGCGCGTGGCGTTCCAGTTCATTAGAATGTTACGGTTCTCTCTCTAAGCGGTGGTGTATGCATGTATCTCTAATTTTATAATTTTCTTTGCTATAATCATTACTGAAATTCGGTTAACTTTCCTGTTTCGTTTTCAAGGACAATCTTGTCTGGTAGTTGCTAATTTTTATAATTGTGATAATAACTTAGTAGCAAAAAAAAAATATAAAATTAGAGATACATGCACCACCGGCGCTTAGAGAGAGAACCGTAACATTCTAATGGACTGGCAAGCCACACGCTCGCTGTTTGTAGCCGAAGCGGCGGTGTAAAAACTTCAATTAATTAATAATTGTTTTCCAAAAACGTGACACAATTTTGGTTTCTAAACGAGTCTCATTTTATTATTCATATTACAACGAAGACGTTCGTGTAAGTCTAATACTCCTCCAGAGGCCCTCGGGCTATACACGGTCGACCTTAGGCGTTATTTAGTTCATAACGCCCTAGATACCTTAATTAGTAAATAAACTTACATAAAATCGAACGGTACAAAACACAAAACATTACCTAAACATTAATTTTTAAACAACCCATCAGTATTGTGTAAACACTGCCTTACACGATTTGAAAAATTTGTGTTAACATCTTCCAGGATATCAGGCATGATTCGCATGATTGATCTGAAAGCTTCACGTATATCCTGGAAACATTCGCCGAGAATGAAAACCATATCAACCAGTTCGTTATTTGGAAAACGTGACATTTTCGATTCGATTTAATCTTTTTAATAAAGTGAAGACAATAATCAGTGCTATTCCGGTGACACTTGAAAACTTTTCAATATTGTTACTTATTCAAGAAAGCAGCCGACCTACTTAACAATGTTGAATGTTGACATAACATTCAACATTGTTAAGTAGGTCGGCTGCTTTCTTGAATAAGCAACAATATTGAAAAGTTTTCAAGTGTCACCGGAATAGCACTGTATGTGTCAAATACAATCAATTGAAATTAAACTGACATCATACTGACATAATTATGTTGTCTGCGTATTGCAATTGTTATTGTTATTGGTATCGCAACTATGTTAAATGTTTTTATGATTAAAGAACAGCATAGGTACTGTCTCAATATAGTAATTAAGGTAACTGGGGCGTTATGTTCATAACGCCCGTGGTGCCTTCATAACTTTATGTCATACTTGCAAGAAGTTGATTAAGATGATTAAAACAGATGATAACAATAAAATCAGTATAGACTCACATTTAACATCCATTTTAATTTTAATTTTTAATTTTACATTTTCGAGCGTTATAAGCAGGCGTTATAAAAAATAACGCCCGTTGCTATCTAAAATCCGGTTTTCATGTAAAGAGGCGTTATTTAGTCATTAATGTTTCTTGTTTCAGCAGTTGTTATGGTGAAATAATAAGGTAGTATGTATGACATAATAGTAATTAATGTTATACATCAGCAAATAATAATAAATAAATATTTGATACAAATAGTGTTATTGTTTAATATCTTGAAAAATTTTCTAGCTGTGCAGTAGGTTTACAATAGGTTTGAGGAAGAAATAAACAGCTAAATTCTTTATAAGGGAATTACATAATTGGGAGGGGCAATTATACATATAATTAACTTGGTCTAGAATCGAATATGGATTTCAAAACTATAAAAATTTATAGGGTGTTCCATTTAAAATAATCGAGTACGATCCTGTACAGACGAAACCGAGAGCAGTGCGGGCCTGAAAATATTTTTAGGTTGTAAACAAGGAACATCTGAATAAGAAATGTCTCTTAACCTTTTGTCCTAAAATTAATATTAAAGGTACTATCGAAGAACGAAGGGCAAGTGGGCAACCCTGTATATCGATGCCCGGAGGCTTGGTGTATATCAAGAACTATAAAAGCTAGAAATTTGAAATTTTGCACATGCGACATGGAGTGTTTAATCTATTAAATACAAATATTTTCCAAATGGCAGCACTTCCGGAAATACCGGAAGTGAGCATCAACTTCCTTATTTTAAATACAAACCAGGCAATTTTTTTTCACATTCTGATGTGTCATAAAATGTTTAGTAAGTATGCTCAAAATAATCGGCGTATCAATTTTGATTGTTGAGAAAAAATTTTTTTTTCACTGAAAAATGTCAAAATCGTGTTTAGGAAATAAAATTGAAAGTCGAAAGTGGTAAAAGTTAGGGAAATGAGATTTTAGGTTCTCAATGTCAAAAGATTGACACACAATTGTCTGTAATGGATAATAAAAAATTGCCCGCGGTTAAGTATTTATTTGACGTTATTTCCAGACTTAAGAAAAACTTTAAAAAGTCTCTTTTTTTAAATGGAATGCCTATTTAATCATCGGCCCATTCGATGCAGAAATAAATTTCCTTTAAATTGATATACCATGTTCCTATACCTAAAATCAATGATTACAGAGTTATTTACATTTTTCTAATTAAATTTACAATTACATACTTTACAAAACATGGTTGGCTTTGAAAATTTTCAAAAAATTTTTATTCAAATGTTTCTTATGCTTTTATGATTATTTAAAATTCTATCTATGCAACTTCTTGACTATCCAAGGTCTCTTTCCGCCGAACGAAAAGAACTTTCAGGGAAAACGTTAAAATATCCCAATACATTGGTTTCTGCAGCGTCATTGGGGACAATTGGCTTTGCCAAATTTCGTGGCGCGTTTACTTCGCCCAAATTTAGAAAATTCTTTTCAATCATCCTGATTTTTCGTTCTGTCATTGTAGGTAAATGCGGATATCTTTCGTTAAAGTGTTGAGTGATTCTTTATTCAATAGTTAAAGGTTCTGCAGGTCCGAAAAGTAATACGAGCAGACTCGCCATGAATGTAAAACGAATTTAGAATGTCAGCGTTTGTGTATTCCATATTTCCCAATTAAAAACAAATATTAAGCGCAAAAATCAAAATTCAAACAAATAACACTGATAACAAACGTAAATGTAGCGTAAACTTCCAAACTGATAGCTAACTGACAACTATCATCATAAGAAACAATTGAATAAAAATTTTTTGAAAATTTTCAAAGCCAACCATATTTTGTAAAGTATGTAATTATAAATTTAATTAGAAATATGTAAATAACTCTGTAATCATTGATTTTAGGTATAGGAACATGGTATATCAATTTAAAGGAAATTTATTTCTGCATCGAAGAGGCTGATAATTAAATAGGCATTCCATTTAAAAAAAGAGACTTTTTAAAGTTTTTCTTAAGTCTGGAAATAACGTCAAATAGATACGTAACCGCGGGCAATTTTTTATCATCCATGACAGACAATTGTGTCCCAATCTTTTGAAATTGAGAAGCTAAAATCCCACTTCCCTAACTTTTACCACTCTCGACTTTCAATTTTATTTCCTAAACACGATTTTGACATTTTTCAATGAAAAATTTTTTTTTTCTCGACAATCAAAATTGATACGCCGATTATTTTAAGCATACTCACTAAACATTTTATGACACATCAGAATGTGAAAAAAAATTGCCTGGTTTGTATTTAAAATAAAGAAGTTGATGGTCACTTCCGGTATTTCCGGAAGTGCTGCCATTTGGAAAATATTTTTATTTAATAGATTAAACACTCCATGTCGCATGTGCAAATTTTCAAATTTCTAGCTTTTACAGTTCTTGATATACTTCTAACCGACGGTCACCGTGAGACACCCTGTATAAGGTAGATATAGTAAAAAAATCGTTTCTAATTCTTAAACTGCATAAAGAGACTTAGGATGTGTTAGTTATGCTTATTGTTAGATAGATAAATCTTTACATTGTAAGTATAATAAGCGATGGACACAATATCTATTTAATGCATTTGACGCAAATACGTGATGAGATGACAAACTGTTCGCGTATAATTAATGACCCTCTTTATTTGTAAAGAAGGATTATACAATATGGGTTTTTAATGGCTTATTTATGCAAGCATTTGTAAGTGGCAATTTACCATTAATCTATATTTATTTGAAGTTATTTAAATTTAAAATAAATACGAATATGTCCTGAAATTAAAATATATTTATGTTTCACACTTTATAATGTTTTTTTTTTTACTTTTGTAGGTTTTAACAAAAAGGGAACGATTACAATACCCTACCTTATTTCCTTCCACATTTAATTTTGATGGAGAATAATGCGATATTGATTGTTGCAATACACTAGTAAGCAGCGGTAATTTATGAAAAATAAAGGTAGAACATGCATACCAATCACACAGGGTGCGGTAATAGAGAGGGGGACCGAAGTTTAACGCCCTTTTACTAATTTTAAAGAAAAAATGTTCTAATAAAATCTATTTCAACACTACTATACAACAATTTAGGACACACAGGTGCAAAAGTTTCCGAATTCATGTAATTTATTCAAGTTGATTTTTGGTTAAGATGAATCAATTTAATATTAATTTAAGTCATACAACCAACCGTTTTTTTTTCGATATCTTTTTTCAAGCAGGTTACAACATTTTTTGAAAAGGTTAAGCGTGAAATAGAAGTGACCCGAAAATATTTTCATTCAACAATATTGTATCATTTTGGTTCGGCATAATAGTTGCCGAGGGAAGCCCGTGTCGACTGTCGGAACGTTACCAAATACCCACAGCCCACTATTAATGGTCTGTGCAAATACCATATCGTATACGTCTAAGCTCTAAGGGCGTTTATAATATCAGTACAGGTGGCGTCACCTGGACCTAGATCTACTGTTATATCCATTAACTAAGTAGAAATCTACCCAATGGATGTTTCACAATGAAGTGCGGTCCGCCAAAGTGAAACAATTCCGGAGTTTTGCTAAATAAATAATTCTTCGGTCGTACTGTTATTCTTGAGAATAATAAAAACAGTTACCGCAGCCAAAAATGTTGCCAAAAGTGTAGAAGAAACAAATTACATTGTACCATGACAAATGATCTAGTACACTTTGGAAAGTTGACAAGGCAAGGGCGCCGCCAGAAAATGTTCCCAGGGGGGGCAGGTAGTATTGGGGGTTCGTGGTTCTGGCGTTTTTTCAAGATTTCGTAAAAAATTTATTTTTATTTTTAATAACTTTTACCTTTTTTCTTTTTTCGGGGGGGGGGGGGGGAGGGCTGCCCCCCCTGGTGGCGCCCTTGTGACAAGGAAAAATGATCGGCTACCTGCTTTTAAAGTCCTACTATAGTACTACCGCACTGCATATGCACTGTCCCGCCGCTACGGTGGTTTCATCAATTGAAATCCAAATATTTTCGTTTTTCAGTTGATTCCGAATCTCACAAATTACATTGTGAAAACACTATTGCAAATACCTTTTGCGCAATGTAGACTCGTCAGACACCTTTTCGTTTTGATATTTCTCCAAAAGTTGTCTAAGCCCCATGATGTTATTCAATTTCCACAGCGGAATGTCACAACTCACTAACGCTAAAGTCTTTAAAAAATGGATCGATTGAACTGGTTTCTTAACCTACACTGCCTGTAATTAATTGTCGCGTTAACTTGGATTTATTCTTAACCCTCCCTTTATGTGGCGATGTATTGATATGTTGCACGTCACACTTTTCCTTCACCAAAACACTCTTTTCGAAAATAATACTGCTAAACTCTTATAATATTTGCCCAACCAAGAAGAATGAAAATTTCGTATGGGGGGCATTTTTAACGAAGACGTAAATGGGGTGCGCAACTTGAATCTATACGAAAATAGTAGATACCGAAATATGAATCGTGTTTGTAAACTGTGCCTAAGAATATTGAAGTTCTGTGCTGTGTGCACGAGTTCAACAAACAAGGCATCTCATTTGTAATTTATTGATATTTGTATGATCCTGGTTTATATACTTACATACAATAAGGGTATGATTTATTTTTGCTTAGAAATACGGGCACTCAGTTCATCGCAGTAACTCGCACTCGCAAGCTCCCAAATTCCAAGAAAACTGTCGCAAATTCAAATATTTTGACAAATACTGAATCACGGAATATGTAGGAAAATAAATGCTTCAGTTTCTTTTCATTATGAAAATTCCCAAATTGGAAATTAAACTTTAGAATTACATTTAAACTCAAAATAGCCAAAGGGATGAAACTGGCAACTGTAACTATTATTGATTCCAGCACTTATTCCTCATCGTCTGATATTTTCACATGAAATAAATCTCATTCCCAAGATACTTCTAGTTCTAATAGAACGTTGTTTTCCCGATCAATTTCTTTTAGTAGGTATAGCTTGTCTCAACTTATATCGTCTTGAAACTTATCTCGTAAAAGGATTTATTTTCAAATCTGCATTGTTAGTAGATAAACACGTTGTAAATGCCTACCTGATTGACATAACAAAGGGGACTTCTCGGTATTTTATGACAGGGAATCAGAGGCGGACTAAGGTAAAAATATTAATATAGCAATTTCTTTTCAAGGCATCCGTTTTATTTTAAATAAATAACGAGTTTTAAACTAAATCATACGATATTCAAATTCGTCGTATTATACTTACAATCAACAAGGTTTTGTGTTATTAATCATATTTGCTCGACAAGGATTCTTAACGACTGATACTAATTAGTAATTATTAATTTGAATATAGCACTGGGTGACGCATACCTAACCCAACCCCGAGTGGACTGGTAGGAATTTACAACGTGTTTATCTACTAACAATGCAGATTTGAAAATAAATCCTTTTACGAGATAAGTTTCAAGACGATATAAATTGAGACAAGCCATACTGTTATTAAAATGCGAATATATTTTTATGTTCAATCACAATAATTACGAAATGAAAGTGGGAGAGTTTAACATGTTTAGTGTAGTGTAGCTAATTATACAGACGTACCACGTACGCAGCTTAAACTAAAAGACTACATCTAAAGAACGTGTAAAAACTAAAAGAAAATGTAACCAGTAACGCTATCAGAAACGACACTATGCAAACTTGTAACGTTTTAAGGAAATACGTAAAAGCTTCGACATACATTTTGTGGTTATCAGTCATAGAGGAACACGTTCACCGTGCTACACTAAACAACTTTTCGATGTTACCTTCTGCTAAAACGTAAAAACGAGTCATGAAATTAAATTAGCGAACTAAGTTTTTCTGATTTTTTAAAATTTAGTATGCGCAGATGTTGGGGCAAGCGCGACAAACTGAATACATTAATGTGCGACTGGTTGCTATCAGGTGCGGTCCGACATCCGCTGCAGTTAAACGTTTTCGTTATGACATCGTTTTTAGTGTAAACATTTTTCAAAAACAATTTTTTTAACACGCACGTAAAGTTTCCTTATTTCGCCAAGCTGTGAACGTATTTATAATGTAAACCAGGTATGTATTACATTTTATAGTTATTTATGTTAGATAAAACTTTGTTTTGGAAGCGCACATGGAAACTTGTGTGTAGGTACAACATACTACGTAAATATTACATTAAACTTCACTTCACCATTTCTTTACGATCAATACTTTTATTTTTGTAATTGGGTTTTCCGTTGTTGTTTTGTTTATCTCATCCTGTTCAAATAACCAAAAACTTTGTTGGTGTAAAGGTTGTCTTGTTATATCGCCAATGTTATATTAGATATATGTTTTATTAATTACCAAACATTATAAACTAATTTGTATATTCCGGGAAGAGAAATATTAATTTATTAATAATTTCACGTTGAACAATTTTAACAGTAATTTAAGTTTTTTAAACGTAAATCGGCGTTAATTATAAAACTGTTGTCTTGCGGCTTACAAATTTGACATTCTTTATATTGGAGTGAAATGTATAGTAGTGCATCCATATGTTTAAAAGTTGTACACGGTGTCTAAATAGTGCCAATAGTTTTTCATGAACTATATGTATAACATTTAAAAAAATAAAAAAAAAAGTTCGGAGCAGATTTGAAGAAAAAATCGACTTTTAATTTTTGACCAATTTTGGGCATCAATTATAAGTAATAGTTCTAGCCATCCCTTGGCTATAATTTCCAATTTTCTAATTTTAATTAACTTAAAAGGTTCTTGAGCTAGTCCCTAAAAAGTAAAAACTTGGAGAATTAATGTATTAGCCGCCATTTTGAATTTAGAAACAAACGAAAAACGGCGTTTTACTTGTAGCCATGTCTACTAACTTTCACTAACGGAAAATAGTTTGGGTTAAAATTGGAATGTTTGCTCCCAAAATAACACCCCTAGTTTGGACCCCTTTGGGCCGATTTTGATGAGAAGCATGTTTTACCGATGAAGTTTTTTTATAGGCCTTAGTTTTAAATTTCATCAAAATCGATGTAGTAGTTTAAACTCCACAGCCATAACGTACGCAACCAACCCGCCCACCCACGCACCCATATACAATCATTTTTCAAAGATGGTGGTTTTGGATTCAGGGGGGCTCAAAACGTCGAGATTCGTTAACATCTCAAGTTCGATTTTTTTTCAATTAGGTACATTACTTTCCCTATGTAAAAATAAGTAAAAATTGCGCAATTTTGTGCTTGAAATCCCAACCCATCGGGGAAAATCGTTTTTTAATGAATAGGACGATTTCTTCAAATGTCGACATGTCGAACACTAAATATAATTAATTCCAATACAAATAAAATAAAAAAGGTATTATTTGGAGAAAAAATTCTGAGAGTGTGTGCTGTTTGGCAAAATAAAGCGTTCTCAAATGATTACGCACCTTTCAACCCTACATAACGTACCTATTATACTATTTCATTCAATTTTGTTAAGGGTGGTTGTAGCAAAGAGTATCACTCTTTGGTTGTAGTAACCAATCTTTGCTAGATCGCGATCCACAATATAAGAATAAATACAATATTGATATTTTTATTTATCGAAAACCTTGCTTTTATTATTATAAATAGTATGATAAATAACGTTAAAATAATTGCAGTTTTAATGTAAACATTACATCTTTGGAAACTTCAATTTTGATATACAGGATATTGAAAATTTGGGAAAAGTATGTATATGTTTGTAAATAGTGTTAAAACGGCTGCATGGAAGAATTGGAACTTTGTTTCACAATACGGACCGTATACTTCGAGTATAAAACATGACCTATCCCTCTATAGATAATTATTAAGAAATCGTCATCGCTGTTCAAAACCCACCTACAAAATGCTGTTGTCATGTTGTGTTTCTCCTCTCAACAGGTTGTAAATGATAAGGACGTCCATGATTCTGTTTTAATCCCGTTAAAATGGTGCTTTTAGAAATTCCAGTGGTTCGACACACTCATCTTTGTCTCGTCCTTGAATCTCTGTTAAATCGTTGAGTGAACTCAACGGTTAAATTCAGACAGTATGTGATTGTTTTTTTTTACAGTATTAATATTATGATTTATGACGATTAGGATTTTTAGGAACAGGTTTGTATAGCAAAATGGAAAAAAGGTTAGGCTGTCCTAATTGGAAAAGCGAAAAGGCATTTTAATGTTTAAAGAAAAGACCAATTTGTTCTAAAGTAACTTCGTGTAACGTTTCTGATATTATTACCTATTGAAAACGTCAAAGTGGAAAACGAACAATACTAATAAATAAAAAGTTACGTTAGCCAACAACTGATCTAACTAGATGCAAATAATTGTTTATGGTTACTACGATGGTTATTTGAGACCAAATGAATACTATTGTTCTACCACTTATCGTCCGGTAGATACATGAGTACCAAGTATTCAAAAGGCAATTTACTACACAGGTTAACCACACAGCAAATATTTACGGGATTTTACATTAATTACATAAAGTAAAAAGGTGCCATATTTCTTGGCAGAAAAGGTCAGCAAGTAATTTGTAAAATAACCGAAACAACAATTAAAAAAAAAGAATTAACTTCGTTACAATTTAAACGAGTTATATTTTTCTTAAAAAAAGGGGAGAAAATAATCATGTTAGGCTTTCGTTTGTTAAGATTAGGTTTAACAGTTTTGTGGAAATTTAGATATTTATGACGTGTGTTTGGCTCAAGCTGTATCAAGAGTGAATTTGGCCCCCGTTCTCTGTTGTTATTTATAAGAAATTAAAATTCCTGCTAAGGGGAACGAGCTCAAAATTTTATTCTTACGGATTTTGAAAGCTCATAAATAGCTTCTAATTCAGAGCTATAATTTTTTTAATTCTCGTGTGGGGGGGGGGGGGGCAGCTGAACGAGGGTGTGAATTTGGCCTGTGTTGGTGACATTTACTTTTATTTTACAAGGGAACGCGTTATACATAAGTATATAAAATTAATATAAGTATAAAAATTTGGTTTGTTTGCTTGGAGAACAACAATATTATAATACATATAATTGTTGTTAATGGAAAACTAGCTTTTAACTATACAATAATGAATAATGATAAATGGTTAATCTATTGGTATATGAATGCAATGCGGTGTTACTTACTGTTTGTATTGTTGTTAAGTAACAGGTTATATTTTTGAATTAATAATTTCATTGCTGTTAAGAATCGCATAGAACAATACCTATAGTCTTGATACCTATTCGATTACTTGCTTCCCTAATTATTTTAGACAAAAATGCTATTTAACTTTGTAGATTTAAAAAATCTACATCCGTACATGTTGTTTGTTTTTATTTGACTTAATATAGATTGAAGAAACATTGAAAATTAAAAGTGATACTTTCGCAAAAAATAGCGGTGCCATGGAATGGTTGACGTAAAAAAAAATAATCGTTGTTTGTCTATTACTGCATTTTATCTAATTTGAGCGTCGTTGCAGCAAGATTCAGACATGTTAAATGAAGTTATTTTATTTATTTAGAATTATTCATTAAACGATTTTAGTTGCATTGCGTAAAAGTTTATTTTTTTATTAATTAATACCTGTCAACAATTTGAAGGCACCACCGATTTTTGAGAACGTGGAAATTTTTGTCTAAATATTTGCTTTCCAAAAAATTCAAAGTAAAAATAAGTAAATCAGTCAATTCAGAATTTTTGTCTCTACCAAATAGTTAAATAGACTTTTTGTCTAAAATAATTAGGGAAGCAAGTAATCGAATATTTTCTAATGAACTATTAATATAAATAAAGTTTAGATTAGAATTTTGTCTGTTTTTGGGGATAGCGAACTTTCGGGAACCCAACGCAATAATTTCTTGTGGGCTGTGATTTACTAAAGGCCAGATCTGAGGTCATCCGTATAGATAGAAACTGCTTATACCAGAATTTAATTTTATAGCAACTTAATGCATCTTGTACATAGGCAACAACCATCCAACTATACAGGGTGGCCCAAATTATGTGGGATTGCATGGGTAACCTTTAGAGTTGAGTCGGTCGCCCGACATTGCTGGACGGTCACTGCCCGACCATGACCAACAATTGTCGGTCTCGGGCTCGGACAGAAACTTGTCGGACACAATCGGTCTCGGGCAAAGTTTGTTCGACATTATCGGTCACGGGCGCGGACTCGGACAAGAGTTGTCGGTCTCGGACTGTCCGACACTGCCCGAGAACTCGCAAAATTCATTCCAATCTTGAGCTTACGTGATTTGAATGAATCACAAAACCCCTCTAGTCAGTGCGAAGAGCGTCGCCTATGAAAATAGTGAATCATGGTATGAGTTGTGACACCTCCTCAAGTAAAAGTTTAGCCAAAAAAGTTTTTCGGTCTCGGTTTCGGGCATGCATTGTCGGATATGGTCGGGATCAGATAATCATTGACCAACAATGTCGGTCACGGGCTCGGTCTCGGCCAAGTAGTTGTTGGACACAGTTGGTATCTGGCAAACATGCTGGGACAATGTCGGTCTCGGTCTTGGTCTCGGGCAAAAAATTTGCTGTCCGACTCAACTCTAGAACCTTCTATTACTGAAGATGATATTTGGTTAAATGGGCAATGTTTTATAGTTTTATATGCTGATCCCCTTCTTTCCTGTTCTTTCCTCCTTAATTTTTATCCTTCTACGTAAAAACTCACCTTCTAGTAAAGTTCAATGTAAGATATTTTTTGGGTAAGTTACGCAGCTGTGATATAATTGTCTTAAAAGTAGCCATATCGTGAACTGTAGAAATGTTGAATTATTCATTGACTGATCTGCCCATCTACGGACAGCTACACTGTCCCGTGTCCATGCTTCCATCCAGCGGGTCTTTATTTCAAAAGGAATAAACAATTGGTAAAATTTAAGTACGGCCAAGCAAGTAGGAATTAAAATTTTAATTAAAATCATCATACTATATACATCTACCTGTATAAGTCTAAATTATACGTATTAGATGGTAAACTGCGTCATTATTCACTTTCGTGTTCTACTTCAGAAAGCACTACCCGATCGTTAACGCGGCATTAAATTAGTGTCTAGAGACTCTACAGTATTAATTACCCTGTTATTTGTTGTTTCGAATCATTTGTATTATTCGCTTCTCTTGAACGATCTTTAAATTTTATTACGTATGCAGAGGGAAACTTCCTACTATCATAACACTGCCAGTCGCATTATTGTACTAATAATACATATACATAACTATTATAATAGCATAGCATAGCGTACAAAATTAAACATCAACATTGAACATAAAATGACGATGAGGAAATGAGGAATCTGCAATTTTAGAATAGGGATTTAAAGAGTTTCGACACTTTCTCTTTAAATGTGGAACACAATGAGCAAAGCTTAGCAAAGTAAGCAGGTTGTCAAGTATTTTAAATCTTGAGCAACAGCTTGTCAAGATTACGAAACTCATCAGAAAGCTTTATTTCACTTGAGCGTAGAAATTCTACGGCTTCGCTCGCAGTCGCAAAATCCAATCGAATGATGTAATGAAATGGTGGTTGGAATCGTCATTACACCTTTTCATTTTTTTGTGTTGCTTTTCGGCAATATTTCAGAGCTTTATATACTTCCTATTTAATAAACTGAACTTTTAGATAAATTTATAACGTAGGTACAGTCGTACAATGACAGGTTGTCAGCTTACATACGTAACGTACCTAGGTATAAATTATTTGACGCATTCTTGTCATTTTTAGTTTTACCATCTGGTACAAGAATCAGTAGATAACCAACTGAGCCTGCTTACATATTTGTAAAGTGGCCCTCTTTTAGATGAATAATATTTTTGCGTTGCTGGCGACAAAGCTCGATTTCATTTGTTTAGGTGATTTTTCGGCCTCCAAAGTTATCATTTGTATCATAGCAAAAATGCATAATATAGTCATTGATTTCATATTATTTAGTTACATGTTCAATTATAAAATAAAGCAATATCAACGTAATTTCTATGGAATGTAATATTTATAAGATGTTTAATAGCTATTTATGATATGAGTGTTAAAAGTACTATTTTATTTTGTGAGTGAAACGAAACACAAATATTATACAAAGTTTTTTGTACAACTGTTCTATTTTGATAATAAAATAGAAAAATTAATACATATTTCCATAAACTGTCATTTTGACGTCTCTTGTCAGTTAATTATTTTTTGACGTTTCAACAATTATTACCGCATATTGAGGTTAAGTGGGCGTGTTATGTGACGCCGTATTACCTTAGTTACAAAGAAAACAAATATTGGTTACAGTGCTCTACATATACATAATTAGTATGTATATTATGCAGCTCTACCATTGGCTAGTATTACAAATATTTTTAACACTAGTGTTATTAGTATATTAAAGTATAAGTGGATAAACAGGTCTTTAAAACACGCGCGAGTTTTCAAGCACGACGGCGCAACACTTGCTCTAGTGTTTTAATGACCAGTTATCCACGAATACTTTACGCTATTTTTTTTTATTGGTTTACTTTGAAATCTGGTATTAAAATGGAAATAAGAACTAATAATGTGAAATGGTTGAATTCGTAATGTGAAATCAGTATACCTTTCGTTGTCATGGAAATGAGAAAAACGGAAATTAACTTACAATCTGTCACTTTATTTGACGTAACAAAGTACTCCTGTCAGATCAATAACCAATAAACGGAAATTAATTTGCAATCTGTCATTTTATTTGACATAACAAAGTACTCCTGTCAGATCAATAACCAATAGAATTTAATTTTTTTCAAATTTGTTGATGTTGGCATGGCAACTTTAAAACACGCGCGTTTTAAAAAGTGCGATTTAAACACGCTGGGGCGTGGTTTAAAAGGTTAAAATAGGACACCAATAAAAAATAGTTATTAATTGTGTATCAAGGTTGTAAAAGTGATCTTTTTTGGCCGAATCTGATGATTGCAGCCGAGGCGAAAGCCGAGGCTAACAAATCAGATGAGGCTAAAAAAGAACTTTTAACCGAGGTGCACACAACATTTTTTAGGCGACTATCACAGAAAGATATAAACTTCAATTTAAAAATCAATTTCATAATTTTGACAGTGACAGTTACCTGACAAATACAATCATATATTTGATTATTCATGTCACTTACAGGGTGCTTTGCTCCATCACCTGGACAACAAAAAGCGGTTGTAAGGCGCTCGTTGCGAGCCAACTTTTGTCGGCTTTTCTTGCGAGCACAAAGGGATTCTCAGTGTCACTTTGTACGACGAAAAAGGCGCTTGCAATTTTTAACTACTTTAACGTAAGTATTTAATTGAAAAGAAAGGAGCCTGGAGCGACCACTAATGCTCTGAAACTTCATGTCCAACATTAATTCCGTACCAGTCCTTTTTTTATACATCTCATTTTGCCAATATCGACGGGGTCTCTTTTTTTTACACAAATTATCAATTAATATAGCTGCGCCACTTGCAACCATTAACGTAAATACTGCTTCTCGTTCAACCATCTTTACTGAAGTGCTCAAGATTTGCTCGCGTAAAAAGGTGGATCACATAGTGCTCGCGAGCAGCTAGCGAGCGGCTCGCGTTAACATTTTTTGGCGAGCGGCTCATGAGCGACTCGGCTCGCAAGTCTATACGCACCTTAAAATAACTATTTATGTAATAGCCGCCTAAAAAAAGTATTTTTAACACGCTACTCTGTAAACGTCATCTTTTAACACTCTTCACAGCCGTTAAAAATGTCACTTTTAATGACAGTTGTACAAAAAATATATTTTCTATTTTATTATTGTTTAACGTGATTTTTACTTAGACCATTCTATTTGAAACATTTCGGTATTACCATTGAATAATTCAATGGTATTACATAATAAAATAGGTACGTAAAGTATTATGTCTCCTAGATGTATATTATGCATTTTTCCTATGATACAAATGATAACATAATACATAAAATTAACTGTAAAAACTGTAACCAGTTGTTTATTGGGTAAACTAAAAGATCACTCAAAATTCGCTTCAAAAGAGCACTTCTGTCCCCAAGTAGATTTTTTTGGATGAATCTACCGTCTCCCTAATCTAATCAGTCTAATCACAAAATAGATAATATGTTTCTTCGACTGTTATGAAAGTATGGAAATACACCAAACAAACTCCTTTTAATGAATAATGATGATTTAGGTCCTTTAGGATTATAATAACTTGTACACTTTCATTAGAATTAAGAAGTTATGTTACTTTCGCTGTAACTAGCATGAATACATCTTTGTAATTTACATTTAGTTTGGTGATGATGATAGCTTAGCTCTCGGTATTCTGGATTTTTGGTGTTTGTTATATTGTGAATCGTTTATTTCAACACATTGGTCCATTTTTAATTAATTTCTTCTAATATTTCTGGAACGATAGTGCACGGTTAATACAAATAATTTTACATCCATTAATGTCAGACTAGAACGTTTACATGATGTGTGTTGTTTACATCAAGTACATTCCTATCTCTCGACATTTTAAAATAGAGACCCGTTTGTACTTTTATGCGTAAGTAAAAGAAATGATGTACCGCTACTTTTGTAAGCGAAATGCGGATTATCATTTGTTAAATGTACCGTTTCGTACTATATTTTCCATTATACTGCCGCTGTCTAAGTGTCCGTGAAGTTGGCCGCTCAGATTCCGAATTTATATTCCATTTTGCTTAATTAGTAAGTATTAGTAAGCTAAAAAAATTTAAATGTGTAAGTGAATTTGCGAATTCATTTTAACAAAAAAAAATTTTGAGGATAAATTGTCGATATTATTATGCAATATCATATCACAATGCTACTAGCGTCATTAATTAATAAGTCATTTACAAGCATTTGTAATCAAGTTGCTAGAATCCAACGGTATCTCAAAAACTGTTGTGCGACTAACTTCTCGGAAACCGCAACACTTTTAGGAGCAATATTTTTACTTCCCGAGTACGAAGTAAAAGGGAAGTATTGTATTAGTGTTCCAAAAAAAAATTGACCTATGCAAATTTTTACATATCTTTGCGTTTCTGACCTACGTAGATTCAAAATATAGACTCAGGTAAGTGTTCTGAAAAATGTCTATATAATTTTATTATGTACTAATTACACACTTGCCGACGTTTCGACTGGGGGAGTCCAGTCTTTCTCAGGGCTCTTTATTATGTACTAATTACACACTTAATAAAGAGCCCTGAGAAAGACTGGACCCCCCAGTCGAAACGTTGGCAAGTTGAATGAAGTACTTGAAGTTTCATTATCTGTCCTAAAGTCACTAAATATTCTAAAGTACCGCAACCTTATGTTCCAATGAGTTAGAGAGAGAAAGCTAATTTTAACCCCAAAATGGCGGAAAAATGACATCTGTGTTTGACATACGATGAAAATTAGTATTTTACTCTTAGACCATTGGTCTAAAATTTTACTATTACTAAGTTTGACGTTTGACACTTGGTTTGAAACGCGGCAATTTGAAAAACATCATAAACTTGTAGTTTTCCCATAGACAGGCTCGTCTTCTTATTCTTACACACTACTTGCTGTATTTTTTAGTTATCCTTTTCTGTGATTTAAATAACGATTCTAAATGAAGTATTAACACGACAAAATAAACTGTCAATTTTAAAAACGTATTTAGGTTCGTTTGGCAAAGTTCCAAATTTTTTATCTTTCAATTAAACTGTACCTTTTAATAACAATGGCAAATAATTTTTAAGAAATATATTGATAAGTATGTAATGTTAGTTTAGTTTTTATCAAACACTTCATAAAGTCATTAAATTTTCTAGTGACTAGGTCTTCAATATTTGAAATTGCCGCCAAAATTTTAACCCCAAAATGGCGAACGTTGCGGTACTTTAGATATCTAGTGACTTTAATCTGTCCCACTTGACAACGCCTTCAGAAGGTCTCCATCGTGGAGAAAAACACCAAAGTATTAATTATAGTAAAGGAAAACACTTTTCACGAACACATTTATTGAGTAATATTCTTTTATACAAGGTGTCCCCACGAAAGCTTCAAATGGAATTATATCTGGTGTTTTAAAAGATAACGACGTGAAATTTTGGAACGTCATTAAGAAAGTAGGGGGAAAATTTAAAATGTTTTCATGGCTTGCTATTATTATTAGCTTTCGATATTGTATCTGAACCTTTAGCTGTAAATATCTTACAAAGTTTATCATGTAATTAAGTAATTTTTTCACATAGAGATACTAAAAAAACTACGGCCTTTTAGAATATGTCAAAAAAATACAGGGTGTCATTTAAAGTTTTGGACCGGGGGTGGCTGGGGGCGGCGAATATCACGTCGGGGTGGTATCTCATACACTATTAATTTTCCCTCTACTTCTTAATGACGTTCCAAAATTTCAAGTCGTTATCTTTTAAAACACCAGATATAATTCCATTTAAAGTTTTCGCGCGGACCCCTTATGTATTATATACAATATTAAAATGTTCATCAATAAGGTACGAAGCCTGTCGATGGAAAATGTACTAGCATCACTTTGGTTTAATAATTTATTATAAAATTAAAATTACATATGTATTAGTAAATACGACTTACTAATTATTACTTGGTGATACTTTAACCCTTTCTCTATGTTATGGGGCATTCCTGACGTTTCCCTCACTTTGGACTCACAAATTGTTACAAATCACTTAAATTATCACTAAATATTGATTTAAAAAAATTGTTCCTCAAAATCGTACCGCTCTCAAGAGGTTAGCCGCACAATAGTATTGTTTAAAATTAGGAGATATCGTTTGATTACAAATTCTTACAAATAATTTTCTAATTAATGACGCTACTAAAATTTTGATATTTCAAGGTAATGATGGAACTACCGAGAATTTAGCTCCAAAAACCGTTTCTGTTGAAATAAATTCGCAAATTCGCTAGATCTTTAGGTTACTAATACCAAAGACCTTTGCTAATACTTACTAATTAGTAAGCAACAAATTGAATATAAATTCGGAATCTGAGGGGCTAACTTTACGGGCACACTGTCTACTAGACTATGAACCTGTCGTAAAGCATTTTAAAAATATTATTCAAAACTATTCACAAATAATACGACTTATTAGTGTACGGAGTTCCGAAACGCACAGGTTAATTGTGTACGGAAAAAAAAATTAAATTGGCATCTATTATACATACAAAACGTTCATGGCTTCAACTTCATTTACTATTCTTTCTGCTCCGGTTGATTGAGTTTATGTTTATAAAGGCAAATTGTGTTACTGAATCGGTAATAGGATAAATGGGGAACATTTACCGTTAAACCGTAAAAAGGTTTTTAATTGCATCTTCTGTTTTCGTTTAATCTTTATCTTCGTTCTCTCTATTTACGAGGGGAGTTTTTTATGTTATCGGCTTTACTATGAAAATAACAAGTTAAAAACAAACAAAATTTTGTTTTCTTCAAAACAAACACACTTATTCCAACGGTTTTCTAATATCGTCGATCCTTGGGGAAACGATCCTTTTGGGAATTTAGCAAAATGTTTTAAAAGTCGTTATTCTATAAAACGTAAAAAAAGTTGCAGGAGCGACTGTAAGGTGAATATTGCAATTCCTCGAAGACGAATTCAAGTTGTCGTGCTGAAGCATTGCTTTCTAAGCAAAATTTTGTGTTCGTTTCTCTTATATAGACGCTTTCAAGTTTTTAATTTTATTTGTAGACGTGTACGTTATTATGGTCGCTTTAGGCATGTAGTCTACTAATAGATTCGCTTCCGCGTCATAGAGAATTGTGGTCATTATTTTCCCTACACAAAAATGCATCTTAGTACAAAGCAGTCAACTTTTTTCTTCGCAACCTTTCGTCTACACAGTTTTTGTGTGAAAAGCTGGAAATCCACTTTGCTTATTCTCAAATCTTTTTATGGAATTTTAAAAACACTGGTGTCTGGTATTCTTATCTTTCGAACAATTATTTATTGACTCTTTTACTCAACAATCAACAAACAATTCACCACCAATTCTAAAACTTTGTTTATTTTGACTGTGCTTCCATAGTTCTTTCACACTATCACCATTAATGGATTCTATGGTGTATTCAAGGGCGTCGGCAGGCGGGAGCAGGAAGGGGCCATGCCCCCCCCCCCCCCCCCCCCCTGGCGAACTATAATAAACTCGCGGTTCGTTCTGTTTTTGGACTACAAATGTGTTCATTTTTTTTATATACACTTATATCGAAATAAATGTAATTAAAAAATAACTGAACATTTTTTGGCCCTCCCCTGGAAAAGTTTCTGGCGACGCCCCTGGGTGTATTTGAACTGTGTGCACCAATATTTCATTCTAGAAGAGAACGGGCCATTTTCTTCATAGCAGGGTTAATGATGATGATGACGGACTTCTTTAAATTTTGTGTGAAAATGGAAATCTTTTGTAAGCATTTCTGTCTCATGTACCTACTATCGGAGTAAAAATGCAAGGCCTCTGACTTTAGAAGCTTGTATCTCAGTAATTAGCAATCATAATTTAATGAAACAAAGTGCATTTAAAAGATCATTTATTCCTACAAAAAGGTGTACAGTTTTAGATTTTTGCAACACGTCGTTAATTTTCTGTATTAATTTATGTGCGAAAAAGCGCTAATTATGACTGAAATCGCACAAGCGCTCGACTTTAAAAATTAATTACGGCCATATTATTGAAACTGAGTGGTAGATACTTATATATTTGACAAGTGTATACCTTTTTGTCGGTGTGAGATGCTTTTGAGGCCAATTGGTTTATTAGTCTTAAAGCTATAATGAAAAAACGGCATCTTGTGTAACTCAGTACCTGAACGTTCGATATTAATAATATTGACAGTCACATAACAAGGGTAAAGCAATTATATTGTGGTCTAACACGATTCACAAAAATAATGCCATGTATACATGTTTTGTTTAAAAGAAATTTGGAAAAAAGGATGGATGCTTGCGTTCGTTCGGGAAGTGCGGTACGGGGTGGAAGATGGTATCGTACACTACTGCTATGAAGCGCATGGTTTTGTACAATGCTAAAGAATAATCACATTGTTGTGGTTTGCCGCTCACGATTTACGATGTGGTAAATTACCTCTCGCGGAAATATGTGCGTCTTTCTTTCGCGATAATTATAACGTTTATTTTTAATTACAAGAAAACAAATTTTGCTTTCAATAAAGCAATAATGCAGCTCGATTTGAGTAATAGAAATTTAGCATTTAAAACAAGAATATTTTCTTTAATTACCGGATATTGCAAAATAGCACATTTTCGGTTAGGGCTTATAAAACCAGTTAATTATATGAATAATCAATATTTATTGGTTGTGGACTTTTCAGAAGTATGTGTGCTACAACATTTATAAATTTGGTAACAATTTATGAAACAATAACAATTTTATGATAAGTTAAAACTGACCGTCAGCCAGGAAAATACTAAATACAGCGTTTTTATTGCTGTTAATTAAAATAAAAGTTAAACAACTGATTCTACCAATTTGATTTTTACACATGTTAAACATATATAAATGACTAATGTACTGCCCAAAAATGAAGAAATTTCACCCCTCAGTTTTTTCGTTATGACCACTTAAAGTCAGAGGCCTTGCATTTTTACTCCGATAGTAGTGGTTAATATAGAGCAACGTCGTGTGCCGTCACAAATTGATATCATCGAAGGAAATGTTTGAGTCAAGATTGTCAATTAGAGGAAGGAGTCGATTTTCCTTTGAGGTATTTGTGAAGCGAGATCTATGTTTGATTGCCTCTGGCAACACTCATTCAACCGTTTTTTGAGCCTTGGATACACATAAACTGAAAAAATAAATCCACCTGTTGCATTGATAATGCCTACGATGGTGGCCAATTCCTCCTGTTCAGCGAAGACATCTAAGCCTACTTATTGCTTCTTACCTTTCTCGGTTACGATCTTCGTAGTCCTGATCACTCTTGCAACTTAAAATGGGTGGTTTTTCATTACACTCTAATATATTGTCAGCGCCGTAGCTAAGCGTTGGCGATAGGGGGGGTTTCGAGGTAAAAAAAATATGAAACTGAGCTGAAACATTTTATTTTATTATAACCTTATAATATTTTATTTTATGATTAACAAAAGAGTTGTATTATTGCTAAGCTTAAATGTAGATTTTGTCATGGTGTAAACCGCTCCCATATCTTTGGTCCTGTATATTGTGAAAGAACTCATCCGTTGCTTTCTCGTTGAACTCTAAGATAAGAGATAGACTCGTGTTCTCTAGTTTCCTAAGGGGTTTTTTACTGTTTGAAAAAACATCTAATCCAGTCCAGCAAAACGCATCCGTACCGAACCCAATGTTGCGGTAGAGTTTTCTTTAGAAAAATGGCAAACATCGAGTGCCCGTTTTCGTGTTTGAGCATATAAGAAGTCATGAAATAAGGTAAAAATAAATATTTTTTGTACTCCGCAAGTGGATATACCCTTCTTTTTTGCTGAAAACCTGCCTCGCTCCATACGTGCTGCTTCAGGCGAGTATTAATGATGTACAATTTTGCTTTGACAAATGATAGTGAACGCGAAGGAAAATTTGTTAATTAATATGTATCCCCTATTTTATCACATAATAGAAATACAGTAGAACTTGGTTATAACATCATCGGATATTGCGTCAACTCGGGTATAATGCCATAATAGTCGTGGTCCCTAGAACTTGCTATAGTTTACAACGTAAAAAACATTTCATTTAACGACCAAATATTCGCAATATACTCGGTTTTAACGTCATTTTAAGTCAAGGTTTGTGAACTTTTGACCATATTCTTAGAATGCATAATACGCTGTTTTCGTTGTTTAAGGATTTATAAAGGTTATCTTAAATCAAATCCTACTAGTAGTACGAGTAAGCATAAAAAGGAGAGAACAATGAACATTACTGTATCAACGCGCGCGACGTAAGTTGTACAAAAGGAGCTTAATGTTTATTATATCAGCTTACGTTTCTTAGTGGTTGGTGTTTTAGGTTATTTGCGTGTAAAAGTTTAGCTGATACGTTTGAAAATTAACATTAAATTTAATAAAAACAAACTATTTCCAAAAATAAACTTTAATTGTTTTGAATTATTATTTTTTTCCCAAAAATCACTTTCGCGAATAACGTCACTCTGCTATAACGACAAAAAATCGCTGGTCCCGACGATGACGCTATAACCGAGTTCTACTGTATATCTTCAGATAAATAGATAAAATAAATCAATAATCAGGTATTATTCAAGAAGTCTGGTTAGTTTAAACATATAATGAAGATAATAACTATTATTAATAATAGCGGATGAATACAGCACTACACAGAAAATTCACATTTAGTTAAGCAAAGGGACATCTAATTCGGTGTGGACGGTGAAGTTCCAGTAATTCGTACAATATCATGAGTACCTACCTCTCCTTCCTAATCTAAGGAAATTACAATGAAATTAAGTATTATTTTAATTCTTACATACATATTGTTTTCTTTTACTTAGCCATTTCATTGACAATACGCTTTTAAGGGTTTCTGTAATTGCCACAAAGCAGGATGACAAAATAGCAACCCAAACGATTGACATATTGAACAATTTCGTTGATCGCATTG
This sequence comes from Pyrocoelia pectoralis, assembly GCA_036250285.1. NCBI lineage: Eukaryota > Metazoa > Arthropoda > Insecta > Coleoptera > Lampyridae > Pyrocoelia > Pyrocoelia pectoralis. The sequence goes on from CM070074.1 coordinate 65,152,804, forward strand.
ACAAGAATTGATAAATTGTTTATTTGTTAAGGTTCAACCGAATCAGTTTGTTTTAGTCCTTTTTTTGAAGCAACAAATGAAAAGATGTATTTGTTACAATAACAGACGCGAGTGTTACAGGTATTCGAAAATTCGAAAATATTTCTCTAAAATTAAAAAGGGGTTCAAATAACCACCTTCCGAGATTTGTTGTAGTCTATTTAATAGTATGATTTATTGCTCGAGATGCTTAAAAATTACTAAAAGTATACATTATTCATCTGTTTCCACAATTACAGCATATTTGCATATTTATTCCCAATCAATCAAAGCAAAATGTTATCTTAAATTTTACTGTTTCTATTTATAGACAGTTCATTGTATTCTTTCGTGATCTATGGTTGTAGTTTTAATTAATCATAGCTTATTGATAAAGATACAACATAATTTCCTTGAAAAAGGATGAATTTATGCAAGTTATTAATAATGCTAGATTTGTCTGCAGTTTCATAATTTTTCGCTACGTATTTAGCCGAATTCCGATTTTTGCTCACACCCTCGTCTCATTTCGGATGCAGGGTAATTTGTTAATTGAATACTTAAACTTCTCTTAGACTTTTAAGTTACGTGCTGGGTGATTTTGAATGTAGCTATTGTACACGCGTTGTGCTGTGCGATTATCACTATTCTATTCAAAGCAGAGGTAAATTTCATAGCAAAAATGCACTGTAGATAATTCATTAACACTTTAATCAACGAATTAGGAAGGGGACGTTAAATAATTTCAATTATATAACCAATTTTTTTTCTGCTCGAATTTTAATAAATTAAGTAGCTCGTTAATAAATTTAGCTTCTATTTGTCTAAAAAGACCGGAACCATTGGTAAACGTACTTTCAGCATCACGTTCTCAACTGTAATGCTCGTAACATCCCATTCTAGTTCGTTGGCTTATATATGTAAAATAATTCACTAACACACTTTATTTCAAAATCTGTGTGTACCTATAGGTGAGGTTAGGGTTGTAAACATTTCTTACTGCTGTTGTAATTTGCGCTTGGCGATTAATCAACAACTTACAGTAAGCCTTTTTAACATAACTAATGTTATTGTAGTTTTACGTAAAAATTGTTCTTTTCGGCAAGGCTTCGTCGTCTTTTTTGAAGAAGTCGGTTCTAAAAGCTGGAAATTATGTTTCTTGTTATCTTCTACCCAAGGTTTATTAATAAACCTTGTATTCTACCTACTAAATCACTGTGAAATGTGTATTTCCTATAGGTAATAGGTAGAGGGCGGATTATATGCAAAATGCATATTGTTGAATATTGATGCTGTAAAAGTACTCTTCCGTATCTAGGTGAATCACATTAATGCGAGTTATATGACACCAATTTAATTTTGCATATTTTGCATATATTTGCAGCAATGTTCATATTTTTGTAAAATGTGTATATTATTGCATAATTTGGGCATTTCTAAATAAATCTGGCATTTTACTTAAAAAAATTTCTCTCATCTCGTCAAACGAGCACAGTAAATGTAACTTTAAAAAAAAAAGTTAAAATCTAAAAAAGAAAAGCTTTAAAAATTCCTGTAGAAGGTAAGAGAAGCGTCACTGCTATAATTTCGCCGTAGCATTCGATTATATCGAAATTTAGATGGAGCTGCCTTGCATCAACTTGATCGAACGGGGATATATTTTATCTGATACGCGACAAGCATTTAACTTAAACAATTTAGAAAAACACCTTATTGTAAATTGTTATAGGCAGAAAAGCGATGATCAGAATAATATGTTTAATTCTCCAACTGATCGTAAGATTATTTATAGTTAATATTACACATATACATTATTATTATTTTAATTACTTAATTTTTTTAATTTCATTAAGAACCTTTTTCACATAATAACAGTTTTTGTTTAATACAGGTTGTTTATTATTTCTTGGTACGCATATTTTGCATATAATGTTGCATATTTTAACAAACTGACTGCATATCTTTAACATATTTGGTGCATATATATGCGCATATATGTGACTTTTTATGTGCATATTAATCCGCCCTCTAGTAATAAGTTAAGAGGCGCACATGATTTGATAACATTCTGCTGTCGTATTAAGTGTGGCATTCATATTACGTATGCGTATTATTTCTGGACATAGAAGTGGTAAAGCAAAGTCGTCGTCAGAGCCGGATATATGGGGGGGCAAAGTGTGCACTGCACACGGCCCCGCGGTTAGGCCAGCCCCGCGCTAGGTTTGTTTTTTTTGTTTCTCTTAACATAGTTTCGTAAATTTTGAATTTTCTGTGATTTTATTTTTATAGTTATTAGATGGAACATGTGTATTTATAATGAGTAAATAATAGTATATTAAAGTATAAGTGGATAAACAGGTCTTTAAAACACGCGCGAGTTTTAAAGACCAGTAAGTTATCCACGAATACTTTACGCTATTTTTTTTTATTGGTTCACTTTGAAATCTGGTATTAAAATGGAAATAAGAACTAAGTAAAATCGTAGATCCCGTGTCGATGCGATGTTCGGCACGATAAAGATCCTGATTAAGGGTGAAATTCCCTTAGTCAGACAAAATTCGAGTAAGGGTAGTGCTAATAACCAAAGCAGTTGATGCGCGTAGAGGTGCTTGGAAATTCGCTGTTCCTAAATCTCGGCCCATAACATGAATAAAAAAAATAATGTGAAATGGTTGAATTCCTAATGTAAAATCAGTATACCTTTCGTTGTCATGGAAATGAGAAAAACGGAAATTAATTTGCAATCTGTCATTTTATTTGACGTAACAAAGTACTCCTGTCAGATCAATAACCAATAAGAATTCACGTTTTTCAAATTGATGATGATGCCATGGCAACTTTAAAACACGTGCGTTTTTGAAAGCGCGATTTAAACACGCTGGGGCGTGGTTTAAAAGGCTAAAATAGGATACCAATAAAAAAAAGTTATTTTTCTTGGCCCCGCATTTATTTTTGCACACAGCCCCGCAAACCCTAAGACCGGCTCTGGTCGTCGTGGCCATTCCTAACTTCTTTAGGCAGAAACCCGATATATAAGGATAGGTAAAATACTGGATGAGTAGATAAGCAATTGAGTTGAGATACTGAAAGGTATAATGTGGGTTCAAATGGTGGTTAACGTTTCATGAAAGCAAATTCTCAGGATGGTCGATCTTTTTCATCTTTAACACAGTTTTATCTTTATGGCGGTAAGACTGTACAACAAATTACCTAACCACATTAGGGACCTTCCTACGAAAAGCTTTTCTAGTATCATAAAAAAGTTTCTTTTAAAGAACAGTTTTTATTCATATAAGGAATTTATAGACTATAAATGTACAGACGCTGATTTTGCATAACATCTTATTTTTTGTTGTTGAGTGAAATATTGTTGTGTTTTGTGTTTTTTTCTCTTTGACGTTTGTAAACCCTGGGTAATAGCAAATATATATATTATTATTATTATTATACTTACAGTTACCAACATTGCTGGCTCTCGAAATAAATAAAATAATTTCGAATGGTATAATAATAAAAACTTGATTTATTTGTATTTAGATATACATATACCGCAACAAAATTTATATTATTGTATAAAATCCGTTCTTCTCATTCCTTTGGAAACTTGTTAAACTTCGAAGGATCAATAACATTCCCGGACCCCGGTGAGCTATAAACTGCGAAATTTTAACTTGTGATTCGGACTTAAACCTTCCGAGTCCGAGTGAAATAAATCTTAGAGGAACAATCGGGTTAGTTTAATGTTTAAACATTTAAAACTATATTCATACAATGGCGACGTTAATATTTTTAAGTTCAAACTGCTATTTTCTGTTTCTTTATTTTGTCAATTATTATCTGTCAGTTAAGAATTAGGTACACGTTTCATTTGTAAAGCTTATACTGTCATAGTAGTCCAGTCAATAAAGACCCAAGAACGGCAAATGTCGGAACTCTTTTTGGTAAAGCTGATTTTTTGACCATTGATACAACACATTATAGATTGGCATTTTCCAAAAAGTCCCCTAAAATTTCCATGGAACCTTCCACCCCCCTTTTAAGAGAAAAATACAGACTTTTACTTAATCGCTTACATTTTTCTTACCAAACATCGGAGGACATGAAACTTTCTTATTCTCTTCCGTGATGTACTAGTTTTAAGTTTTGTACTGTGACAATTTACGCTGAATGATTTGGTTTGTCCGTAATTTAAGCATATATATCACAAAAACTGAATTATTCACTCCGTCCTATTAACTTCGTTTAATGTTATCCCTCTTAAAAGACACAGTTGGCTAAGTTAGGGGCGCAAGGCACTTACATCGCGACTCGCCGGCTACTGTGGTCTGAATAAACACCTGCACACCATGGGACTGAACAATAGTCCGTGATACAGGAATTGTGGCAAGGAAAACGAAACGCCATACCACGTTATCTGGCAGTGTTAGGCATGTACAAAAGCAAGAGAATACCTGCTTAGAAATGGAAACATTACACAACAGAACGATGCAGGTATCCTTGAAAAGTAGACAAAAACGGCGATACAATAGACCAAAAGGTCGCAGGAACCCTTTCCAAACCTAGTACTTTGGATTGCCATTCAAGGCCTTTTAGACAGGCTTTCTGAAACAGCTCATATCTTTTTTCAAAGGAATTGAAATTACTTATTAATTTGCAATTTCCGCTACTTCAGTTCTTTTTCAAAAGATGTCAATTAAAAACAGTGTTGTACTAACCCACCACTGGTGCAACGACCACTGACATTTTATATTTAATTGTTCTTATTATTCTGCTTTTCTTATAGGTTTATTGTATTTTTTTTACATATAAATCAAAGAAATACATGATTCTATTCCCCATCGTAAAGCTACTCCCGCCTGTCCTTCCCCCTACTTTCCACCTTTTCCCTCCTTTCTAACACTTCCTTCATCCATCCCAACCCTTCCCCCTTCGCTCCTAGTATCTCCTTTCTTACCTTTCTCTCTTCTCTCATCTCCTCGCATTCCCTTAGCATACGAGCCATGCTCTCCCTCCCCTCCCTACACATTCTGCAAACTCTCTCCTCCTCCTCCCGCCAATACCTATTCTCTCTCCTCGTTTCCACACCTAAACCTCGCTACAATTCTTTTCTCCTTCAGACCCATCTCCCCTGTCAGGTACTTGGCCTTGCCCTCTGCCATGGTCTCTCCATATCCCTCATTATACCTCCCTCCGGCTATCTTCTCTCTCCTTTCTCTCACGGCCACCTCCTCTACCATCTCTCTTCCTTCCTCCCTCCCTCCCTCCTTCTTTCTACCTCCTCCCTCGCATACCCCACCCTCTCGTAATATAAATCAATGTTATGTACAAAAATAATGGCCTTATTACTTATTACTTATTATAATAAAATGTTGAATACTATTGACGCATAATGAAAGTGTACCGCTCGTCACATATACAATGGTAAAGCCTATTAGTTAAAATGCGTTAATTACAGCGCTTTAGCTCACACAAGTGTTGGTATTTTTGATTAATCAATTTGGAGGCGTATCTACACGCTATTTTTTACTATTTGTTGAATAATAAACAGCGTCAAACTTATATCCATTTTTAACTATCGTAATAAATGCTTCCAAATGGCCAACTCCGCGAAATATTCACTGAGTTTTTGAAAAAGCGCCCAGACAATAAGCGAATGTTTTTCAGAATCGCTTATAAGCGGTTGCTTTTTTCCATTTAACTCAAATGTGATGAAAAATTGGAAATAAATGGAATTGACAAATGAGTATAGAATGAATCCAGAATTTGCTCTGTGTGCTAAAATAATTATAGCTGTGACTTTTTTACCGTTGCAACTAGATTGATGAAGCAACCATCTCGTTAAGTATAATGATTTACCGGCTGAACTGGAAGGTTTAATGGAACAAAACCCTTAAATAAGCAACTTTCAACCATGTTTCATTAAAAAGTTATACTTACTCGATAACGTAAAAATTTGCATTTTCGAACTTTGAGGAGGGTAGGTGGTGAAGCTCCATGTGGATTTTAAGGGACTTTTGGGAAAATACTTCTTTCAATATAGTTTATCATCTGAGAAAAATATTAGGTTTACCAAAACGAGTTCCGACATAAAACCTTTATTGAGTGAGCTATATAGCCGCCTACACGACTGAATGGGCAAAGGTAAAATAGTGATTTTAACCACCTTAACAACAATAGATGGAAGTAAAATGGATAGCTTCACTCAACTGTATCAAAATGTACAAAATGGGGAACAATACGAAATCTCAGAAATCAATGTAGTACACATCATCATACGAAGATTTCAAAAAAAGTTTTGCCGTGAAAAATTTTACGGCGATCCGAATAGTAGTTGGTCCGTAATTAAATTATTAAGTTGCCCTAAAATTGGCGAGAGCCGATCACATGCCGAACGTTTCCGAGTTTCCCGATGGCACAGTGACGTCACAACCCATACAGGACCTGTTGATTCTGGCTTGCGGAGTTGTTTTTTTACGATTTTCAACTGTTTTCACGGAATATAAACACTAGGCGAGTGGTTTTTTTAATTACATAATTTGTTGGTGAATTGAAAACAAAAGGACACTTGAATATCTTGCACACAAAACTATTTCTGTGGCCACATATAAGTGGTCGATTTGCAGACCGGATCAACGCCGCCGGTTAATACAAAATCATTATTAATTATTTCTTGTGTTTATCATCATCATATGTATTCGGTTTTATCACTTTAAGAACATAAGTCGGTATGCCTAAAAATTAGAAAAATAAGTTCACCGATTTCTTAATGCTGTTTTATCACAGAATGTAGATGCTGTTTACTAGGTCAGGTTAAGGAAAGAAAAGTTGTTTTGCACTTCAACAAAACAATTCTTGTGTTTGGTATACCTCGGAACTGGAAATTTACAGATAATTTGCTTAATATCAAACCTTATAAATGGCACAAACCACGTTCTTACTCGTTTTTATTGTTTGAAGGGTATAAGACGATAAATACGATAACACAGTCAATAATTATATTTTATTACCACTTTCTTCTAAAACGTAAGTATAAGAAATAAAAAACACACGGTGTAATGAGAAACGTCGTAAACAAACCGACGCAATGTTTACGTTTAGCTACGCCGGTCCCAGAACCTCGAGAAATTTATAAAAGTTCCCCAATGGTATTTTGGGAGACATATTTTAATCGTAGTTTAGAGCGTTAATTACTTTATTACGTTATCAAACAATAAATTATGTTACTAAGATGTTCCACTGGACATTATGATGAGCAAGAAAGGTTAGGACGGTTGTCTCCCGGTCACGATTTCTCACTACCCAAAGAAATATACTTGACATTAAATAACATCCTTTAAAACCAACAATATAATTGTTTATAAAATGGTAAAATACAATGAAAAACTACATAAATACAAGATAAAAACGACTAAAAACACTGGTCTCCATATGCTCCGTACATTGCCGTGTGGGACGTGACGTCACAGGACCTTAGGGCATCGTCGGAAACGTTCGGGCTGTGCTCGGGTCCAGCTGATAACGAAGCGACTTTAAAGCGCTATTGCTAAGGAACGGCTGGTCGTAGACGACTATTTCTTGGGGGGAAATGATTCATTATGATTCCTCTATGAGAAAAAATGGTTTCCAAAAAATCGTATTTTTCCCCATTACTTATATTGCTTGATTCATAGTTTTCGATGAACAAAAGTTCATCATATGAATTCACAAAGTCTGGATGTCTGTATGTCCGTTGCTTTTTTTCTGTAGACATTTTTAACATTCTGACTAGAATATCAAAATGTAAGACATTTTTGCATCGATCATTTTTTGTCTATCTCATCGGGAAAGTGGTCAAAATGGCCGTCGCATTCTCAACTGTTTACAATATAAGTACATTTGAAAATACGCGTTCTAATATGTTTTCTAAGATGCATCCATATGTAAGCTATTTAAAAAGTGCTGTTCATCATCAACACTGAACTAATTAAATTCTTTCTCGTTTTTACTTTGATGTGCGGTTTTAGATGTGTATAGATACATTACATACTACATAGGCAGCTTATTATTATTTTTGCATTAAGCTCATAATGTAATCTTATTAGGAAAATATTAAAAGAACACCAGTTGCTTCACATTGTTTTAACACAACTGTTGTTTAGATCCATTCTTTTTAAGTTCTTGTTTAACATTTAAATGGAAACAGTTGTACTTCATTCCCTTATCACGTTAACGTTTTCATCACATTTTTGTAAAAATGCTTTAAATACTTCGTACAAATTTTTAATTTAAAATTTTGTTAACAGCTCCGTTTGTGTTTCGTATTTGGATCTCGCATTCTTTTAAGGAAGATAGGCATTACTGAGTTTTGTTTAAAGTCGTCGACTTTTTTCCGTTCAATCAATCTTCTTGATTTTTACCAAAATCAGATTTATAAACTTGAATTCCGGAAGACGGCTCATACGGCGTACTACACAGGCAGTCTATAGAAAAGGAAAGATAACGAGGAGGTACCTATAGAATTCTATTCCAGAGAAATTTTTCTCGTCTGACACTACTAACACGGTGGACATAAATAATTGAGTTTTGTTTGCATTGAATAGGTGATAAGTAGTTACTTTTCTCATCGGTGTTACTTTTTAATGTACAATTAATAGCTATGCCACTGTACTGTGAAACACGTTACCATAACTCTTCTATTATGACGTTACCAACGTTTTCCTATAATTGGAACCATACGATAATTTACAATACTATTACAAACCTTGTTAAGACGATCCAAAATTCACACCAAAACTGTTACATTCTGTAACTTCCAATTCTTTTATAACTATGATACATTTTCACTGCACGCAGTAAGTATAGACCGGTTGTTTCCATTATCAAATTAGAAACATTGATAAAAAACTAAATCATTTGTACGATACAATTACTAATTAGCGTACCTACTGTTTGATATACCTTACTGAACATGAACTATTTAAAAGAAACAATTATCCCCGTAGGTACATAACAAACTATTAAAGAAAATACAGGGTGGCCCAACGAAAAGGTAACAGACGGGTTTCTGGCCAGAGGGAATTTTTTTTTGGGAAACGCAAAAACACGTCAATTTTTATATCAAGGGGGACAACTTTCGCCATAATTTTCAACCTGAAGTGATTTCATCCCTTAGCGCTGTGAGAACAACCCCTAAAATTTAAATAGGGATGATGGGGCAAGTGATACGTCATTTGAAAGGTCTTTCTTTTCTGATTTCAGTGCACTAGTTTTTTTAATATTTTTTTCATTTTTAACCAAAAAAATTGAAGTTCCAAAATGGAAAATGAGGAAAGAGATTGGGGCATTTAAAAACTCAAAAAAGCTCGGACAGGTCAATTGTTTTTTTCTTAGAGAAGCTAGGTACTTTTACTGCTATTTGACAACATTGTTTCACCCCTTGGGTACAGGGTAAACAACCCTTACATTTTTAAATAAAAACAAGGGTTAATTTTTTCTTGTGGTAATTGAGTCGCAATGCCAAGCAGAAGTTTTAACACGGGCTTCAACTCATGTGTAATACTAGAAAAGCACGATGAAGCATTTAACCATCGTTACAAAACCGAAGGAAACCCTCTTTCAACATCAAAGTGACCTCAGTAAACAACATTTAAATCAACTATGAAATAAATATAGATGGAGATGGAGATCTCTTAAGTGATGGAGATCTAATAAATTACTTTATCAATGGAACATAATGCAGTTCTGTAGTTTTTAAAGACAACGCATCATTCTGCTCCAACGTTAGAGCTATTTGGTGTTTTTAAATTTTCAGTTGAACTTGAAATGCATGAACACAACTTTGATTTTTCAAATGACACGCGTGTATTTTTTTGGCATTTTTTACTTCTGAATGTGTTTATTTTCACTCTGTATAAAATTTTGTAGATGTTACATAAGAATGTCGCTCTGAATCCCACAAGCAGTTAAAAGCAGAAGCACTACAGCTTTGGAAAATATTTTTAATTAAGCAGAAGAGAAACTGCTGCACAGTAATAATAAAAAGAGAAAAAATACGACTTATACAAAGATTTTTGGTAGGTATTTTAAACCTATGTAGTAAATTTTTCAAAGCTTCCACAATTTTGTGCAACACATGTTTCTAACCAAGTCGGTAGTGTTGCTGTGCATATTATATCGGATTTTAACCACCCGAATTAAATATCTATTCACAATTTTGAGGTGGATATACGACTACGGTCTTAAGATGGTCCCATAATAAATAATCAACTAGTGCGAGATTAGGTGATCTTTGGTGGTTATTGTACTGCTACATGGGTGGCAATTAAACGCCTCTTTGAATAGTGATCTGACAATTAAAAAGAATGGCTCTTTGGGACTTTAGCCTCTTTGTCCAATTGGAAGTACAACATGTGCCATAAATTCAGTTGCTAACTAAATATAACTATAAGTTATGGTTAAAAATAAAAATATCTATCTGGCATGTAGGTTAGTCTTCTTTAAAATTTAAGGTGTTTCTGTATAGTATAAAAGCTTGGAATTTCACCAACGGTATTTCAATACATTTACCACAGTATACCTCCATTCACAACGTAAATTAAAACCTGAGTTACATTTTATTATAAGTCCATAAGCTTTCGACTTTACGTAGGTACCTCAACATCATGTTCATCTGTTAAATCTAACCTGGGATTCGACAACGTTTGCAATTATTATTATTGTCATGTTAAAGTAGGGCCTCAAGTATTCGGTTTGTAAAGACAAACTATTTGTTCCAACTACTGATGGTATCTGAACTACTTGTCTTTATCGCAAAGCTTGTCAAAAAAGATCCCTCTTTCGGTAAGGTAAAGGCACAACATTTTTTACTTCTGACTTCATTGAATGATTTCGGAGGAATGTATTTTATTTTCTATTTAGCATGTTCAAATAAATAAACCGCTTTAGGATAGAAGGTTTGTTCATTAGTGTTATCATTCAATAACAAATATCTTTTACTCAAAGGTATTATAATATTAAACAAGTATCAAAAGGCGCAAATTCTTATAGAATTTTAATTTCAACCAACTTCAAATCTGTAACTAATTATGGCATATACTATATACAATATATATGTAAATAACTACCCCCCTCCCCACCTCAGACACAACCACGCCGGATTCTGCACAAATGAGTCATTGTTTTTCTTTCCACCCTTAAGGGAGATGGGAGTGGAGAGGGTGACGGACAATTTGGAAATCACGAAAAAATCTTAGAGGAAAAAAAAGTGAAAAAAGATTGTTTTTCTGCGGACGTGCAATTTTCCCCCTTTCCACCCCCAAAAAAGGGGTTGCAGTTGGTGGTGAAATTTGCAATTTGAGTATCGTTTTTTATGGAGAATCCAAAAGTAATAAAAAATCGGTGTTCCCATTTAAGTTTTGAAAACTCACCCCCGCTCCACCCCACATGAGGGGTGAGGGTGATGTTTACGTATCATGACTCAATAGGTTTCAACAAATAAAGGAAACGTATTTTTTTCTTTTTGTAATTGGACGTGTCGTTCTCGAGATATTAAAGGGTGTATATTTTGACTTTAATGGCGTCCCGACGGCGAACGGGTGATCCGATCAAAAATTTACCAGCGATTTGGAATCAGTGAAGAATTTCCTATAAGATGACACCACTTCCAGTATTCTAAACCCTGTAACATCGACCAACGCACAGACACACAGACATCCGGACGAATTTAGTACTTAACCAACTTTTTGAAGTTGGTTGAAAACAAGTTTCATAAGACCAATCTTGAAGCACAAATTCAAGTTTGAAAAACGAGTGGCATAGTCACGAGTTATTTTAAAGAATGAGTGCTTCAAGAGGTCTTATGAAACGTGTTTTTTATACTGTTTTTTTGTAATTTGTCCTTCCTTTTTACGCCGCTTTTGAACAAATTTTTTTTTACTTTATCGATTTAAGGATTTTTATGATGGTTTCTTCATTTTAAAATTAAAAATTTTATCTAATCGCCTTTTGTTTTATCCAAATTCTGTCACAAAACACGAATATGGAAGATAATCAATATAATCTTGTATGTACTTCCCAAAAATACGGTTGCTTTGCTTTTTTATAAATTCTCTGCAAAATGTTCTTGACACATTTTGTAATATAAACTGTCATGCATGACAATATAATTCCGCATCAAAAGCATTGCGAAACTAAAAATTTTCGTAAAATGTTCCGTGAATTAATGGTCATAAGGACATCACAGATGATAACGTCGCGTCCGTTAATATGTCTAGGTATTAATGAATGAAAATGGGAGGAACATTACAAAAAATTAATAGTGGTTTCATTTTATTCATTCTTGTTAGTCTAGAAACGATTATGAAATCAATTTTCGCATGGAATCAGGTGTTCGCTATTTTAACAAAAAATATTATAATACATACGGACTTTAGTACATATTAGAGTTTGAAAAAGAATCCAGTAAATTTAGCACTCTAAAGTACTCATCAATTTCAATATACCTAATCAAATAAATATTAATTGGGTTTAGCAAACTTGTGGACGAATGGAGAACAACAGTCTTCCATCTACTTAGCACATCAATTCTTGTCTTTATCAATATTTGTATTGTTTCGTTCAGTAATTAATTAATGGACTTTCTCCATTTACTATTCCAGTGCATTGTTGTCGCTTTTTCAAATAGATTAATGTCAGGGTATTTTTTATTTACGTAAAGGGTAATATAGCTACTAATTATCAAATGCTTTTAATTTGCAGCGGTAATTACATTTTTTGTGTAATTTTCAATTAAAAATTGATGGCTAGACTTGTTTACAATAATTACATTTGTAGAAAATTACTTCATCGATAAATGTCAAGGACGTATCTACACAATAGTAATGTAATGCAAACTGCAAACATTACTGTTTACGGTTGGTTTAATAAAATCTAGTCGAAGTAACCTGAAGAGGTTTCATTTTATAGTCTTCTATTACGACATTCTGTCCACAATACATTAGCCATGTCTTCACCGAAGAGCTATAGAAATGTATTGTAAGCTCCCAACTTGATAGGAAGGAGGAAAACCTTCGTCTACCCAAAATATGCCGATACCGCTGCTAAACATTGAAATCAAACCATCATCGGCGGCCGCGTCCTTCAGACAGCTGCCAATTTTTCTACCGTAGTTGTAGAAAACGTTTGAAAGAAGAGAAAGACGTATCGATATAGATAGGTAGGTATATACAATGTGAACACATATTCAAAACGATTCCAAATTTAGTTCATTTAGAACAAATAGTGAAGGTAATTTGACAACCCTATATTAGAGAGAATTACGTATGACGGAAAATTACTTGACAGCACATGTAATACCTTTTTTTGCAAAACGTGTAAATTACCCCATTTCCCCCCCAATTTATTCACTAGTTATATTTCATAGACGCCTTGTTTCAAGTAAAATAATGAAGTCATAAATCGACGAAGGGATTAATAATTAATTTATTAATGTTGAAATACTCTAATTAGGCTGTATTACTTCTACGTATTGTTTTTTGCTTTAATTCTAGGATAATATTATTTTATGTATATGTATTTACTCAGTAACATAAGCAATAAATGGATATAAAACAGGAAAGGGTATAATTGTTTCATTTGCCAAAGATAATGACGCAAATATATCCTGAAATAGAATAAAATAAGCATCTCAGTTTAATATATTGTTTTGTTTTCCAGACAATATACCTAATAATGGCATTTTTCAACAAAGGAGCTGGACGATTAGCTTTATATGGTCTAGGATACATAATTTTTTTAATACTCGGTGCTTTGGTGTTCTCGGCAATAGAAACCCCAGAAGAATTGGAGCTTATACAAAAATTAAGGACGGAACGAGCCTCGTTCTTGAATAAACACAAATGTGTTGAAGGTAATATCTTTTCAGTTAACATTTTCTTTTCATTTTTCCAAACTATTAGTAATTTTTGTTGAGCATAGTACCAATAATAAAATTTATGTTGTAACGTTAACCATCCAAATCAATTAGTTTATTTGTAAATGTTGCATTCATTGAGTGAGCAACAATTGTTACATTTACCAAAACAAATGAAACATAAACTAAAATAAAAAGTATGTTCAAATTCAATAACTTAGAGCAATATCTTTCCATTTTTATGTTATGCAAGTGATGCGTGGTGGTTTTGTGTAACACATATATTGTTAAAGAATTAACATTTATTTTCTACTGTAGAAAAGGTAAACACATCATATTTTATTTTCCGAATAAAGAGCTTCGTACCATTTTTTTCTATTTTATTCATTAACTTGTTGCGAAATTTTTCGTTACCTTCTTTATAACAATTTGAATTGATACAATCGATTTTTTCTGTGTTTATTTTTCATGAGCTACGTCTTCAATGGAGTAGCTGTCAACATTTCTTAGAACGAAGCTGAGGTTCGTTGTCGGTCGTAATAGTGTTTCATAACACGCTTCCAATACTGCGTTATTTTATTCCAAATTGTTAACATCCTCTGATTCATCCATACAAATTGGAATTTCATCATTCACCTGTTGTTAAAATTGTGAGAAATCATAATTGGAAAATATCTTGGGATTCACCACAGTGACATTCTTGCTGTCCCTCTTGATATACCGAACCTAATTGTTTTTGTCCATAAGGAGCTAACATTTTTGTACGACTTCTTTACGGTTGATGTGCCTATTTCATCAACATTGAAAATGCGACACTTACCTTTTTGAAAAAAAGTAAAAACAAATTAATTTTACTGGTATTTATTATTTAACAATACATCATCGTATACGGTTGAAGAAAAACTAAACTATGCTATGCTATTCAGCAACCTAACATCCAATGGATTTCATATAACTTAAATGAATTGATACGAGTACCTCAAGAGCAGCCATCTTGAATGTTTGTTCGAGAAGATATTAATATTGTCTAAAGGACGGTGCATCATGTCAATAGAAGGAGAAGATACATACTTACGTTTAACTACTTAGGCGTTAAAAGCATAAGAGGGAATAATCTTGGAAAGGATCTACGAAGCCAAATGAGAATAGCAGGGGCATTAAAAGATGTACGGAAGCAAAATTCGAAAGACCTATAATGACGTCTGAACAATCACCTCTATAACATGGGACCGACTGTTATGCAGGCGTTGTGGCGAGGAAGAAGATACGCCATACCACGCAATTTGTTAATGTGAGGCATTCACCAAAGCAAGTTGGAAATGAAATTATTACACAAAAGGAAGTAACGAAGATTCGCCTTACTAAAATCCTCGACTTTGTTAAAGATACAGATATTCTAGAAGGGTAGACAACAGCGGGGGGCACAATAGACCTAAAGGTCGCAGTGCAGGAACCAATTGGGACCACCCTAGTATAAATAATAATAGATATATAATGATATACGGTGGCGAAGCAAGAGCAGCGGATATACGTTGAGGGATAGAAAGACAATACAACGAAGAGGGAAATAGAACAAATCGTGCAACAAGATTGAAGAACAATGGACTCGTCAAAAGAACAAGTGATAATAAACTCGTAACAAGAAGATGAGGGGACATCCAAACTAAAGAGCAGGAGAAAGTATAAAAGACCCAAGGTCTAGTAAATATAAGAAGACGATATACTGTGCTTGATTGACTACACATTTATTACAACATGAAAGCTTATGAAACATTATTATTATTATTATGAAACATTCGAAATGATGTATGATTAATATCTAATTAAATTCGACATCTTTATCCATACTTTTAAAAGCTCTCCGTCCTAGATCGACTTTCAAATTAGAAAATCTTACATGCACGATAAATTACTAAAGATATTTGTCGTTTACTGATCTGTAATAAGTCCTTATAAAAAAATTATTGTAAAAATCAGCAGTCTCTCAATTGAATTACTCGATTTTCGATGTGTGTATCTACTTTTTGTATGTTGTAGAAAAAGTATGCCATTAATACGTTAATCTTAATCTTGTGCTTCAGAAGCTTAGAATCTCTTTGCATTAATATGTATAAAACGAAATGTCAACTAGAAAGTTTACTTTTAGGAGATTAACATTTTAATGTTAAAATTTGCATTCAAAATCTTATATATTCTCTCTAAATCAAAGGTCATAATGTATTTGAATAAAATAATGTTTTGAAGGAGCTGTGATACACATACAGTAGAGTAACGATGAATTGTAATCGATAGAAACGTGTCGATACAATTAAGATGTTCAATGTGACAAAGCAAAATAATAGAGTTGACAATCTTAACCCCGCAAACAATTGCAATAATTGCAATAGAAGAAGTATTTTCAAATTGCTGTTACATGCAAGTCAACCATAAACTGCGTTGAAAATGCGTCGAACGCAAGCTTACCCAAAAAGTTAGAAAACATAATTATTTTTGAGACCACTTGCAGAAAATGTTGACCCAGCGCTGTACTACGGAAAACCAATGATCTGTTGTATCTTCCTTATAAGGTGAAGATCGACAATTAATATTAATCGTAAGATGAAGCTGCACTGTAGAAATTCATGTTTGTGATACCCCGCAAGTGCACGAATGCAGTAATAAGTTCAAAAACGAGGTGACATATGTATCCGGTGCTGTAGCAATAGATGGGAATCGTCAGGTTTTCTTGATGAAAATTGCTGAAGTTTTGAAATGGTTTTGTAGATTATCGATGTCTATAATTTGGTTAACATATACGATTCCGGTGAATCACAATTCTCCAAAAATATAAACATAATTTTGAGTTGCTTTGTCTAGATGGAGACAATCGTAACTGCTCTCATTCGTTCCATAATTGGAAGTCTCTTATGCAATAGATATCTAACTATAAAATCCTCCCATCGAGTTAGCTTTAGCAGTTGTGCGTTCAATTACATTTGATGTCTTATTTTAGAGTATTATCCAAAGGTCCACTAAAAATGATGGTAAAATGTTGAAAAGTCATTTTGTGGTGGCATTCCTGAGACAGCTTTAATCAATTCAAGAGCAGATTTAATGGCAGACGTATACATAACATTTCATTTATTAATTTTTGTTATATTTTTTTTAATTTCATTTGAGATAAATAGAATTTGGATTTTTCTATCTTTAGAATTTACATGTAGGTAATCCGTGTTGTTAAAGTAAATCTAAAACCTGGAAAAGATGTAAATTATGCTTTTTCCAGTGACACCGTCGTGTCATCGAGAAAAGGGGATACCATGTCAAGTCTTTGAAGCATAGTATCCATAACTGGTTGGGATTGCTTTTAAAGTATGCGGAAGCACAAATATTCGTTTGACTGTATATCATACGGCTCTCGACTTTCGCATCAAACTGCTTGTTCATCCAGTTACTAATTTTGAACCGGCAAATACATGGAAGGATCTAAAGATATACTCTTTGGTATAACTTTAAAAAAGTTGATTTCTACAATTTGTATAAAAAATTCTGAACTCGCTCGTCCAGAAAGAGTAAATACCCTGTATGGTTTATCACAGATTTAATACGAAATATTAACCTTAAACCAAAGAGTAACACTCTTTGCTTAAACTTATGACCCATAACAAATTTAAAGCAACAATCATCACTACTACGAAGAGTTTAAAAGTCTACAAACACAGGTTGGAACGCATTTGCCAAGTATACTTTAATTGTAATAAAGTGATCGACAAGGTGAAACTGTAACTATTGTTTGATCGATGTGCGCAACAGGCAGTTTTGTTCCCATGCGCTCATATACCTACCAACGAACATGGATGAAAACTGAAGTAATGAATGGATTACCTGGAGAACCGATAATTTTGAGTGATTTTAAAGATCATCTAAAATTTTTTCTTCGTAATGATTCCCAGATTGTTTGCTCAGTTCGCAATATGGTTTAAACTTGCAGTTCAACCATTTGTTATCCTGCACAACCTTTACAATGAATTAAACGATGATTTTCGAAAACAATAACCTCCACTTTCTTCAGGGATTCACCAAGCCAAGTAGCTTGACTTGAAATATAATTGCTTGGGTTGGACTTGAAAGGCAAGCTTTTTAAGAAGAAAAGCTTGGCTTGGCTTGATGTTTGCGAGTGCAGGCTTGGCTTGGTTATCAAGCTTTCCCAAGCTTTATCAAGCTTTTTTTAGTCCCCGTTGAGTGCTTAAGTAAGCGATTGTTAACTATGAGTTCTAACAAATTATCTGAAAATTCCGAAGAACCGTTATTTAGACCGTACATTTTCCAGAATATCTATGCATTCACATTTTCTAATTTATAGATTTTATTATTTCTGAGTTCGTACAAATAAAAATCCGTTGCAGGCCATAATATAATATTAGCCGTATCATTTTACAATAATTAAGAACTAGTGTTACAGCGTGACGTGCAACAGATTTTGTACAAGGTACCGTTGCGCCCATTACGATTTTGAGAAATATACATATATGTAATTTTTTTTACAATGATTTTAAGTAAAATATTCTTTTCTTATTCAATCGAATCAACATACCTACCTACTAATGATATATTTTGTTTGAGTAGAGCACAAACTATCTGAAATATTCTCTGAATTACACGTGAGTACTTCTTTTATACCGAATGAATATAATTTATGGTAGAATGCAAAATCATCAGTTGGATCTTCTAAGAATTATGTTCCATGGAATAGTAAAAAAATGCTTAGAAGTATAAGCTTGAAAGCTTGGGAAAAGCTTGAAAGCTTGACTTGGAAAAGCTTGAACACTCAAGCTTTTCCACAAATAAGCTTGGTTTGGATAATACTTAAGCTTGGCTTGGTTTTTTGTAGGCTTGACTTGATTTTATGTCAAGCTTTAAAAATTCAAGCCAAGCCCGTGAATCCCTAACTTTCTTGTAAATGTTACAATTCGTCCCTCAATTTTAGAAAATTGACCTTTTACAGATTTTCGTTTGAAGGGAATTTGTTTTATAACAATTGTTTCATATATAAATTGCTATTATTTTCAGCATTTTTAGTACCGTTGATAATTTAAAAAATTGAAGCTTAATTTACAAAATAAGTAAACATCTTATACATAATATAATGCACCAGTTAGTTGTGCTTTTTCAGTTTTGGACCAAAGATTTATGGTGGTACATATTTAGTAACTTGTTTGTAAATCATTTAATCACTTATTTATTTAATTTATTATTGTTGTTTTTGCACACTTTTTGTCCGCTTGTAGATTAATCAAGTAATTGAAAGTTACAAAATGACCTCCAAATTTTCCTTTTCTTGAGATACCGATCTGAATTAATAAAATAAATGTACATAAGGAAAGTTTAAGCTTTTGTACTTGTTAAATTTGCGTTTTATATTACTGTGTAACATAACGAAAGTAAAAAATACGCCTACGTTGAACAAATGAGTGATGACAATTACACATGAAACTCATTTAA
The DNA here is from genome assembly GCA_036250285.1 of Pyrocoelia pectoralis. Taxonomy (NCBI): domain Eukaryota; kingdom Metazoa; phylum Arthropoda; class Insecta; order Coleoptera; family Lampyridae; genus Pyrocoelia; species Pyrocoelia pectoralis. The sequence goes on from CM070074.1 coordinate 65,172,191, forward strand.
ATTTTACGAAAGTCTCACAAAATCGCAAACGTCAACAACATCTAGTGGTCGTTTTACATAAGGGCAGTACACTTCGCTTCCTACCTAGCATTATGTATTTCCAATTAAACGCTTCTATAAAGCACAAAATTCAATTTTATTTCTATGCGTGCAATGTGCATGTATGAAAAATGTTACGTACCTAATTAGCGTGCCGAATCAAATTACGAAAATTAGAATGCCCTTTTGGTTATATTTTCGCAAAATTTAAACGAAAATAACGGATAGAATTATGTGTTTTAATAATACATTTATGTGTTTTCAAGCGTTGATAATTCTATCTTACGTGAGCCCAACCTTTTAGCATTGACTAAAGAGTTTATTAAAGGATTCCTCAATCAACGCTTTTAGTTTGTTAAACAATTTCCCGCCGTAAAGTGCAGAGAAACGAGGAAAATGTAAAATGTGCGTAAACGACAAACACAAAACCTTTTATTCCTTGTTAAGTACTAAATTAGCTTTATGAATACACAACTTGTTTGTTTTGAAAATTCGATTAAATGTACATACATATGAAGTTAGGTAACAATCGCCCGGAGTTTACAAGTATATCTACATGTTAGTACAAAAGGTCATTTAGGTAATACGAGGGCGTACCGGTAAGTCATATAGTTCAAGAATGAATTTGAATCTCAAAATATTGTTTTATTTAATTCTATTTGAATTTATTATGACATTGGTGTATTTTGATTTTAATTTAAATTGGAAATTATAACGAATGCGAATAGAATTATCATAACAACAAGTCAAAAGACATATAAATTCATGTTCAATAGAAATTAATAGATATTATCTACAACTGTAGGACATAAGAAAACATTTTAATTTTTAAATTAAAATGGAAATACACTATATGTCATAAGAAACTAAATTAAAATTAAAATTGAATTGCAACGAACTCTTAAGAATGCATTCCAATAAAAAATTGTTGGAAGGATATCATATCCCAAGAAAATGAATTTTGATGATTAGATATGTCCTGAAAACTAATATGATGTAGGAATATCATGAACGTGCTACAAGAAAATCTTTAAAGGAAAAACATAATCATTTTCATTTTAATTTAAAATAATCTTTGTATTTAAATTTTAATTAAGAATAATTTTCCTTATTCCAAGTGACATGGAAATAGATTTGAATTAAAATGACATCAGTGATATAACGACTGCGGTGAATAAATGGTAAAACGGCTTGCCTTAGAGATCGCTTACCTTCAATTGGAAATCTACTTTTTTAGTAGATATTAAGCAACTGTTTCTTACCACATTTTTTTTAATTTAAAGAAACGCTATTACGTGCGTTTTGCCCATCCGCCCGCCTGTCCGTCTGGATCCCACTTTTACACATTTGTCTCCATCCTACAAGATCCATCCAATCGTTCAGAGATTCTAATATTTTATTTTTCAAAAGCGAATTGTAGCAAAACAAAACGTCAAGTTTTGTTAGACAGGAATCACAGCTCTGGGCAGTATTGCGAGTGTCTCAGATAATATAAATCGTGTAAGTAGTTACAGTAAACATAAAAAACCACAATAACAATTCTATTTTGTTCAACGAACAGTTCCAGTTTGTCTATGTAATTGTTAATAACATTTTTCGTGGCGTTTGATGAGTTAGTATTACCTAACGAAATAAAGGATTTATACATCAGTTCAGGTTATTTATAACGTAACATAAATAAAACATGTTTAGTTTATTTTCGCAAGTTTATACTCTGTATCACAGCGTAATTTTCCTTATTTTCGAACAATGACGTCAGCAGTTTCTCAGTTCTCATAAAATTGATCGATTTGATATGAATTGGGGTCGTTGAGTTGATTTATTTTCAATACTAATTGGTTAACGTATTAATTTTATCGAAGTTAAAATAATGACTAAATACTTTCCTGATAAGGTAGTCAAATTGTTATAACCATTGCATTTATCAAAGAACTTCCTTAATAATTATTAGTTAATTTAAAAAATGGAACTGTAAATAAATCATTTCGTACATCACGAAGCTTAGAATCTAAAGATAGAAAATTGCTTATTTTCTCTACTAACCATTTCGTTTATTCATTCTGTATTAAGATTTATCACTCTAGAATCCTGATGTAAAGCTGTCCATCTATTCAAATTTGGTATCTGCATTATGATAAATTCATCTATCGAATTTTCATCAAATTGACATTTATATTCAACTTATACTTTCTCTTTCCGAACCCTGAGCATTTTATTTCCCATTGCTACATATTCCATCGAGGTTGCTTCAATTATATGCGATAGATACCTTTCATAACACAGAACACTTTTACAGATAATATAATTCATTTTTTCAGAGCTTTAACGTGTATACAGTGATTACGTAAAGTCTGGAAACTCATCAATAAAAATTTTCCTGTTCATTTTATTAAAAGTGGCATCGCTTTTATTCTGTCTTTGTGTATTTTCTAATTATTTTCTGTTATACAGAGTGTTCCAATTCCAAGAAACTTTCATTCATCAAAAATCAAGAAATATTTTATAATAATACTTTTTTTTAAATAATTAATTTTTTAGGTTAAAGGGCTTATTAAGACTGCAACAGTTAAACAGTTTGAGACAAATTGAAATAATTTTCACAATCTATATTTTCATCCATTAGGTAGTACGCATGTTGACGAAAAATTCAATAACAATTCGAATTATAAAAGAAAATCTTATAAATTATTTCTAGATTTTTGATGAAATCGACGAACCCGGGCGATTTTCAATAAAACATAAAATGAACAGGAAAATATTTATAGGCGTATTTCAAGACTTTACGTGCTCACTGTATGAACAATGAACTAATGAACGTCAAAGAATGTATTAAACCAGGGGTGAGCAACCCGCGGCCCACGGGCCGCTTGCGGCCCGCCGGACGTATTTATGTGGCCCGCCAAGCATTTTCAAAATTGAATTTATTTTATTTATATTACATTCTCTCGTCAATATATTTTTATAAAATTAATTATAAATATGTAAAAGGTTTCCATGAATATGGCTATTTAATTAACATACATAAATCCTACTTTATATAACAATAACATGATAATGCATACTAAACCGAAACGATTTTTTGAAACGGGACACCGACTTGTTCAAACATTCAATACGAATGCGCGAAATTGTGAAAACAGCACCTTTTGCAAAATAATATGTGCGGCCCGCCAAAAAATTTCAAAATTTGGATTGGCCCGTTGATAAAAAAGGTTGCTCACCCCTGTATTAAACGGCAATTACCTTTCGTCTCCCCTGAAAAGAAAAGAAGGTAGCGAACAATCAGAAATTTCGCAAGTACGTCATTAAAACTAAAAGATACGCCACGAGATACAAAACAAGGAAGCAAAAATCTTGAAGAAATTCGCCACTACCCAAAGATTCTCACAGAAAGAAGAAGTTAAATTATAGTTTAACGCTCCAGCATAAAAAACACAATAGAAGGTTGGAATACCTAAGTGGCGTAGATTGAGAACAAAAACGACTCAACTGAAAACATTGGCCTTGGAATTGAGATTTGTTTTAACTTTTATCCTAAGAGATTACTTTGGAAAGCTAATGAAAAACTTTTGCCCTTAACTATGTATTTCAAATCTGCTGCATTTCCTTAGAAATATTTTACAATTTCATTTGCCAGCGATACAAAACATTCGAAAGTGGATTCAACGTCAAAATTTAATGATTGGCATAAATGTTCCGTTATTAGAAAGAGTTAAGTAGAAACTGTTTAGACGTAGACAAGATGCCGTTCTAATATTTGATGAAATTAATATTTAAAAGAAGGTGTTGATTATAATCAAAAAGTGGACATCATAGAAACATTCTACAATCTTGGTTCTTGGTTATGAAAAGGTGTCTAATTATGTTAATCATAGCAGTTAAGAGCATTGTTCGATAATTGGAAACAGGTTGTTTCATATCTTGTCGTGAAAGGACTGCAGTCGGCCTACATTAAATCTGTTAAGTAGGTTAAGATTTACAATAATAGTGGTAGCGTTGATTGAAATATTTCAATCAACGGAGTGGTTATAGTCCTCTTATAATTAGGCGTATTATGTTTTTCAGTTTCCCTGGTTTCTAGATCGTCGCTCCATCTCTTCCTTGGGCGCCCAATCGGTTTTCTTCTGTTCGGCGACTTGTCTCTGGCGATTCTTACTACCCCGTTGTCCACCATCCTTTGTATGTGTTGATTCCATTCCACTTTTCTACCTTTTATCCACTGTTTGATGTTTTCCACGTGACATGTGCTCCTTATCTCTTCACTCCTCACTCAATCTCTTAATTTCTTGTTTGTTACTCTCATCATCAGTATTTTCATTTCCGTTGATTCCAGATTCCAGCATTCTTTGAGTGCCGCTTGTATCGGTTCTTGTCCGGTCTCGGATGTGTAAGTCATTATTGGTCGTATTACACTTTTATATATTCTTGCTTTGATGTCAACAGAGAGGAATTTGTTTCTAAATATAGTATCGTTGAGACATGAGGCATCCCTCTATCCTGTTCGCCTTGTTAACTTGGTGTTTGCGGCTATTATTATTGTGTCGTCCGCATAACATACAATTTTAAGCTTTCTGTTACCCATCCTGTAACGGTTTCATCCATAATAATATTAAATAAAAAATCTGACTCGTAAGTAATTGTCTCTGTGATTCCTACTGTAATTTTACTACTTTATTGTCCTTGTACCTACACATTTTCGATAATTTTGATTATATCTAACGGAATATTCCTGCAGGCCCGTGCGCAAGGGGGGGGGGAGGTAACCACCCCGCCCATGACCCGTTGAAATATAGTATCACTTGCTAGTAGTTTGCCAGTAGCCAGTGTAGCACACAGCCAGGCGCGAATTGTTTAAATCATCGATTCTGTTATGGCAATTATTGCAGATAGCAGTTGCGTAGCTAGGATGGGGGTTCGTACTTCGGCATAGAATGAAATCACCCCATTTTTGTTTATGATTATACATATTATATTATTTTTGTTAGCTAATTACCCTAATCTTGTTATGAAATTCATAGATTCATACATTCAACATAAAGAGAACATTATTATATCATATCATAGCATAATATACTACCTGGCCACTATAGGCCATCAGGAGGTACCCCGAGGTGTACCTATATGAGTACATACTTACATAGATACATACATTTTTTGGGAATTTAGGTTGCTACTGCTACTGCTAGTACTGCTCCGAATGAACAAAACAGTCGAAACACCAATACTGTCTCCATGAGACTTATTTTCAGCCAAATTATAATAATGATAACTTATGTTTTAAGAATTTTTGAGGTCTTCCCTGCCCCCCCCCCCCCCATGGACAAACCCTGCGCACGGGCCTGTATTCCTGTTATACAGTAGGTGAATCACATCTTCTATTTGTGCACTATCGAAAGCTCTAAATCTATTAGGCATAGGTACGCTAGTATGTTGTACTCTAGAGATTTTTCTTTTACTTGTCTTATAATATAATAAATACGGCATCGGTACATGCCCGACCGGTTCGAAATCCTTGCTGCTCTTTTTCTAACGGTATTTTCTCATTAATTTTTGTTGTTAGTTTCCCTGTACAGTTTAGTTAATTTATGTTTCTTGCGCATTAATATAATAATGGCTGTTCTCCATTTCTCTGGGATTCTATTCCACCTTATGATCTTCTGTATAACCATTTGGAGTTGTTTAACTAGTGGGTGTCCTCAATAGTTCGTTCGGGATTTGGTCTTGGCCTGGAGATCTTCAGTTTTTTAGTTTTCCCAGTGCTTCTATTACATGATTTTCTGTTATAACTGTTTCTTCATTTATCGTTATGTCTGGCGTTTGTGGCATTCTTTCCTTTTATATAGTGCTGCCAGGTATGGTATCCACGTTTATTTCTTAATATGAGTATATTCTATTAATTCCTTCATCTCACTTCTTTGCTGGCTTATGAAGCGCCATATTTGTTTCTGCTGACCATACAAGTCCGATTCTATTTTTTTTGCGTATCTCTCCCAGTATTCCGTTTTTGTCTTTCTTACTAATTCATAGGATTCTGTGGATTATACTTTTGATAAGCTTCATCTGCCCTGTTTGTTCTGTATTCCAAATATGCATTTTTCTTTTGATCGCATTTATGTTTTATCTCTTCAGTGAACCATGATATTTTTGTTTTCAATTTCTTATTCTTGTCACTAGTTTTCGTCCCTAATGCTTCACACGCAGCTTCTAAGACGTTCTTCTTTAATTTCGACCATCCACCTTCTATGTTATCATTGTCGTTTGTTCGGTTTATACTAATTTTTTCTTTCAGTCTTCCCCGGTACATGTCTCTTGTTGATTCTTGCTGCAAACCTTCTACTCTTAGTTTTGTTTCCAGTTCCTTGTTTTGATGCTGTTTTGTGTGTTTTGTCTTACACCTTAATTTACACAATACCAGTCTATGGTCACTAATATATGTTGTGGCTGTATTTCTGTAATCTATCATTGATCGTTCTTCTCTAGTGTTCTCCAATGTGTATTTATGCTGTTCCTTGAGGTCAAAATATGTGTTTGTTTATTCTTAGCTCATTTGTGGCACAGAAGTTTATCATCACTTCTCCATTTTCATTCTCTGTATCTTCATTAAACCTCTGTTTAACTCCTGGTATTACCTACTCTAGCACTAACTCTTGCGCTGTAATCCCCCATTATTACTATTATTTCGTTGTTAGGTCTACTACTTTCTGGAGTTCTTTACCAATGGTTGTATTCAATTTTTATTTATAGCAAATTTCTGGAAATATTTAGTTTGTAACAGGCAGTACCGGTCAACCCCTTGAACAGGTACAAACGCCTATTATTAGGTAACAACAATAGGACGACTTCAGAAACGGGATCATTTTAGCAGTCGTTTTTAAGATCACGTGAGAGTAACTTGCAGACCTTGCAGTTGTGGAGGTTTAAGTTTAAAATAAAAGTGTACCTACCCACAGTACAAAAAAACGTTTCTGAAATGTTTTAGAAACGTATCTCTGAAACATGAAACATCTCCGAAACAGCGACAGAAACGTATCATACACATAACATAGATGTTTAATGTCCGCCTTCAGAAACCTAGATTTGAAACAACACAGAAACGTTACATCGAAACATTTTATATATGTTTCAAAAAACATATCGGAGAGTAATTTATTGATATGTAGGAGAAATGTGTCCTTATAAATGTTTCATACGTGAATATTTGAAATGTCTCATATATGTTTCATTTGAAACATACCTGAGTACTTATAAAAAAATTGAGATGTGGTAGAAACTATGGTACCGAGAGCCCCAACTGCTCTGAGGGGCTCTTTTCCCAGTGCGCAGGCCCTGCAGGGCCCCATGTACTCCGGTGGCTTGTTCTCCAGGGCCCCCAAAATTCTCTTAGTGTAGACTCGAAGGAGATCGGTGATGCTGAAAAATCGTTTTGCTTCAAGTGGGATTCGAACATCGGTCGCTTCTTTAGGAATTCAGAAAACAGCTACGCAACTATCTGAGCTACCGACTCGCTGGCAAATAAGACATTTAGATGTGCAATATTACCCATCTACTTATGATGAATAAATCTATTTTTGGAAACGGAAATTTTTCCTTCCAATTAAACACTAAATTGTAATTTTGGATAAATCTGTACAACACTCACATTGAAACGTGTATTTTTAGTTTCTTACGATATGTTTCAAGTGATTAGGTTTCTAGTACAACGCTACTAAATACAAGTAACATTAACTTTGAAAGATGACTTCAAACGAAACATCACATTTTTAATGAAGTTTCTAAAATGTTATACGTTATCACTAAAGCTGGGATAGTTAGACAAAATGAAAGTTTAAAAAAGGCAGGCAAAAGGCATAAAAAATAATTTAAAAAAAGGATCTAAAAAGACAAAAAAGGAGAAAAATGGCACGGAAAAGCGAAAACTGTCGAGATAAAATCAACACATACATAATCAATTTAAGTATAGATAAACAAATATTTATTTGAAAAAGTAATTACAGTTGATAGATGTTATCTGCTGGTATTCTTTTTCAATAAAGTTTTCTGGCTAATTAAAATACGCTTAACTCGGCATAATGACTAAGGGTGCAATTTCAACAAAGACTGTATGTAGGTGCAGCTTGCAGGTAGAAATAATACAATGGGAAATATTTCAAAGTAAGGAAAATGACACATCCGAGTTATTATTGTAAGAGGCTTAAATATTATAGACAAAGTTTGTATTCAGTTTGTATACCAAATTCCTTTTCCTTTCAAACAATTTGCTTTCTTAGAAATTACCCAGAAAAATATACCTATATAAAATCTAAAAATTAAAAAATACTTACTTACATTTCAAAAAACTAAAAAAAATTTACAGAAAAGGTACTAAATACTTACGCGAAAATATCAAAAAAAAAGATAAAAAACGCAATAAAACTAACAGAAACCAAAAAAGGCAGAATAAAGTTTGCATTTTTGGAAAGTGCGTACTCTAAAACGGATTTTAAATAGGGTCTGCCTTATGTTTGTCCATTTATAAAAAAAGGCATCCTAGCTTTAGTTATCACATTCCAAAAAACATATCACAGAGATATATTTTTGGATACATCTAAAACGTTCACACCGAAACGTGTATGATGTGTTTCTTACGATATGTTTCAACTGATAAGGTTTCTGGTACAACACTACTAATCACAACTCCGTAACGTTAACTTTGAGATATGACTATTTTGTTTCAAACGAAACATCACATTTGTAACGTTTCTAAAATGTTATACGTTATCACATTCCAAAAAATACATGACAAAGATGCATTTTTGGATACATATCTAAAACGTTCGTGTTGTAATGTGTATGTTTTGTATTTTATGTAACATATCAATTGAAACGTTTATTAGACATTACCATTTATTCGCTTTCGACAGGAATGTACCAGTAATGTGTCTTAGATGTTTCTTAGGAATGTTTCATTTGTAACCCTTATGCAACATTTAGAAACGTTTCATGGATGTACTGTGTTCAGTGGGTAAGTACTTAAATGTTTATTCCTATCAAGATACTTAATAATGTCAAATGTGCACCGTTTCTGGGGTACACAACATACAAGAACGTTCTTAAATTATTATGTTTTAAGTAATATTGCAATAAAAGTTCGTGCCCTTGTTTTTGATCAAGGCAATAATAAAGTCTATTGTATAATTATGTAGAAGTAGGCATACAAAAAACAGCAAAAGAAAAAAATATATGTGTATAGGGGTGTCCTCTCCATATTATAAAAATATAGTAATAATTCGTTAAATAATGTTAAGACAATTTTTGTAGACGATCAGCTTGTGCCGTGCCAAGATATAGTGTCCCTTTATAATAGCTTTGAAATTGCTTCAGTGAGTAAAACTTTCAAAAAACACCTCATGCTATTTACGTTCGAATGAATGCCGTGTTATAATATATAACGCAACGCAGACATTTTCTAACAAGTTGTTAAGTTCTATTTTGACATGACTGTGTTCAAACTAGGAAATACAACAAGCTCGAGGGCTACAGCAACTGCCCCCGTTTGATGAAAGAATAGTTTGAGAAGTACCTGATTTGGCTTAGAAATCCCGCAATGGTAAAGCAGCAACGTTGTTTATTACTTTAAAGGCCTGCGTCAAAATACAATAATGTTATCGAAAAGATGTGACTTTCTTTTGACCAACAACCTAAATGAAGACTCATTGAGACATTTTATTTACAATTGGTTATTGTGATGGAAAACGTAGTTTAGGATTAGTTTGGAGGATTGACTAACTTCCAATGACCTTACGAAACTTCCAGTTACACGTGAAGAATGAACAAGAAGATGAAATCAATCCAGGCATCAAATACACAAACAGCTTAGAAACGTATGCTGTGAAGTATCTTGCGGGGACTAATTTCTAATTATTCTAGAAATCGTGGCCATCAACTTTTAATTGTCAATCGTGATTATGTTGTTGATGAACGTTTAAAGAAGTGTCAATCAAAGATGTGTCGTTTTACGTTTATGCGCAACTGCTCCACCTTTCTACAGAAAGACTTGTCACATTTCAATTGTCATCAAGATGAAAAAGATTATGCGCTTTAGAAAAAGTGACATATATACAAAAACAGCCAAGAGTGAAAATTTTAGTGGAAAGTGTACTACAAGGCAACACATTTCCATTTTCGCATCAATACACACATATATTTTGTGTTAGACTAATTTTCTTCCAAAAATGATGCTGTCGAAGAAGTCAAAATACGGATAACGTGAATACAGTAATGAACGGAGTTCCTTGAAATTGGGGATTGTCAGATTGTTATGATTAAAACGACTCAATGATTGTGATTATGCCGATCGAGGTTGTTCTAAAATTCCTCATCAGAAGACAACAGCTGGCTTTCATTAAACATAGTATGAAATATTTTATTCCGGTGTATCAATATATTGAAGAAGGTAGTATAGTCGATAGTTGATTTAAATCGGTCCAACATCGACAAATCGCACTATCCACACACTTTCGGCTCGTCTTCTCATTGGTACACAATCATCTAATTGACCTATGTGAGAATGGTACAAGATGCGTCAAACAAAACTGGTCCTCTTTGTGTCACCTAAAAAACTAAATACTCCGTATCTAACAATGTCTGCATTTATGGCGTTGAACTGATAGGGTTTTAAATCCCTGCTTTCCTGACCAAAGGAAATTATTGAAAACCCCTTTAAACAATGTATTTATACTTTTGATAAATGAACACCCCTTTTGTGAATCTACTTGATGATGAAAACGAATAAAAAAAGACCTTTACAATGTGTTGTATTGTTTTGGAGTTTATTACAGTTATACCAACTCCCATAGTACAAAATAACTAATAATACAGAGTTGTCAAAGTCTAATCTGTTAAAAAATTCTAAATTTCCAGTTTTATGCTTAACAATAAGAATATTCTTGTACCCACTGATTATGGTAATTGGTTTAATAAGAACTTTAACTCGAGTTATATATACGAGCGTAAAAATTTTATTTATATCAATAAAGAAGTCAATTGCCGAAGAAATTGAATTAAGCAGAGAAGCGGCAAGACTGCGATACGGTGTCGAAGAAAAAGTAAGTCTAAATGAAGTATCGGGTTTATCAATACAAGAAGCGATGAAAATTTTGAATGTAAATAAACTAGATCCCGTAAAAGTGGAACAAAATTATAAAATACTTTCGAAAGCAAATGAAACAAAAGGGTCCCTTTATATACTGTGGAAAATTATTCGTGCAAAACAAATACTCGATTCGCAAATGAATAGAAACAAATGCGTTGTGCGATAGTGACTCATCCATTAGGGTAGGTAGAAGATAAACTTAAAACGACCGAAAAAAAAATATATTCAACATCATTTTAATAAAAATATACGCGTATAATTTTAGAAAAAACGTGCGTATTTTAAGTTAAATTTGAAATAAAAAGCGTTGAACGTAAGCTTTTGAAATGTAAGGGATTTTGTGATACATATATAAAGTATTAAGGTTGTTTTTTTGTAGTTGAAAACATTCAATTCGCTGTGATGAAGAAGAATGGCAAACAAATCTTTAGCATAAACGTCATTTCATTAGCTTTTTCTGTGGTGTCTTTCCCCGGCCTCTGCAGCAGATAAGCGTGGCGGTGGCATGCATGTATGTTACCAAATACTTACAGTAAATCTTCGCGCTACCAATGATGAATTTTATATATAATTTAACCCTACTTTCTGCATGAATGTAATAGGTCATAATAATATATGGAAACACAGTATTCGTATTTCGTACATACAAATTCGTATTTTACTCTAATCTCTGAATTATGGTTTATATGAACCTTTTGTTATTGATGTTAGCGCATTAATTGTCATAATAACGCGCAAATCTACTATCGGAGTAAAAATGCAAGGCCTCTGACTTTAAGTGATCATAACAAAAAAACTGAGGGGTGAAATTTCTTCATTTTTGGGCAGTACATTAGTCATTTATATATGTTTAACATGTGTAAAAACCAAAATGCTAGAATCAGTTGTTTAACTTTTATTTTAATTAACAGCAATAAAAACGCTGTATGTAGTATTTTCCTGGCTGACGGTCAGTTTTAACTTATCATAAAATTGTTATTGTTTCATAAATTGTTACCAAATTTACAAATGTTGTAGCACACACACTTCTGAAAAGTCGACAGCCAATAAATATTGATTATTCATATGATTAACTGGTTTTATAAGCCCTAACCGAAAATGTGCTATTTTGCAATTTACGGAAGTTAAAGAAAATATTCTTGTTTTAAATGCTAAATTTGATATTACTAAAATCTAACTGCATTATTCTCTTATTGAAAATAAAATTTGTTTTCTTGTAATTCAAAGTTTATCGCGAAATAAAGACGCACATATTCCCGCGAGAGGTAATCTACCACATCGTAAGCAGCGAGCGGCAACCCACAACAATGTGATTATTCTTTTGCATTGTACAAAACCATGCGCTTTATAGCAATAGTGTACGACAACAGCTGCCCCGCGCGGCCGCGCTTCTCCCCTCCAACTGGTGCATGCATCCTTTTTTCAAAATTTCTTTAAAAAAAAACGATGTATAATGACATTATTTTTGTGAATCGTGTTAAACCACAGTATAATTGCTTTAACCTTGTTATGTTACTGTCAAATTGTTAATATCGAACGTTCAGGTACTGAGTTACATAAGATGTCGTTTTTTCATTATAGCTTTAAGACTAATAAACCAATTGGCCTCAAAAGCATCTCACATTGACAAAAAAGTATACATTTTTCAAATATATAAGTATCTACCACTCAGTTTCAATAATATAGCCGTAATTAATTTTTAAAGTGGAGCGCTTGTACGATTTGAATCATAATTAGCGCTTTTTCTCACATACACTGATACAGAAAATTAACGATGTATTGTAAAAATCTAAAACTGTACACCTTTTTGTAGAAATAAATGGTCTTTTAAGTGCACTTTATTTCATTAAATTATGATTGCTAATTACTGAGATACAAGCTTCTAAAGTCAGAGGCCTTGCATTTTTACTCCGATAGTAGTCAATACGATGTGACGCCTTCGAGTCGGAGATAAATTAGACTTGGGTGTGATCTATTTGTTCACCTAATAATAGTATATGGCTTTATTTTGTCATTATGTAAATCGCGTATCGACTATCAAACAAAAATTAAACGTTAAAAACAAATTCCATCTCGTTCAACCTTCGACTACAAGACTAAAGCTTTTACTTTTCTTGTCTTCACAAGTTGAAAAATCAGGACTTTCCACCTTTGCAGCATCTAGAAGGTGAGCAAGATGAAACTTTCGATTCGAGCCCAAAGCTCAGAAGTTTAAAATTAAGTCATTCAAACTAAGCATGCCTTTCACTTTCCGTATTACATCAGTGCCGACCATTTTTTGTTTCATATTTTGCTTAATGAATTGATCATCATGACAAGATCCCCCCATTTAGATATAGATAAATGGTCCAATTTACAATGTACGGAACTAAAGGGCGAAGAAACAAAATGAAATTAATTTGTGAAAGAAAGAATTAAGAAAATTCATTTCCAAATAATTTATTACATTGCCAATGTATGTAATTTAATGCTTGCCCTTTATTCACCTTCCTATGTTATCTTAACAATATTTAAAATCTAATTACATTGACGGGTCGATATTTTCATCTCCTGAGCGGTTTCCTTACGGTTACGTTCTAAGAAAGCAGATGAATTAAATACAGTCGTATTTTGACGTTTGACCCCTGCACCTATTTAATCATCATATAGGATCACTACCGCCTTGTCACATAATTTGATAATAAATTATTACAATTACAATTATAATTGTAACGTTATTTAATTATTGAGCAAATGATAAACTTATCTTAAAATAACAATAATCAAAATACACGTGTAAGGAAGAATGTAACACGTTTCTCTTAATATTATAGTTGTTGAATTGAATTACCATTAACCAATAGCTTTATCGAAGTACATACTCGTAATAACTTGGTTGTTTTAATTACGTATATACCCACTATAAATAACTAAATCACAAGGATAGATTGGTAAAACCCATCAACTTCACTCTTCAGTACGAACTGGTCGAACTTTTAATAGATATAAATTTGCTGCTTATACACAGGACTCATCACTATAAAAATCTTATATATGAATAGGAGTTCAGTGAGAATATAGGAAAAAATACCCCATGAAAAAATTGCCCCGGAAAACAAACCCCATGAAAAAATCCCCACTGAAAAAATACCCCCGGAAAAAATACCCCGCAAAATAATCAAACGAGAATTCTAAAAGTTTGCATTACCAATGATATCTATTTAATCTTCGCTTTCCGATAATCTGTTAATTGTTATTTATTACCCTAATGGACAAAGATACAGATAGGACGAAGATTTGAGAATATTCTGCAGAATGATGGACGGTTTGGCCTTCCTACCACCTGAATATGTTTCTAGGGGTATGATATACCTCAGAGAAATTGTTCCCGCTGGAGCTGAAGTACTTTGTAATTACTTTGATAATACATAGGTACGTTTCTGGCACTTATAGAAGAGTGGGAAATAACAACATTGTAGTACGTCTACGCAACATTCCTCCAGTCTTTCCTCCTGATACCTGGAATGTTCATCAAACGACACTAGAAGACGGAGAACCAGACTGAAGGTTGGAATAATTGTTTTTCTATCTTGGTGGGTAAAAAGCATTCCACCGTCTGGGTGTTAATCAATAAAATGAGGCAGCAACTTTCCGCTGACAGAACAAATCTTCAACAACAACAAATTGGAAGGCGTCCTACAAAGAAAAAAAGGACAGTTTATGACACACCGAAAATTCGTTCAAAAGGTCTCTGTGTGGATTATGTAGCGTGTAGCGGGTACCAGATATTGTTTAAATGCCATTAGACATAATATAAGATCTGTAGAAACTTTGTAACTACATATATGTATTGTAATGTTACAGTGTATAATACCAATACCCTTACATTACATAATACAAATTTTTTATCTCAATGTTTTTAATCTGCGTGTAAACATTCTCTTACTCAAAATTTTGACGTTTCGTGGGAGCTTCTTTTATAAAAATATAAGGAATTTTAATCAAATTATTATGAACAACCACTAATACCTACCACATAAAAAACGAAGCTGCGTCTTTGTTTGACTTTTTATGTGGTACTATGACAGTTACTTTTATTATTTATGTATTTCTCAAAACGTCAAATACCGTTTATTATTAAGTCAGTATATTTGGTCGACATATCCATGAAAAGAAGAAAATATTAACAATTTTTCTAAATTAAAAATAATGTTTGAGATACTCGTGAATGTGGGGGTATTTTGTCGGGGGTATTTTTTCAGTGAGGTATTTTTTCCTGGGGAATTTTTTCCGCTGTGCGTTCAGTGATTACTGATTAAGTGATTACCATTAAAATTGAAATTCAATATTTACACTTGGACTCTTTTCTTGTTACTAAAATGAAGTTTCACGCAAAGATTTTAAGAAATTTAATGAATAAATAATACTTTTCTTGATCTGCCTATTGCCATTGCCTTAGCAAATAACAATTAATTACTTAACGTTAGTTTAAACAATAGTAGTACACAAAACCATCGAAAACAAGAAAATGCTTTCCTACAAGGAACAATAAGCAACCGTAAATGCTCATTATTCCTTGTAGGGAAGTTTACCGACTTACGTGCAATATCACGCAAATAATTGAATACATTATTTCGATGAAAATTTTTACCCAGTCGTTTTATTCTTTCAGCACAGTTTTTATACTTTTTACGAGCAGTTACCTACACACTGTTCAATTTGCAATTCGTAAAGGACCTGTTCTTTTTGAATAAATTTACATATATTTGGGTGGTCTGCGAAAATTTGTAGCTCAAAACCTCGATGCCAACCTCCTACGATATTGTTGGTTTTTGTCAATCCTTAAACTACTGTATCAAAGCAATTACAATGTGGGGAAATCGTGGTTCACGTCGATAGCGTCTATGTCGACGTGCTATCCACGTATCCTCAAAGTTATCCCCAACGGGTTGCAATGCTGGTGGTCATCGTCATATAACGTTTCAAAAGCTTCGATCACATATTGTGTAGGAAAAATACTATTGCAGATAGGTCGTCGCACCTTTAGACTGAAATCTGCTATCTTGGTTTTAAACCATGTAACTGATAAGACACCTTGGCCATAATGTAAAAAGCAACCACGCAGCGTTGAGTGAGGAAATTTACTGGTTATTGCATTAACCATGGCACGTTCAAAATCTGTCATTATATTGATGGTGCAACAAGGGATTGCATTTCTTTTATTTCTCTTAATAATCGAGCGTATCTCTTTTATCTGGTAGCAACGCGTATAACAACGGTACGGCGTTATTTTGCTTTAATCCAGCAATAGTACAATGTATAGCTGATGAAAAAGATGGGGGACAATTTTAAACTTACCGTAGGTATACCAATGCGGGAACTCGGCTAAAAGTTGTAGGTTGGGCCTCGTACTAAATATTACAATTCGATCTTGTGCAGGGCCGGATTTAAGGGGCGATCGCCCATGGGCCCCCACAAAATTGGGGCCCCCACATAACTTTATAATTTCACTAAGTAAATAATACGAATTATTAACATTATATTCATTATACCAACATAGAAACGAAACCGTAATT
The DNA here is from genome assembly GCA_036250285.1 of Pyrocoelia pectoralis. Taxonomy (NCBI): domain Eukaryota; kingdom Metazoa; phylum Arthropoda; class Insecta; order Coleoptera; family Lampyridae; genus Pyrocoelia; species Pyrocoelia pectoralis. The sequence goes on from CM070074.1 coordinate 65,188,916, forward strand.
TAATCTAATACGCAACCAGTGACTAATGGAATAAATCCCTTATTCCCTTTATCTAAACTGAGTTTATTTTTGTAGTTTTATGCTTCACTAGCTAAAAAATTACTAATATGACAGCATTTACAAAATGTTTGCAATAAGAATATCATATTATGTACAAACTACAAATGTTTAGATAATTAGTTTATCTACTGTTTTGACGTTAAGTCGGTTAAGTTCTAAGGAAATAAAAACCAGGTAAGACGAAAGGCTTTCAAATTTATCTTTGTTCAGTCAGTGAATAAGCATTACAGAATTTATAGTAGGTATTTAGAAAGAAATTATACTTCGTAATAATGAAACGTTAAATTTTACATTGTCAATTGTTTAATGTTTTCTGTATATGTGTATACTATGTTCGCAATGTGGGTGTAGAGCTTACAATACCGGAAGAAATTTTGAATACCGGTTTTTGGTATTCAATCAAGTGAATCCCGGGATCCCGGTATTGATACCGGTATTGACTTTTGACTGCTGAAATTATAAAAGAAAAATAAAAACGCATAGCTTAGAAATTCAAAGTTCAAAATTCCAAATTCAAAGTATTCAAGTTATTCAAAGATGTAGGTAAATATAAAATATAAATTAAATAAATCCACATAAAATTCAAAAATTTCCTATTCAAAATAAAAATTTGAAATAAAAAATTGAAACACAAAAAATTAATGCTAATGAATCCTAAATTATAATTTGAAAATTCAAATTTCAAAATTCAAAACGCAAAATATTACTGCTACTTAAAGCTAAAAAGTTTCAATTAAATTCAAAATTGAAATTTGAAATAATGAACTCGCAATTATAATTTTGTAAATCCATTGTTCAAAAATTAAAACGTAATAAAGAAAAATTGGCAGTGCCATTCGAAAAATCTAATTTTGTCAATTGACGTAGTAATTTCTCTGAACACAAGAAGATTTAAGATTTGACCGTACGGTTTACGATAGTACATCTCATGTTTTAGTAATATCGCATCGTCACGACCTTATAAGCTTTGTGATCCCTGCGATATTCGATTTTTTGGACACATGCGGCCAAATGATTCGTTTTAAGTACTATGTGTGATATATAAAGTCACACTAGAATTGACCAAGAAATATACAACACGGGGTTCCGTTAAAAAGATGCAACTTTGATATAAATCATACTTTATGAACTTTGCGATTCAAGTGAAAATATTTTAGATTTGTAGTCTTACCATATCCCATGAACGAACTTTCGAAATGTTCGGTCTTCCATCAATACACTATTGGCCCACCCTGTATACATAAATATTTTGCAGTAGTTCTAAACATTATTAATCCAAAATGTTTTCTGCTAAAATAAAATTAAATTAATATCGAAATACCGGTATTTACGTATAAATACTGGTTTTAAATACTGCATCAATTTTCTCCGGGATCCCGGTTTTCGAAATCCCGGAATTCCGGTATTGTAAGCTCTATGTGGGTGTGAAATGTGAAAACTGATACTGAAACTGAAAGGAAATTTAGCAGTTTGATGTGTTTGATATGACTGCGTTTTAGTTTTCAACTTTCTGCCTTTATTGCGTTTATTTCAAGAGAAATAAGAGGTAGGTAAGTTATTACTTATGAAGTTAAACCAGTGCTCGAAATTGAGTTATTCACGAACCAGAACGCAAACTTTTCTGATTCAGATTTTGAGATTTCACCATATACGGGGTGGGCAAATGTTTTAGGAAAAGACTTTTTATTTTTTTTGTACAGGCATTTATTTTGATCCAAGGAGATAAATATCAATTAACCTTTAAAATATTATTTGGCTAAATAAGTGCTCCCCACAAAAATGCATATCTTGGACCAGTCCACAGAGGGCCTCCACAGTGGATCTGCCCACAGGCCCCCACAGTTCTAAATCCGGCCCTGATCTTGTGTAGTACCGGAGTGAAACAATAAAAACGGTTCCCCACGTTTGGTGAATCATAAATTCTTGGGAAAAATGATAGTACTGCGATCAGTTGGTAACGCTGGAGCGCCATTCTGTTTTTGGCGCATATTTCGTATTGTTCGTTGTATATTGTCTACCCTTGAAAGTGGAGTTGTAGCCGCTTGACTAACTGTTATGGAGCATTGGACACAATGTAGTGAGGCGCGTCCTGAGTACGTTTAGCATTGCTACGGAAGTTATCCATAACTTTACTTACTTCGACATGCTCTGCATTTGCAGTATGCGTTATGTCATTTATTTTACTCACTTCATCTTCGATTGTAATAGCACGAGCGCGTCATTTTGTAGTTCTCACATCTCCGATAGTCATTTTTTCTTGCCCTTTTCACTATTTATAAATTCTAAAAGCATTGCGTCAAATTTGAGTTTCACTTCACTTTAAGTAAAAATAGCAAAAAATGCTGCAAGGAATTTTGGAAAGTATTTTTTTTGCTGACATGTTAATAAATTATTGTCTCTACAAGTGGCTTATACCTGTGCTTACTAAACTAATGTAGTACTAATATTGCGATTACTTATAGCTTTATTTGCACTCACCTGTTACACTAGATTAAATGTTTTTTCCAGAACGATAAGATTTGGAAACCAACTATTATTTCTTCTAATTATGTAAAACGTAAAACCAATAATTAATAAAACTGTAAAACGTGATGATGACATTAAACTGAACTTTGTTACGATGTTTAGTAGTTTATGGAAAAAAATTGTGTATATAAACTTATTATGTTGATAATATGTTTATAGATCATAGTAAACTCAATTAACCTTGTAATATACATTAATTTTCCCTTGCAACCTATAAATACCGTCATAAATTGTGTTTGATAACTTAACTATATTAATATCCGAAACACGAGTAAATTGCTATTTATATAACACTAATTAAGAACCCCCAATGCCTGTATAAGATTTTTCAATTTTCATTGCCCACCGATACCTCCCATGGTATATAAAAGGAAACTTGCTTTCAATATAATCTCACGTTTTTTCTCAATTCCTGAATTTAGTTATAATATTATTCTCTTTAAAATGAAGTAATATCACTATCAATTTCCTGTAAATATCTATCTTAAGACAGTTCCCATCGCAGGTTACTGCTGTTAAAAATTAATCATCGCTTGGATTTCATTCACTTTTCTTTACCACAAAGTCAAAACCGATACCTTAAAGCGTGGCAAATCTTATTTTAAAGCAAAATTATGCGGTATTAAAAATGAAGATAGACATTTTTTATCTTTACAGATTTGCACTTCAAAATACAAAATATATCAAAATATACAGGGTGACCCAGGGCTGTGTGATCGGTCCATAACTTTTTTGCTATTCAAGATATCGACATGCGGTTTTCACCGCCAAGTAAGCACACTTATACTGCACATTATAAAAAAAATATTTTGATTATATACAGAATATGTTCCTATACAGGGTGGTAAACCAAAGTTATGTTTTTTTAAATGGGACACCCTGTATATTTGTACATTATTAGTTTTTACATGAAAAAATAATGGCACTTTGTATACGTCATACGTCCGTTTCGGCGTTATTCAACGTTTTGTTCGAAAAAAGGCTCATATTTGATGGATCACGGCCCACTAGGCCATGGATGTTTTTCGAAAAACTTGCCACAGAAAATTTTAGAATAACTTGGAATTTTAATAAATAGTCGACTTTTGGTCCGTGTATGCACACACTATACAGGGTGCGCTGAAACGCAAAAAGTCGAATAACTCTTTTTTTATAAATGGAACACCCTGTATTTCTATTCACGAGTCGATTAAGTTTTTTATAAGCTTTCCACAGATATGAAATGTGTATGGTCAATTCTGAATAGTTACTGAGATTTTTCGGAAAAACTATTGTAATTATGAAGTTATTGATTTTTGCAAGTAGGCTGCTGTTAGTGAATATCGCAAGTGATATGACAGTTAATTTAGGTTTCTTGCAAGACGAGTAAAACATCCACTTGAGTTTCTTCATCAATCCTCCCTCCTAATATCTCCTTCTTTCCATATTTAATGCTGCCAGATTCTTCAAATCGGTTTCTAAGTTTTGAAGAGAAATGACTCGTGGCACTCTCGCATCGGGAGATTTTTGATGGTATATTCTACTGGCTAACAAAACATTTCGATCGGCTTCACCAATACAGTCACAAGGGCGCCGCCAATCGCCCCCTGGGACAAAGAAAAAAGGCAAGTTATTAAAAATAAAAATAAATTTTGTGCGAAATTTTGAAAAAACGCCAGAACCACGAACTCCCAATAGTGCTTGCCCCCACCCCCCTGGGAAAATTTTCTGGCGACGCCCTTGTACAGTAATCCATATTGATTAATTCATTTTAGTGTCGAGCAAAAATGTGCAACAGTAACAATGTAGATTATCACACTAGCATCTAAATTAACTTTCATATCACTTGCGATATTCGTTAACAGCAGCCTACTTGCAAAAATCAACAACTTCTTCATAATTGCAATAGTTTTTCCGAAAAATCTCAGTAACTATTCAGAATTGACCATACAAATTTCATATCTGTGGAAAGCTTATAAAAAACTTAATCGACTCGTGAACAGAAATACAGGGTGTTCCATTTATAAAAAAAGAGTTATTCGACTTTTTGCGTTTCAGCGCACCATGTATAGTGTGTGCATACATGGACCAAAAGTCGACTATTTATTAAAATTCCAAGTTATTCTAAAATTTTCTGTGGCGAGTTTTTCGAAAAACATCCATGGCCTACTGGGCAGTGATCCATCAAATATGAGCTTTTTTTCGAACAAAACGTTGAATAACGCCGAAACGGAGAGAGCTAGACCCATTGTGACCTATACAAAGTGCCATTATTTTTTCATGTAAAAACTAATAATGTACAAATATACAGGGTGTCCCATTTAAAAAAACATAACTTTGGTTTACCACCCTGTATAGGAACATTCTGTATATAATCAAAATATTTTTATAATGTGCAGTATAAATGTGCTTACTTGGCGGTGAAAACCGCATGTCGATATCTTGAATAGCAAAAAAGTTATGGACCGATCACACAGCCCTGGGTCACCCTGTATATCAATGAACTTGAAGAAATAAATTTGGCACGTCGCACGTAGAACATTCAAAATATTTATATTCACCATTTTGTGTTGTGAAAATTGTAAAACACGAATCTCGACTCATAAAATGTTTATTTACGCTTCAAACATTACATAGAAGGTACTTTAAGGCCTATTTTCGAACTTTAAAGTACCAATTATGAAACTAACAGCTTTGTAAATTAATGGTAAATAGTTTGAATTAAGCTTATTCAATTCATAACGAAACGTTTTAGTTGTTTACGGGCAAAGTTTAGTAGGACATTAGTTATTCAATGGTAGGACAATAGGTTTTAAACGGTTTGCGATTGAAATTTTCATACATTCGTAATGGCAATTATTAAGATACCTACATATTAAAACATGGTCTTGGGACTAAACGCTTTATATAAAGTGTTATTTTGAAATTAATGATATAATCGAGTAACATGAGTAACACCAGTAAAAGTGGTGATCTACAGATTTTCAAATTATCAGGAAAATATTCACTCAATCAATACCCAAAATGGGTCATTACACCAACTAAATTTAAAACACTTCCTTCAATCAAATTTAAAAAGCAATATTACTAAAGCAGTCCTGCGGCTGACTATTATACTTCTGTATGCAAGTCTGCGTGCAGAGAATTTCTCCTCGGATTCATTAAATATACAGTTTAGGTAGTAAAAAAACTCGGGTGGATTTTCCTCACCCCCCACGTTTTCCCGGAAATGGCGTCACAAGATGGCGATTGCCGGTATACATGAGAAACGTCATATATTGGGATCTATCAAACCGATTTTAACGGGAGTTAGGTACGGCATTGGATATGTAATGAAATTCTGAATAGATTTTATCATAATATCTTTATTCTTTATTGTATAAGTTAACAGTTTTAAAATTATGCCGGGAAATATGCTCAAGAAACGTCTGTCTTTGCCACGTTTTCCATTACTATTCATAAACCATTAAGATTACAGTAATAAACTCAAAAACGTAATTTGTTCGGATTTTTATAAATTTTCCGAAATATGATAAAATATAGAAAATTAGTAAGTACTAACCGAACTGGAGCAAAATTCTGCTTTTTTTGGCGATAAATTGCTGCATTTTATTTACTTACTGCTGCTTTTCTCATTTCTTACAACTATCACATTAAATTATTTACTTCAGTTTAATGTAACTTAATTGTGAAATGTCGTTGTGGTCAGTGTTCAGTAAACATATTGACAATAAGTACCTACCATAATCAGTTTTAAATTATTTTCTGTATAAAAAGTGCACATTCGTGGATATTATATGAAGGACTTGGTCAGTTATGAACTTTCAGACAACTGTTTGCTCAAAAGAACTTGCTAATGAAGGAGCTAGAAACGTTTCTGCATTCTGATGAATCTATAGTTTCAAGCCTGATAGCACTACTTGTTGTGTTGTGGACGTTATGGGTTGCTTAAGAAAGCTTCCTTTCAAAGACAAAAAGACATTTGTTGACTTGGTTGATGCTTACCAAAGTTATATTTCTGCTATTGGTGGAAATGCTTGAAGAATTGATTATGTGCTTGATTTCTACAAATATTTCACGCGTCTTAATAGACAGAGAAGTACTCTAATTGCACTTCAAAGTATTTCTTCAAATGTCCCTGTACCAGTACAGCTGGACACACCATGGTCGTGCTCTAGTAATAAAGTACATTTGTAACAGCTTTAAAGGAAACATTGCAATCAATAAAGCTTCAGCAACCTTGCGGTACAACTCACATTTTCAGTGTATTTTCTAGACAGTTAACGGGGAAATCGTGAAGCAGGAATGTACCTACTTCAGTAACAGATGGGTCTGAAACTAAACTTCCACTCCACAGCGAAACCGTTTCTCAACTGAAGAGGCAGACTTCCACATGATGTTTCACGCCAGTCATTCGTTAACAAATCATAGAAACGAGAAGCTTCTCTTTATGAGATACAGATGTAACAGCTTTATCGTTGTATCACTGGAATAGACTTTAACATTACAAAGGTCAGCAACTTTGGCAAAGGACTGGTGTAGGTGATTGTACAAGAATGGTTCCGTTACACATCATTACCAATAAAATTGGTCCAGAAATGTGCTCTGTTTTGCCAGCAGCACATGCACTTTTGGGTGCAGACTATACAAGCAAGTTTGGATTAAAAAAAAACATCTTTGGCTTGTTCGCCGTCGGTTTTTCTGAAAGACTTTGGAGAGTTTCCTCGTTCGTGGGAAGATATAAATGACAGTTTAGAACTAGCAGAGCAGTATCTTGTTAAAGTGCTTACAAAGGGATCTAAATGTAAAACAATGAATGAACTTCCTCTATGGCTTTATCATAATGGTAGAAGTATCTTGATTGAGGACCTTCCTCCTACAACTTGATCTATTCGTGGACATTTATTGAGGGCTTACTATCACACTTATCTGCAGAAAAATGCTATCGATCAGGGAATAAACTGCATCGACCCTACTCAGTTTGGATTTGAAATCTGTGACGATCTATTAGGTGGTTCCTTCCAAGTGCATAGTAACTTGAATGGATCTTGTGACGCCATTTCCGGGAAAACGTGGGAGTGAGGAAAATCCACCCGAGTTTTTTTTACTACTTAAACTGTATATTTAATGAATACGAAGAGAAACTCTCTGTACGCAGACTTGCATACAGAGGTATAGTCCAGCCGCTGGATGGTTGTAATTCTTGTACGTTTCACCATCAAAAATCTTATCAAAAAAATTATTTTTGTTGAATGAATGTTACATTTTTTTTACTAAAACCGTGCAGAAATTTAAAGACGAAAGTAAACAGTGTTGCCATTATCATTCTTATCAAAAGCAAATAACAATTGCAAGCTTAGTAGATTAATGCACACTCTCTGAGTGCCTTACTTTTCGAAGTAAATAATTTAAGGAGATATGTAGTAGAAAAAAACTAAATCTTATTTGTATTGTATTAAAAAGCTAACATTAAGTTTAAATAGTTGTTTAATCTACTTATATCATATTGGCTTACGCTCCCACACGTTTATATCTTGAATGGGCTTGATTGCTTGAATTGACCTAATCTTATTATTTCCATCGTTGTAAAAAATTGCTATTTCTAAAGTCCTCAAATTCAAACAGCCGTTTCGAATACATAACTTTTTGCTTTTAAAATGAATTGAGGAACACATAATATGTGAATTTGTGAATTTTGTATTTTAAATAGCCTGTGTAATATACCTATATGTATAAATTGATACCTATTTCATTTAAATAATTAATGCCAGTAATGTAAGAAATATATTGAGTTGAACTGTTAAAGATCTGTTCTTATTCTATCGATATGGACATAATTCAACAAAAATACAAATATTAAAAATTAGGTAAGTAGTTTAAAGTTATTTATATAATATAACATTTTGTCACGTGTCGCTACATATCACTACCAAGTATCCAGAGTATCCCAAGTTCGTGTGCTTTTATAGGGTTCTAGGGTACCTTTTAAGTTGCCGTCAGGTTGCCCTTTTTTTATTCACTTCAATGGAGTAAGAAAAATTACGTTAACTTAATATATTTTCCCGCTAGAGGTCATTTGTTGTTTTTTCTCCATTTGGAAAAATTCAGATAACTTCGTTATCTTTAAAGATAAAGAAGAATATATCGTGGTCTATATTTAACTTGCCAATTGAATATGTTCATTATTTTTTTAACTACACTAAATAAGGATTGTGTCGTTGAAAAGTTCGCAAAATCCTTTATGTATTTTGGTATACACTTCATTCACGTAACGCAAAAAAATACTAAATTTGTTCGATTTGTAAGTGATATGTAGAATGTAGACTGAAATACTTTTTTTTTCTTTTTTTGTATCTTTAAAGATACTTAACGAAGTTATCTGTACTACTTGAATTCGATAGAAAGTACCTAACTAATCTAAGAAAACACCGGCAAAGTTAGCGTAATTTTACTTAAAAGGTCAGCAAGGTCTGCAAAAATCACCTTTATCCGTTTTAATTAATTAGAAGAATTTTTGGTACATTGTACAATAATAATTACTTTCTTATTGTATATGAAAACCTATTTGGAAACGGTCTTATATTTTGTATCGGTTCCACACCTTTATTAAGGGTAACAGATTATGATTGATTAAAGATTAAATAATGGTTATTAAATTATGTCACTAAGCAAATCTTTGGTGTACCTGCTTATTCTTTATTAAATATGCACGAACAAGTACCAATATACGGTCAAGAATCAGACTATTCGTGATTAACTGTACAGGGTCCTGCACCTCACCTCCCGTCTTCTGTAGCTCAGTTATTAATTAAGTTAGGTTTTTGATATTTTGCAGACGTTTCCTGTACCTGAGATTATATTTCAGGCAATTATTTTTGATTATACAGGGTGTCCCAACAAAGTGTGACGCCATAATGATATATTTTTTAAATTACATGCTTTACTTTTTTTTACTTATTTGGTCGTCTTTTATGCTTGCCTAGATATTCCTAAAATTCTATTGAAATGGTTGGATGAAACCAGCGAACAAAAATAAAAACGAAAAAATGTCGGTTTTGCATCACTGGTTTTAAAAATTAATAAAAAACGCAAATAGTACCTGGTTAATGAAATTTTACGACACACTCATTAAATAAAGTCTAGTAGTCTCCTTTACCAAGTTTCATTGATCCAAATTATACAGGGTGATCAAAATCTAGTGTCAAACTTCTCAAACTTTAAAGCACTTTATCTTTCTTATTTTAAATTGCAACCCCTACATATTTTGATGCCATTCGATGCGGAATTGAAAAACAAAATTTTTTTTCTAATACAACTCTATGGCAATTCCTAATAAAGTAAAAGTTATTCAAGAAAAAGTCATTTTATAAATTATTGCAATAGCCATTTTAATTGATAAAAATCGAAGGCGCCTTTGAAAGACAATTTATTAACATAACATGTTTTGTGATCACAATTATCTCTAAAGTCTTAAGGTTACCTACTAGAATTTACGTTCGATATGTCTTCCGTTTCCTTCAAGGCACAAACGAAGACGAGTAAGTATGAAATGATGTTGCCAATCTTTTTAATACGTCGGGTGTAATGCTTTGAAATGCGTTCAGGATTCTTTGCTGCATGTTTTCTGGTGTGATCGGAGGTTCTTGATAAACGATTTCCTTAACGTAACCCCGCAAAAAGAAATCTAATTTAATTAAGTCGGGTGATCGAGGAGGTCAAGCAATTGATCCTCCTCTTCTAATCCACTGATTGGGGAAGGCTGTGTTAAGATGATCCCTGACTTCTAATGAATAGTGTGCTGGAGCTCCATCGTGTTGCAGCCACATTCCATTTCTCACAGATATTGGTAAATTTTGAAATAAATTTGGCAATTGATTTTGAAAAAAATCCAGATAGATATTGGTCCATTCAAATGTCAGTTAAAAAGTGAGGATCAATAACATGTTCACCAATAACCCCCCCCCCCCCCCCCCCCCCCCACAAATTGTTTTTCAAAGGCGCCTTCGATTTTTATCAATTAAAATGGCTATTGCAATAATTAAGTGATAAAATGACTTTTTCTGAAATAACTTTTACAATATTAGGAATTGCCATAGAGATGTATTAGAAAAAAATTTTGTTTTTCAATTCCGCATCGAATGGCATCAAAATATGTAGGGGTTGCAATTTAAAATAAGAAAGATAAAGTGCTTTAAAGTTTAAGAAGTTTGACACTAGATTTTGATCACCCTGTATAATTTGGATCAATGAAACTTGGTAAACGAGACTACTAGACTTTATTTAATGAGTGTGTCGTAAAATTTCATTTACCAGGTACTATTTGCGTTTTTTATTAATTTTTAAAGCCAGTGATGCAAAACCGACATTTTTTCGTTTTTATTTTTTTTCGCTGGTTTCATCAAACCGATTTCAATAGAATTTTAGGAATATGTAGGCAAGCATAAAAGACGACCAAATAAGTAAAAAAAAAGTAAAGCATGTAATTTAAAAAATATATCATTATGGCGCCACACTTTGCTGGGACACTCTGTATAATCAAAAATATTTTCCTACAATATAATCTGGGGTACAGCAAACGTCTGCAAAATATCAAAATCCTAACTTAATTAATAACTGAGCTACAGAAGGCGGGAGGTGAGGTGCAGGACCCTGTATATCAAATTTTTGTAAGTACCGTATGACGATTTAAGCGCTGTTTTGAAAACAGAAGGTATCGTAACAGAAAACGACGAGGTAACTCTATATTAATTTGTGCATGAAAACAAAAAAGAAAGAGAAAGATAGAACTATTCATTATCTTAATGTGAAAAGAAAGAGAGCGAAAATGGGGAGAAAGCGTGAATATGACGAACCATACAACTAACGAAAACTAACGATAAATTAACGTTTGGTGCTCTTACTTGGAAAAATATAATCCGGTGCCACCAGATATTTGCGAGTTCCCATGCCCATCCCACTGGCAGGGGATTGCGAACCACACGAAAATGTTATCAAAACAATCCAAAGCTTTGGTACACTCGTACACTTTTAGCTGGAAAAATACAAAACACAAATATTTGTCCCCACTTTTCAAAATTTTCTTTTAAATCTCTCTTCATGACCTATTCGGGTGGTTTTAATAAACGCCAATTTGTTGTTGGTGACATCATGTTTGTTTGGTACGTTTTGACTCAATATAGCATTGTCTCAGCTTCTGTCACATAACATGATAACATTAGATTAAAGTTCATTAACAGAAATAATTATTTTAGGCGGCTATTACATGAATAGTTGTTTTACGTATCTTTTGAAAGCCGTAAAGTATAACTTTTTTTTGACATCTGTCATAAAGAACTTTACGGCCGCATTTACAACTTTACGGCCGCATTTACTAGGTAACTGTCACTGTCAAAATTATGAAATTGATTTTTAAATTAAAGTTTATATCTTTTTGTGATAGTCGCCTAAAAAATGTTGTGTGCACCTCAGTTAAAAGTTCTTTTTTAGCCTCATCTGATTTGTTAGCCTCGGCTGCAATCATCAGATTCGGCTAAAAAAGATCACTTTTACAACCTTGATACACAAATAACTATTTATTAAGTACTTGCTTAAAAGAGACAATTTTTATTCAACAACTGAACTAACTCTACTCTGATGTAACCAATTGACTCGTGTGATACCATATCTTCTTTCATTTCTTTAACTCTACTCTGCCTACTATATTATGAAGTAGTACTCCCTGCCTACTACCACAGACAACATAATATAGTATGTTGTCTGTGCTACTAGTAATGAAGGGCACAAAAGCATGTCAACCGATCCTGTGGAAGCGGCGTTACATCTTTCACATTATTTGTCTGCATTTCTTATCTCAATGCATGTAACTGTTAGTTGACCTACTTTTCAGCAAATGACTTGAAAAACTACGAGAATGGTTGGTTACTAAATCATCCAGAAGTTGGAAGTTATGTATCATTGTCATTGTTTCTTCGATGCAAACTTCCCTATCATAAACTGTTCGTTAGCCAAACTTTTTGACCGTATTTTGCAAATGATCATTGTCGTAATCCTAAACACCAAATTGTCATTTCTTTATTACCATACGATTTAGTCGTGAATCATTAATTAAATCTGTTTAAATATTTTCAAAAAATTCGAAAATGTAATACAATATACAATCACCTTTTACCCATAGTACAGCGAACTTTCTGGTCATTGTATCATCGGTTCACCGCAGTTCGATAAAAAAAAGGAACTCTGTCTCTTTAGATATGACGTACCTACTCAGTCCATTTAATACACATTTTTTATACCAAAAATTTCCCCTACCGACAACTATAGATAAGGGAGTTAAAAATAAAACTCAATGCATCTCCTTTATAATGAAGTAAACCTTGACCTACTAAGGTCTGTACTGTATTTACACTTCCTCTACTTTGAATTTCTGGATTGGCGGTTAAATACTCAAATTGAAATTAAAAATAAAATTATTGCGGATATCATTTATATTCGATCGCATAATGTCATGAGAAATATTTAATCAACGATAAATGATAACCATTGACGTCAAAAACGTACTCGTTCTAGGTGTTGAAATTTTTTAAAGGAATATAATTGATATAATCAATTAAATAAAAGAAAAGTGCTTGTACAGTTAATATACTTATCACATATATTGAATTTATATATTTACGTAAATTTATAAACTCAGTCGATGACTAGCTGTTATTAAACTGATACAGTTTGTAATTTTACCTATCATTAATATGCTCATTAATAAAATGAAAGTATTAACCACATACTTTTTCGCATTAAATTATTTATAGTATATAGTGCACTTGTACTTATTAGATCAGTTTTAATTAATCGTAAATAAGATGGGAGGAAAGTATTATAGTGATGTAGAAATAAATTTAAAATCCGATAAGTTATTAATTGAAAGTGAACGCGAAAAACTACCGTTATTAGGAAATTCCTCAGAAAAGTATTATGAAAAACCATCCTGTTTAGAACCGTGCAGCTCGTCGGCATTGCTTGTGTTATATTTATTTGGATTTTGTGTCTTTTTAATAAGTGGTGCCGCAATTTTTAGTATACTAGAATCGCCAGTTGAAGAACAGTTTCGTGATAGGATGCGGATGGTTAGACAGAAATTTTTGGAAACTCATCCTTCTGTATCTGGTATATTTTATTTTTTTTATTTAATAGTTTTGTCTTTCGATTTGTTTTTACAAAATTAACGGATAAAACATAAGGTAGTTTGCAATTACTTATAGCGTGGCAAATTTACTGAATCATTTAAAATTTGATGCTAAAGTGATTTACACTATACAAATTAATAGGGAAATGGACGGTAATATAGTTACCGCAGCTTGAAGTTCTTGGATTAATGAAACCTTAATTACAGTTAATAATTAATTACAATTTCTCGCTATAACGTTAGTGGATAACCCATCAGTATTTCCAATACGATCATTTTAGTTATACAACCGACTATCTAATGCAGTGGTAGGTAATACTAATAGCATTTACGTTTTATCGATGGCGTTAACTTAATAAACTTATGCCTGCCTACCTATACATTAATTGTTTTCAAATCTTTTAAGAAGTAACTTATGATTCTGCATGCAGTTTGTGGCATCACAAATTACTAACAATAATCCCTTGTGTTGACACCGAGACAAGTCTCAAAATATATTAAGCAAAATAATGGGCGATTTTTCAGATTCCTGGGAAAAAATGAAATTGAAAACATCCAGGTGAAACAATTTTAATAAGAATTTATAACTGCAATTATCCCCTATTGGTAAAAAATTGTACACTTAACTGGTCGGAATGTTTGCTAATTTCAGATTTACAGACCTTACATTTGCCAGGACCCTAAAATTCTGGCCTACTTCTAACTAACTAAGTCGCAGTTAATTATTCCTTGAATTCTTAATATCCTAACTTGACTTCTTCAAGACACTGAAGTCGGAACTTCTATGTTACATTGTGTAATAAAATGAAGCCCATCTTCATCAATATTTATATTGCATAATGAACAATACCTTATTTTTGATTACGATTATATCTATTCAAATATGTATCTCTACATCACTTTTATTAACTACCTATTAGCTTTGAAGTACAAGTTGGTATTCGTTATGTGTTAAGTCTGATCATAGGATATGGCCATTACTGTTTTCCGAATTCTGTATCAATAGACAATATTTAATTTTTGTTAGGCAACATTAAAAAAAAACATTTTCATGGACGTTGGGTTTTAGACAACATGCTCTTGTTGGTTCTTCTCTTTATGTTATATAAGTCGAATAACGGTATTTTTATTTATAATAAAATACTTATTGTACATTTATACCTATACGTTTCGTTATCTTACGTTTCGCTAATCTACAACGTTAGCTTTTTCAAAGTCTTATTAGTATAGTTGAAAATGAATTTTGTCAATTAATTAAAATTTTTTACAACGAGGTGGTTGTAAAAAATTCTACCAGGTGGTTGTAAAAAATTTTACCAGGTGGTTGTAAAAAATTTTAATTAATTGACAAAATTTATTTTCAACTATACTAATAAGACTTTGAAAAAGCTAACGTTGTAGATTAGCGAAACGTAAGATAACGAAACGTATATAAATGTGCAATAAGTATTTTATTATAAATAAAAATACAGTTCTTCGACTTATATAACATAAAGAGAAGAACCAACAAGAGCATGTTGTCTAAAACCCAACGTCCTTGAAAATCTTCTAACACATGCCGGTAACTTCAATAATTAATTTAAAAAAAACAGTATCCAAAATTCTATGCTTATCTATATGTAAAACTTTCTTTAATGAATTTTTACGATTGCTGTCAAAATAAAAGGTGGGGGAACTAAATTACGTGTTACTAGAAAAAATCGTGTAAGTCCGAAACGCGTTGCTTGAATTTGTCAAGATTGGTCTCAATGAAAAGACAATTACTTGATATTACCAAAAAAATTCAAAACCACAACAATTTCTTATCTCCGTCTACCAATAGAGGGCGCAACTTGTTGAAGGAACAAAACGATCGACTTTTCTAAAAAAATTCAAATGGTACCAAATACTTTTTTCACTACTATTGGAAGGAAAATTAATAAGGGAATAATTTATTTAAAAAATTATGTCAATAGCTCTTATAGTACCGAAGATATAATCAAAAATGTGCTAATATATGAGGCAATTTGAGGTATAAACAAATCGTAAGCTTAATATAAATAAAGTAGGCTATGAAAACTTTACATCTTTCAAAATTTCAGTGGCCCTGCAACAGTTGCATTTTTCATGCATTCAAAATATGCTGCAATGCTTCTCCATTGGAAATGAGCAATTTTGCTTATAATACAACCACAGATAAGTAATAATACAACTACCGAAATACACTTAATGTCATTTTGTTATTTAGATTACAGCTTTGACATAAAGATTTCATTTTAAGCTGACGATTTGCTTATAACTCAAATTGCCTCTTATATTATGTACCACATTTTTTTACTATATCTTCGGTACTATAAGAGCTATTGAGATAATTTTTTTTAAATTACTCCCTTGTTAATTTTCCTTCCAATAGCAGTGAAAAAAATATTTGCTACCATTTGAATTTTTTTAGAAAAGTCGACCGTTTTGTTCCTTCAACAAGTTGCTCCCTCTATTGGTAGACGGAGATAAGAAATTGTTGTGGTTTTGAATTTTTTGGTAATATCAAGCATTCTCTTTACATCGAGACCAATCTTGACAAATTCAAGCAGCCCGTTTCGAAGTTACACGTAATTTAGTTCCCCCTCTCTCTATTTTGGCAGCAATCGTAAAAATTCATTAAAGAAAGTTTTACATATTCATCACTAGTTTACAATGAATATATTTTTGTAAATATCTTACTGAGGAAAATTGCCCAAAAAATGGGAATTTTAAATTGAAAGCAGTGAAACGCCCTCTGGTGACAATGGTAGGAAATTTAAAATAATTTCCAGCATTTTCTCTTGGGCACATTTATTATAAGATTTTTTATTTCACTGTTGTATCTCAAATAGTTTCCGAGTTATGGCCGGCCTCGTTTCTTAGTTGTACACCATGTACAATAATAATTAAACTAGATGTTCTAAGAAACACAGAAATCAGAAATAACTATTTTCGTTAAACTGGATTTCCTTTTTTCTATTGGTCGTCACATTTTTAGGGGAAAAAGTGATAAATTCTTTCTAAGATAAAATCATTAAAACTTTTCTCGTGTTTATTTTTGGAGATGAGACATAAAGCTGCATTATTTAAATGTACTCATCAACTCAGGATTTTTAAATTCTTTTCAGAAATATGCAAAAAAAATTCAAAACAGGTTATAATATTTTTGTTGATATATCTATTATATTTTTCAAGGACGTTCTACCGAGCACTTTAATCGTGTTATGTTCAAATCTTAAAAATGGAAAAAAGCAAATGATTGGTGTGAAAATCAACTACTTATGGTTTCTGTTCAAATAAACACCACTTTATATCATTTTTAATAGGTAATTAAATTATCTAGTAAAGTGTTATGCCCACAACTTCTTTTGCTTAAAACAGTTTAGTACAATCGATAGCATAAAAAATATTTCAGTTTACAGAAAACAGCTCTTTTCCGATATTTCTTTTGTCTCTAGTTAGGAAACTACGTATACTTTTATAACAATGAAAGCAAACCTAAAGGCTATCCCCAAGTTGACAAATTTTAATGACCCTGCAAGTGCAACTCTCGTTTTCAAGACGTCCAACAGTGAGCATTAAATTTTGGATCCACTGCATTTTTTATCTATAACTATTAATTATAAAGTAATAAGCTCCGTCCGTTGAATATTCACCTTTTTCACCAATAAATTTTTTATCAATCAATTTCTTATGGTAGTAAACGTGAATCACGAAATCTTTTTTTTATTTGAAACCAAACGCATAATTGCACGAAAATCTATAATAATTATTAATTATATGTGTGTATTTCGATTAATTACTCAGATCAGTATGGCCGTTTAATGGCTAATAGCGAAATGTATTGAGGTTTAAGGTACATATTTTGCTGGGAGAAGATTTGACATAATTATGTATTAACCGAGAGTGTGAAATAAAAAATTCTCGGCGCCGGCTGTCTGCTTTCCGCAAGCATGAATAAAGGGGAGTGTACAGGGATAATCAAAACTATTTCGCCTCCGTGAGAGTTTCCATGTATTTTTTTTAGTAGAATACAACAATTACACGAGTAAGCCTAGTTACAATGAAAATGGTCTTAATAACCGAGGTTTATTGGGAGCCGAGGGTTTTTTCTAGCTTATCTGCATCCTGTATCAATTTCATTTTCCGTGTTTTCAGCAGCTTCATTTTTTCCAAGACATGCTTCAATTTTTGTAAGTTAATGATGTCCTCATTTAAATCACGAGAAACAAGTGGAGTTTTCGGAAGGGAAAGTGCGAAATGCCTTTTACGCTCAGCGATACGCATTGTTACTCTGCGACAGGAAATATTATAGCCCAGTCACTTTAGACAAAATATGGGTCCAACCTCAAAAAAAATAATGTAAAGCTGAATTTTTGCACATCGATAGTATTGAACCCCCTGAACAACATATCAAAATACCTAAACTTACCTATGGGTGCTTCATAGATTTTATGACGTCACAAGATGCGACTTCCGGTAAACACTAAAAAATTCGTATCTCCGTTAATACTGCACCGATTTCGGGGATTCTTGACACAATCGATAGCTGCGTAGATGCTCTACAATGTACTTTAGAACACTCATTTCCATAAACGTGACCGTTTTTATAGCATTTCAAGAAATGTCCATTTGAGGCTTTCCGCGCGCGCTTTTTGGCTAACGTACTTAAAAACTATTAAATGTACGAGATTTTGTCACTAGAATAATTTTATTCCTTCATCTTTTAGCTTTCTATATTGTGCTAGATTTGCATAATATGTTAATTAGTTCCGAAGATATTAAATGAGTACCGTGCGAAAACAAATTTTTGTTTATGAAAATTAATTTTACTTTCAGTCGGGAGATCGGTAATACTGCCTCCTCACACACCCCTCCTCCCCAGAGACAATTATCGTAATTACGTACCTATTTGAAAATATATTCCCATGCTCATTTAATTAATTTAAGTCACTGCTCACATGAGACATAATCTGACTGGCGCGTGATGGGTCTAGGACAAGTCAGCGCCGCCGACTCATCGCGGCCGATTCATCGCGGCCATTGTAGGACAATTTATCACCTTTTCTTTAAGGATAGATGCATTCCTGTGGGCCTAACAGTTCTCGAGAAAAAGACGGAAAACCGGAAAACAGTGAAATCCTCCACATATATGTATCTAATAGCGTTAGTATGATTAGAAGACATTTTCTGATTATTCTTATTTAGCCTAGCGAACGAACGCTCAAAAAGGGCTTGTAGGCAGACTTTTTGATCATAAAGATTTTATTTCTGGGATGTGTTTGGTGGTAATTATACGAAAAGTCCCCGGCCCTACCGTATGAGCTAACTCCGTAGCGTAACAAAATTTGCGGATTCGTTTGGTTTTCCCTTTGTATCTCTTGCACAGGCGATTGTAGTGGGAAATGGCCAATTATAAAATAAAAGCTGCCTTGAGAAAATACTTTTGTTCTTTTCGTCAAACCTTAACCCTATCATAAATGTATTTAGAAAAGACTAGAGGCAATCAAACATGGTGGCACATAAGACTGAAATTGTTTGGCTAAGGATGCACGTAATCTGTATTTAATACTCACATATCAGATTTAGCTCCAAACCTCCCACAAAATTAGTTGTTCTCTAGTGTCCTCTATTCCATCTTAAACTCAACGTTTTTTTTAAATAACTATAACATCTAATCTATTTGAGATAAAATATTAAACTGTATATGAATTTTATAGGAAATTTAATGGTCTACAACTTTTATTCCACCATTTTTTGCTATAAACCCATAACTTTAGGAGCTAGGACACAACATTTGCCGAAAAACGTCGTGTAAAAACGATTTTTAAAAAAATGTCAATTTTTGCCAGCGAATATTTTCTTCAACGGATAGAGATAGAGAAAAAACGAATAGAAGCAAACTTGTAGAAAATTTAATCAGCTTTTATTTTATAATTGGCCATTTCCGACTACCATGGTCTGTTCAAGAGATGTAAACGGAAAACCAAACAAATCCGCATATTTTGTTACGCTACTTTTCGTATAATTATCACCAAACACCTCCAAACACATCCCAGAAGTAAAATCTTTAGGATCAAAAAGTCTGTCTACAAGCCCTTTTTGAGCGTTCCTTCGCTAGGCTAAATAAGAATAATCAGAAAATGTCTTCTAATCATACTAACGCTATTACATATATGTGGAGGATTTCACTGTTTTCCGGTTTTCCGTCTTTTTCTCGAGAACTGTTAGGCCTATAGGAATGCATCTATGCTTAAATAAAAGGTGATAAACTGTCCTACAATTTTTGCTTCCATGCCAAGGGTCGTAGGGCACGTCGTTGCGGCAACATCTGGCTCGAATCATGAGTGATACGTTAAAAACAGATTTTGGAAAAATTGCCTATATTTGAAGAGCTGTATCTCGAAAACTATTATACTTACAGACTTCCTGTTGGGCTCAAATGGTAGCAAATTTAGTCTAGTTTAAAAAAGAGAATCATATTCTTTGCACTACAACTCATAGTTTTTGAGCTACGAGGCTAAAACTGAAAAAAGTTCGAAAAAATCGCGGTTTTTGGTGCCACCCCCCCCCCCCCCCCAAGTTCCCACAAGCTTTTCGAAGTTGCAAAATTGAGTATTTACTACTGGGACCGAACCTAACACCATAAAAAAAGCAAACCTAACATAGGATTTTTTGCAATGTTTGTATATTTTTGTGTTTAAATTGACTGTACTAATTATAATACAGGCTCCGTAGTCACTATAATACTTAGACAATCAGGATTTTGTTTTATAATCTAAATGCATAATAATAATACTGTAGTAATAATAATACTGTAGTATATAGTTAAGATAGTTAGGGTAGTTAATTAAAATGAAAACAACTATGTATAGTACCAAAAAGTACTGATCTAGTTGATGCTTTATATTAAAAAAAAAAATAATTAAATGAGCATGGGAATATGTTTTCAAATACGTAATTACCCCTCTGGGGAGGAGGGATGCGTGAGGAGGTAGTATTGCCGATCTCCTGATTGAAAGTAAAATTATTTTTCATAAACAAAAATTTGTTTTCGTACGGTACTCATTTAATATCTTCGGAACTAATTAACATATTATGCAAATCTAGCACAATATAGAAAGCTAAAAGATGAAGGAATAAAATTGTTTTAGTGACAAAATCTCGTACATTTAATAGTTTTTAAGTACGTTAGCCAAAAAGCGCGCGCGGAAAGCCTTCAAGTGGACATTTCTTGAAATGCTATAAAAACGGTCACGTTTATGGAAATGAGTGTTCTAAAGTACACTGTAGAGCATCTACGCAGCTATCGATTGTGCCAAGAATCGCCGAAATCGGTGCAATATTAACGGAGATAGGAATTTTTTAGTGGTTACCGGAAGCCGCCATCTTGTGACGTCGTTAAATCTATGAAGCACCCATAGGCAAGTTTAGGTATTTTGATATGTTGTTCAGGGGGTTCAATACTATCGATGTGCAAAAATTCAGCTTTACATTATTTTTTTTTAGGTTAAAACCTAAATCTCCTGGGCTATTAGTTCAATACGTAGCCCCCACTGCAACTACTTTGATTTGATTTGAGCACTTCTCATGGTTGCGGAAAGCTTTTGAAGGAAATTATCCGAAACGGTTCCACTTATTAACCTTTATTTCCCACAGACAATCGTAACATTGTACAGGATGTCTCCTTTTTAATATAAATATAAACAAGTCTAAATGCAAAAAACGAACTACAAACATCGAGACACAAACTTGTTATTATTTTATTATACAAATTTCTATTTTCCTATTTCACATATCATCACCTTAAGAATATAAATTACGCAACTGTTGCTACGTGGTGTCGGTGCGTCTGAAGAATTCATCTAAATTATAAAATGAACGTTCAGTTAATAAACATGATAATGAATATTTAACAATTTTTTCATTCCATATGGTTTTGAATTGATGCTATCACAGGTAAACAATTGAAAGTCCCATTACATTAGAGGCTCTGGAAGTGGAATTACATCTTGAACGTAATACTTATTTTTGTACCTAGTATTGAAGCTATGAATATTTTTACTGCAAGTGTATTTTTTCGTGCGGTAAAAACATACCAGCATACCTACCTACCTTCCTACATATACCGAGTGTCTCACGGGGACCGTCGGTTAGAAATATATCAAGAACTGTAAGGCTAGAAATTTGAAATTTTGCACATGCGACATGCCGTGTTCAATCTATTATATAAAAACATTTTAAATGGCAGCACTTCCGGAAATACCGGAAGTGAGCATCAACATCCTTATTTTAAATACAAACCAGGCAATTTTTTTCACATTCTGATGTGTCATAAAACTCATAAAATGTTTAGTAAGTGTGCTTAAAATAATCGGCGTATCAATTTTGATTGTTGAGAAAAAAATTTGGTTCACTGAAAAATTTCAAAATCTTGTTTCGGAAATAAAATTGAAAGTCGAAAGTGGTAAAAGTTAGGGAAATGGGATTTTAGGTTCTCAATGTCAAAAGATTGAGACACAATTGTCTATAATGGATAATAAAAAATTGCCCGCGGTTACGTATCTATTTGACGTTATTTCCAAACTTTAGAAAAACTTTAAAACTCTCTTTTTTCAAATAGAATGCCCATTTAATTATCAGTCCATTCGATGCAAAAATAAATTTCCTTTAAATTGATATACCTACCATGTTCCTATACCTAAAATCAATAATTACAGTACAGAGTTATTTACATTTTTCTATTCAAAATTATAATTACATACTTTCAAAACATGGTTGGTTTTGAAAATTTTAAAAAATTGTTTCTTATAATTTTTATTTAATAGATTAAACACGGCATGTCGCATGTGCAAAATTTCTAAGTTCTAGCTTTTACAGTTCTTGATATACTTAACTTCTAACCGACCGCGACGGTCATCGTGAGACACCCTGTTTATGGAGACTAATGTCATTATTGGTATAATCCATTTTTTGCTATAAAAATTACCCTACAGACATATAGCATAACGTAATAGACTATCAATTTGCGCGTGGTAAATAGAGATTAGTAGCTTATTATCCAAAACGTTTTGGAGATGGCTATAAGCGTACGATAAACTATGTACTTCATTTAGAGACCACCCTATCACAATGCAAATGAAATGATAGAGTGCTATCAAGATAAATGTCCAGATTGAGATTGGGACTCTAGCTCATAATGATAAAGCATGTAAATTAAAATTTCATTTTTAAAGTACCTACCTAATACCTATATACAATTATTTTTCAACCACCCATGACATACTTTCAGACCCGTATATTGATAACAATTTCTATGTGTTAGTTTTGAAATTTGTGTTTGATGAGTAGCCAAATCGAAACAAATCAATATTTCCTTAATTACCTTTTGACGTAAATGCGATATGTAATAATCTGCAATAGGATTGCGATTAATTAAATATCTGAAAAAAATAAATTTAATGATAACAAACAACAACATATTATTTTAACTAGGAATATTTTTAATTAATTTATCTAAAGGAATATGTAATATTTTGGGGATTTAGTTGATTGTTTTGTTATCAATATTATTAATGAAGATGTTAAGGATATTATACATTTTTGTTAAGAATAAAGTTAGGTTATACAATGTGTCCAATTAAGTCGAAACCATATGGGAAACTTTTTTATTCTTAGTTTTATGAAAAAAACTCATTCCTGATAAAAAGTTATGCATGGTCTAAAACTGAAAATTAAACTATCAGATATCAAATTTATTGATCCGTATACAAGGTTTGTCAAAAAATATGAATTTTACTCAAGAGTAAAGTAGGTACCTTTATTTTTCAGAATATTGACAATTGTTACCTACTAAAAAAAGTTAATAATAATTGAAAATTATTGTCAGATATTCAATATTATCCACCTGCCGTGAAAAAATCATTTTTGGTATAAACATACGCAAATTTTGTAATCAGCTATTTTATTGAAATACTACATGATAACCTTTCGGTTCATTATTAAGTGATGTAACAATGTACATTGTAATTGAATAGTTAATGCATACTGGGCTGGGGTTACATCACTTAATAACGAACCGAAAGGTTATCATGTATTCAGGCCCGGATTAAAGAATTGAGGGGCCAGGGCTCTTTACGTGAAAGGGGCCCTTTTTAAACTTATCGAAAGTAATTTACATGATAAACATTAAAATAAAATCATACGAATATAAAGTAAGTAAATAAATGTACCTACAAGTAAATAATTAGATAAACATTTTAAATAAACAAATGCAGTAAATTACTTTTTACTAAAAAAAATTATAAAATGGGGCCCGCGGCTATAGCCCCCCTGTTAATCCGGCTCTGCATGTATTTCAATAAAATAGCTGATTACAAAATTTGCGTATGTTTATACCAAAAATTATTTTTTCACGGCGGATGGATAATATTGAATATCTGACAATAATTTTCAGTTATGATCAACTTTTTTTAGTAACAATTGTCAATATTCTATTCTGAAAAATAAAGGTACTTTACTCTTGAGTAAAATTCATATTTTTTGACAAACCTTGTACACGGATCAATAAATTTGATATCTGATAGTTTAATTTTAAGTTTTAGACCATGCACAACTTTTTATAAGGAATGAGTTTTTTTCATAAAACTAAGAATAAAAAAGTTTCCCATATGGTTACGACTTAATTGGACACATTGTATAATCAAATTTAGCTTCTTTGTGTCAAATGTTCATTACTAGGTTGATCTAACTTTTCTTCCGATCAATATAGGTATGACTTTGGTGACATAATTTATGTTCCATAGTTATTAATCTCCTTCACTTTAGACACTAATTGGCTATATTGATCTAAAAAGTAAACATCAAACAAATAGCACTTTCCTACCTTATACAAGACCTCTACATTGGAGGTATATAACTTGTAATGAAATTTTGCTATTAGTGGGCAAGTATATCTACGCTAAAATCGAGATGCTCTTTGTTTATTATCGATTGTGGTTCACTGTGCAAAGAATTCAATTATAACAGCTTTCCGCGTTAAAATTTTAACAAGACGATCGAATGTTATGTTATGTAAACCGCGAACCTATGCATTTGTTTGGAACTACATAATTTCATTTCTAAATTCTTTTGGTATTTTTATAACCAAATTTTAACGTTTTGGGAATAGTAATATGAATAATACTTTTAATACCGCATTTATTTCTCCTTTAATTTTTACTGAGAAACATGTATATGTCAAGATATTATTTTAAAAATAACCTACAGACAATTCCTTTTTTAGAATATTTAGTGCCATTAAGGCGTAAGTGTAAAAGTTTCATCACGATTTGAATGAAAAAAATGTTAAACAGATCAAATGTTTAGTTTCGATCCAAAATACACATTTCAGTCGTATACCTTTGTATGGTAGGTAATAATTGGATGTATTTTCGGTCCGTATAAACGAATTTATTCAGAATTACAGGTAAATGGAAAAGAAATCAGTGCCCAAGGTGTAAGGCGATAAAACAGGAAGTACTTTAAAGTATTTTACTAGACTGCAGTAATGAAAATTATTTGGTAACAAGTACGTCAAGAAAAAAAATTGCCCAAAGATCTATTTCCTATGTAGCATCTAGAATGTAGATAAGTACTTCAACATTTTACCCAAAGAAAAATCCGTCGCAATAGCTTCAAACAGCCTTAAAAAATTCTGGCATGTAGATATTAATTACTACGAGACTTCCCTCGTACCAAAAAACTGCAACTTTTTCTTTAAAAAAAATGAGTGCCGCCATTTTAGCTTATACCGGAAGTGACGTTATCAAAGGTAATATCAGCATTTTCGTCCTTGCCCCGAATGCAATCGCTGGCGAAAACCGCATTTCGATAATTTTAATAGTTTCTGAGTTTAGAACGTTGCAAGGAGTGTGTACTCAATAATAAGTATATGGAAGAGCAAAGCCGTTGAAATCAAATGAGATGCGCGTGAAAAAGTGTGCAAATTTGAAGAAAATAATAAGGTCGAAAATCGTTTAACTACGGAGATTACGCGTTTGCGCAGTAGAAAATACCATGAAAATGCATCATGTGTTGAAGTCAATGAACTCTACCTAATAAATTGAAGTTGGGTTAGAAAATTTTACGTGGTTTGTTTTCGTGAACAAGTGGATTAATTTGATTTATAAACGTCACAAGGGAGAAGGGTTTACAGTGGGTGTTATGGAGTTCATGATTACAATATAGTTTTAGATAATATATAACAGCTGTTTTATTTGTTTGAACTCTAATTTATTACGGCGCATGATCGGGAACCCCGTGCGCATTTTCAATTTGTATCACTTAAATTTACAACTTTGCTGTTCCATATACAGGGTGACATTGAAAAAACTACAATGCATATTACCACGCGATAGAGGGCCATGAAATAATAAAATAAATTCCTATACACTAATGTCCGATCGCTTTTTGTTTTTAAGATATAGGATCTTAAAGGTTTTTGTTTTTTTTTTGTCGCTTTGAAAATTATTTTAACATTTTTTATTCGAAAATTTATTGCTCTTCAACATCTTATAACAAAAAAAATCGCTACTTAGTCGGTAGGAGCTTTAAAAACAGCAACATAACATGACATAAGAACAACAATAATTAAATTTAACACATAATCATGTCTCTGTAATCTTCAAACGTGTAGAGAACCATTTTTAAAAGCAATTTTAAAAAACGAGAAGCAAAATAATCAAACAAAAACGTAATCAGGAACACGAGAAACTTGAATAAATTATTACAATATTAATTTGACAGGTGCCATAATTTCGTAGTCAAGATGCTCTATCTTAACAACAAAAGGTGATCGGACATTAGTGTATAGGAATTTTTTTTATTATTTCTTGGCCCTTTGTCGCGTGGTAATATGCATTGTAGTTTTTTCAATGTCACCCTGTATAATAGAGTTCAGTGGTACAGACAGACTACAGACTACAGACGACAGACGGAATTTTTTTTTCATATTTTGAATCTACGTATTCAGAAACGCAAAGATATGTAAAAATTTGCATAGGTCAATTTTTTTGGAATACTAATACAATACTTCGTACTCGGGAAGTAAAAAATTTTGTTGGATAAAGGGAAGAATTTTATAAAGATATAGAGTAAATGCGGATCAATATTATATTATATTTATGTTATATAATTACAATGAAATGTAACAAAAAATGTAATATTGTATTGTATAAAATAAAATTTAGTTAATAAAATTAATTAATTAATTTAATATCCTAGTATTGTTACATGAACTTGAAACTCCAACAGACATTATACTTAGTATAAAAAATAATCACTATTATCAAGACAATGTTTAAAATTATGTACTACAATCGGTATTACAAAAGCTAGTATATTGAATGCTTGAATTGGCTACAATAGACCTTCTATAAGTGGCGAACATAACTTGGGTAAAATTTAAAAAAATCGCCAGTTTAAGAATTACATTGAAGGGCACACTCTTGTGTCAATGACACATGGCAAAATTCGCATACTTTTTGTCGCTCTAGTGCACCATCTCGCATGCTGATCATGAACATAATCACAAAATTTTGATAATGAAATTGTGTAGATGAAGACCCGGACAATGCGTATTTCCAACATGGTATTTTGGGATTTTTCTAAACCAATGTAATTATAGGTACCTACATAGCACGTGTCGCGAATGTTTAAGATCAATAAATAATAATCTGCTCCACTGAGACACTTTCGCACTTATGTTATTAACCCATTTGGCATAGGAGGCGTCCACTCCCCCTTTACGGAACGGAAACTCACAGTACAGCCAGGGCCGGATTTAAGGGGTGGCGGAAGGGGCGATCGCCCATGGGCCCCCACAAAATTGGGGCCCCCACATAACTTTATAATTTCACTAAGTAAATAATACGAATTATTAACATTATATTCATTATACCAACATAGAAACGAAACTGTAATTTAATCTAATACGCAACCAGTGACTAATGGAATAAATCCCTTATTCCCTTTATCTAAACTGAGTTTATTTTTGTAGTTTTATGCTTCACTAGTTAAAAAATTACTAATATGACAGCATTTACAAAATGTTTGCAATAGGGGTCTATATCACAACGGCCACTGATCATAACGGCCACCCCGGTTTTTGCTATTTCATAACGGCCACCTTGATCACAACGGCCACTTTTATTATTTGATCATAACGTGAACAAGGTGGCCGTTATGATCAAATAGTATTAGAGGCCGTATGTGATCAAAGTGGCTGTTATTAAATAACAATAACCTAGGTGGCCGTTATGATCAGTGGCCGTTGTGATCAGGTCCCTAAGAATATCATATTATGTACAAATGTTTAGATAATTATTTTATTTACTGTTTTGATGTTAAGTCGGTTAAGTTCTAAGGAAATAAAAACGAGGTAAGACGAAAGGCTTTCAAATTTATCTTTGTTCAGTCAGTGATTTCTTACATTAAAAACAGTATAAGCATTACAGAATTTATAGTAGGTATTAGAAAGAAATTATACTTCGTAATAATGAAACGTTAAATTTTACATTGTCAATTGTTTTCTGTATATCTGTATAGTATGTTCGCAATGTGGGTGTGAAATGTGAAAACTGATACTGAAACTGAAAGGAAATTTAGCAGTTTGGATGTGTTTGATATGACTGCGTTTTAGTTTTCATTTTTTCAACTTTCTGCCTTTATTGCGTTTATTTCAAGAGAAATACGAGGTAGGTAAGTTATTACTTATTAAGTTAAACCAGTGCTCGAAATGGAGTTATTCACGAACCGGAACGCAAACTTTTCGGATTCAGATTTTGAGATTTCACCATATACGGGGTGGACCATCTACATGTGACCCATGTGATTCTTAAATAAAATGTTTTAGGGAAAGGCAATTTTTTTTTTTTTTATTTTTTGATCCAAGGAGATAAATATCAATTAACCTTTAAAATATTATTTGGCTAAATAAGTGCTCGCCACAAAAATGCATATCTTGAACCAGTCCACACACGATATAAATACTAACAGTCCACAGAGGGCCTCCACAGTGGACCTGCCCACAGGCCCCCACAGTTCTAAATCCGGCCCTGAGTACAGCTGTGGATTGCTTCAATAACCATGTTTTAACTAACCAAATAAAAAAGTAGTTGAAATCCCGGGGATTACAAAACGAACTTCGAATACCGCAGTAACCAAAGTATAAAAAAATCTGACCTTATCAAAAAGACAAAATTTGATAATTTCGAAATTTCGACTTTAAAGTCGCATATTTCGAAAAGTATTTGAGATATCGAAAAATTGGGACCGGATCTTGAATCAGAATAAAATTTCACATAAGATTCATATCTTAACTCGGTTGTAGACAATACGCATCTCTTGCAACGCACGGACGCACGGACGGAATATTGATTCCAGTAACGAACGAAGTTCGTTGATTAACGGAGATGAGAATGCTTTATCTTCACTAATCAGAACATGTAGGTATTAAATAATAACAATATATAATTTAACTAAATAATGTACGTTTCATATAAAAAGAGTTTTTGCAAGTCAAATATAAACCAGTTGAAATCCGCGGAAAGAACTTTGAATACCGCATGTGTGCGAAAAGTTAATAATAGCGCGTGTGCAGTTATCATTGAAGCAAATGAATATTTACTATGGAATTACAGACATTACAGACATTTTTAATAAGCGTAAACGTCTTTATAGAATCCATGTTTTAGGTCTTCATAAAGTCAAAGTTTGCTTATGTCAACATTTCGATTATATCAAAAAGTAATAGAGATATCGAAAAGCTGGTTGTAGCTCTGAAATCAGCGTAAAATTTCACATACCATCCATTGTATAACTTTACTCTATCGCACTGGGAACCATGCAACGGACGCACGGACCGACCGACCGACGGAATATTGAGTTGAAAATTATTAGAATCTTAATTTATATGGAGTGAGCAAATAGATCTAAGGCACTTACTCTGTAACAGTTTAAAAAAACTTGTGAATACTAAACTATTACTAGAAATACTATACAGAGTACCCCATGGCCCTTAAACACTTAATGAATCAATAATTTTAAATGGTACCACCTTAAAATTTATTAATTTGTAATTCCACGTTCAAAAATAAGAGATATGGCAATAATGCCCGCTAATTTACCTACTATTATTGCCATAGTTGCACACCTATTCGAAATTGGACGTATTATAGTCACCATATCATTTTAAAATCAGTAACATGCAACATTTACTATCTGATGCAAATATGACATAAAACCTTGTGACCCCCACAGACTTTATGAACATATTGCACATGATGGAGGCCAGAGGCCCCGAGATTATACGCTGTCGGCCTTGTGCGTCATTTCATTCGTAACGCCTTTAATTCCTTAATTATTCTTTTTCAGGATCGAATCACAAATGTTTAATACCAGTAATTAAAAAGAAAAATTAAATACCAGTTTATGGAATAATTAATTTGCGGAATCTTTGCCGAGATCTACGCTTGTATGAGTTAAAATTTAATTGCGTTCATCATAACTTCTTGGCTTCATTTCATGTTTTATCACACATTTTCAGAACAGATTCGAATTTGGCATTCCAGATCTTTTTGAGTCTTACTCAAGTTGTGTTAAACCGCATATTTTCATTCATCCTGTTGACGGGTTCGAACCATCTTTAGTTATTGATTTTCAATCCTCCTTCAATCCTTTTAAGGTACTTCATGTTCATCACTTGTATCTTATTTTATAAATTATAAATTATAAATATATAAATTTTTTCTCAATTAACTGTTTGATGGTGAATAAATGGTTTTGTATACCTACTCCTTTTCTTCCTAAAACCACTTTGGACCTCGTCTAGTTGATGGTTTACTGACTGTTTCGATCTTCTTTTTTTAGGGTTCTTAAGACATTTATACCGTACCTTTTTTATGTAATGGAACTATTCTATTTTGCGTCATCGGTTTATTCAAAATTTCCCCCTTTTTACCATTTCCGATATTATCTTGTCGTGTTCTACTTACTATTGTTTTTCTACTTAAATACTGTTTCCAAATGGCTAGTTGGCATTTAAAATACAAAATCTTCAAAAATAAACCGGAACGTTGTCGAAGAAGTATACACCCTCCCCCTCACGATCATAATATCTGTAATTTATGTATTCTAATTAAAACTATTTCTTTCCTTCATAAATACCAACACCATTATCAACTATGATCTTTGTCGCTTTGGAACGGTACTTTTGTTGTTTGCTTACATATTCACTTATTTATCTTGACGGAAAATATTTTTATCTATTTCAAAATTTGTTTTTCTATCATATGCAAAGTTACTAATTTAAGTAGTTGACGACATTATTGAACTAGTAAATGTGTGACTAATTCTTATACACATGATTAATGGCGGAGTGTTTTTTTATTGAACAGGAAATTAACTGATGGATACCACCTTTAGGGATGATTTTAAATATTTTAATATTATAAATTAGTAAAAAGTAAAAAGTTGATGATCTTTACATCATTACTATAAATTGGGGAAATATTTGTTTTAATTAATACATTCACATCATTAAACAGTAAATTAAAATGTTCCACCCCAATCTCGTTTGCTATTAGAAATCACAAAACACGTAAATTTCGGGTAGATTGATAAGAAAACGCCCATTGACTTGAAGTGTGCATAGTTTGCGAATGACATGGAAATAGTTTTGAAGATACCAACAAACTTGATTAATTATCATTATCCCAACAAGTTCTACATCTGGTTGTACTCTATTATTCTAAAGGGTGCCTAAGGTTTGTTAAATATCTACTATTATTCTATTATGTGTCGGGAGTTCTACTTATTAATGTAATAGGCAGGGGAAACTTTTTAAAAATGAAATTTGTTAATAACTAATTATTTTGTTACTGAACCTCAATGTAAAGCGGGCTTTACATGGTCAAATTTCTACATGTATTTCTACATGAATTTCTGCATGTAAAATCTTCTGTGTTAAGTTTAAGTACATGTAGAAATATCACCATGTAAAACAGGGATACATAATAATTTAGTTTAATTAAATTGTTTATTTTAGTATATTTAAATAAAGGCAATATTATTATTATTATTATTATTATTACATGTAATCATGTAGAAATTTGACCATGTAAGACGGGCTTTGGTAAGTAAGTATACCATGGCGCTAAGGCAAAACGATAGTGAGTGGAAAACGTCAAAACCGTGTTTATTACCGCGCTTTTCTAAAAAATAAAAATGAGATCAGCAACAAGAAATTTTGAAAGATGGAAACAAAAATTGGAATATATGACTCTAGAATTGTCATCGATGACAGAGTATCAGATAAAGCAGAGGTTGTAATTTTGTTGCAGACAATTGGTAGAAATATGCAATGCGTGATCTACGGACGAGCAGGAAAAATCAAATTGGATCAAGTGATGAATGAATTTAAGTGTAATGAAAGAGTGGCATAATATAGGTACATAATATGTTTAATACATACTTGGTAAAGAAAAGAAACTAAGTAAATGCTGTATATGAAGTTGTAAGAATTGTTTAATCCGATAGAATGTCGTTTGCGTAAAAGATAAGTTGTTAAAGGGCAGAAGTTTATATTGTTAATGAATTTAATTAAATATACAGGGTGACCCAACGAAAAAGTAACAGGCGGGTTTCTGGCTAGAACATTTTTTTGAGACATGCAAAAACACGTCAATTTTTATATCAAGGGGACAACATTTGTCATGATTTTTAACTTGAAATGATTTAATCCCTTAGTGCTGCGTGAACAACCCCTAAAATTTAAATAGGGATGATGGGGCAAGTGATACGTCATTTGAAAGGTCTTTCTTTTCTGAATTCAGTGCACTAGTTTTTTTTTTAGTTTTTTTATTTTCATCAAAAAAATTGAAGTTGCAAACATGGAAAATGAGAAAAGAGTTTGAGGCATTTAAAAACTAAAAAAAGCGCGGACATGTCAATCGTTTTTTTTTGTATACTGCCATTTGAAAACATTGTTTCACCCCTTAAGTGCAGTATACAGGGTTAAATTTTTAAATAAAAACAAGGGTTAATTTTTTCTTGTGCTAATTAATAAAACCCGTTTATGCAAATTCAACCTTATAACACCTTATAGTTTAATAAATGTTCGAAGTGCAATAATACAGATTTTGATTAAATCGTTCCCGTACATTTTGCAACACTACAGGAGTAATTACGAATTATACGGCATTAATGTACTATACGGTCACGTAACTCCTCCAAAGATTCAGGAGCAGTGGATTAAACTTTAATCTTTACATCCCGTCTAATTACTCCTGAAATGGGTTACCCTGTATATGTCATTAATCATTATGGAGTCAGAGTCTCGCAGTAATTCGGTTTCGTGCCTTAAATTAAACATTTAAGTTAAGCAATATTAAGTTGTTTTTAAATGGTTATACATCAATCAAATATAGAGCTTTGTGGGGAAATCTTTCCCATAAAGAATGGTTGGTTATTTAGTAAATTGATATTCTGACATAAGTATGTAAATAAAATAAAAAATAAATAAAACGCAAAAACGACACCCGTCAACGAAAAGAAATCAACAAATTATTTTATATGTATATCTGTTGCAACAACTGACAGTATAAATATAAACCCCTTTTTTATATTTCAGATGACGAATTGGAGTCTTTAATTACGGAAATTGTACTCGCCAGTAATAGAGGTGTATCTGCGATAAAAAATGCTTCGGGAACACCAAACTGGAGTTTTGGTCAATCATTATTTTTTTCTAGCACCGTTATTACTACGATAGGTAAGAAATTGATTTATCTGTTTGTGTACAATATCCACGAAATTCTTTCAATTCATACACTTGTTGCCATTAAAGTTTGGAAATCACTTCTCCCTTGTTCGTCATGATCTTAAATCATGTGCCGGCATGCAATATAAATGAAAGCCATTTTTTCCTCAAAACAAAACTCTACATCCTTATCAAAGAGTAAGTGTCACGGAAGCATCATTTTGTTTATTTTTGAGAGGATTATGTGGTGTAACGTAATTAATGAAACATTTTCTCGCTTCCACACGCGTTGCTGTTTTTTTAAAAATGCCAAACGAAAATAGTACCTATATTAAAAAACAAATTTCAAAAGACCAATCTTGAAGCACGAATGAACTCTTGTGTATCACAAGGAAGTGTTTTAGGGCCTGTAGGTACTCTACCTACTGTGCGCGGCAGACATCCCTACCACCCACCACACGACCACGGCCACATTTGCACATGACATGCAATTCTTGCGACTCACGAAAATCCTGCTACTGCATCACAAAACCTACAAACTTCCCTCAGCCAAGTGCAAGACTGGCTCCGACTTTGGCGTATAAAAGAAAATGGAACCAAATCCACACAAGAGACCCAAAATCCCAGGACAGACCAAATCCAAGATTCCTGAAGAACCCTAACGCTGATTTATCAGTGTTCATCTAACAATAAAGAAAGTGGAACATCAAACTTGTAGCGGAAATGTTCACAGACGACTGCCAACTGAAGACTTCATCATGGGACTGTCCAATCGCTCATTATACTGTGTCATCCGCCGAAGTGAGGCATACACAATGTCAAGGAAATATCTACTTGGAAATGAAAAAGGAAGTTGCGTAGACTCCACTACAATGCTGGATTAAGGCGAGAAACAATAGACTAATAGTTCGAAGTGTAGGAACCATATGAGACTACTCCTAGAGGAATAATAATAATAAGGAACCTATGCGCCGAGTTAAACAACACAATAAACATACTACTTAGCGCCGGTTTATACATTACGCACGTGCGTAGGGCCCGGACAATTCTAAAGTTTTAACTTTATTAATAAATTATAGGTATAGCGCAATGAATGCATTTAATATTAAGGAATTAAGGTGTATTTATTTCACTCACGATTTCCCTTCAGAATAAATACTGTAAGATACAACAATCTTAAAGAACAGGAAAGTTAAAATCTCAAAAGAAGGTATAATAATAAGAACAATAAGCACCCTTTAACACGTTTGAGACTAAAATTTATTACTGGTCAATGGTCATATATTTTAAAAGAGTTTATTGCAGATTGAACATTTCCTCGTCCCTTTCTAAGTAAATAACCTTTGCACTTAATTATGCCGACACAAGGGGGTTTGTGAATCAGGGGCGTAACTATCATGGTAACTATCAGCCCCGCGGAACCCGGACCTGTGATCTATCGGACCCGGATGTTACGGCACTAATATTTGTATTTCCGTAAACATTCCTCTTAAATTGCTGAAAACGTATTTAAAAAAATTGCAAAATGTAAGTTTTATTTTCCAGCAAGTTAACAATAATGTGAAACATTCCAATTATGGAACAAAAATTGTATTGCTATAATTCCCGGCCTACACTTCGTTTACGTGCGGTGTTGTTTGTACTCGTACCAACCATAAATAAAGACAGATGCGCCGTATTTATTGTATTGCATAAACTTCTTGAGAATTCAGACTTGCCGTTTTCATCTTATGAAGCTATTTAAAATATATTAGTCTGAATGATTCTCATTTTAATCGTCTCAAAAGCAACGGAGGTTGAGAAAAAAAATAGATTGGCTTGTAGGTATCAAATTCGAAGTTTTGCTATGTTTGCAAATTGTTGTGAGGGTGGGTGGTGATGATGTGGGGCCCAATGTTACTTAGTGCGTACTACTAAATGACATGTAAAACCGGCACTGAATTACTACTATTTCAAAACACTTTACAGCTACTTCAAATTTATTTTATATAGGTATATATATTACGAGAACTAATCGTTACTTGATTCCGGTCCGTGCGATTAGTTAACCAGGCTTGATCTGAGTATCAATAAAAACCGAAGTACAATAATAATAATAATAATAATAAATAATAGTAATAACTAATTATTATATCATAGTTGTACAAAAACGGAAGGGAACTACTTTAAATAAACAGAAATATTAGAGTGATATAGATTATAGGATACAAATATACAATTTGAAAAAGTGAAACAGTCGTTTTTTAATACTTATACCTAGGGCCCGGATTTATATTTTTTTAAATATCGAAATATTTTTAAAAATATTTAAGTACAAAAAAATACACAAATATTTTAATAAATATTGGAAAGTAAAAAAAATATTTCGCACTTCTCATATTTTTCTTAAAATATTTTGCCGATTTTCAAATGCCCTATTGTATTGTGAACGGTTGTAAGAATTACAACATGAAAACAAGGTGCATTGGTAGAGCCCGGTTATCCCAATTAGTGGTGAGAACGTGTCACATTTATTTTTTTAGATACGTCAATACGTGTATTGAACGTTACAGAAAATGTTTGGTGAATTTCTCCCTGACTCATAATTTATACGTATTTTTAAAATACCACCCGTAAAGGAGGATTTAAAATAAATGGTCAGTTGTTGGTTCAGTAAACAATATAAGGATTAGGATGGATACCTGTTATACTTGCTAAGGGTTAGGTTCTTCCTCTTGTATGATTAATTGATTATGAATTTGATAATTTGATGAATAAATGTGTTTAACTTCTTGGTTTCAGTTTGAAATATTTAAAAAATATTATAGGTTTTTATGAAAATATTTGCCATTTTTTATAAAATATATATTTAAATATTACAGGTTTTTAAAAAATATAAATCCGGGCCTTACTTATACCTATAACCTACCTTATTTTTTATAAAAACGAGCACACCGCGTATATCCAGAATTCACCAAAAAATCAGTTGTTATCTTCACTCGTGTTTGTTTATTATAAATACATATTCTTTTTTTTAGTGATTTAGATATATTAACATACGTTATTATTGATTGTTTCAGGTTACGGACACGTAACGCCGTTAAGCCGAAGTGGAAAAATATTTTGTGTATTATATGCAACTGTAGGTATACCATTAACGTTAGTTCTACTGTCTGCTTTAGTAGAACGTTTGCTTGTACCGACAGTATGGTTTTTACAATTTTTAAACTCAAGACTGGGACATCTTTACCAACCTCTTAATATTAGACTGTTTCATCTTTTTATAATAGGTAAGATAAACTAAATAGAAGAACATCGCTGAATTTACTATGTTTCCCTATTCAATGAACTGTAGGTACGTAGTACCTATACAGTTCATTGTGTAATTCATACACATTGAATAAAGAATAGAGAGGAAGGAGAGTATCGTATCATTGCTGCTTAAAAATTGGCGACGGAAGTTCAGCCATTTGCAAACCACTGTTGAGTCATCTTTGTTTACATTTTGGTCGTGTTGACAATTCACCATAACCTGCAAAATTTGAAATATTCATTTGTTGATTGTTACAGTCACTGAACTCCAATTTAAGGCATCTGCATCACGGGACCATATATTTCGCTTGGAGTACAAACATAACCTTTACTGCCCTTTACTTGTTTAAAAAATTTATTTTGTTCGATCGATATTTCATTCAAGTGGATCGCAGCCCTTAAAAGAAGCGATAACTGAATTAAAACTTAAATAACGGTCGTGTATGTTCGAGACATTTTATAGCAGGTACATTTATGAGATCATAAATCATAATGTTCTCATAAAATAAAATCCCGAACGTTAAAGGGCCCCATTCATGTTGAGATAGGTATC
Source organism: Pyrocoelia pectoralis (assembly GCA_036250285.1). Lineage (NCBI taxonomy): Eukaryota > Metazoa > Arthropoda > Insecta > Coleoptera > Lampyridae > Pyrocoelia > Pyrocoelia pectoralis. Next base: position 65,226,302 of record CM070074.1, read on the forward strand.
GATACATGTCGCAAGTATCAGTAATCAGTATAGAGAGACAAATCTCGACGTGTATGTGGAAGTATCAGTATCGCAGTCTCAGTAATCCACTTGTCTAGTTGTTTGTCGCATTGCACTGCGACCGTGTACATATTAGGTGTCGTAAAACACAGTAGTTTTGCATTTAGTTATTGCAAGGGTATTGCAGAAAATCGTGAATTTTGGGAGGACTTCCTCAATGCTTATAAACATCTTCGGCATCAAACAATAATAATTTTGTCCATACTCTCTTTCGTCGACGATTTTCTTATAAGCACTCTATTAATACTACTGATGAAGCTGCTATTACAGCTTCAGGAGGAACCGTTTCACTTCTATATGAAAAACACGAAATATGTATGCACATTTCGAAAACTAGTATCATTACAAACCTGTGTGAATGGAGCTCTCCGTTTGAGACAAATCTCAGATACATGTATCGCTGCATGTCGCGATACACGTATCGATACCAATCTCAATGTGAATGGGGCCCTTAAAACTGCACCATAATAAATATGTGGTTACCTTTCTTTCTTTTTGGTAACATGTCATGACGACTTGCTACTTGTTAATTACCACAATCGACATTTGAGTGTTATCGGTGTTGCACTGTTGGCACTTAGATTTAGTTGCAATCATACAACAGTATCTAGGATATTTCGTAGAATTTTAGAAATACTATATGAAAAGTTGCAGGTAATTTAAATTAGGATATAATAATATTCTACCATTGAGTAAATGAATTCTACTTTATCACTACAATCAATTAATTTTATTGAATAAGGATTAATCTTTACAACACTTATTTTACTTAAATAACGACTGGAATGTTCACTATCTAATGTCTTATACCTAATAATCACTGTAATTAAATTATCCATGATGAGTACCAAAAAACACTATACTGCTTTATTACAAATGTTTGTTTACTTGCTATTTTAGGTTATATTTGTTGTACTTCAGGCGAAATTCATGACGTCACATGCAGTTGTTTCTGTCAATTTCTATTTAACAGGAAACGTGTTAGTAGCCATTTTGCAACCACTTTGATTTCAAGGTCGAGGGCATATACTCCTTCCTCTCTATCTCTATTCTTTATTCAATGCTACTATCTAATATTTTAACTACTTTTCCACTGATTTGAGAAATTTGCGTATAAAAGCCGCTTTACACTGTGCAAGATCGTGCAACTTTTTCATGAAACATTTGTTATACGCATGCGCATGTGAAATTTTTTTACCATCCATGCAAGATTTCTTGCATAGCATTGAATTAGAACATGTTGTAATTTTTCTTGCATTGCACGTGAAATTTTAGTAACAATGTTAGTGATATTTAGCCTGCCAACTTTAAAAAATCATTATTCTGTACCAGTGATTAATACTTGTGAATGGGAAAATGTTTTGTAGTGGCAACAAGTATACTTTGAAATAAAAATTGCACCGTCTTGCCACTGGCATCGTGTAAAACCGACAAAAAAATTCTTGAAATGTTAATCGCCTGTGCAAGTTTTCTTGCATTGCACACCATGCAATTGCACCGTGTAAAGCGGCTTTAACAGATTTCAAAAAATTGTAGTGTCTTTAATCGCTGGATTTTTCCTCCTCTCCTCCTCTTATTTTACGTATTACACTAGTGTTAAACTAAAAATGTCCATAACAGAGAGTTTTGTTGACGGCGTTGTAATACATACAACCATTGAGTAAATATTACTCAATGATACAACACATTGAATAAAGAATAGAGAGTAAAGGTATATTCACACTTGTGCATTTCCATGCTGCATTTTTAGTTGCAGCATCAAAATGCATGCATTTCTTAGTTCACACTGCAAAAGTTGCAGCATCACAAAATGCGTGATGCGTGATGCACATAGTTAGAACGTGTTCATTTGTTTGTCTAGGGTGTTCATAAAGATAAGCTAAGCATTAAACTGTGGCAATGTGCATCCCTCAACACCAACATATAGTTATAATTTGTGAAAAATTAAATCCCTACAGAGATTTTCCCTATGCATTTAAAAATGCACTAATGTGAACGTATAGGAATTGGTGCATGAAAAAATGCAGCAAGTGCCAGGTGATGCCGCATCTAAAAATGCAGCATGGAAATGCACAAGTGTGAATATACCTTAAGGAGAGTATCGTATCATTGCTGCATAAAAATTGGTTACGGAAGTTCAGCCATTTGTACACCACTGTTGAGTCATATTTGTTTACATTTTGGTCGTGTTGACAGTTCATGAGTTCACCATAACCTGCAGAATTTGAAATATTCATTTGTTGATTGTTACAGTCACTGAACTCCAATTAGAGTTCTTAATATGGCAGTTGTTTCTGTCAATTTCTATTTAACAGGAAACGTGTTAGTAGCCATTTTGCCACCACTTTGATTTCAAGGTCGAGGGCATATACTCCTTCCTCTCTATTCTTTATTCAATGTTCATACATCTTAATCCTACATTGTCGAAAATACCTACTCAGAAGCGACCGCCCTACTGAAATTAGACTCAAATTACAAAAACAATGAATTACCTACCTACGACTACAACAGCGTAGATATATACACAGTATCAGCCAAAATAAACGGTACCTACCGAAATTTATTTTTTTTTCGTTTTTTTATTCTTGCAATTTAAATGTTCCAAATGTTCAGCATTACGACTCATAGGTATGTACCTATCGATTTTGTAAGTCACTAAACATGTTTATAAAGGTTGTTGTAACTGCCGGAAAAATGTTCCTGAGCGAAATATTCTTTCTTTCATTGCACCCAAAATGTGTGCATCAGGTGCCGTCCAGATCCGATGAATCAGAAGAGTATTCAGAGTCTGTTCTCCGGGAAATTGTTCTATCATCAAATTGCTGATGGAGTCCATTATTATATGGTCTAAGGTACGCACTACCAATTCTGACAAACAAATGGTTCATTGCGCCTTCATAAGTGTGTGCCACGACTTCCTACATAAACCTTACTTTTTGGCTCGAATCATGTAGAAGGTTTATCTAAGTTTTTTAATTGCATCTGCACATTTGGTTTAATTTTTATCTACCCAATACCTTCAACATTTACTTCCTCCTTTTCTTTACAGCCCTTCTATTCCTTTTGTATTATTCTTTGTTTGGCATCTTCTAGGTTCTTCTTTCTTTTTGGAAAGTAGTACCCTATTTCTGTAGTAGTCTAGTTTTCTCACAAAGTGCAGGAAATTCTGGAAGTAAAATACTATAGGCGTCCTACAAAAAATGAAATTGGATCCAAGTAAAGATTCTTTTAATAAGCCAAACTGTCATTCTTTCCAATGTTTTACAAAAAAATTCTGGCAAGTTGCCACGAGACTTCCCTCGTATTAACACTTTTTTCAAAAAGTAAATACTACTGAATTCAGAAAAAAATACTCTTAAACTACATAAAAAAACTGCAACTTTATCTTATAAAAAAGTGAGTGCCGCCATTTTAGCTTACACCGGAAGTGACGTAATCAAAGGTAATATCAGAATTTTCGTTCTTGGCCCGAATGCAATCGATTAGCGAAAACCGCATTTCGATAACTTTAATAGTTTCTGAGTATAGAGTCTTGCAGTCATTCTTTAAAATGATTTTTTAACACTTTTTTCAAAAAATAAGTATAGCACAATATTATATATTGCTGAATTCAGAAAAAAATACTCTTTAAAACTACATTAAAAAAACTGCAACTTTATCTTATAAAAAAAATGAGTGCCGCCATTTTAGCTTACACCGGAAGTGACGTAATCAAAGGTAATATCAGCATTTTCATCCTTGGCCCGAATGTAATTCATTAGCGAAAACCGCATTACCATAACTTTAATAGTTTCTGACTATCGAGCGTTGCAGTCATTTTTTAATAATTATTTTTTTAACACTTTTTTCAAAAAATAAGTATAGCGCAATATATATTGCTGAATTCAGAAAAAAACACTCTTTTAAACTACATAAAAAAACTGCAACTTTATCTTATAAAAAAACGAGTGTCGCCATTTTAGCTTATACCGGAAGTGACGTCATCAAAGGTAATATCAGCATTTTCGTCCTTGGCCAGAATGTAATCGATTGGCGAAAACCGCATTTCGATAACTTTAATAGTTTCTGAGTTTAGAGCGTTGCAAGGAATGTGTACGTACAGACTACAGACTACAGACGACACACTACAGACGACAGACGGAAAATTTTTTTTTTCATATTTTGAATCTACGTATTCAGAAACGCAAAGATATGTAAAAATTTACATAGGTCAAATTTTTTTTTTTGGAGCACTAATACAATACTTCCCTTTTACTTCGTACTCGGGAAGTAAAAAGTAAAAATTGGAGTAAAAAATAACCACACGATTGTAAAACCAAACGACACGGTTTTGTTAATAATAATCGTTGTGAAACAAATGAACGCATTAGTTTACTTTATGTCAAGCCAAAATAATATGAAAATTATTTATAAACTAATTGATTAAGTAGAGGAAACACATTGTTTGTAAATGTACCGCTACAAGTTTGGCAAATTGGTCGAATTACATAAATCTCTATCGTATAAGGGTTTTATGATTAAGTCTAAATAACTTTCCTGCGCCTTTACTAATAATCAGCATTTGTTAAAATTTCTCTTATGAGTCTTATGTCTTTCCTGATTTGATAAATCAGGGAGGTATGGGGTTGGGGCGCCCGTTTCAGTTATATTTCGATTTAAACGGCGTATATCTTATGCATCAATGTTACGCTAAAATTCAAAAAGTAAGCATTTTAATGTAATATATTGCTTTGCACTTAAAAGGACCCCCCGGCCGAGAGTGAATGGATCTTGTCTATTTTATTCGTAAGTGTACCTACCTAGATTGCTGCGCCTGTATTATCATTCACATAATATTACACGCAATATCATAGAACATATACATAAATTCAGTGGTCATTTTAACACCTATATAGCTACTTAATCTCATCATCATTGGACGCATTGTTATGTGAACTTTTTTTTTCAGTATCTTTTTTCGTTATCTTCTTCTTACTAATACCGGCGACCATTTTTGCAACATGTGAACCAGAATGGAATTATTTAGATTCTTTCTATTACTGCTTCATCTCGTTAACGACAATTGGATTAGGCGATTATATACCTGGAGATTCTATCAACCAACCAAATCGTCCAATATACAAAATAGTAACTGCTGGTGAGTATCGCCCGACTTACCACGCCTTACGATACCTAACGTTTTTATTTCCACAGCCTACCTATTTATTGGGATAACATTTATGATGTTAACATTAGCCGTCTTTTACGACATTCCTCAATTAAATTTAGGGATGTTGTTTTCAACTTCTAACGATGTCAATTCCGAGAAAGTGCGTTTAGCTGGATCGTCGACGGGATCGCAATATGGAGCTGGAGACGTGTTTAATTCCACCACTGCTACAGATGACAATACGCACAGACACGTTGTTCGAGTACGTTCACGTCGTGATGATAGTCCAAGCCCTGAAGAATCGGGTCCTAAAGAGCTTAGGCTTCCTTGAATTTGCATACACCCTCTGCACGTGATATATTATTGCGATCAAATGATGTTTTATTGCAGTTATGGTCTCGATCTCAAGTTTATTAAATTTTTATAATTAGTTGATTATTGCTACCTCCACAAATAGTACATAATCATTCAAATTTAAAAATAAATGTATTAATTACAAAAATAAAATTCACTGTTAACTACCAAATTGTATTATATGAAGTAAGCTTTAGATATCAAAATTACTTAGATGTCATGAAGAAATGACATCAGCTCTACTTACGTATTGTACTTAAATAATAAACTGTGCTCAAAAAATAAGTACCTAGATGTGAAGAAAACTGCAGCACATTTTTCTCTGGGTACATAGAAACATATACCGGAGGACTTGCATTATCTACTCATTATAGTGATGCAAGTAAGACAATTCTGGAATTATGAAACGACAGTATTTTGTTCTATGTTTGAACAATTTTGGTATCAACAATATATTCATTAAAAAATGAAACATACATTTTGCAATCTTTATGGACATATGCTCAATTGTAAATCATTTTGTGCTATTTGTGAAAAAAAATGATTCCGAGTGGTGAATAGGTGTTTTATATGTAAGAGAATTGTATTTTAATTATTAAGCGTTTTTAACTTAGTTCACAATGAAACTTTGTTCAATGTCAAAATTAGTATTGTCAGAGTTGTCCAAATATGTGTCATTTGCTTAACATAAGTTTAAGGTGCTTTGAAACCTCACTAAAAAATATTTTTGCAAAAGATAATGTATTTTCAAAAAGTGTTTACAGTTTACATATATATTTTTTCCAATCTTTTCTATCAAATCTAAAATTATATGTATATTTCCTCATATGTATATGTACCTACCTATACCAATTGTAATAAATGTACAAATATCGTGTGGACCAATAAAATGTAGCCCTGAAGTTCATATCACTGTTTCACTTCTCTATCACTGTTTCTTTTTTCCACCTGACTAACTGTATTACTAACTATCGAACGCATACGGCATACCATAAATCCTACAGAAAAGGGATCGTAGCTTTAACTCCTACAAAACTATTTCTTTGCCTTTCCAACAAATGAGTAGGTATATCTAGTGCAAATTAAGGGAAATCGGGAAATTCCTAATAGGAGGTCATAGTACGCATATATTGTAAAAAATCCATTTGGTAGGTTAACAATAATTATTATTTTAAAAGTCAGATTCGAATTCGATGTTTTTTTTATAGTTTTGATCTGTAGCAACGTACCTACCTAAGCACCCAATCAAGGTTAATTAATAGGTGTTTTCTTTTTGCATTTTGTGGTACACTTAAATCACCTCTGTCAATACACACCATTCGTTTTATAAAAATAATTTGACTCAGTTCTTAATAACCCTATTCGTTTTAAAAGCTTTATTTAAGTTTTATATTAACCTGAGGCAGAAATGTCTACATGACACAAGGCACTTTAATCAGGTGATGATTGTAACTTTACCTAACCCTGTGGCGGTGCAAAAAGAAAACACCTAATGTGAGTGAGTATGTAATAGCGTTGATTGAAATATTAATATTTCAATCAACGGTATTAGTAAGTACAGTAAATAATTGGAAATCTCGAGGGGTTTTGAAATTGGGACGATAATTTCTTGAAAGACCTACTTTAAACAACATACTAACAACCCCTGGCGTAGGAAATAAGCGAGGGCGAAGGAAGTATTGAAAGTTCATTTTAGTCAGTTTTTTCAATTATGTTAGAACTCGTAAATGTAAGACTTATGATAGTGACGGCGATACGGTATTTGTGGACAGTCTTCCCCAAAAAAAACACTCCATAAGGAAAATTTTATTATACTTAGTAGTTTCTTTTCAGTTGTCAATGGCTAATAATCGACGATCAATATCTGTTCTTGTAGATGTCATCTTGAAACTTATTAATTGGTATCAAAAAACCTTTCAACTTTGCGCGGTGATAGAAAAAATGACAACGAACAATTCATGTGGATATGTTACGTAAAATGAAATAAATTATTTGATGTTACGTTAAGCTAGAAGTGGAAAGAGTTACCTATATTGTGCCTTTATCGAGAAATGCAAATTCTATACCTTCAGATCTATCACGTTCCAACTTTATAAAAGGGAACTCAATTAGAATTCAAATTACCTAACATTAGTATACACAATAAACCCATAATTTGTTCAAGATTATTTTTTAAGGGCCAAAAAGCTTTCCCCCTTGTAGTAATACAAAAACACAATTTTTGTAACAAATAAAGTATATTAATTGATAATTAGTCGATGCAAATTCATTGATCATATTATTTTATAGGTGCAAATTTTTGTTGCCGCACACTTGCTAAACCACAGAAGGCATATAATACAGAAGCGACACTTGTGGCGGCACGTTTGATGTTCGTTTGACAAATCCGAGTGACCTTCGCCATGTTGTTGTTAGTACTTTACGTGGGAAATTTAAAAACACTTTAGTTTTCAGCATTAATCTACTTCCACAGATTATTCCACTTCTCTGGACGGCAACCATATTTCGCAAATGCTAATTTAATTTTTAATAGTTTACATTGGAATAAAAAACAGGGACTAGAACCGAAACCGAAAAGAACCGGAACCTATTGATTTTATAATAACCGAAACCTTTATTCGTATTTTATTTAAAACCTTAACCGGAATCGGAACCCTTTTATTTTTACAGTACTTACCCGTATTTTTTTAGCTTCCCAAACACTATCAAAAATTCAAAATTATATGCATTTATTAGCACTGTATAGAAAAGGCAATTATGTGAACGGTAAAATTACTTCCCCCCCCCCCCCCCCCCCCCGTGCATAATACAATAATTTTTTTCTATACCCCTCAAAGTAAGCACTACTTCGTAACTAATACAAGTATTACAAAATTAGTTGTTATGTTGATAAGGGTTACAGAACTAAAAATACTTTTGAAATCAGAACCATATAGAACCCGAAAATTTAGGAACCGGAACCTTTTTCATATATTTGTTTAGAACCTGAACCGGAACTGAAACCCATATTTTCGAAGGGGTGGAATTATAACTGGAACCGAAACCCTTATTTCAAAAAGGTTCTGGTCCCTCATAAAAAACAAGTACTTTTAAAACAATATTTATTTTCAATACAATAAGCACTCCTATTATTTTAAACTAAAAATTACATAAAATTTGTAATTTAAAATTTCTTTTTCCTGATGTTTTAAATTCCCTATTCGCAAATTTTATGCAGCTAAAAATTTGAAACCTAATAAACAGCTTTAATAAATAAATGATTATTTGTGCAATATAAATTTAAGTATAGTCTGTTTCATAGTATGTCTTCTTGAAATTACTCTGTCATAAAATACCTAGAGGTCCCCTTTGTTATCACAATCAGGTAGGCATTTAAAACGTGTTTATCTACTAACAATGCAGATTAGAAAATAAATCCTTTAATGAGGTAAATTACAAGACGATATACTTTGAGACAGACTTTACATGTTATGTTACCGTTATGATATAATTATAGCCCCTATCCTATAGTTAACATAGTACCTTTGAGAAAGAGTACCGACAACCTGTGATCTTACCGACTGGAGCAAAATTGGTTGGTAACACTAAAATTCCCTAAACGGATGAAGTGCGTGAATAGGAAGCGGAACAGCGCAAGCGCCACTTGTGTTTTTTCGCTTTTACTGTTTTCTCTATACATATAATGTTAACTATAGGGACTATAGATATAATAAATTGTACCAAAAAACGGTATATAATACGTTCTTTTGATTGTACTAACAAAACAACGCGACATGCGCCAAGAAATTTTGTTTTGACGGGATCGGGGAGTGTCGCTTCTGTTATATGTCTTCCGTGCCTCAACCGTGTCTATACGATTGCAAGCGTTGCCACAAGGTGTGTAATCTGTGGCGTTGCGTCCCTTCCAGTTAGTAGAGTTCAGTGGTTGTAAAGCATCTATTGTACTTAGCGTTCCGTTTAGCGAACCCGCTGTTGCCAGCAACTCAGCCGCTGACGTTCGCTAAACTCACCCTATAGGTGTTTTCTTTTTGCACGTTGTGGTAGACCTAAGTCAGCTCTGTCAATAACACTCCATTCGTTTTATAAAAATAATTTGACTCAGTTCTCAATAACCCTATTCGTTTTAAAAGCTTTATTTAAGTTTTATGTTAACCTGAGGTAGAAATGTTTACATGACGCAAGGCACTTTAATCACGTGATGATTGTAACTTTATACCTAACCCTGTGGCGATGCAAAAAGAAAACACCTAATGTTACAAAGCTGACATTAGGTGTTTTTTTTGTACGTTGTAGGTGACTTAAGTCAGGCCTGTCAATAACACACCATTCGTTTTATAAAAATAATTACACTCAGTTTTCAATAACCCTATTCGTTTTAAAAGCATTATTATTTACGTTTTAGATTAACACAAGGCGGAAATGTGTTATGACGCAAGACACTTCAAATCACGTGATAATTGTGACTTTACCCAACCCTATGGCGGTGCAAAAAGAAAATTAGAAAACACCTGTGGAGACAATGCGGCAAAAACGAGCCCGCACGATGACGCGCCGAACCCCGATCTCGGTAAACGCGCCCATACGTGACGTCAAACCCCCACATGATAGAAACGAATGCGCGCTCGGGTAACAATCGCTACCGAGCACCGCCGAAACGCCCCCGACAAGGTATAAAAGCGTGCGCGCGACGATCAGGAAGTCATTCTCCTTCCGGTGTTGTTAATAGCCTTAATGGAGTCTCCAACCCCCTTGGCCGGTGTTGTTAATAGCCTGGTCATATAGGAGCCACCATCCGACGCCGGTGTTGTTAATAGCCTGGTTACGATAAGCATTTCACCGCTACCACGTACGCCAGTCAAGCGGCTGCGGTCCAGTTCACCGTGTTAGGCCGGGCGCAAAATGAGACGCAGCTTGGTGAGGTGACGCAGCGTGAGTCACGATAAGTGATTCACGGGAGACAACTGCGAACGCGGTTACCGCGCAAATACGATAGCAGTTTTCACTTCGCAGTAGGCTACACCACAGTACTGAAAAATGGCAGCCGTTACTGCACTTACGATTCACTTCAGAAGACGAGTTCGAATCTGAAATAGTACCTATCTTGTAACCCCCAGACGGCTAATAAAAAGTCAGGGAGAAGCTTGTACATGAGAAGAAGAAAAACTCATGGAGAATTTGGTTGAACTAAAGAATTACGTGACGAAAAGTTCACCAATTATTTTCGGCCAATTATTTTGTCCTCATGCAGTCTAATGACTCGTCTCGTACAAAACTTGTCGAATCCGAACGGCTTCAAATTAGTTTTTCTTCCATGTTTATTGTTTCTTAACACTCACCGTGATTTTAGAACGAAAACTGCGGCAACTACACTGAGTTCCGCAGGATCACGTTAAGCTAAAACTGCGTCACGTCACGCTGCGAAGTAATATGCGTATTGACTATTTTCATTTAGGTTCACAAAAACTCACCGTGACTCACGCTGCGTCACCTCACCAAGCTGCGTCCTATTTTGGGCCCGGCCTTACAGTGACTCTATTACAAACAGTGACGACAAGCAGCGATTAGCTCCACCCATCCGCCATTAGGAGGCAAAATTTTGTTCGGGTTTCTATGAACTCAACGGTGGTATCCTAGCACAACGTTCTAAATCCAAATAAAAATCACATGCTGATCAAAGGTGAACACAGTCAGGCCGCCATTAAGATGCAAAATATACCACGACCAATAAAAATCGATACATCGCTTGTCGTCACTGTTTGTAATAGAGTCACTGTACACCGTGTTATTCACCGGTGCCACCTATCATTTCACCGCTACCATACGTACGCCAGTCAAGCGGCTGCGGTCCAGTTCACACTTCACATGCAGTTCACCGGTGCCACCTATCATTACACCGCTACCACGTACGCCAGTCAAGCGACTGCGGTCCAGTTCACCACGTTATTCACCGGTACCACCTATCGTTACGCCGCTGCCGCCAACGCCTACAAAGAGGCCATCATGGAAGCTGGTGCCGATCGACCTCGACACAGGGCCCTACTATAGCGAACTTCATAGCCGACCCCTGCATCTGCACGACCCACAGTGGCGGATTTCCCATAAGGCCCACTAGGCCCGGGCCTAGGGCGGCCAGATATTAGGGGCGGCCAATAGTGGGCAAAAAATATACCGATGCGATGAATGAGAATGATAACAAGAAACGACCCGAAGAAAATAAAACATTGTGTGCAAAAAACGGTCTGTAAACAAAAAATAATCTTCTGTCGGAATCAGATTACTGATACGTGTACTTACTGCTTGGTAGTATGTAATACTATACTAGCGTCTTAATTTGATAAACGTTCCGCTTCCGGCGATTCGGCATTGTCACTTTCTTAGTTTATTCGAAATTCGAATCGCTATCACTTGAATAATTGGATTTTTAAAACAGTTTTATGAATTTATACCTACGCGCGCTGCCACCTTGTACTAATAATTGTTGATTCTGATTGTGTATTTCATGTTTCATGCGTTTCTAGTCTGAATTTTTCGTGCGTTTTTAGTTTTGTTTTGAGTTGATTGATAAGTAATAATTGAAGAGTGCTATGCCAACAGCAGAATGTTGTTTGTATATAATAGTTTTCCGTTTTCGTTGAAATATGTTTTGTTTTCTTTTAGTAGGTAAGTAGTAAGTACTATACGTGTTCATTTTGTATAAATAAAATTTTGTATCCTTAAAAATCATATTGGGTTGGGAGTGTTGGGACTTAGGGAGCAATTGTGAGGCATTCATAAAGGCAAGGGAACTCCTACTTGGAAATGAAAAAATTACACAAGAGGAAGTAACGAAGATTCGCCCTACTAAAATCCTGGACTTTGTGAAAGATACAGGTATTCTTGAAGGGTAGACAACACCGGGGAGCACAATAGACCAAAAGGTCGCAGTGCGGGAACCTATCGGGACCACCCCCAGAATAATAATAATAATAATAATAATAATAGGGAGCAATTTTAAATAAAATACGTCATCGTACGATAATGTAGATACGCTCCGACCATAATTTGGCAAGAAAGTAAATTTATATGTAGTACCAAAAAGATGGAAGCTGAGAAAGGGGCGGCTGGTACTACATGGCCTATGGCGGCCAAGACTGGAAATCCGCCACTGACGACCCACGAAGACAGTGCCATGGACAGTGCGTGACGTACATTCCCTCTTTAACTGTGTGTTCTTGTTAATTTGTTATTATTATTATTCTTTTTATGTTATTTGTTCTTTCGTTTTAACTCGTTAAGTAAAAACCGTTAAACCTGCACTGCACGTTCCATTTCCTAAGTAAAGATCGGTGCACACACACGCACCGACAAAGTGGTGACCCGCGACGTGCACACCTATTGTTCTTACAAAGCAGCAAAATAAAAGTTGGAGGTCCATAAAGATGAATAACAAAGGCGGTCATTGGAAAAGGTAATTTTTTCACATTTCAAACTAAATTATATAAAACAAGTATCAAAAGGCGCAAATTCTTATAGAATTTTAATTTCAACCAACTTCAAATCTGTAACTAATTATGGCATATACTATATACAATTTGTATGTATATCACTACCAGAGAAATGTTAGTTAGTAGTAGGGATAACATTTCTCTGATCACTACCCCCTCCCCACCTCAGACACAACCATTCTGCACAAATGAGTCATTGTTTTTCTTTCCACCCTTAAGGGAGATGGGAGTGGAGAGGGTGACGACAATTTGTAAATCACGAAAAAATGTTAGAGGAACAAAAAGTAAAAAAAGATCGTTTTTCTGCGAACGTGCAATTTTCCCCCTTTCCACCCCTAAAAAAGGGGTTGCAGTTGGGGGTGAAATTTGCAATTTGAATATCGTCTTTTATGGAGAATCCAAAAGTAATAAAAAATAGGTGTTTCCATTTAAGTTTTGAAAACTCACCCCCGCTCCACCCCACAGGAGGGGTGAGGGGGATGTTTACGTATCATGACTCAATAGGTTTCAACAAATAAAGGAAACGTATTTTTTTCTTTTTGTAATTGGACGTGTGGTTCTCGAGATATTAAAGGGTTTATATTTTGACTTTAATGGCGTCCCGACGGCGAACGGGTGATTCGATCAAAAAATTTACCAGCGATTTGGAATCAGTGAAGAATTTCCTATAAGATGACACCACTTCCAGCTTTCTAAACCCTGTAACATCGACCAACGCACAGACACACAGACACACAGACATCCGGACGAATTTAGTAACCAACTTTTTGAAGTTGGTTGAAAACAGCAGCAAAATGAACATGATTGTATTTGTTAATCTGAATCTGAATTATTGTCAAATGAAGTGTAGGTTTTCACATGATGTAAGAATACAAGGTGTCTACTTGTCTTTATACTGTGACAAGGTGGACCCGGTGGACCTTAGATTATAGAAAGGTGTGGACCATTGCGCATAATATATGGCGGCCGCTTGGTGGAATAGCCAATCAAACATTGGGTCCAAATGCACCCGCGAAATACAAATACAAAATTAGTTAGATGTAGTAACAATGTAAGTATAAGATTAGGGGAAATTAAATTAAATCAATTAATTAATTTCTTTCTCAGAAACTATTCTATGCATAAAAATACAACATTTTAATACATTTTTACGAAGATCGAAGGAAGATGATAGAAATCTATAACCTTTGATCTCAGACTTATGACAATACCGTAAGGTGGCAACATGTTAAGTTGGCATTATTTTCTTAGATAATAATCAGCTGATAATAATCATCGACATATAGAAATGGACTGCGCGTGGTTATGCTAAGCCGGGATACTGCAGGTGAGAGAGAGGGTAAACGTGGAGGCCTAGTTCTAGCTTTATCTGTCACTTATCTATTGGTCGCTGCATTCCTCTAGCTTTATCTGTCGCGTATCTATTGGTCGTTGCATTCCCATTAAAATGCAGCAACCAATAGATACGCGACAAATAAAGCTAGAGCTAGGCCTCCACGTTTACCCTCTTTCTCACCTGCAGTATCCGGGCTTAGTATAACCACGCGCAGTCCATTTCTATATGTCGATGATAATAATATACCTTAACCTTAAAACAAGAGATCCGTCATAAATATTTTTTTACTTTCAATAATAAATTGTCCCGTCCATCAATCGGGCCTTAACCGCTAGTATACGGATATGCAAGATACTTGCAAGGTATTTTTCCCTCAATCTACACTTTCTATTTACGGTTTTATAATCAAAACAACATAGCTACTTTTTGACAGTTTTGGAGGTTAAGGCGCAAATGACAGATAATAATCGTGGCAGTCATATTGCTCTTTAGCATTTGTACCCAACTCTTGGTTGGTCAAAAGCTTGGACCACGGGAATGGCACACCTTGTATTCTTACATCATGGGTTTACATATTGATTGCGATCATAAGTTACTAAAACCTTTTATGAAACTTTATATTAAGATTGCTACACTATTCTCTTCATTAATAATAATGCACCGACTAATTTGAGAAATAACTTTAATTGATTAATATTCAAACACTCATCTAGTTAGCGGTGCAATGTTCGAGATACACTTTTTTATCGTTCTTCTAACTGCTTATCTCTAGAAACAACGGACTCGTCAAATTTCACCATGTAAGTTGTACCTTTATGCCAATGTGCTGTTACTTTAGCAGGCTAAAATCAAAGGATTAAAAAGTGATGCGATACTAAAGAGAACATTTACAAATCCGGTTCCAGTGAGAACAGCTTCAACAATACCGGCAATAAAAATTGCACAATTAAGGCTGCCTTTATCTCGAGGAACAGAAATAAACCTATTTACTAGAGGATCTTTCTCCATTAAATAATAAGTATTTTCATCGTCATTTGAATGTTCAAGCTTGTCAGCTTCGCGTCCAAATAACGACTAAAATGGAAATGTATTTAAAATGTTATTTAGGCAAAATACTCACTTTCCACAATGTAGATTTAACAAATAAAAGGATATTTAATAATTTTATTTCTCTTTTTCCATTGCGTTCGCGAACGAAATATAAATCGATAAGTTTAACACCCACATTTTTACCTAAATCATGTAACCTGGAAGAAATAATAAAGTTATTAGAATGGTAGAAGTGTCTCACCTCGTTTGAAGTTCTGGTACTGTATGAGATTTGTTTTGACAATACTGAACAATTTCAGAAAATAATAAAGCAAAACAACTCAAAGATATTTCTCCTTTCCCTCTACTTAGAGGTTTATCTAATATACTCGCACGATTTCGATTTGTTAAACTCATTTTTAAAAGAATATAATCATTACATTATATTGTATTTGTAAGGGGGATATTATAGGTAAATAAAATGCCGAACAACAACTAACAGATAACAACAAAATCTATAGACTATAGAGGTTTTAGTGATGGGCAAATTCGAATTAAAAATAACCGGTAGTCCGATTATTGAAATAATCGCCTTAGTCCGATTATCGGTTTCGAGTATGAATTACGATTATTAATTATGACTTTATGAGTTTTCCTCTCATGTTTTAATTTATTTATAGAACATAATAACATAAATATAAATACATAATAAAACGGCAAGATTTTCTATTATCAAATTTCACCTTAAATAATATCAAATGTCCTGTTGAATGAATGCTGTCTCAGCGAATGTCTGTGTGAAGCTGTGAACTGTGAAGTTTATGCTTACGACGCTTAAATATAGTTAACTTTCTTATGTTTTACTTTTACTTTTACTTTACTAAATTACTACTATTCAAGTTTGAATTATTTTTAATTCGATTTATAGTCCGATTATCGCAATCCTCGAATCGGCATATTCCGATTATCGAAATTGTCCGATTATGCCCATCACTAGTTATGATGTCGCATGTCACATGACTCTTTCATTCAGGCATTTTCGATTTATATTACTAGGCCCTAGGGACCGGGCAGATGACGTCATTAACCTATTTTTTTACAGCTCTGAGGGCAACATTTTTTCTATTCGTAATAGCACAGCCTATACCATAGAAAAAGTAAAAAAGTAACCATTAACCAAGGATAGAATGTAAACTTGTGTAATTTAAGTGAAACATGTCATGGCGGCCGAATTCTCCCAAAGCAATAGATGGTGCTACTGTAGAATATCGTAGATACATGTTCGACCGTTTGAAGTAACTCGAAAATGAAAAGGTCAAACATCAAAATTTAGAACACGAACAGCATTAAAGATTAAACATCCTTATTCCTTGTAGTAGTTGTAGTATTTACTTGTTTGTAATTTTCCATATAACATGCAACGTAATCGTTAATGTTATTGCCGAACCTTGTGGTGTTAGTTATAAATATGAATTTACGGAATACTTTAATCAATTTTTTTAAATACTCACACAGCTTATTATAGTTAATATAGTTATTTGTATGATTCTGACGAGATTTTTTAAGTTTAAATTGTTTAATTTCCCGCCGAATTACTCTAAATGTATAGCGACATCTGTTGTTTTGGGAGAACTCGGCTGCCATGACAGTTTCACCTAAGGTAATGAAGATTACATTCTATCCTTGGTTACTTTTTCTGGTTACTTTTTCTATGGCCTATACTGTTCACATGTACAGGTTGCGCGCGTTAAAAGAATGTGAGAGTTGCATGTTGCATTCACAATTGTAATTTTAGCCCGCGTAAACTGAAAATACGTGTTTTATAAGTTAGCGTTTTTTGCCCTCAGAGCTGTCAAAGTCAGCCAGGGTTGCCAACTACAACTATGGCGAAAAACAAAACCGTACCAGCGGTTAAAAATGACCGTACTTTTCAAGACAGGACCGTACTTTTCTGATTCCACTTCCACATATGAAGTAGGCATTAGACCTATGAAACGAATTGTCTTTTTCTGAGCGGTAAATATTTCAAACAAATAAAAAATTTTATAAAATTTATTAAACAACAACTTAAAAGATTTACAAAAAAGCTCTTTTTGAGATAAATAATTTCTAGGTCTAAGTATTATAAATAAGGTATAGGTATATAAACATAAATAAAAGAAAAATAATAAGGGTAGGCCTACATTACATAATAATTGAGGTATCAGTTATCAACAATCACGTTCTCGTTCATACTGCATGCATTGTTACATTGCGCGTGATTGCACAATGCACATTGAGTCAATGAATGCACCGGAGAAAATCAAAACTATAGTCTATTCATTTTCAAGATGCAGTAGAAGTGAACAGTGGCCAATCCGCCAATGCGTGATTAAGCACGTGATCACAATGTATCTACCGTGTAATTGGCTGCATTTCAGTGCATAGCCACACCTATAGTGTCTATAAATAGACAGTACTGGAAATTTTCGGACATGCTCCGCCTCTATCACGTGCTGCGTGCATGTATTTGTTACTTCTACTGCACCTTGAAACTTTGATTGTTCTGGAATGAACCCTATTGAAAGCCACCTGCAAAGAATGTCTGAGGACCGTACTTTTTGGGTACGGTCCTTAAGTTGGACCGTATACCGTACTTATTAAAAAACCGTAAAAGTACGGTAAGGACCGTACCATTGGCAACCCTGAAGTCAGCTGCTGCCCGGACTCTATAAAGACCAGTTGGTATAAATAATGACGTAACAGGGTGTATCTACTCCTAAAAAAAATATTATTATTATTATTATTATTACTCAAAGTGGACAACGTAATAGTACGGGAGCCGAGGATGCTAAATCGGTAGTTACTAAAGCGTCAAGCGTCATGTGGAGTGTGGACCTATTGGTTGTGAAGATTAACAAAAACAGTCACATGGAATCATTGAACTGTACGCTAACGTCGCTGGTCGCTAACGCAACTGGAAAGGAAACGCTAATAAGTACAACACTGAAGCCACAGCCAAGTTAGGCAACCCTCAACAAATGGGTATCTCTATCTCTTTCCTTCGTACGCAAAGTCATACTCAACGCCGTAACACGAGAAATAAAATAAAATACGTTGACAGTTACGTCTGCTCTACTACCACAATAAGCTAGAAAGCGACAGAAGTACCTACCTACTCCGCATCTGTCTTCTGGCTTCAACGCCTACAATACATTGGAATAGATTGTATCCCTTCCAGTTGCGTTTTCATGCATGGAACACTCGAGCGCGTCGAGTTAATCTGACAATTTGAAAACAATTTTTATTTTTTTCTGTTTCTTCTGTTCAGAATATTGAAATAAACACTGTTCTGCATGTACTTAACTTACCTTGCCTTAATCTGACGCGCTCGAGTTCTGAGCTCTGAGGATCGATTTTTTTACTATGATCGGTTGCCCGCTATAACGCACGCCCCTATATTAAGGAAATAAGGATTCATATATGGTAGGGGTACATTTCAGGGTGCAAGGTTTCTCCCCATATGATTTTCTGACACGCTCGAGTAACGCGCAAAATCCCCGCTTGGGCTCCCCTACTATAATAGTCTAGCTAGAGATTGTAGAACTATAACACTTTATTAAGCAATTTTATTCATTTTGGCTTTTGTTTTCGAATTATGGATCTTTTTTGTTTTTTTACAAATCTCTATATCTACATTATGTGTAGGTAGTGGGATTTCAAAAAATCAAAGTTTTTTGGAATCGATAGTTTAATATCTAGGTTTGTTCAAAACTTTTTTACAAAAAATTTAGAACAGCAAAATGGTTGTCATTAAAGGAGCATCGCTTTAAAGTAAATAAGATGATAGTAAAAATAAAATTGTAAGGAAATCAAATAAAACCAGATATTTTTAACGAAGATTGCGTCCTAGGTATTAGTACAGCGTAGGTGATTTTTAAAATACAAATTATATGTATTTACATTGAAGTAGCGATCTAGGAACAGCAAGCATCACTACGTACATCAACTATACCTACTCTGTTGTCAGTACCTACTATTTTACCTTAAACCCCCAGCAAGCAATTAACATACCAAATCGCATAGACACTACTCCTATGCGATAAGACGTGTTACAGTATTTCTCCACCTTAGAAAACGACTGGGTTTGAAACCGGGGCAAAAGTAAACGTATTTACTTGTAAATTAAAAATGAGTGATAAAAATGCACCGAGCTTTGCATCTGCAAAGTGGGAGCATTTGCGAGTCCACTTGAAGCAATAGGTTTCGGCGTCCAATCCGTTCCTAACCTTCCATTGGCCCCTTGCCTCACTGTTAGCTTATTGAGACATAATGAAACTTGCCAGTGCATGTAAATTTTTCCATGAATTTTATGCACTGTGACCGTCATAACATTGGAACCAGCAAACAAAAATCGAAAGCAACACATGGCACCACTATAAATTTAATTTATACATATTGCTATTCATTTTTTTTGTAACTGTTAACACCAAAATAGAGTGTAATATATTGAGTATCTATGTTAATTACAGCAAAGGGTTTATGACCTGTTTAGACAGAGATCATGTTAAAGCGTATATCACCATTTGTATTATGGCAACTATAATTATCGCATACGACCTCCGGAGGCGATTTGTGCAACTACTGTAAGTAGTAGTGTATATTTAAAGTTAAAACGGGCATTTTTTTATTGTAATTAACTAAGACGTCACTGAATAAAGGTAACTGTTCAGTGGTAACACACATGACATGAATTTTGTAAGGAAAATAAATGGTTTGGGCTGATTGTATTTATACTCATTGGCGTTCATAGAAACTGGTGCTTATTACAGGTTAAAATGAAAAATTGTGATGTTAAATTTTATTATCAACAACTATAACAATCTAGCTACATGCGGATGTACACACTCAATTATATAAATTTAAAATTCCTATCTTTATAAGACACCTGTCCTGTACGATAGAGAGTTTCCCTATTCTCACGTTCTCTTTTTATTGCATACCCATATAGGAACATTGGTATGACAACAGCAAAGAGACCAAATCTTATGTTCTGTAGAGATGGCTTAAAGTATTCACGTGAAGTGGCTTTTAAGGCTTGATATCGTTGTAGACTTGAGTCAAACTGAAACAAAAAGATTTAATTAATATTGGAGAATGTAGATGATATAATTGTAGCAATTAGAAGGATGTATGTCATTGAAATGTACAAAAAAATCTTTTTTTATTAACTCGCATGTAACATAACATACCTACATACAAGGTATTATAAGAAATTATTAACGTCGTACTTTATTCATTAACCGAATTTTGATTACAGAAGAAATAGACAACAAAATTTAGCACTTTGGCCACTTTAAATTTAAACTCGATGTAAGTACATGTTTTTTTTAATGTGATATACAATTATTTGCAGTCTTGACTAAACGAATTTTTAGTTCCTTAACTGTACAAATCACACACGAAAGAAAAGTGAACATGCTACGTGTACTAAACAAGAAATACTTCCTTGATCCCTAATAAAGAAAAAATAAAATAAACATCGAAACAGATTTTTCATACAATTTATGTACAACAGTCAAAACATTTCAATATCAACATTTTATTTAGGATACGTTTCAGTTTACATTGAAGAAATGTAATTCGAGATATCAGGGAAAGTAACGAAGATGTGTCTTAATTTCAACATAAAATTATATAAATATTAAGCAAGGATATGTACTAGATCTCTTTTTAATTTTTAACAATAAATATTCTGCTGTTTGTTAATATTAATAATAGTTATTACAAACAATCTGAAAAGAAAAAATATCAATAATTTATTCACATATAAAACTTTTCAAGAATTGGAAACAATACAAATATTTATTGATTTATTACAAGCATTTCACGCATCAGTAAATTAACATTAAAAAATGTATACTCAAGGGGGGGTTTGAAAGGAAATAAATAAGATCTCTTCTACACACCTTCAGCAAAAACCTTTGTTTCGCGGGTTGTAAAACGCCATGGTAAGTAAATATAGTTAGTTTATTTGTTAGAACAAAAAGTAAGGGCTTATAGTCATGTAGACGAAAATTGACATTCGGTTAATATGTATAAATAAATACTCTTAAACGTTATAACAAATTCAATGGACATTTAGTGTATTTTTTACGTTATACATTTTGAATGAATTTACAATTTATAGAGAGAGAGAAAAAAAAAGAAGAGAATGAATCATATAAGTCCTTCAAGTAATAATAACCATTGCCCAATTTAGTTTGCAAATTAATTCTGTAATTAATTATCGAATATGACTTTGCTATTTATTCCAACAAAAAATTTATTGAATTGAACAAAATTAAATATTCATTGAAAACGAGTATCTTAATCAAAACTATTTCTGAGTAAATGATGCTTGGAAACTTTTTTGTACAATAAATTATTTAAATCCTCATAATTGCAAAACCTGGTCAGACGTTTTTAGATAAGTTGAACAATAATCATACTATTAAAACGGTTTACGATATATGTATTTGAATGGAACGATTATGTAAAAAGACCAAAAATTAGACCATCAGCATAATTTCTACACATATCTGTCAAAGGGGTCCTTACATTGGATGCATAATATTACGTTTTTATGGCGTTTCTGAATAAGCAATATTTGGCATTTTTCAGCTTCGAAAAGCGTGGAGGTTTATCGTCGTCCTAGCAATATGCTTCAACCTTACTGGCGGAGAAAAAAATGGCAGAAAGACTATACAATTCGGACAAGCGGAAGTAAAATTACCAAATTTTGAAACATTAAATATAGAAACTAAAACAGTACCTAAAGTACTAAGACCTCATGAAAATTATTTTCAAATAAATACTTTTGAGAACCAACATAGCTTTCCAAATATGCAACAAAAAACCATTCGAGTTCAAACCACACAACAAAAAATAACACCTGCGATACAAGAGCTCCAAATTACTGCACCATTTCTAAATTCAGATGACGTATTAGAATCGGAATGGTACAATTTTAAAGTAACCCAGATAACATTTTTAAGAACAATATTGTAATTAATCAATTTTAGCAAACTTTCCATAAAAGTTATGGAAGTGCTTTTGAAGAAAGGCACCGCAAAGAAATATTCATCGAAAATCGTAATAAAGTCGCCAAGTTTAACCAGGAGTATAGCGTTGGGCAGCATAATTTTGTACAAAAACTTAATGGATATGCAGACATGCTACACCATGAATTCAATCATCTACTAAATGGGTTTAACAGAACCGCTCGTGGTAGAACTGTAGTACCTGACGTAACGCCTTCCGCTTTTATCAAAAGTGCTAATACTGTTGTACCTTCTCGTGTGGATTGGAGGGAATTGGGAGCGGTCGCGAGCGTAAGAAATCAAGGCAGTTGTGCAGCTTGCTACGCTTTTGCGGCGGTAATTATTGCAATTATTATGTAGTGTTAATTATAACTTCAGTATAGGCAGGGGCTGTGGAAGGTCAACACTTTCGAAAAACGAGTCGACTGGTAGAACTAAGTGCTCAAAATATAATAGACTGTAGTACATCATACGCAAATACTGGGTGTGTAGGTGGAGTTATGGAATATGCTTACGAATATATTAAAGATAACAAAGGTGTGTCTACAGAAAATTCGTATCCTTTTGAAGGTAGAGATGGATTAGGGTGTAGATACAGTCATGAAAACTATGGAGCGCACGTTACAGGTAATACAACCTTGAGTAACATAAAATACCATTTATAATTTATAGGATATGTAACAATTGACGAAGGTGATGAACAATCTTTAGAATCAGCCGTCGCACATTTGGGACCAGTAAGTGTAGCAATAGACGCTAGTGCAGACTCTTTCCAATTTTATTCCGATGGAGTATACTTTGAACGTTATTGTAAACCTTCCATCGATTCGTTGAATCACGCGGTGCTCGTCGTGGGTTATGGAACTGAACTAAATGGACAAGATTATTGGATAGTTAAAAATTCCTACGGAACAGGGTGGGGAATTGGAGGATATATGAAAATCGCAAAATTGGCAAATAATCATTGTGGAATTGCTTCTTATGCCAGTTACCCTTTGGTATAACATTCCGCCATCAGGCCATGTTAAGAACTTCATTTAAATATAGGTACAATCTATTTATCTGACATTCCTATTTGGAATAACCTTTTGTGCACAACCAAATGTATGGGAAATTTTCTGTAATTCAAAGTCATCGTACAAAACAAATGAAACTATAGATATGGCAATAAATTATTATGACGAACGAAGTTTGACGTTTGACCTTATGATAGTCCAACTTAAAGTAAATTTATTTAGTACAAGATAAGTGGATATAAGAGGTCAATTTTTTTAAGATAACTAATATTGTATTTTATCACAAATTTTCTTGTCTTTCCATTTGTTAAAAATGATTTAAAAACAAAGAAATTATTACGAGTTGTCGAAGAGATTTTGGACTGTAACAACAAACTTCGACACTAGGTTGCACAAATGAAAAATAAGTTCAAAAGTACTATAATGTAAAATTGTAAACAATTGATTTTATAAATAACCACCTTTTCCACTAAAATGTAAAATCATAATTTTTTAAAAGTAGTAGCACAGAATAAAGCACAAATCACTTGTGCTTTATTCTGTGGTAGTAGTCTATAACTAAGATCAATAATGCAATGAGGGTGTAAAGGACGATGAAATATATGGTAAACTAAGCAGAAGAAGGTTTTTTTATGATTTTCATAAAGTACTACAACCCTTGACTAACGAATGACGATAAAGAAAATACAAAATAGTAAAATCATTCCATTGTTAATTACGTGATTTTAAAGAAATAAGATGTTAAAATACGTCAAATTATCGAATTGCGAGGATTGTAAGTCTTTCCGGTAAAGAAAAGCTTCAGCTTTGGAAACAGGTGAAAGTCATGGGAATCTAACGAAAAGAGCGGGTAAGGCACAACATGAAATATCACAGTTCATCTAATTTCTTCTGAACAATGCTACTCGTGTGAGAATGCGCATTATCGTGATGGAAGAGCACACTTTCCGAGCCATTATCAATAACCACCGCCTTTAATTTGTCCAAAACGGCAGTATAATATGTATGTGTTTGGCCCTTCGGATCTCAATAAATCGTGACGATTCATATTCCCGGCCGATGCGATGTAAACGACTTGGTCTTCTTTGAAAGAGGAATGCAGAGATGTTTCTCACTATTCGTTTTGATTTTGGAATATAATCATGGAGTCACATGCGACAGCAAGTAAAACGGGACTATAAACGCATAATAAATTCAATTAAGGTTGAATTTTCTATTTATCTATCCGATAATCACCTTTAAATTACGTAAAAGAAAACTTGTGCCGTTAGTTCCTGTATTTGATGCCAATGTCAGAAGGTAATAAAAAAGTTTGTCCGATTAAAAAGTAAAAGAAAGACAGTAATACTATTGCTGAATAATTATCAAAATTAAAGCCAATTTTAGATTAATGTAATGTCGTTCAATCACAATCAAAAATCGGAGGTTTCACTAATGAATTTACTGATAAGGCTAGTAAAGATGATTATGGACATTTAAAAATGAGTAACTATTGTACATGCTGGTTGAAAGCATCAAGTCTACCAGTCACTTTTCGTCACAAATTCAAATATCCCTTCATTCGATGCCACAAATAATTATTACATTATCCACAATTAAACAGCTAACTTTCAATAGTAAACTCGAGCAATGGCTCGAATATAGGGATGCATAATGATTTAGTCTTATCATCAATCCAAAAATTGTATTACCTAGGAGGCAGCTAACATAATTAACTGAAAGCGTTGAGTGTTTATTCAATGCTGAAAGTAATAATGGAATTGCATGGGGAAACCAGTTACACAATGGGATTCTTTATTATTATTTATGTGACTGCACAGAATTACATGAAATTCTCTAAAAATAACTAGATAATACGAACGAACTCTTACACAATCGATACGAATTACTGCATTACATTTCAGAATGACAAACAGTCTAATTCCAGGTACGCAATGCTACTGTAAACAGTAGTTCTTCAGGTAATTAAAACACAGATTTGTAGCCTTGTGTCGTTTATTGTGTCCTTCAGGTAGTTCCATTAAATGTCAAGGTGCCCATTATATTCATAAATGTGGCAAATTCTTTCAAATATCGTGAGCTTGAACTATACGTCAATTGCCTATGTTTAACAACACTCTCCAAAATTGTAAGGTACCCGTTTGTAAAAAATGTAGGCAACCTCACAATACTTTGCTCCACTATATGAAAGGTGCTGGGCAAAGGAAGACGACATTCTAAACCCAGATCAAACGACATCAATAAATTGTCGAGTAAATTGTACTCTCAATCAATCCTGTAAATACAACACAACATTTTACCTTTCACAGCTATGATTAAAATTCAAGACGGAGCACGGAGAGAGCACTTTCAACAAATGTTAAGAGTTTTATAGATAATTGGCAACATAGTCGCATAAATTACTTGATCATGTTATTATTCTTACGCCGGCAAATTAAGCTTTTTCTTTAAATATAACATGTAAGTAATTGTAATATTAAAAACAAGTAGTGCCACTTAAATTTTTTATTTTAAATTCGACCCAACGCATTTCGACACTAATGTGTCATTATAAATGATTATATCAGATTAAATCCGGTATTTATAAACTCAACTGTGCATTTTGCAATTCGGTATATAGTACATAAGGTCAAGCAATTCAAAATTTCGATATAATAGTCGATACTATGAACGAGTTCGTTGTAAGTTGGTAGATATAGATACACATAAGTCACTACGCCAACCATTAACTACTAAAAAAAATAGAACACATACATCCTTATGAATTTACATAATAACATTAAATTTGTACATTTTTGCAAAATCCAAATTAGATGCTTTAGCAAGGCGTTATAATAGAACATAGCGATGTTTACTAAGAGTAACTTTAAGAAATTACCTACCACTCTTAAAATAATTAACTTAACTTCAAGTTAAGATTTTTAGTTTTAGCGTTGAGTGAATCTTTATTCAATGGCTTTAGGCATTACCATTTACCTCTCTCAAATGTAGGGATAGTGCTGAGAATCAACGTAAAGAAATATCAAATGATTCTGCTTAAATAACAATTTTGTGAACAATAGAAGAATGAAAGAAGAATAGATGTTTTTTTCTTAAATTTACAATATGATTCACAAAACCGGTATTAAACAATATGATTGTGATTAAGCAGTGGCGTAACTGTTATTTTTGGGTCCCCCTGCAAACATTGTTCTGGGCCCCTACCCTTCCCTACACAATATGAATCGGTAAACTCTATCAATTTTTATATAATTTTGTTCACTTGTTTACAGTCTCATCCTTTTAAGGTTTGTTTAATTAATAATAAATTTACATAACATGCCAAATATTTAACTACAGTAAACCAGGCCCGTGCGCAAGGGGGGGGGGGGGTTTTGGGGGTTCACACCCCTCCCATAACCCGTTGAAATATAAGGAAATATAATAATATATACAGTGTGTCCCCGGATAGGTGAAACGACTCTTGTGAAAGATAAAAAATTTTCGATATAAAATTTCATTGTTTGGGGTTCAGCCCTGCTTAGTTAAAGACTAATTTCTGGCATAATTTTAGTTTTCTAAAATCATGTATGCCTTGGATATTTTCAAAAATATGATTTTTGGTTCTAGTAAACTACCTTTGTTAGTGAAGATATAACAAAATTTGATTAACAAAAGTTGTTTAGAATCATGAAAGAGTCCTACTTCTAGAATTTCAAGCACCTAGGCCAACGTTGATGTTTTGGCAAAAACGACTCTTGTGAAAAATAAAAAATTTTCGATATAAAATTTCATTGTTTGGGTTCAGCCCTGCTTAGTTAAAGACTAATTTCTGGCATAATTTTAGTTTTCTAAAATCATGTATGCCTTGGATATTTTCAAAAATCTGATTTTTTGTTCTAGTAAACTACCTTTCTTAGTGAAGATATAACAAAATTTGATTAACAAAAGTTGTTTAGAATCATGAAAGAGTCCTACTTCTAGAATTTCAAGCGTTGATGTTTTGGCAATTTACAATAATTTAGGTGATATGACTCTTGTAAAAGCGATAAAATTCTAAATAAACAAAATAAATAAAAGAATTTCTTTAACAACAGTCATATCATTTATCCGGGGATAAACTATCAGATAAAAATTATTGTAAATTGCCAAAACATCAACATTGGCGTAGGTGCTTGAAATTCTAGAAGTAGGACTCTTTCATGATTCTAAACAACTTTTGTTAATCAAATTTTGTTATATCTTCACTAACAAAGGTAGTTTACTAGAACCAAAAATCAGATTTTTGAAAATATCCAAGGCATATATGATTTTAGAAAACTAAAATTATGCCAGAAATTAGTCTTTAACTAAGCAGGGCTGAACCCCAAACAATGAAATTTTATATCGAAAATTTTTTATCTTTCACAAGAGTCGTTTCACGTATCCGGGGACACACTGTATGTAGTTATTAACGTGCTTTATAAATACATACCTAATTATCTATTAAAAAATAGATAAATATTGAATACCTACCCAAGTTTCAATGTTTTAAGGAATATGTTAACCTAATTTTATTATTGGGAGTATCGCAACCTAGTTTATGTTTTATGAATGTTTGGGAGGCGTTGATTGAAATCATTCAATCTTCAATCAATGTTTGAGGTCTTCCCTGTTCCCAACCCAATCCCTCCCATGGACAAATCCTGCGCACGGGCCTGCAGTAAACCCATTCCAAAGACTAAGTAAAGTCTATTAAACAGTAGGAAACAAGAGTTATAAATTGAAACCAAAATATATTTCTTTTAAAGATCATTTTTATTCAAACATTTTCCCAGTCCTTACTAAGGTTAGGCCTATTCCAAAAACTGTGCTAAAACTATTAAAGAAACGAGTAAAAAGAGTTATAAGCTATACATTAAAACAAAAATACTTTTACCATTGATATACACATATAATAATCAATGCTTTTACTTTTAGGAACTTTTTACATTTAAATATTGTATCTATATTGTATAGTATTGTAGGTATTACTAACCTTAGAACTATTAAAGAAACTGTAAAAATTATTTAACAAGAATCTAGTCATAAAAACCGAAATCTGACACTGACTCACTGACTGGCGGGTGGTCGAGGTAGCGCGTGTGCTTATTTGCTGTGTACTTGCTCAATACTCACCCATAGTCTAAATACAATTTTAGACTGTGACTCAACAGTCAACAGTCTTTCAACATTCAGCTCACCCCTACGCTGACTAGCTCCCGTTTCTTCAAATTAAAAAGGAAGAATATTTTGCCATACAATACTAAGTGAATTAGTAATATAACTATAATAAAGAGCATTGTAATTTGAAGTTATTTTGGAATGTCGAACGGCTGGCGTAACCTTTTTTTTCATAGCATGTGGGCCCCCTGTACGGTGGGCCCCCCGCATTGCAGGGTCTGCGGGTTAGGCAGTTACGCCACTGTGATTAAGTGTGTCACTCATTAGCCAATCGCCAACCATCTTAACACCGGATTTGTAATCTAACACTAGCTTTTGACACTTTATTGTATTTTTGGAGCACACTTGCACACTATAGGTGAATAGTTACTATTTTGGATATCACGCACATTATATTACACTTCACCATGTTTACAATGCAACAGGTTACTGGGTTACTTATGTATGGAAAAGGGACGCGGCAAGTCAAAATAGACGGGAACCGTAGAAACGTTAACAATGCAAATTTGTACAAAATTACCTTAGGTATTAAATGGTTCATGTTTACATCGCATGTCTGTATTGCAAGTATTGTTCTTTGCAATTTCCCTGAAACTATATTTTCAAGACTAATATAACGAGAAATTTGTAATTGATAAATAAAACTCAATTGTTTATGACAAGTGCGCCAGTTAGATTGAATATAAAAGAGCTTGATCCTACTTTTTCATTATTCAAACTTTTCCACCCACAACCATTGTAGTAAATTTCTCTCAATGATGGTATAGAGGGGTTTAGAATTTAAAAATGGTCAAACATTTTTTTAAATAGTGGGACTGTTTGCCCGCTGTTTGACACCCTTGTGTGAAGTAGAAACATCGCAGGCAGGCCCGTGCTGGCCCGGGGGGATAGGGGGACTTGTCCCCCTGCGCCCTTTGCCCGAAAACCGTAAAGAAATCTAATAAACAAAAACAATTAAATTTTGTTTTAATGTAGTCAACAAAACCAAAATTAAAATCTTTACTCGCGGCATGAATAATATTAATAGGTACCCTTATAGAAGAACATATTGGCTGGAAGTCACTAAGAAGTGCCGTGCCCTCACTTTGCGCTTGCAAGGCGGCATGCAGCGGGCGCCTCTGCTACCGTCATGGAGTCAAGTGGTTAGATGAGAGAGAATTTCTGTGTTGTGAGCTGTATGGTGCGGTTGGAGCATGGGCAACATATGTACACAGGCAAAAGACAAGGTCTTTAAGCTGGAAGCTATTGGTGCTACACGTTGGCATAGCGGAAGTGATGCTTGTACCAAGATTTTTGGTAGGATTGATGCCTGGACATCAAAGGAACCCCATCAATCAAAAGCAGTCAAGTACTTACGTCTTTTTTGAGCTGACGTTGGAATTGCTAAAAATAGCATCGTGTACAGACTTCAATGGTAAAGTAAGGAACAATGCTACAGCTCTCCTTCATACATTTGTTAGTTTTGAAACTGTAGTGACGGCAATGATTTTCCACCATTATCTGATTATTTACAAACACGAAACTTGGATTATGCTCAGGCGTGGAGACTTGTTGAGTAAGTTGTGTGAAGACTCAATGCACTTAGAAGCAAGTTTGTATTTGAAGAAACTATGCATGCAGCAAAGGTTTTCATATTGATGGACTCCATATCCGTTGGAGAGAATCCTCAAAATGGGATAGTCGAAGATAAGGGAAGAAAATTAACTTCTCAAAACCTTCCCCATATACGTTTATTTAAAAATGTGAAATTTAATGACGTTGACGTTAAGTTGAAGTTAATAAAATTGTGCACTACATGTTTCGACAAACTAAGTTGTCATCTTCAGGCTAAAACAATATTCGTAGACTAAGCCATAATACTAGGTTAATAACATACTTACTGATGTTTAAAGTTAATTATAGTAAAGGTGAAATTTAACGTTGATCGATGAGGTAATGGAATGCGCGTGAACGATTAAGTTTGAAATTAATACATGTTTATAAAATATAAGAGCTAAGCTGCTTATCACTGAAAACAAGGTTTTCATGTCTAAGTTTACAGACAAAATTCGACATTCTTCAGACAGAAATATTTTTAAAGCCTTAACTATTGAATCTGAATTTCAAGTAAATGGCAAAGAAAAGTTAAACAAATGGCAGGAGAAGTAGGTATGTGCTGACGAAAACGTTATAGGTTCTCCTGAAGATGTTTTCAGAGCTCAAATATTCAATTGCATTATGGACAGAATCAACCAAACGATCGAAACCAGATTCATCAAACACAAAAACCTATATTTGGATGTAGCTTTGTTTGATCCGAAAAGATTTGACCAATTTCAAGAAAGTGAACTCCCAGCAAATGTGCTCCACAAGGTGTGCGAACTAGTTGCTTCAGTCGACCGAGACAAGCTCAAAGAAGAGTATATTTCTTTCACAAGCGCTTGGTCAACAATTTGTGAAAAATCCTTGGATAGAGATTATAGAAATGATTTGTGAAGAATTTGAAAATGACAACGAAGACTATGATGTTGAAGAGGACGAATTTGTGCCGTGTGATTCAAAATTTCAGTGCAACTTCAGTGCATACCTACCGAGAAAGACATTCTCAACTCAATTGAAGTAGACGTCGTACTTTCAAAACTGTGTGAAACCAGCTCAGAAATGAGGCGTCTCTTAGTGTTTTAGTGTCTGTAATGTTTTGTAATTTTTTGAAATTAAAACGTAATGATTCAGTAGAACTTTCCATTTCTTGGTTCCCAAAAAATATGTATTTCTAAAAAATAAATTTGTAGTAAAAATATCCTAAATTTTATATATTTTTTGAAGCCAGGTTAGCGTAAATTGATTTCCAGGGCTTAGATTTTTTAACATTTTCCGGGTACCCCCCCCCCCCCCCTTATGTGGCGCCCCCGTCACCCTACCTTGTCCCCCGCCCTTTAGAGGTACCCAGCACGGGCCTGATCGCAGGTATTTAATCGAAATATTTTCACCAATATACACGGTTGCCCACTTGCTCTTCGTTCTTCGATAGTACCTTTAATATTAATTTTAGGACAAAAGGTCAAGAGACATTTGTTATTCAGATGTTCCTTGTTTACAACCTAAAAATATTTTGGGGGCCGCACTGCTCTCGGTTTCGTCTGTACAGGTTCGTACTTGATTATTTCAAATGGAACACCCTATAGATTTTTATGTTTTTGAAATCCATATTCGATTCTAGACCAAGTTTGTTTGGCCTTTCACCCACTTAAGTCAACTCATTTAGGAGAAAATAAATGTTTTTTAGAAATTGTCGCCGATATCAACAATCAGTAAAAAAATCATAACTATTCAATCATTTAAAATAGGTAATTTGGAACGCACTCTGTATCAAAAATGACAGTACCAATTTGTAATTAACCTATTTGTAGAAGGCTGCGCTACACTACACACCTTCAGTTTAATATTTACTTTACACATTTGCAATTTCTATTATTATAGGCTTTTCAAGTTACAACCGTTTGTTTCATTATTACAAATTAAATAATTTAGTGACCTCGAAGTTATGTACTATTATTAAAAGTGGCTCGATACAAAAATAACAGAAGTTAATGAATATGTAAATCATATTATTATACATATCTGTCTCTTTTTACCCCTGCCAACTTCACGTAAACCACGTACTTTTCGAAAAAACATGGTAAATGACTAAATTTAAAACACGCATGTAAAATGCTTGCAATTAAGTAGTAAACAGAATTTAATAATAATTAGACATATTACCATATTAACGGACCATAAAGCGAGAAGAGAGGAAAATCGTAGCAACCTGTTTCCCGCGATGAAAATACAAGGCCATAAAGGGTAGGTATGTATATAAAAGATCCCAAAGACAAAACTGTTATATAAATAAATGTGACGCACAACTGCAGCATGGAGGTAAGTTATTAATCCTTCTAACGAAATCGTACTAGGCCAGCAAAGAAAAGAAAATGTTTCAGGTTTTCAAAATAGCGTTACTGTTGATGGCACTTTTAAATGTGACAGTATGTCAATTTGGAGTATTTCAACGTCCAGACCTATCAACAATATCAAAGCCTACAAGTATAATAAAAAAATTATTTACGGAAAAATTTGGAGAATTCAAGGTGAACCGATATTAATGTACCTACTCTTCTTACACTAAATAAATTACAAATTACAGAGTGCTTTTAACAAAGTTTACGACAGTCCAGAAGAAGAAAAGAAACGATTAGAAATATTTTCAAACAATCATCAAAAAATTTTAGATTTTGGGAAGATTGGGACTGCTCCGTTTACAATGAAATTAAATCACTTGGCCGATTTAGTGTTGGAGGAATTTAATCGATTCTTTAACGGTTTAAGGCCCAACAGGAATAAATCCAAAGGAACTGGTTTTGTTGCCGGGAACAGCCCTACTATTCCAAAAAGTTTTGATTGGCGTGAAAAGGGTGCTGTTACACCTCCTCGATATCAGGCTCAATGTGCATCTTGTTACGCATTTGCGAGTGTAACTTTTCTGTTCACATGTTACGTGACGCTACAATTCGTACA
This sequence comes from Pyrocoelia pectoralis, assembly GCA_036250285.1. Lineage (NCBI taxonomy): Eukaryota > Metazoa > Arthropoda > Insecta > Coleoptera > Lampyridae > Pyrocoelia > Pyrocoelia pectoralis. The sequence continues at coordinate 65,259,505 of CM070074.1, forward strand.
TTCTAGGTAGCGGCAATTGAAAGTCATTATTTCCTTAAAAGTGGAAAATTAGAAGCAATTAGCCCACAAAATATAGTTGATTGTACACAAGTGAGTCCATACGACAATTTTGGATGTAAAAATGGCGCTGTAGATCCATCTTTCGATTACGTTAAGGATAATGGTATTAATTCAGAATCAAACTACCCCTATACAGAAAAAGACGGTGAATGCAAATTTAAGCGAGGCGAAGTTGTAACAAATGTTCAAAGTAACCAGAATAGATAGTTTGGTAATTATTCGTGATATACTTATTTACGCCTAATTACAGATTACGTGGTTCTTGATGAAGGTGATGAAAAAGGTTTGGAAGAGGCAGTCGCTACGAAGGGTCCTGTTGTTGCTGGAATTGATGCCAGTTCAGAGTCATTCCAATTTTACGCTGGCGGAATCTATTATGAACCAAAATGTGGTAAATCGATCGATCGAATAAACCACGCGGTAGTTGTCGTGGGATACACATCAGAATACTGGATCATAAAAAATTCATATGGAACACAGTGGGGAGATAAGGGCTATGCAAAAATTAGTCGTAATGTGACAAATCACTGTGGGATCGCTACTTATGCGCTGTATCCTACAGTATAAAATTAAATAGAAATGTATCCAACATTTTGTCAAATAATTTCCTAACAAAATTTCAATCGCGTACATAATAGGTTCGTTGCAAAATTTGTATCCTAGCATAAGACACAATTTTCTATTCTCCTATAATACATTAACAATGGATCTCAAATGGCGTTGCTAATGTAAGAAAGGAATAAAGCATTCTGAATTTTAAACTTAAATATTCCTTACCTACCACAAAGAAACAATGAATATGCTGTCGAAACAACATAGTTTTAAATCTTTCCATGACCATTTAACCTTTAATCCAAAGATAATACCATTGACTTTAACATAGGTCCGTTAAGCTGGCACAACCCCTATAGCACAATCAGTTGAAACATACCAGATAATTTAGTACTCATTTATTACTAGTTGATTACCCAAAAGCCAAATTTATTACTTACTGTTGATTTAAAAAAAATAAAAGTGGTTGTGTCAGCTTAACCGTTAAGCTAGCACAACCAAAAAAAAACACTATTAAAATAGCTAGCACCACGATATACTAATTAATTACTCATTATTTACCAAGTACTTTACCATATTTAAGCTCCGCCACCACCTCCCTAAAGGGTGGAAAGAAAAACAATGGGTCATTTGCGCAGAACCCGGGGTGCTAGATTTAGGCGAGTGTGCAATTTTCCCTCTTTCCACCACTTTGAGGTGTTTTATAGCCTTGTCGAAAATACATATTATATCCCTGTATGGAGGTTAAATGTGGTCTCTATTCGGGGATGTTACGCTAGTCGCAACGATGAGGAACATGGGCTTAGTTACAAGAACCCAAAAGGCTTTGCAATGGTACGGGCATGTGCAGTCATTAACAAAGTAAATAGTAGATGATGTTAACGAAAAAAATTATATCAGACTACAATTAGCTACATAGGTGGTTCTCAGGTCGCGCGGGTTCGAACCCCGCAAGGTAGGTAGTAGGTAGTTTTTCTAAAGCGGGGGAAAACTGAAGCACGCTTCTTGGATAGGAAGTAAAATCGTAGGTCGCGTGTCGATACGATGTTCAGTACGATAAAGATCCCTGGTTGAGGGTGAAATTCCCTTAGTCAGGTAAAATTGTAGTGAGAGTACTGCTAATAACCAAAGCAGTTGATGCGCGTGGAGGTACTTGAAAATCTGCTGTTCCTAGATCTCGGCCCACAAAATAAATAAATATTTGTTTAAATAAAATGTCGTGAGAAAGCAAGATTCTGAATAGTAAAACAATTCTAAAACAGACACATTTCTGATATACAAGATCCAGATTGTGAAAATCTAACTATTATACAGGGTGGCCCAACGGAAAGGTAACAGACGGGTTTCTGGCCAGAGGGAATTTTTTTTTGTGAAACGCAAAAACACGTCAATTTTTATATCAAGGGGGACAACTTTCGCCATGATTTTCAACCTGAAGTGATTTCATCCCTTAGCGCTGTGAGAACAACCCCTAAAATTTAAATAGGTATGATGGGGCAAGTGATACGTCATTTGAAAGGTCTTTCTTTTCTGATTTCAGTGCACTAGTTTTTTTTTATATTTTTTTTAATTTTAACCAAAAAAATTGAAGTTCCAAAATGGAAAATGAGGAAAGAGATTGAGGCCATTTAAAAACTCAAAAAAGCTCGGACAGGTCAATTGTTTTTTTCTTAGAGAAGCTAGGTACTTTTACTGATATTTGACAACATTGTTTCACCCCTTGGGTACAGGGTAAACAACCCTTAAATTTTTAAATAAAAACAAGGGTTAATTTTTTCTTGTGCTAATTAATAAAACCAGTTTATGCAAATTCAACCTTTATTTTAATAAATGTTTGAAGTCCCTGCCTTCAGCTCCATGCAATAGAACAAATTTTCGTTAAATCGTTCCCGTACATTTTGGCGGCATTCATGTACTATACGGTCACGTAACTCCTCCAAAGATTCCATATCAGTGGAAAAAACTTTACTCTTTACATGACCCCATAAAAAAATCTAATGGGGTGAGATCAGGAGGAACGAGTTAATCAAAATCTGTATTATTACATGGAAGCTGAAGGCAGACACTTCGAAAATTTATTAAAATAAGGGTTGAATTTGCATAAACTGGTTTCATTAATTAGCACAAGAAAAAATTAACCCTTGTTTTTATTTAAAAATTTAAGGGTTGTTTACCCTGTACCCAAGGGGTGAAACAATGTTGTCAAATATCAGTAAAAGTACCCAGCTTCTCTAAGAAAAAAACAATTGACCTGTCCGAGCTTTTTTGAGTTTTTAAATGCCTCAATCTCTTTCCTCATTTTCCATTTTGGAACTTCAATTTTTTTGGTTAAAATTAAAAAAAATATAAAAAAAAACTAGTGCACTGAAATCAGAAAAGAAAGACCTTTCAAATGACGTATCACTTGCCCCATCATACCTATTTAAATTTTAGGGGTTGTTCTCACAGCGCTAAGGGATGAAATCACTTCAGGTTGAAAATCATGGCGAAAGTTGTCCCCCTTGATATAAAAATTGACGTGTTTTTGCGTTTCACAAAAAAAAATTCCCTCTGGCCAGAAACCCGTCTGTTACCTTTTCGTTGGGCCACCCTGTATGTAAAACTCTGCACTACCTACTCAGCTTCCAAATATCACAATGTGTTTTAAATGAGATCTTAATTACTGCGGGATTCAAAAATCTCATCAACCCCACACTCCCTTTCTTTGTTTCCAAAACTTATCTGATGTTTTAAAAATCGCTTTCGGGGATTAATTTTCAACGAAAATTTTAAGAATTAAATGTTCTGCCGTCAAGACCCTATCTGTAGTTTCAGCGAATTTTCTTACGGAAGCGAAATCATATTAAGTATGCGTTTCGAAAAAAGACTCCATGGTCTACACATTTGTACAATTTGTACATACGTGTTTCCTTACATACCAGAGCAGATCAAAGTAAATCAAGTACACGTAAAGCATTTACCGTTCGATTTTCAAAGGTCTGTGATCTGTGAGAAAGCTTCATAATAATTCATACACGCCTTTTGAGTTCCAACTCCATTTTGAAACAAAAGAGTTATGAATGTATCGAAAAATTAATATTTACGTACCTATCAATACGAAAGTTAAAAAAGCTGTGAAAGAGTATGATGAGAAAAGATTTGTTACTTGCCAGTTACCAAGAGTGAAGTGTGTCACATTTGTTCGTAATAACGACTACGCCAACTAGTAAACAGCAATGTATACAAACATTTAGTTGAATCGAAATGCATAAAAGTATAAATTTTGATGAAACGTAAGCGGTAGGCCCACGACTGACTCAGATCAACATTATTCAGGGAAACTAAGTGTTTGAATCGGTGTTTGACAGTGTGTATTTAAGGTATCGAAAAATAGATGACACAGAAATCGATCACCGCAATCTAAAAGCCTCTATTAGCCGTAGACAACTAGTCGGGCAACTAGTTGGACAACTGATTGACGAAGGTATCGTGGGGCATTGAATCAAATTGAAGCCATTATCCGCGAGCGAGCAGTTGCGCCACTAAAAATAGTGGGTACTACAGTTGCCGGGCGTGTCAGAGCAACTGTATGTATTTCTGTGTAGTCGTGGGGCATTGCAGTATACCGGTTCAAAACTAAAAATACTACCTGAATGGTATATTCATCCCGACCAAAATTGTACTGTAAGAAAGAAAATGAATTAAATGTTGATTAGGAATTTGCAAAAATCGCATTGCCATGACGGTGACCATGGCAACTTCCAGTACTAATGAAAACGTCAAGATTCTACACTTGTTCATAACGCAATTATTTTTAAAAGCATGGCAATGTGATTTTTGCAAACTCTAATTCAACATTTAATTCTTAATTTTCTTTCTTACAGTACAGTTTTGATCGGAGAGAATATACCATTCAGGTAGTATTTTTAGTTTTGAAAATTTTTGTACTCTTATGTTTTGGCCCTAAAACAATTAGGGGAGCAGGAAATTGCATAGACAAAATTTTACATGTAAAATGCTATTACCGAGCGGCCGGATCAGGACCCGGTATGTAGCGTATTAGCCGTAGGCAACCAGTGGCGCGGCTAGTTGCCCAACTGACTGCGCGGGCATCCGCATCACTGGTTCATCCAAGAGAAAGATCATCGAATAGTGTGTAATATAGACCTTTGCTTAACCTACTCATTAACATAGAGTGTTTTCGAACATTTCTGACTCTCTTTCTCTTTATCAATAGAAGACTAAGAAGAAGGAGTTCTGCACTGCTCAATGCCATCTTTGAGTAGAAAGCCCGAATAATTCCGAAATAAACTTGGTATGCAGTTGTACAACTGAGTTGCCTAGCTCCACAACACTAGGAGACTAGTTGATCAATCGGTTGGTTGCTTACGGCTAATAGAGGCCTTAAGAGGCCGTACCACCTAAGTGTGAGGGGTAATAGTTTTTGGGGGGTGAGTTGCAGGTAAATTGTTGAAGGTGTATTTATGGTACAATTGCACACCTATTTTCTAGCCAATAATTAGCATAATTACAATGAATTTGAAACTGGTCTACTTCATTGAATTTTCATTGGCTACTAACAGTCTTAATCTCCAATGATTCATTTATTGCTTATACATTAATGCTATGGTAATTATAATGAATGTAAATCTGGTCTACTTTAAATAATTATCTGGAATTTTAATTATACTTACCTATATTATAAATAAAACTTGTAGTTCATATTTTCCGTTATGCAGATTTCCTCAACTATATTTTACATTTGTTAGAAATTGCTAAGTAACTGGACTATTTTTGTTGTTCAGATATAATATTTACAATTACAGGGTGGGCCATTGAAAAGGAAACACACCTGTTTTGGGACACTTACACCAGTTTCTTAAAAAAACGCTCGATTTTTTATTTTTGGGGGACAACTTTTGATGTCAAACTTAACATTGACACATCAACCCCCTAGCCCCAGCAACCCCTAACTCAAGAATTTAAATAGAGAAAGGGAATCGAGCGACCCTTCATTTGAAGCGTCTTTTAATTCTCTATTCGACAGTATCAATGAAAATGAGTTTTATTCAATTTTTTTTTCGCCCCCATGAAAAGCACCCTCTAGATTAACTAAGGTGGGGGTGTTGTTTAGGAAAAAAATCTTAAAACACGCCACCTTTGACCTATTGAACGGCACATTTCAGGATTTTTCCTAAACAACACCCCTACCTTAGTTAATCTAGAGGGTGCTTTTCATGGGGGGGGGGGGGCTAATTTTCATTAATACTGTCGAATAGAGAATTAAAAGACGCTTCAAATGAGGGGTCGCTCGACACCATTTCCCTATTTAAATTCTTAAGTTAGGGTTTGCTGGGACTAGGGGGTTGACCTGACAAGGTCAAAATTATTCGTATTCATAATGTATACAATATAATTAATTAATATTTACACGAAATGGTTTATACAAAATTAAAAATTATTGTAACATCGTTGTTTTTTTTTTTAGTTTTCATTGAATCCGGAGATTCTCTAATAGGCATATTTCTAATGTGTCGGGGATCTATTAATTCGGGTAAGACGCACTGATAAAGATAATAAAACCCTTAAAATTTGATTATAATTAAATTAATAAATGAAAGTTGTCCAGTAAGTGAAATGAACGATAAATATTGATAATTGTCATAAAAATAATAGTTAAATGGAAAGTTAATTATTTTATAAAAGCACTAGACCTAATGACAAATATTGAATACAAATAAAATCTGAACAATTAGGTGACCGATTGTAACAAGGCGTGCTTTTCAATAACTTGTACCGTCCGCTGCCAGGTGGCAGTATTTTCTTGTACCCTATACAGTGACTTTATTACAAACAGTGACGACAAGCGGTGATTATCCGCCATTAAGAGGCAAAATTGTGGGCGGGTTTATATGAACTCAACGGTGGTATCCTAGCAACGTTTTAAATCAAAATAAAAATCACACGCTGATCAAAGGTAAACACAGTCAGGCCGCCATTAAGATGCAAAATATACCACGGCCAATCAAAATCGATACCACGCTTGTCGTCACTGTTTGTAATACAGTCACTGTAGTACCCTAATACAAGGAAATCCTGGAGCCCTTCTACAGCGGCTATTTTTTAGTATAAAAAGCTAAATTTTAAAATGAAGGTTCATGTGTATATGTTCTACAAATCCTTTGGAATAGATTTTTGAAAAGCATCGTAAATACTCTTTAAACCATCGTAAAGTAACAACGTGATTTTTGGTATAGTTTAGGGCAGTTTTTTTAAAGAAATATAAAGTTTTTGTCAAATTTTGTTCCGAAGAATTTCAAGTGAAGTTCTTGTAGATTAATGTACTTTTTGAATTGCTAAGATATCTTATCAAATAAACTCTCCAGAAGGGCTCGCGTTAACATATTTCATATACAGTGAATCGATGGCCAGGCCTCTTAAGGATCATTTGGCATTTCAAAAGTGTGGAACTCGTTATTGACCTGCAATGTCGTTTGATTTATCCTCCTTTGCAATTTCTTCTATGTTAGCACATTCTGAAATGCTATCACTTTCGGCTTACGTAACTAAACTTTACCAAAACAAAGATAAGAAGTCACTTGCATAAAAAAATTTCGTTTGCACAATAGAAGTAGTCAAGTAGAATTTCAATAGTAACTATTGCTGCAACAGTCCCTTCTGGTGATTCTGAGTTACGCTTAGTGATAAGTATGGCTTAAACTTTAGTCCAAATGGGTATTAGAAATTGTACACTTTCTTCCCAAATTCTAATTTTTGAATTACTTCTATGAATACTTTCAGCGATAAGCATATCTCTAACCTGGAGATTACTTTGTTATTAAGACGCCCTATGTAATTATCATAAGAGAATTAAAAATTCAATTGATACAGAGAACAAAATATGTTTTGTAATCTCAACTTGTTTATCAACATGTAACCTTTAGCTTTTCCAAAAATCGTATCAATCTATAATTAACGATCTTAAAATTAAAACACACGCCGTTTACCAGTGATAGTACGTACATCAGTATAACTGTAGTGTGGCACTATTAAAAAATACGTCAATTCCATTAAACATTAACATGAAAGTAAGTAGAATTTTAAAAGACAATTTAACACAAACGTTCTTTAAATATTCATATTCGACGGTTTCAAATATTTCTAACAGATAATGATTTCCTTTTTAGAAATGCATTGTTTTAATGTTTATGGCAGCTGTTACTTTAACACTGTCTGATGCCGTCCAATTTGGATTGTTCAATAAGCCTTTGAGTCAATCCACTACTCCTGCTCCAAAGTCTCGTTTTAGTTTAGAGGGTCTTCTATCTGGAGGGGGTAAAGGTATGTTCATTCTATTATTAGGTATGCGAATTAATCAATTATTATAAAATTCAAAGACGGCCCTGTACTAAACATACTTAAACCGGTCACCGGCCTTCTCGACATAGTTGGTGAAACAGTAGGACGAATACTTAACCTCTTAACCGGCGGTTTAAGGTACAGACCTTACAAAAAAATGACCACTACACCGCCTCCTAAGATGGGTATTATAATCACACCTTCCAAAGAAATTACTGATACACCGCCTCGTACGGTGGAAATTGTAATTCCAACACCTAAGGAGCCCTCCACTGAACAAGTTGCAATAGAAACCACAACCTCAGAAGGCCCACCGACTCATAAAACGGAACCGAAAGTGCCTACGTCCGAACCGACAACAACTACACTACCCACAGAAATCCCTTCGACTAATAAAACAGAAGCGGAAGTACCTCCGTCGACAACAACTACACTACCCTCAGAAGGACCTTCGACTAATAAAACAGAAGCGGAAGTACCTACGCCAGAACCGACAACAACTACACAAGCATCGATTACAGAAAAAGGCAAACCAGAAAACGTTGATTGGCGTAGACTAAACTGTTCTTCACCTGTGAGATTTCAAGGCAAATGCCGTGGTAGCTTCGCATTCGCAGTAGTAAGTTATTCAATTAAATGGCGTAACGCATGTATTAGGTAATGTTTTAAATTAGACAGCAGCAATTGAAGCACAGGTGTGTTTCAAAACTGGAAGGTACACAACTTTGAGTCCCCAAAATTTAATTGACTGTACAACAGTATCACCCTTTGAAAATTCTGGTTGCGACGGTGGAGCACTTGAGCCAACTTTTGATTACGTCGTTAACGTTGGCATTAATTCAGAAACAAATTACCCTTATACTGCAGTCGCATCCAAATGTAATTTTGACCAAGATAGAATGATCGGAAGACTTAAAGGTAAAGTAAACAACTCGGTGAGTTATTTCCTCTAATCTTTTTGGCTGTAGATTACATGAGTATTGATGAGGGCGACGAAGAAACCATAGAACACGTATTGAATAACGTCGGACCGATAGCAGTCGGTATTGATGCAACTCATAAATCATTTGCAGATTACACAGGAGGAATTTATTATGAGCCCAAGTGTAAATCCGACATTGAAAGTTTGAATCACGCTGTACTTCTAGTGGGTTATGGAGTAGAACCTGATGGTAAAAGATACTGGATAATTCGTAATTCTTATGGAACAGATTGGGGAGATAAAGGATACGGAAAAATGGCACGAGATCCTAAAAATCATTGTGGAATAACTACTTATGCCGTCTATCCAGTTGTTTTTTAAATCTTCTAGCCATAATTGTGGAATATAGGTAGTGTTTGTCGTACTAATAATTAAAATAAGTACACCTACTATACTAGTGCTATTATAGTAATAATAAAACATATAGGTACTAGATATACAAGTTATTTTTGTGTAATTACAAAAATTAAAATATAAAATATGTCTGATTCATTTACTTGTTTTGAATGAAATCATTATGGACAATCCAATGAGACAATAATATATTACGTAACTAACGTAACAAGTTTACAAAAGTGAAGTTTTACTGGACGAGTGTGTCTCGTTTTGTGTACGAACAAAGCCAAGTGAGCGAGTACTCTGAGTCAAAAGCCACTTTTCCTACGCAGTGCGTTACTATTTTGTGTTGTTTTTTAATCAAATTGTTTCGAAAGATTCCATTTAAATTTTAATTTAAGTATATTAAAAAAGTAGTAGGTAGGTGACTCCAGAAACATGAATCTGAAGTTGCAAGAAGAAAAACAATTAGAAAGCAGTTCTGTGCATATTTTGAGTGCTGCCAATGAAATCTGTTCCAGCGTGCTTCCGGTGAAATCAGTGTGTTTTAATATTTAATGACAAAATCGTTGCTATGCAGTAAAATGCTTCATTACTAAACTCTGGTATTTATCAACAGTAAGATCATCTGAAATGCAAAAAGTTATTTAATTATCCTTATCCAGGGCGTCAATGGCTGGCGGCTTAAGTCGTATTGACACTTGACGGCCGAGGCATGTATTAGATACATTTTTCTGTACATATGGACACCCCTTATCAATTTTTGAGATTTTTATTAGATTTTTTTTTCTTGCTAAGTACGTGACATCTTTGAAGGGGTGTTTGACAACTAAGCCGCTTTTATTCGAGATTGTTGCTAAGTTAGTTTTAGCAACTAAACGCGACCGTACAATGCGGCTGACCTTGGCAGTGGCCGTATCGCATCACTTTACGGCCCCATTTTCGTATCATTTGGTATTGGTTTCGCATTATATGGACAGAATACGTAATTACGACAGTATTATTGCGTTAAGTTGATATACATGTGATGTGATACATAGCGAAACATAAGACAAACTTGATATTAGGCTGCTTCCTTTGTAATCCAACTTTTACTTTCATCGGAATTACAGACAGTAATACCACGACTATTTTAATTTAATTAAAACAAGCACTTTCATACCAAACGATACATACCTATCAAGGAACTTTGAGAAATATTTCGGAACTATTGTTCGAATCATTGGTAGGTCATACCATTTTAGATGTTAAATAGTTTACATTACCCCAATATGATGGGGGTGTCAACATTTGTGGTATGCACATCATTGCAAAGGCTTGCGGCTCAGCTACTTTACAACACTACTACGCAAAACAATAAATCAAAAATAAGATGTTTTTCGATCAGAACTATTAGTAAACACAGTTTTAACTAATTATACCTCAACTTTCAAGGATTTGACCCATGGCGTTCCTGAAATATTTTTATTAAACTACATATTAAGTAAATTTATTTTATATTTATTCCATTTTACAATGTAACACCGTTCCCCATCTTCGTTTCACTTTTTCGAGAAATAGTAACGTGCCTAATCAGATTAATTATTATAAAAATATAAACTTCATTTGTTTTAAGGTATCGCAAACGGAAGTCTCCCCTCAGAACCTAGGTATAAAACTGGTAAAAAATTCGTTTTAATTCTTTTCTCGAAAATTGTTTTCCAGAGCGACAGAAACAAAGAGTACACTCAGTTTGAAAAAAATCGAGACAAACATTTTGAAGCGACCTTAATTTTGGTGGTGTGAGTAAGGTTCCAGTGCAAGAATCACTACAGGGTGGTTTACATAGCACACCAGGTATAAAACCTGTAACCAAGAACAATGAACCTTACTTACGCCACTAAAATTTAAGGTCGCTTCAAAGAGCTTGTCTCGATTTTTTTCAAACTGAGTGTACATGTTCAGTGTAGTTTTTGATTGCGAACAATTTCAGCTAGTCAAGCATTTGTTAAATGTGCAGATGGGAAAAATATTTATAAAAATACAAAGGACGTTCCCCGTATGTAAGGCTCGGTATCAAGACGAAAATAAGCACAAACGGTAGTTCGGCACCCGTAACGATTACACACAAAATTTGAATAAATTATTATCATTAGTTGCGTCTCAGATATTACCAAAATGTTGTGTGAGGTCACTCCCTTTAAAGCGCTGTATTAGGAAGCGTTTTATGACACATCTCTGCAGGGACTTTTTTTCTTATTTTGGGCTCTAGAATGCGCCCTAGAATTTCTGCCACACCTGTATTTTGCGTAAAATCCGTATTAGAATAAATTGTATGATCGTAGGTTCTTTAACATGCTTTAATATTTCATATTTCAATGTTCTTTAATTTGCATTCATCTCTCTGAAGTCCTCCATTTCTTATTTCCGTATGTTATCAAGTTGTTCTTCAAGATCTGCAACTACTAAATTCTTTTAATTCTAACGGATTTTTAGGTTTTTGTGTCAATCGACTGCTATGGTTATTAGCACTATCCACTATCCGTTACCGCATTAACTGAGCTAAGTCCACCCCTAGGAAAATCTTTAACGTGATGAAAATCGTATTAACATGGTACCTTTGGTTTATCTTGCTATCTTACAAAAAGGCACGTTTCTGTTTTTTCCGTTTAAGAAAAACCGCTACGGCATAGGACGAGTTCGAATCCGTGCCACCCAGTTGAAAGGTCACCCTTACATCAGCGATCGAGGAATATTTTATTACAATTATAATATTGATTGAAATTGGTTTTGAAATTGCACTCCTGAAAAGAACAAACCTAACAAAAACTGACTGACTTCACTACCATAAGTTCCATTAATACTAAACATTAAATCACAATAAAGGGATAACCATGACGCAGGAAAATTTTCGAGAGGACAATTGCATCCATGGTAGTAATGTTCGAATAGTATTATTCCTTGATTGTAAAAATTAATATTGAGTAGGTTATGCGCAATTTTAATATTATTTTAAGCCACGGAAAATGGAAAATGGGATACAAAAACCTTTTCCAATTTTTAATTTAGTTATCAATGTTATCAACATATAGTGAGGGGAAAAGGTTATGACCTTATGACATTTGTGACCCCAATCCCATTCGTAAATAAAATGTTATCGTGAGATTCTGGTTTAACTTTGAACCCTACTCGTACCTACTTCAAATTTTAAATTTTCATACGGCTGTAATGCAATTTTTAAGCTATACTTAGTTAGCAGTAAAAATAATCTTCAAAATCACGTTACTGTAAATCATTTGATACACACTTTAAATTAGTATCAGCTATTATTATCTCTAATATAATATTCGTCTTAGCAAACGAGTGTTTGTAACAGAATTAATACTTGAATTAAATTATTTATTTATTAGAAATTTGATGGTCATCCAGTAGCAACTATTCTCGTTCATTAACAATGCTAATTTGTGATTAACGTGTCGTCAATTACAATTTTAATGTCTCTTAATATGATATTATTTTAGTATTCAACAATTGTCATTCAATATTTGAAGATAACTAGGTATATTTAATTTTCCTTTCCTTATCTGCACTTGAGTAAGGCAAAAGTTCTAAACTAAAAGTTCGGCCCATTGTTTTCCAACAGTAACGATTTTATTTAAAAACATTATGTGTGCAAGATACTAAGACGTTCTTCCATGGAGAGCGCATACTAGCATACTACAAAAATATAAAAAACAGGTTGCCACAAATTGGGAAGGCAAGTAACTTTAAATTTATTATCCCAAGCGGTTGTTGACATTTTAAATTATTAAGCAATTATTAACGAATATTGATTAATTAATTGATCAAGTGGGTTGTGGCATTTGTAAGTAAAAACCTTTTCTCAGTGGTCAGCAAAATATTTAAAATAAAGAATAGATAAGCATAGTGGAAGGGAGGACTGTGATCTTAAAAGAGTACTCAACATACCACGAAACAGTTGAAATCAGTGAACCATGAAGGTAAGATGTTGATTTTTATAATTATTAATTTTCTTCTCTTGTCAATTTCTGCGATAGCGATAAATTTACAAATGGTCTTTAAAAAAAATGTGTATGTCTCAACAGCATCTATTTAGATTTTCTAGATAGAATAGGTCACTTATTTTGGAATACGTTCTTTAGGTAAAGTTCGCAAATTCCTTAGTTTGTAGGTAGTGTCCTATATTGATAATAATGATAATATAGGTATAACATTACGTTAATTTCCTTTAACAGTAAATGAATTATACAATTGCATTCCCCTTTGCACAGTACCGAGAGATGGCGTGGCGAACATAAAACCAAATAATGTACTGATACATTTTGAAAACTGTGAAATTCAACAACTCTAATTAAATTTTATGTTTTTAGCTGACACTTATAGTGCTGATAGCAGGAGTTTTCCTCATACAACAGGCAGACTCTCAATTTCCATTTATTCCAAAACCAATAGATGTCGTTAAAACAGCAGCAAAACCCCTCACATTTACAGTGAAGCTACTAACAGAGCAATTCAAGAATTTCAAGGTAAAAATTAATATATGTATAGGTAATTGAACGAATTCAACTTAGAAAATTATAGACTCAATTTGGTAAACAATATGCATCTCCCGAAGAGGAGAAGAAAAGATTAGAAATCTTTTCGACAAATTTTGAGAGAATAAAGCAACTTACACAAGTGGGAAACCTACCTTTTGTCTCGAAAATAAATCAGTATTGTGATTTGATATCAAGTGAATTCAACAAACTTCTAAATGGTTTAAGAATTAAACGGTCGTTTAACCGTAAAGCACATGTATATGTTCTGAAAAATGAACCTGTAGTAGATCGCTTGGATTGGAGAGAAAAAGGTGTTGTGACACCAATTAAAAATCAAGGAGAATGTGCATCATGCTATGCATTTGCAGCGGTATGTAACGAATATGCCAGACGACGTAAAAAATATAAGTGTTTTAGAGTGCCGCTGTTGAAAGTCACACTGCTATCAAAACAAAAAAACTTCAAGATATCAGCCCGCAGGAAGTGCTGGACTGTTCACAAGTGGAACCTTATGAAAATTACGGTTGTGAAGGAGGTTCTTTAGAGCCAGCTTATGATTACATCAAAGACAAAGGTCTTGTAACTGATAAATCCTATCCCTACACCGCCGCTACTGGTGAGGAATGCAAAGCAAAACCAGAACACCTTGCAGCCAACATTGCATGTAAGAGCGATACAAATACATATAAATAAAATACAAATCTAAGCTAATATTTTCAGCGTATGTTACAATCCCCGAAGGAGATTCAAAAGCATTAAAAGAAGCATTGGTATCTCAAGGTCCAATTTCCGTTGGTATAGACGCTTCCTCCGAACACTGGCAATTTTATGGTGGTGGAATATATTATGAAAGTGAATGTAAATCATCTATCGAAGATTTAAATCACGCCGTACTTTTAGTCGGCTATGGTGAAGAGAAGGGAGTTCCATACTGGATAGTGAAAAATTCTTATGGCGATAGTTGGGGAGAAAATGGTTATGCAAGAATTGCTAGGAACGAAACTAATCATTGCGGTATTGCTAGTTATGCAGTTTATCCAAAACTTTAATTTGTTACAATAATTGTAAAACTCGTACGTAATATAACCATATCATTCCTTTGTACTTATTCACTCATGGGCGCCAGCTGAGAAGACAGTGACAAAACTAAAACGTGCAGACCATGCAAAAATTTAATTTTAATTAAAAATTATTTATATTTGGTTAAACTAAATCAATAATTTTTAATTAAAATGAACAACTGTGGAAGCTTTCATTTTTATAAAAATTTAATTGTTGAAGGTTAGTACGATTAAGCAAAAAAAGGAATAAAAAGCGGTTATGAAATTAACATATTCATAAGTCAATAAAATACTTACTTACTTTCGTAAAGTATACAAACGACTTTTTTTCAAAATAATGTTGCAAATAATACCAAATTGCATGAACTGTTCAACAAAACAAAAGCATTTTCCACAATGCTCCATACCGTGGGACAAGTCAGATTTTAACAAAGGTTTATTTTACTGCATAATTTAAAAAAGATTGGAGTATGTTAAGCATGTACGCCACTTACGCCTAATGGAATTTCGCCAATGGACATTCGCCTAATACTCCTTCGCCAATTCCAATCTGGCCAAATGTAAATTCGCCACCCCCTCTTTCGCCTAATCCATTTTCGCCAAAACTATTTTCGCCCTTTGCATTTTCGCCAAATCGACTTTCGCCAATGTTAAAAATGCAATTGAATCGGTGAATGAAAGAACAGTATAAGCGCCAAAACTGACAATTTTAACTGAGATAGGAAAAATGATTCAAACACGTCAACCCATCAGTGAGCGAAAAAGCAGTACATAAACCTCATGCTTTGATTCAATACCGACAACGCTGTTTGAGAGATGAGTGGAAGAACGATACAAGTGCGGCGCGGCGGTTATACTGTTCTATCACTCAGTGACAAATAAAATCATTTTTGACTTTGCTAAATCTGTTTAAGTACAAACCTTTATTGCAAGCTCGAAAAGCGTTATATTAATTTTGCGAAGTGAAAACTCGACTATTTCCATAATAGAATTTTAAAGTAGTTCGGCTGGTTTCTAGCCAAGTCAAATGAGTGACTGACAACAATTTTTTTAAGGACTAATTAACGTCTATAAAATACTCAGCAGTATTTTGAGGGTTTAGTTATGTGTTATTTACTCCCTAAACATGCTATTTTTGTTCTTAAATGCTATTTAATTTTTTTTAAGATGTTATTTAGTGCTACACTTGACTATTTTTGGGTCTCATACCAACTCTCGGCGATGAAGTACTACAACTGACACAATGCGTAAAAACGCCTACAAACGCTAATATTTTTTTATAAATAAATCGGCTAGGTATAATTTGACATCTAAATCCCGAACGTTCGCGGAATCATAAAATCAGCGCCGCGAATGCTTCGTTCACTGCCGGGATGTTGGCTGCCGTGCCCGACCGGAAACGGCAGCAGCCGACGGGCCTCTTTTTGGGTCTTTTTTACCGATTTCTCTTTTTTGGTACCGGTAAGAGGTACTTTTCTTTATACCTACCGATTCGTCACGATTCAAAGAATATTTCTACCGAGCCCGTTTTGGGATTTAACGTTTATTTTGGCTTTAATCACGATAAAACAAATTCTCCCATAAGAGCCCATGTTAAAAAGCCGATTTTTAAGTCCGGTAAGGGCACTTTTTCTGAACGGTATCGTGTTCAGGACGCTTCAAGCTTTAATTTGAGCCTACTCTCGACAAATCCTAACGTCAAAAACGAAACAGCCGAACTACTTAAAATGTTAATTGCTGATGCAATAGAAATCATTTTGGGACCGTTCGTCAATCTCAAAACTCCCGTTTCAAATTGGCGAGTGTCCATTTGTCAAAAATGCTACTGGCGAGCATACCATTGGCGAAATTCTACTTGCCAAAACTACCCTTGGCGAATGTGGTATTGGCAAGATTACCTTTGGCGAAGGTAGATTAGACCAAATTGACATTGGCGAATGTGGATTGGCGAAAATACATTAGGCGAAAGTGGGGGGAATCTATGTTAAGTACCCATGAGTACAAGCAATCTTAAAAGATATACTCTATTGACTCTCTATGTATTGGGTAATAATCGCATACAGAGTGACATTGAAGGCGAAGGCGCTGCAGAACAATATTATCCTGTACATTATGACGAAGACTGGTTTCTGGGGAAAATCGTTAATTAACACAGGTGACTGTGGTAAAGAATGCGTTAAAATGAAGTTTTTAAAGAAAATCACTGGAGAAAAAGATGACACAGATGAGCGGAAATAAATTTTGTCGTAGGTAGTAGCACAGTATACCTACGAACAGTAGTCCCACTAGAGGAAATTTATCAATGCACACTCTTTTCGCGCCAAATTGCGCGTGGCACCTTGCGCATTGAACTTCCACAACAACAAATGGCTACTTTTGCGTGAATGTCTTGTTCTTTTGTTGTAAGGCTGTGAAGCTGTGATTGTTAGCACACGTACTACATTTAGGTATTACATTATAACTATAAGTAAATTTAGTAGGTAAAGTCGTAATCATATAAGCTTGCGTATGACTCATTCCGAATAATTGTACGATTTAATTTTCATAAACGTATGTCGCTTTAGAATTTTATCTTTTATACAGATTTCTGTATTACTGATAAACATGTTATTATAACAATTTAAGCAGATGTCGCTCATTTTATTTAATTTCAAAGTATGAACGCCTAATATTTACACTAATTGCGTTTGAATTTATAAGTAAAGTTAAATGCAGTTATTTATTTTTAATCGATAAAAGCATAACAACTGTTTTTTATGTACTAATAATTAAGCAAAACGTATAAAGGGAAATGAAACCAACAATCAAAACAAAACGTCAAAATGTGGAATGTCAGAATATTATATTGAGTGGCGACATACGATTATCACAGACGCATGTATTAAGCAGGCAGACTTACGTTCCTTGATTCTGTTTTATTCTAGCACATATGAATTAAAAGGAACGGAGCATTTGTAAGAAAATTGTTATAACAACGTACATACGCAAGCTTAAATGATTTCAACTTTACCTACGCAACTACTCCTTTCACAAATCGAATACGCATTTAGCATAAAACATGTTTAAGTTTAATAATATTGACATGCTGTCACCCGTGTAAAAAAATACACTCATTTAGGAACCGCCAGATGCATTTTATTGCACTGTTGACTAACCTAATGCCCTATATAAACTGCATAACAAAGGGATTTCCGTTCACGCCGAGACATATATGCTTAGGTAGGTTTCTTCTTTGATTATGAGCTCATTAACCTCTACCTATGAAAATACCTAAGTGTATACGTGCTCATTTTCGTACTTGAGAAGACATTGTATCATGACACTGGCACCCTGCGCAGTAGATTTTGAAAAAATATTCGTCACAACAATATCAAAGACGCCGACACGAAGTGGTATTACTGTTCGTAGGTATACTGTGGTAGTAGGTAGGTACCTACCCAATTTCCCCAATTGGTGCACCTCGCACGTTTGAGAAATCAGAAAAACGCAGTACTGTGGCAAGTTTCTGAGTGTTACGATAAAGAAGAGACAAGCATTGGTCTGAACAATGCGATGGTAAAACAAAATGCGATCAAATGGTCAAAAGCTATGTCGCGCATTTTACTGTATTTTAAATTTTGTTTTGTTTATGAGGTCACGAATTCTGAGATTACAGCATAAAGCAGCACGAGTTGACCATTAATCATGGCAGAATTTCAGCTTCATGCTTCATTGGAAAACCTAGCATAAAGTGAACACCACTGCAGTTTTTTTTATAACTTATAAGTTTTCTGTTATGCAGATTGTATTTAAAATTACAGAGTGTTTTAAAAATTAAAATAATTTATAAACTTTCCGAATTGCTTAGATATTGAAGCAAATACATATATCGGAAGCCTATATGAGGGTCAGTCTCAATTGATTCTAATGGAAAATTTAGTTAAATAGCATTAAAGCCTATGATGCTAATGTTAGGAATTCTCATTCTCGCATAGGTATAATACCACGATAAATACCTATCTCAAATCACGAAAATATTCAATACCTAAAAACATTCCAGTTAATAGTCAAGATGTATGTAGCATGTTATAATTATTGTAATTGTAATACGAATTGTGTCAGATGGCTATTAAGAATCACAAGGAATTGAATTTTAAATAAATATTTTGATAAATATGGCAACATCGCAATATTACCTAACAACCAAAAGCAACTAGGATAAGGTTTTAAAATAAAAAATTACTCACCACAGCACCACCATCCCCTGCCGACTGTCGATGAGGATTTGTTGACAATCTTAAAAATTCTTCCCTTAAAGCAGTTCTTCTTTTCATACGATCTAACAACTCTTTCTTTTCTGTTGGAGAAACATCATATTGCTCAGCCATGTTTGCACTGTATTTATTGAGTTTATAAAACTGACTTCACGTTACTTACCGAATGCACACTCGGACGTAATATCTCTCTCTTCTGTCATGACGTGGAGAAATTCTTACTTAAATACAGTAGCTATGAAATATTTGCGGTGCTGCCTCTTCTCAGATAATTTCCAATTTTAAATGTAAATTTAGTAGTACAAGTCAAAAGTAAAGTTATAAATTCTCTAGAGAACTTACTATAATAATACGTTCAACTACAATACGGTACAAAAAATATGAAATGTTGTCAATTATGACAGTTTAGATTGATTTGTGGTGCGAATGTTAGGTTAAATTATTATTTAACCTAAGATCGGAATATTTGATCTGATTTATGCTGTTTTATAAATATATATCTAATCATAATAGGCTAGGATTATAGAGGTTAAATCAAAAAATCACATCGAAAATATATCAATAACCCTCGACGCATTTTCTACAGATTTTTTAAATGCAAGTAGGCTGTTCACTACCAACAATACCAACATACTTGCCAACCTAACCCTAAGATTGAGAAAATGCGGGAGACATTTGGAAAATGTATGGGGTGAGAGGGGGGGGAGGGTCATATTTTTGGGATCAAAATAGGTCATTTTTGTCCTATTTATATGAGTGTAAAAATTAATGTTATCGATTCAATTTTAATCTAAACAATTGTTGCTAAAAAATACCTAATTCTTGACTATTTTCATGAATTAGTCTTTGAAAACAAGGAAGTTGTCCTGTAAAAAAACACCCCGTTCGTCAAAAATTCCCTCACAAGTGACAACTTGCAAATTGCGGGAGTTTATCATTGTAATGTGGGTAAGCGGGAGTTCTTACTAAAATGCGGGAGACTCCCGTTTTGCGGGAGAGTTGGCAGGTAGGTATGTACGTTTACCGTGGTATGTACCAATGAGTCTATGGTAGTGAAATAAGTAGAAGTGATACATACCTACATGTGAATGGAATGATTAAAATTAAAACCTTTGATTAGCACATATATAGTAAAAGTCAGCTAAGAGTAAAGTGAAGGATTGTATAGGGAAAATTTGACCTTGGCGTTGATTGGTTAACACACGAGGCAAGTTTACAAAACTAAATTTGTCTAAAAATGACGCTAAGGTGTCATTGCCAGTTTTGCAACATTATATTGTCTAAACCTGTTAATTCTGACCGTTATTTAAATTTGGCGAAATTGAAAATCGACCATTAAAAGGAAAATTAAGACACCTTTTACATTAATTAGCTAATAAATCTGAAATGTTGGTTAATTTCTAACCAACAAGTTTCACATAAAATTTGGCATCGCTCCCATCCTAATGTAGTAAAATATTTGTGGTTAGGTTACTGTCATGTAAGACATTTGTGAAAATTTGGTGAGGTAAATGTAACTTGAATTAAAGCGCCCTCTACTTTACTCTTATTTGATTTATAGTATAGGTATCATATGATATAAATAAAACAACAACCTCCCCTTTAGCAATGAAATTTAATGATGAGGAATGTTGTTTTTTGTATAAAGTACACCAATAACACCAAGGTACTGAAACTACCAGTAATGGCAAAACTGGCAGGTGGTAAAATTTTGACAGATAAATAATTATTGTGACACCTGGTAACTGACCTTAATCAAAGGTGAAACAAAATTATGTAGGGGAATGATGAAATTAACAAAATTAAATTAAAAAACGCACTAACTAGGTCAAGATTATGAAAATTTATAAAAATATAACAACACAACGGCCCAAAGGGGCTCAGAAGGCAAGTTAACGTGAGACAACCATTAGCTTGCCTTCTGAGCCCCTGTGGGCCATGCTCGACATGTGTACATTAGTAGACGTTTTGAGTGGAGCTTACTCTTCACTTCTCCATCGTTGAGCCGCTGCTCAAACACTGCTCAAAGTAATACTTTAATTTTTGCACGAATTAATATTGTTATAAACAGTTCGACTGAAAATAGTAATTTATTAAGAAAAAGCATGAATAAGTATAAAATTAAAATAAGCACATCAACAACTTAAATATTTGGTCCAATCTTCATTTGCATTCGAATTTGGCAAAACCCAACCTATAGGAATATTAGATGCATTATCATCTTCAGCAGATAAAAATGTGTCCCAACTTTTCCTATAAAGTAACAAATTAAAATGAGATGGAAAGTATTTCATAATATTATGTATTACCTTATTGCTATAAATGTTTCCAAATCCTTTTCTGCCACAGTAAGATTATAATAAGAAGGGGTCAAAAGGTTTCTTGATCCAAAGAATACCAATTCCCATTCTTGCATAATCCTTCTTTCCTTAGCCATACGTGCAGAATGATTATCTTCAGTAGCATTTTGTTGTAGTGTCATTTGTAAACTTTTCTCCTCTTTTGCATAAACGTTAATTGCATCATTCCATATTTTTGATAAATGACTGGTTACCTTTTCAAAGGCATTATGATCTTCTAAAGATACCTTTTCACCTCTTTGCTTTGCTGCATGCTCTCGAACTTGCCGTAACTTCACTAGAGACGATGTTAAATTTAAAGATTTTCTAGCATCTGCTTTTTTCTTTGTAACCTCGGCCAAAACACAGTCTGCATCTTTTTTCATTATTTCTTCCTATAAAAAATATACATAGGTACATTATTAAGATAGCTATAATTATGTTGTAGAAATATACCATTTTGGTGCGTTCAACTTCGTCCTTCATGTTTTCCAGCCATTGATTCACTTCTTTATGTGCTTTAGCAATTTCTTCACGTTTCTTGTACATATTTATTGACTTTCTCTGCCGTCTATTCCTCTGACAATTGCGCTTTTTCTTGCGTTGTTCAACTGTCTTCAGTATTTTATTCATTGTTTCTACATTTTCAAACTGTAGCATGTGTTTCGAAAATCTTTCTTTTATTAAACCAATTTCTGTCGTTTTCTTTGTCCAATCTGTTGAAGACATCGTTGCCGCATTTTCTTTCAAATATTCATGCAAACTTTGAAGATCGTTTAAAATTTGGACACAGTTTTTTAACGAATTACGCACAGAATGTATTTGAACGTTGTTATTTTTATACACGGTTGATTTGGTAGATTTTAGTTCGATTGTTGAATTTAAATTAATTTGAATTTTACCAATTTTAGATAACCAGGTTTCTATCCACAATTCATCGTCTGTTTTTGTTTCTATTACATTTGTCGGTGGAGGTAGAGATAAATCGTACAGTTGCAGTGAATTAGGATTACTTGAAGGATTAATGGGAATGGTATTATAATAAGCGCAGCTTAAACGCGGATCTGATACTGAATATGAAGGATAGTTATATTTTGGGGTGTGCGGATTAGATAGCGAAGGGGTGGATGCGAAATTTTGTGAATTGTTATAATAGTCCATTATAAACCTACCTAAGTAACTAAAATAGTGCAAATTAACAACTTAACAATTCTTGATCAGGCGAAGGTAATTGTAATTTAGCGTCTTCAATAACTTTAACTGCGGTTTGATAATCTTCTAATTCTTTTAAATCTAATTCGTTATCAATGATATTCTGTAATTCTTCAAACGCTTTAGCCAGTTTACGCTGACAATCTGGGACCATCATAAGAGTTTCTTGCAATACTTCTTCTTGTTTTCTAATATCATATTCATCTTTCCCTTCTTGTTTAAATTTTTCGATTCTGGTACGCTGTTGTTCGGCTTCTTTTTCATACACCACTTTTTCTTTAGCTAATCTTTTCACAACACCTGTTTTAATTTTTAAGGTTCTTAGACGTGGATCGGCCATTACAAATTAAAAAAAACACGTATAAAGAGCGCCACTTGCCAATGTTTAAATATTAAGGTAATTTAAACGTTGAGTGAAAGTTCAATGATTTAAATTACATATAAAATTTATTTGATTTATACAATACCTACACAAAATGATAGGTGTCGAAAAAAGAAGAATGAAAACAGAGTCAAATAATTCAGTATGACTCATTTTGTTTCAGTGTTGCCAGAATGCCAGATCACATATTAGGTGTTTTCTTTTTGCACGTTGTGGTTGACTTAAGTCAGCCCTGTCAATAACACACCATTCGTTTTATAAAAATAATTTGACTCAGTTCTCAATAACCTAATTCGTTTTAAAAGCTTTATTTAAGTTTTATATTAACCTGTGGCAGAAATGTCTACATGACGAAAACCACTTCAATCACGTGATAATTGTGACCTTGCCTAACCCTGTGGCGGTCCAAAAAGAAATCAAATCACCTAATGTTACGGGATGCTATTTGTTGTCGCCACAGTCACAGAAGGCATAACACAGAAGCGACACTTGTGGTGGCACGTTTGATGTTCGGTTGACAAATCCGGGTATCCTTCGCCATGTTGCTGTTAGTACTTTACGTGGGAAATTTAAAAACACTTTAGTTTTCAGCATATTAATCTACTTCTCTGGAGGACAACCATATTTCGCAAATGTTAACTTAATTTTTAATACATAGTTTATATTGGAATAAAAAACAGGTAACATAACATGTAAAGTCTGTCTCAAAGTATATCGTCTTGAAATTTACCTCATAAGGATTTATTGTCCAATCTGCATGGTTAGTAGATAAACATGTTTTAAATGCCTACCTTTTTTTATTTTATTTTATGGCAGGGCAATTTCAAGACGATATACTATGAGACAGAATATACTTAAATTTATATTACACGAATCATCATTTATTTATTAAAGCTGTTTATTAGCTTTCAGATTTTTAGCTGTATAAAATTTGTGAATAGGGAATTTAAAACATCTGAAAAAGGAAATTTTTAATTAAAAATTTTATGTAATCTTTAGTTTAAAATAATATGAGTACTTATTGTATTGAAAATAAATATTTTTTTAAAAGTACCTACTTGTTTTTTATTCCAATGTAAACTATGTATTAAAAATTAAGTTAACATTTACGAAATATGATTGCCATCCAGAGAAGTAGATTAATATGCTGAAAACTAAAGTGTTTCCTTTTCCCACGTAAAGTACTAAGAACAACATGGCGAAGGTCACCCGGATTTGTCAACCGAACATCAAACGTGCAGCCACGATTGTCGCTTCTATGTTATGTCTTCTGTGGTAACATGCAACCAATCGTTAGAAATTCGCGCGGGTACTAATCCACTGTTGGCACAGAAGAAATACCTTCTGTGGTGTTGGCAACACCGCATAATCGAATGGCTTTCTTTCAAATAACCTAAAATACATAGCATTCTTTATAATTCACAATTAATGAAACGTAATTATATTTTCATAAATGGCCGCAATTGATATAATAATAGAGGAGAAAAAAGAAGATTCTGTGGATCGACAAAAGGTAATAATTGTACTATTTACATATCTCATTTCTACAATTTTTTTAGGTATGTCCTTTCCTACTTCGTGTATTTGTTTCAACTACTGGTCATCACCATAAAATATCTGAATACAACAAGGGAAATGTACCACAAAATGAGCTACAGATCTACACTTGGAAGGATGCAACCCTGAACGAATTAGCACTTTTAGTGAAAGAAGTTAATCCTGAAGCTAGACGTAAAGGAACCAAATTTTCTTTCGCATTAGTTTATCCCGACGTCCGTGCACCAATGTATCGTATGCGAGAAATTGGTAGTACTACAACAGGTCAAAAGGGCCCCGATGATTTGAAAACATTATTACAAGCTAGATTGTCTGTAGGTGATTATATGGACATTGCAATTACACCAGCCGATTCGTGGAATGCTAATGCACGAAAGAATTATTCACAATCTTACAATAATCACAGGCAAAGACAATATTGAATTGCATGCATACATTCATTAATAGTATTCTTTATAAACTGTAATCCGTATTCTAAAAACTTTCTATGTAGTTATTTTTTTTAATTTAATGTTCCCATCATATATAAAGCAGCGTTTTTAATTCCTATTATCATTCAGGCTTCCTATATCACAATAGTCTTCAGTGAAACAGGCAAGTATTATACCTATGTAATGTATAAATAATTTCTGTCTGTCCATATGAAGGTAGTGTGGTAAGCTGTATTTTCCTTAGCCGTCTTTTATTACTGCAGAGTTAACCCTCGGGTATTCGTTTTATTAATAATAAATAACTTAACTCCAAAGAAAACTAGTTGAAATCCCTGGATTACAAAACGAACTGCGAAAACCGCAGTAACGAAAGTATTAAAAAAAACTGGCCTTGTCAAAAACACAAAATTTGATAATTTCGACTTTAAAGTCTTAACTCGGTTGTAGACAATACGCATCTCTTGCAACGCACGGACGGAATATTGATTCCATTCGTTGAAAAGCACTGGGTTTCATTGGGAAAATTATTGTAGACGCCTTCATAGTTCTCTAGTCCTTTTCCAACTCTTTATAGTAATTTTCATTATTTTATTTGGTGTTGTGGGACAACTTGGATTTTTAAGTGTTAGAATACCTATGTTAAATGGGAAGGAGTTAAAGATTTAACTTTGTGGGATCAGAGATTTTATAGCAATCTGATGTAATAAATACAACCACCACAGGTAGACTCTGGTATCGTTTCCTTTTGTCTCCTTTTCTTGCGAATTATATCATTTATTATTATATTATTTATTTTAAACCTGGTCTGACCCACATCGAGGACTGTCCCAGTCATGCAATCTAACCAGTGACTGTTGGGCCAACATTTCATTTTATACTCAGATACTTGTAATGCCACTGTATGCCTAACCTAAGCTGTATGCAACTGTGTAGCGTGTACCTACTGTCTATGTCTTCATTGCAGCTTCACCAAGCTTCACAATAACATTCAATTAACTTGCATTCTATACAGGGTGGCCCAATGAAAAGGTAACAGAAGGATTTCTGGTTAGGAAAATTTTTTTAAAAATGCCAAAACAATTTTTATATCAAAGGGGACAAGTTTCGTCATGATTTCATCCCTTAGCACTGCGAGGACAACCCCTAAAATTTAAATAAGTTGGGATACATTTATAAAAAAAATTCCTAACCAGAAACGCTGTCTGTTACCTTTTCGTTGGACCGCCCTGTATACATGCAAACCTTTATTAAAAGATGAACAACAACAAACCCCCAGATCACTCATAAACCAGTTCAGTATTAATTATTAATGCTGGCTTGTCTAATCGATTCTATTAAGAATATGTTCCCTAGAAATTAGCACACAAGCTTACCTTTGCTGATTGATTCTTTTCCTTGAACTTCTGAAGAACCTGCAAGGTGCAAGACTTTCGTTAGTATAATAAATGAGTTATTATACTTTGTGTATTATCTGAAAGTATAATTTTTCTTAATTTAAGTGAAAGACAAAATTCTTAACTGATGTTTTACCACATTAATATTTGACGAAGAATTTTAAATATCGTAGAGGAGATCCTAAAAACAAGCCTTGGGTTCGCAGAAGCTAATAGTTTATCAGTATTTTGGATGTATCAGCTCTCAGCTGGTTATATTTCAAGATAAAAGATTGAAACACCAAGTTTTAATCAAAAAGTCACGTTAAAGTTATAAGTACAGTGAATTCATTCAATTATAAATTGTTATACAGTGTTGCAATACAGGTAGGTACTACTCTGGTACCTCCCCTAAGATGAGTGGCCCTAGAGGGTTTTATTGGGTCTAGTGTAGCTACCACTAAAGAAACTCTTTGTTTGTCAGTTTTATTTGTAATAATTAAAAGATACAATAACATGGAAGACAATTTACTGTTAAACAATTTGTTTTATTAGGCTCCGTGAAATTTGAATAATATCAGCGAATTTGTTTGTATAGGTAGGTACTCATGTCTAAATTCCGTTTCTTACTGGATCTCCAGCTACAATATATATCCGGATGCGGATATCTTCGGATTTCATACACAATTCGGATCCTTAAGATCCGGATTTGTTTAACCGTATCCGCGCGTATCCGGATCCGAAATTCGATCACACGTGAGTTCTGTTGTTGATGTATGGAATGAACTTGGTGATTCTTTGTGATACCTAGGTATAAAATTTATCCATCGTGAAGAGTCCAGATTTGAATTTAAACTGCAGTAAGACCGATGACGGGATGTGAGACACCTTAACGGTACTTTGAGCAATACAAAAGATAGAAAAACAGAGATAGGGAGCAAGACGATTGTGAGGGTAGTTTTGGGGTGTTTTGTCAAGTTATCTGATCCCGTATTTCAAACTAGTAACACGTGTATTGAGTCTTATTGTAAATTTTGTAATTTGTGTGGTGTGTTCATTTTTGCAAAAGGTAATAACTTGAATTTAAATTGTGTTATTTGATGATTATGTTATTATGTACCATGTTTCAAACAACCCTTTTATTCTATTTTATGTAATTATATTTGTTCATTGTTGGTAAATGTAACTGTGAATTGTACCGTTATGGTATCCATTTTAGGTTTTGCTTGCACATGTTTGTATCATACATATTTTCAATCACCTGTTATTTAGGGGCGAGGGAATTGCTTTATATCTCTGTGAATATTTTGAATTCAGTTATATGTAATTGTAATTTATCAATTTTGTTATTTTACCATGGGACATTCGGTTTTCAGTAAGTACTACTTGCTTTTAGCATAGCTATCAGAATCTTACGTTGCTTCCTCAGGGATACAAGGGCCTTTGTGTATGTAACACTAACGATGTCTTTTTTCGCCCGTGTAGAGTTGGATGTTGGGCTGTAACAAAAGCTAGCAACATTCTTCTCGAAATCCAACTCTAGCCGATTAAGTTCGCAACCAGGACAGTCGGTACCTTTCGGGGGGGCCCGAATAACTAACTATTTCTATGTGCTTTGTGCCTGTCTTCCGAATGTAGTAGTAGTAGTCGAGAGCAAGAGAGGAAGTGTTAGAGACTGTACATAGTGACCCGTGGCCTTGATTACCGATTGTCTGTTTTGTATTTTATGCCTTAACTTATGTAACTGAATTCAATTGCTGCTGCTATTTGGTTTCAGTGTTTGCCCTGGGTAACGTTATTGGGTCTCTCGCACCTCATCGGGGTATTTGGTTTATTTTGTGTATTAATTGCATGAGGACTTAACCGAGGGTTTCTTGCCGTTCTTCCCTCGGTAGCCCTAGGTGAACCTGGCACTCTCCCATTTGATTTCAAACGAGCTCCCGCAAATTGTTAGAATGTGTTTTTTTTTTGTGTTATTTATTTGGAGCAGTAAATATAAACGTTAACTTTCTTTGTTGGTTTGTTTCCCTACTTCCTACCAATTCACAGGTCTCGATAAGCGACATCAGTAGTAGTTACACAACGTAGGGTAAGATGGCAGTGAATACGACATTCGTATGTGGCTGGAGTACCTTTAGGTAAGCGCGCGAAACCTGGTGTCTGTTACATCACAGATTTTTGGTGCCGTGACCAGGATTATCTACACCTGTGACCATGTGAAGGAGGGAAACCATGATATTTGTTTTATTTTGTTTGGTGTGACGATTGCGATTACTAATTTTTCATATTTTTTGCAAAAGGCATACTGCTGGTGTGTGTGTGTTTCAGGTACGATCAGGTTTTCTTTTCGAAAGAAAAGTAAGAAATGGCCGACCCATCAACCACTGTTGACGCTTCGCTGGCAGAGGATGCTGCGACAGCTGTTCCCCAACCCATTAGTGAGCTGGAGAGTCTGAGGCTTTTGGTGCAACAACAGGCTGCTGCTTTGGACACCTTTGTGAAGAATCAGCAGTCGGTTAACCGAGGTCTACTGGATTCTTTGGAGCAGTTGTCCAGAACCCATGTTACCCCCGAACCAGTAGTGTCTGCTGCGGAAACGGTAAGAAGTCAACAGAGGGTAAGTGAATCGTCGGCTGAGCAGCCAACCCTAACCCCTATAGCTTCCTCGACCCCCCTACCACCTGTAGTTAGTTCCGGTAGCTTGAATATTTCTGAGTGGAAGGAAGTTGCCCTGGCCTTGACTAGACGTCCCTTTGTCGGATCTGTAGCCGAGAAACCTCTTTTCAGCCCTGATCGCCATCACCCCGTCACGTTTTTAGAGAGATTCGAAAGGTATTTTCGTTTAGGCAGGTTTGATGTAGGTGAAAAGCTGGAGGTGGTCCGTAGTTGTTTGATTGGTAGCACGTTGGATTGGGTTGGTGTACGAGCAAGTAGCTGGCATGATTTTGATGATTTCCATAGAGATTTTTTGGGATATTTTTGGTCGGCAGATCTACAACATGCTGAGAGAACGAGATTGACCAACATGCGTTATGTTTCGGAGGGTGTTTTGTCGATGCCTCAATTCTTTTTGCGACAGGTTACCCTTTTTAGGACGTTTACGCCGGTTGTTCCTGAAGAGACCATTGTGGCCGATGTGATGCGTCAGTTTCCGTCGTCTATACAGTCCTTGTGGGCAGTTTCACCAGCACGAGATTTTGATGGGGCCCTTAAATTCCTCGACCGACAGTATTCCTTAGGTGGCCAGAGACGTCGAACCCTGTCTGAACCAACCTCTGCAACGGTGTCTCGTAGGCCTCGTTTAGATTTAACTCCCGAGAGAGAGGATTCCGCCCCAGGAACGTCGGGAAACGCCAGGGGAAGCAGATAAGAAGGTGTCTACTTCCGTCCACTGTTAAGAATGCCTTTAGATACCCTTTAATAAAATTTCAGCGAGAAGTTGGTGAGCGGGATTGTATGAATTCTAGTGGAAATGATGGTAGTTTTTGTTTTGCCAATCTTGTAACGAACTGCGGTCCTTTGAGTAATATTAATTACAAATTTTTGTATGGAAAAGGTGCGAGTATGTTTGAGCAAATGGTTAGGGGTTGTGGTCATCTTTTAGGCAGTAGGAGTACAGATTGGAAGGAACCTTTGCAGTGTGTGGTAGCAGCAGTGTCGCAGTCTCCCAGTCTTTCCAGTTCATCTCAAGAGGTACTTCCGGAACTTCCCCATGTTATGCTAGTCTGCTTCGGTGTGAGGCTCTTGGCGCTTGTGGACACGGGTTGTGAGGTTAGCTGTATGAATGAGGCTTATTTTAAACAAGTAGTTGCTTTAGGACAGGTGCCGTTGTTGCCAGTGTCTTCAACATTTTTGAGGGGAGCTATGGGACAGCGTAGTTGTAGAGTTCAATTTCAGGCGTGGATTACTTTTCAAATAGTAGGTCAAGCTCCGTTGTTTCAGCATACATTCCTCGAGGTCAAGAATTTGGTCCGCCCGGTTATATTAGGTGTTGATTGGTTGTCGAGGGTGAATGCAAGGATTAGTTTGGTGGATAGGTCTGTTTCACTTTGCCATAAAGGAATTGTTTTAGAGGTGCCATTTTGTGTGACTGAGGACCGAGCCACTCTACATGTTGTCGAATTTCCAGTTGAGAGAACATCTTGTCCCGAGGCTACTCCTTCGTTCAGTTCAGCTTTGATTCAGGGAAACCTTCAGGGACTTTTATTACAGAACGTTGCCAGCGATGAGACGTTGAGAAGTAAGGTTGATGAGTTGCAGGGTCTGACAGCGAGCCAACGTTCCCAATTTGTAACGCTTTTAAGTAGTTTTCGTAGTATTTTTAATTTATACCCAGGTAGAACCCACAAGTATCAGCATGTCATTCGTATGCACGACAATACCCCATTTGTTAGACGTCCGTATCCCATTCCTTTTAGTCTGAGACGCGAAGTGGAAGAAAATCTGAGGAGTATGGAAAGTTTGGGTGTTATCAAGAGAGAGAGTTCCCCGTATGTGAGTCCGATGACCGTGGTGAGAAAGAAGGATGGCTCTGTGCGAGTATGTTTAGATGCTCGGATGCTGAATTCACGAATGGTGGCCGATAACGAAGCTCCTGTACCCCCAGAAGAAATTTTTAGTTCTTTAGGTTCGACGCAGTTTTTGTCCACTATTGATTTGCGCTCCTCATATTGGCAAATTCCCCTCAGTCCAGAGAACACCAAATACACAGCATTTTTATATGAGGGAAAAACCTATACATACCAGGTGTTGCCGTTCGGTCTTAAAACAGCTGTTGGGTCATTCACACGAGCTATGGATTTCATTTTAGGGCCAGAGGTACAGCATTTCACTTTTAAGTATGTCGACGATTTACTTGTAGTTTCGAGGTCCTTCGAGGAGCATAAAACCCATCTCTCTTTACTTTTTCAGGCTCTTGGTGATGCTAATATGACGATCAACCTCGATAAAACAAAATTTTTCCAGGAAAAGGTTCGCTTTCTAGGTCATGTTCTTAGTCCACAGGGTGTGACAACGGATCCAGAGAAGACAGCCGCCATTAACAACTTCCCGGTACCTAAGACAGTCAACAGTTGAGGGCATTTTTAGGTCTTTGTAATTATTATCGCAGGTTTAGTAAATCTTATAGCCAGGCAGTAGTTCCACTCACTAGTTTGTTACATAAGAATATTAAGTGGAGTTGGGGTGAAAGAGAGGAGCGTGCTTTTGTTGGTATGAAACAGCTATTTCTAGAAACAGTCATGTTAACATTCCCTGATTTTGGTAAAACCTTTTATTTACAGACTGACAGTTCTGGTGTTGCGTTAGGAGTCGAGTTGTACCAGTTGGATGGCGAGGAGCATTTAGTGTTAGGGTTTGCTAGTAGGATATTGCGTGGGCCAGAGTTATTGTACACCGTGACCGAAAAGGAGTTGTTGGCGATTATTTTTGGGTTGAAGAAGTTTCGCACCATTATTTTAGGGTATAAGTTAGTGATTCGTACCGACCATTATGCTCTTAAATTTTTAAAACAGTGTCGTTTGTTGAATGATAGGTTAACTCGGTGGTGTTTGTTCATGAATGAATTTGATTTTCAGGTTGAACATGTTAGGGGGCGTGATAATGTGGTTGCAGATGTTCTATCTCGTTTTCCTGCAGAAATAGGGGATACCTCGTTGGTTAAGGGTCCAGCTCCGCTTGTGGCTTCCGTAGGAGAGTACATGGTAGGTTTGTTTGAGAGTAGGGATGATAGGAAATTGAAGGATTTGTTTAGGGATTTAGCCAGACACCAATGGGAGGACACTTTTTACTCGTCGATTATGAATTTTCTTTCAGGTTACCCCATAGCATTGCATGCTTCACAAAGTCGTATTGTCGGTCAGTTTAGGTTACACTCGGGAGTTTTAGTTCATTGCGATGCCGGTGTTGTTACCTATCGATTAGTTGTTCCCGATCGCCTAGTTTTACCGTTAGTGAGAGGACACCACGAGACGTTTGGACATTTTGGGGTTTCAAAATTATATTTACTTCTTAGACGTAACTTCTATTTCAGACGTATGAGAAGACGTATGCATCAGATGATCCGTAGCTGTGATGTGTGTCAGAAGTGCAAGTTCCCTTCCCGCAACTTAGTTGGCGCTCCGCATGCTATTTTAGTTACAGCTCCTGGAGATTTAGTGACCGTGGATTATTATGGACCTTTACCGGAGGGACGAGCTAGGGTTTCATACATTTTAGTCGTTATAGATTCTTTCTCCAAGTACGTTAAGCTGTATCCTCTTCGTCGAGCTCAGGCCAAGGTTTCTGCCATGAAGATTATCAACGATTTTGCCCAGAGGATCCCTATTCGCACCATCCTGTCGGATCATGGCACCCAGTTTTCATCAAGGGTTTGGCAGGAGACGATGAAACAACATGGAATCGTACCCACCTACTCATCCATACGCCACCCCGCTTCAAATCCAACCGAACGGGTAATGAAGGAGTTGAGTAGGTTATTTAGGACTTATTGTCAGGATTCTCACACTCGTTGGGTCGTATATTTGCCGCAGATAGAGTCGTTGTTCAATAATACACCCCATTTAGCCACTGGTTATTCCCCCTCTGAAATTCTGTATGGATGTAATGATTTAGGTCCCTTAAGCGACATTGTTCAGCGCTACTTGCCCCATTTACAGGCTAGGTCCATAGAGGATATCCGTGAAGAGGCAAGGAGAAATTTAGCTCTTGGTGCAGAAGTAAGGAGAAGAAGGTCCTCAGTGAATGATAAGTTGAAAGTGAATGATTTGGTGTTGTTACGTGAGAATCCGATGTCTGATGCTGCATTTAAGATTATTTATAAGTTTTGCCCTTTATATTCAGGTCCGTATTGTGTAACTGCTTGCCCATACCCAAATGTTTACACCCTTAGTGATCCAGAGACCCACGTTCGGAAGGGAAACTACAATATTACGAATTTAAAATATTATTATTCAGCGTAAGTGTGTCCGGATGTGTGTAACTGTTGTTTTGTATGTTGATGCAATTAATTGTGTGTAATTTTTGTCCAGTTTTAGGCTCCTTGTATAGTGCTGTTTGTAAGTAGTCGATTGTTCCTCATGTTTTTTTTTGGGTTTGTATTAATACCTTTTTGTTTTTGTTGTATGTACGAGCTGACCGGACTCTAGGATGTTGGGAGACTCCTGTCTGGCTGAAATCCATCCAGTACCCTCCCAAAGGGGCGTTCTGAAGAGTCCAGATTTGAATTTAAACTGCAGTAAGACCGATGACGGGATGTGAGACACCTTAACGGTACTTTGAGCAATACAAAAGATAGAAAAACAGAGATAGGGAGCAAGACGATTGTGAGGGTAGTTTTGGGGTGTTTTGTCAAGTTATCTGATCCCGTATTTCAAACTAGTAACACGTGTATTGAGTCTTATTGTAAATTTTGTAATTTGTGTGGTGTGTTCATTTTTGCAAAAGGTAATAACTTGAATTTAAATTGTGTTATTTGATGATTATGTTATTATGTACCATGTTTCAAACAACCCTTTTATTCTATTTTATGTAATTATATTTGTTCATTGTTGGTAAATGTAACTGTGAATTGTACCGTTATGGTATCCATTTTAGGTTTTGCTTGCACATGTTTGTATCATACATATTTTCAATCACCTGTTATTTAGGGGCGAGGGAATTGCTTTATATCTCTGTGAATATTTTGAATTCAGTTATATGTAATTGTAATTTATCAATTTTGTTATTTTACCATGGGACATTCGGTTTTCAGTAAGTACTACTTGCTTTTAGCATAGCTATCAGAATCTTACGTTGCTTCCTCAGGGATACAAGGGCCTTTGTGTATGTAACACTAACGATGTCTTTTTTCGCCCGTGTAGAGTTGGATGTTGGGCTGTAACAAAAGCTAGCAACATTCTTCTCGAAATCCAACTCTAGCCGATTAAGTTCGCAACCAGGACAGTCGGTACCTTTCGGGGGGGCCCGAATAACTAACTATTTCTATGTGCTTTGTGCCTGTCTTCCGAATGTAGTAGTAGTAGTCGAGAGCAAGAGAGGAAGTGTTAGAGACTGTACATAGTGACCCGTGGCCTTGATTACCGATTGTCTGTTTTGTATTTTATGCCTTAACTTATGTAACTGAATTCAATTGCTGCTGCTATTTGGTTTCAGTGTTTGCCCTGGGTAACGTTATTGGGTCTCTCGCACCTCATCGGGGTATTTGGTTTATTTTGTGTATTAATTGCATGAGGACTTAACCGAGGGTTTCTTGCCGTTCTTCCCTCGGTAGCCCTAGGTGAACCTGGCACTCTCCCATTTGATTTCAAACGAGCTCCCGCAAATTGTTAGAATGTGTTTTTTTTTTGTGTTATTTATTTGGAGCAGTAAATATAAACGTTAACTTTCTTTGTTGGTTTGTTTCCCTACTTCCTACCAATTCACAGGTCTCGATAAGCGACATCAGTAGTAGTTACACAACGTAGGGTAAGATGGCAGTGAATACGACATTCGTATGTGGCTGGAGTACCTTTAGGTAAGCGCGCGAAACCTGGTGTCTGTTACATCACAATCGGAATCTCAAAATGGAGGTATCTGGATCAGTAAATGAAATTTACTGTAATCTAGTAATCTCCTCCACGAATTTATTCAATATCGGATCCAGCTGCAGACTTTAGATCCGGATCTTATATAAATCAATAGTAATGCAGGTTCGGATTTAGCTCACAAATCCGTAGATCCGGATTTAACCTTCGGATTTTCGATCACGATCCACAAAAATTCGGTATTCGAATCCATTGAATCCGGATATTTTTGGATCCGATACCTGGATCCATAAAATTTGCGGATCTTTACAGCCCTATAAAAAATCAAATATTGTTTTCATCAAGACCGCTCGGTACATACGCATTAAAGCGCGCTCGTAACCTGCGCCTATGCCTGTCGGTTCTGGAAACCGGGTTTAAATTGCGCATATGCGGATCAAACGAAGGGGGGTGGAAGAAGGAATTGGCTGCTAAATGTTGTAGTAGTTGGTATTTAAATAAATACCATTGTTTTTATTAATAAAGTTACATATTGTGATATAACATTTCGCCAAACAATGGTATTTATTTAAATACCAACTACAACAACATTTGGCAGCCGATTCCTTCTTCCACCCTTCGTTAATCAAAATTGTCAATACTGCTAAAACATCATCTCAAAATAATAATAATAATAATAATAATAATAATAACTTTATTTAGTTAAATAATAACTAATAACATCTTAAAATTGACATCATGTTATGTCGAGTTTTACCTTTTACCTACAATGAAAACCAACATAAACAGTAATCGAATTCAATTACATGTAAATAATACAAAACAAAAAAACTGTGTACACTCGGTACCTTGATATTTACGAGTATAAGTAATCCCCAGCATTCGCCTCTGCAAGGACGGAAATACAATCATTAGTTACATCCACCAAGGCTCTTACTCAAATGAGGGAGTAGGTACCTAATACGTTAGTAACCCTAAGGTTATAAGCTTCAAGTAAGTGTGCGGATCTTATTGAGAAACGAATGTAAACATGAAGAAGCAAAGAAAATTAAAATTAAATTAAATTAACTGAATTCCACATATTAACACAAAGAAACCTCTCGCCCCTACCCTAATTCAACAGGTAACGGAAGTTTGTTAATACTATTACATACAAGAGCGACAAATAAAAACACATTATATAAAAGCGACTAAAGATGGATGCCATCTATTTTAGGTGGCCTTGTGCCAATGCAACGGTAATTTGGGTAAACAGTTCAATGTAGAATAATCTAAGTAAGTATATAAAGTCATTTCATTGAATGACAAGTTATTAGAAAATATAAATGGTTCATTTACATAATTCACATTAATAAAACAGACGAAATTCATGCATTAAGTATAGGTACCTTTTCGATGTAAATGAACACGCATAAAAATAGAAATTTACATTAGATATATCAAAAACACCTGTTGCTTCTTCAAACGGCAGGATTAGATAAAAACCACCCTCTCAAACAACAACACCTATCTACCTTCTCTTTCTTTTCACCTCCTTTTTCTCTCTTCTTTCTTTGGCTCTCAAATTGAAAAACGAAAAATACTACGCGTTATGACAAAAATAAAAAGTCGCTCAAAACCATTTCGAATACATTCAATATATTCCAGGAAGTAATGCTCCACCATTAACCTCGTATTCACCAGCCACCCTGTGTTTTATAACTTGAAAGGCAAACTACGAATGTGTGATACATCGTTAGATTATACATACCTATACATCGTTTAGTAATATTTAACAATGTAATGTGTAGTGTTCCAATCTCAGGTTCTACGCTAAAGTGGTAATTTCTTCTCTTTGCTATTTTTTTTGTGAGATTTCACGCACTAAATGTACTTACGTACGTGTTTAGGCTGATTTTACATACTGATTGGATGAGAGAACTATAAATTTATTTTGGAACTGTAAAGATCGTGCATTATGCTATAGAGCAGAACAAGGGAGGAAGGGAGAAGAAATATTCTAATCATCTTAAGAGGAATTGATACCGATTAATTGAAATCGGGTCCATCCGTGTCGGTATAGATAAATAAAGTATTACTTCATCTATATCCCCAGTAAAGTATACTACGCTCCGATAAAAATAAAATGTCGAGATGGTATACAGACTGTTCAACGAAAAGCGCCCAGGAGTATAGCGACTTCGGTGGTGTTATAACTCTAACAAACCATATATATTATTAAATGGGACGGTCTTTGCTACAATTTGATGAAAAAAAAATCTTTTACACCCAGTCATTCGTTTGTTGTGACGTAATCGACAATTTTTTTAAATTGCACGATCTAATTTTTGTTGTCTATTTTTGTAGAGAATTTTACGTACTTTTCATCTATCTAAACATTTATTACGATTTTTTTTTTATTTATTTTTTTTATTTTTTTTTATTTATTTTTTTTATTTGTCAGTTTAACCTTAGAAGTGTTATACATGACATTTTTGGTGTAAAATAATTAGGCTATATAATATTTACATTACTGTGTTGCCATTTTAAGAAATTTTTGAGAAAAATGCAAGAAACTATTATATGTAATAATTTTGTTTCTATAAAAGTGTTGATGTAACGGCGTACTAAATCGAATTAGTTTATTACATTTTTCTCAAAAATTTCTTAAAATGGCAACACAGTAATGTAAATATTATGTAGCCTAATTATTTTACACCAAAAATGTCATGTATAAGACTTCTAAGGTTAAACTGACAAATAAAAAAAATAAATAAAAAAAAATAAAATAAATAAATAAAAAAAAAATTAAAAAATCGTAATAAATGTTTAGATAGATGAAAAGTACGTAAAATTCTCTACAAAAATAGACAACAAAAATTAGATCGAGCAATTTAAAAAAATTGTCGATTACGTCACAACAAACGAATGACTGCGTGTAAAAGATTTTTTTTTCATCAAATTGTAGCAAAGACCGTCCCATTTAATAATATATATGGTTTGTTGGAGTTATAACACCACTGAAGTCGCTATACTCCTGGGCGCTTTTCGTTGAACAGTCTGTATATTGTAGATTTGACAATTGAAAGATAAACTTTCCTTATGTTACATACCTTTGTGTATTGTGCCTATTGCTATTGCCGACACTTTGTAGATTAACTTGGAGCATGGTAGGTACTGTTAAAAATTCACTGTAGAACGCACTAAGAAATATTAATTAAAGTTTCATAAATCCATAGTTTTATCAAAATTTAATTATAGAATGGCGCAATCTAAAACAAACAATTCTCGACATTTCCTAAACAATAAACATTTGTACATAACGGATTTAGTTTTAATCTAAATTTTAATTGGAACACTATACGCATTCTTCGAGGATTTAATGAGGGAAGCTTTTTGAGGTACCTCTTCAAGTAGATCGTCCTCTAAAGGATCACATTTATTTCCTGTTTCATATGTATACTCTCGCCTCGTCCCTTCCGGATCTATGTATCCATACTTTCCTCGAATAATACAATCCGCTCCAATTGTCTCTTCCTTAAATGTACCATCTTCATTTTCATATCCCCATGTAATGCTACCGTCTTCATTGTCATTGCGATATTTACGTAAAATTTGTACAGGAGGTTTGCGATTTTTAATACGGCGTCCATCATCTTCTACGTGATGTGGTTGAACAGGTCTTGGATTTGCTACAACGCGAACTTTTTGTCTAATTGGTTGTTGAGCTGCTTGCACCTAAGCAAATGATTAAAAGTGTGTTATTAATGATTACACAATACCTGTGGAGGTGGTACAGGTAACTGTCTACTTGGTTGACGGAACACTGGGGCGTCGTCTTCTAAATGCCTTAAATTTGGTCGAGGTGCTGGATTTGACGGAATCGGAATGGGTCGCTCAGGTCGAAATTGAATTGGTTTTAAAGGTGGTTCGTCATCGTGAAATTGTTTAAAAGAGGGTGGCAGAGAAGGTATATTGGGCCTTCCAAGATCATCATCTATGTCTAAGTTTTGGTCATCTTCCGTTTCTTCACGTATTGGAATGGATATTGGAAGCGCATTTGCTATAGGTTTTCGCACACGCACAGCAAGTGGTATATTATCATGATTCAAAACCCTTTGTGACCTTAACTGTTGTGGCCTGTTAGGCTGGACTAGAATAGCACCTGGTACATTGATTCGTGGCGGGAGTTGCGCTTCGGCCAATAAAAATGTAAGAACTACCTGTAAAATAAAAAAAATTAATAGGTAGGTACTCGTTTATTTTGATGATAACATTTCTCAATACCTTTGGTTTAATTTACGCGAGTCGTTTACCTATTTTTCGACGGCAACGTAATACTTTTTAATGTAAACATTAAAAGTTAGCGATAGCGGCTTTCAAAAATAGACTACGCAATATAAACACTCCTTATGCAAAGTAGCGCCGATTATGTGATATAATATTATGTTGACCCTCCCCCTTGCAGCGAATGATTTAACGATTCATTGTAAATGAGAATGCAATCTAATGATATTTAAATCAATTTTATATTAAATGTCAGTTCTCGTTTTTGAAGAACTGGTTTAACGAATTTTGTAAAATAGGTACAACGACTTAAATGCGAACTTGGTAATAATATGAAGCGATTCGACAATCCGAAATATTTAATTTCTACTGTGTTGTGGCATTAATTGGGTTGGGTTTAAGCTTTGTTTTCTTTTTTTGTTCTTTTAGAATAGATTGAATTTGATGAAATGTTAGTTAACTCAAATGCAAAATGCAACGCTGCTTGTCATCCAGAAATGAAAGGACATTAGTTGCTCTCTTAAAATTGTTCTGTTGCTACATGAAGTAAGTAAATATCATAGGTACATATAATAATATCAACTTCAACTCTTAATTTTTCTAAAAATGGAGAGGACTGGACTGTATTTGCTTCATTATTAGTTCTGATAGATGATACCTACCAGGCCCGTGCGCAAGGGGGGGGGGGGTTGGGGGTTCAAACCCCTCCCATAACCCGTTGAAATATAAGGAAATATAATAATATATATGTAGTTATTAAAGTACTTTATAAATACATACCTAATTATGTATTTAAAAATAGATAAATATTGAATACCTACCCACGTTTCAATGTTTTAAGGAATAATATGTTA
Organism: Pyrocoelia pectoralis; assembly: GCA_036250285.1. Taxonomy (NCBI): domain Eukaryota; kingdom Metazoa; phylum Arthropoda; class Insecta; order Coleoptera; family Lampyridae; genus Pyrocoelia; species Pyrocoelia pectoralis. The sequence goes on from CM070074.1 coordinate 65,299,561, forward strand.
ACTTAATTTTATTATTGGGAGTATCGCAACCTAGTTTATGTTTTATGAATGTTTATTGTTTGGGAGGCGTTGATTGAAATCATTCAATCTTCAATCAACGTTTGAGGTCTTCTGGTCTTCCCTGTTCCCAACCCAACCCCTCCCATGAACAAATCCTGCGCACGGGCCTGATACCTACCAGAAATTTATTAGATAGAACTGTGTTTTACTTTACGCCTTCTTCACTACCAGCCTCTTAAGTTTGACCGCAATCGAACTATTGAACACTGAATCCATTATATTTATAAAAATAGCACGTAGGTAATTGTAACACACGTTACATTATTATGAGCAAGAATTTTTTGAAATCATGGAATTTCTTATGATTCACTTTTATCTTGACACTTAGGAACATTATTTAAACCCTGCCTGACTGATAACTGACAATAGCTATTTATGATATGAGTGTTAAAAGTACGATTTTATTTTGTGAGTGAAAAGTTTGCGAAACGAGCGAAGCGAGTGGAGCAATTTCACGAACAAAATAAAAGTTACTTTTAACACAAATATTATACAAAGTTTTTTGTATAACTTTTCTATTTTGATAATAAAATAGAACGCTGTCATGGTAACGTAGGCAAGTGAAAAAAAGGGTCACTTCGCGTATTGTTATCGATGCGCAAACCATTTTTTGACGTTTGTAGAAAAAAGTATTTTTAACACGCTACTCTGTAAACGTCATCTTTTAACACTCTTGACAGCCGTTAAAAATGTCACTTTTAATGACAGTAGGAAACATACTGCACGCGGCGCGTAAGAAGACGAGGAGCCGGCGCATCGCGAAGAACTCCGGCGAGTACCGATTATAATAAAAATATCAAGTAAACGAACGCGTGAATTTGAAAAACATCATAAACTCGTGGTTTGCGCATTGGCGGGCTCGTCTTCTTACACGCCGCGTGCTGTATGCGAAACATCGGTATAATTCATGGATAATGAAGAAATAATTAGTTTTATATTATAGTGAGTTACTTGAAGATGTGCACATCATCGGTTTTGGAATTGTATTATGAGTATAATCTTGTAAGTATTTTATATTCAATTAATTTTGAAATTTATTAATCTTCCAAACAAAGTCGAACAGTCAGATTCTTATTTGTATTATTTTTGCATCATAATCTAAAGTACTTTCTTGGAAAGTTATGCTAACCACACTACCAAAATAATTAGAAAAATACTTGCTGACATCTCAATAACTTCTTTATTGTATATTATACATCTTATGTCACCCATATGATGCAGATTATCATTTTATTCGTTTAAATTTGCCAATTTGACTACTCGCGTTTACGATAAGGATACTAATTCAAAAAACTACAAGAAATAAAGTGAAACCAGCAATCAAAATTTCAATCTAGAAATGTAAAGGCTGTGGAATTGTAAACAACGTTGAGTGAGGCATCAAACTATCGTTGTTATCGAGAAAGGCATCAGAATGGCATTAGAATTCAAACAATTGTTGCAAGAAATGTTAACGTAGGCCATTCTGATATTACCTAATTGTATGTTATATATCGTTGCCCTAAGAGCCGAGGATATCGACGACACATTGGACAAGATCGCAGGAAAAATATCAAAATAATATATTAGGATCGATTTTTATCCTTTTCTTTCACAAGCATAAAGCATTGTAAGAATTTGTAGATAGTATTGTACAAATTTATGCACGAAGAGGGTATGAATGAATCTGTTAAAGAACTTACACATAAATAGGGTAGAAAACCACTAGAAGTTACAGCAACTGAAGTGATATTAATAGAAAAGTGTAATTATATGATTTGATTGTTACCTTCCTTGCGTTTTAGCACACTCATAGCAAATCTTCAAATAAGACTCAGAATTACTCATGAATTAAAAGGTTTTTAACCAGACAGTTAGGAATTGATTGAGTAAAATCAGCTATGCAAAACCTGTCCTAACTTCATAGCGGCTTTAATTATTTCTTCAGTACCACGGGGGTTCGATCCGCGAGTGGGGCTGCGTTATGGACTCAGGGGGGCCCAAAACGTCGAGATTCATCAAAATCTCGAGTTCAATAATTTTTCTCCGATTAGGTACAATACTTTCCTTATGTACATATATATACACGTAGGTATATGCACGGGAAAGTAAAAATCAGCGCAAAGATTTGTAGTGCGACGACAGTCTTTTGAAGTATGTACCAAGTCGGTTATTATGCTTTGGTACGTTCAGTATTTCATTATTGTACTGGAAAACTTGTGCCTCAGTTTAACACGTTTTTAGTGAACAAAGGCGAGTAGACGTATAGTATAGATAGGTGATTGCAATAATTCTTCTTCTTCTTCTACTTTATATTAGGCATTTCTGCCTGTTTTCTTTCTTCATGTTATGTCTTTAGAGGTCGTCGTTCCACCTTTTTCGTGGGCGTCCCACACTCCTTCTACCGACTGGTGATTTATCCCGTGCTGTTTTTACCATTCGTTGTTCCTTCATTCTATTTATGTGTTTCCATTCGCGCTTTCTGTCCTTTACCCACGTATTAATGTTTTCAACTTCACATGTGTGTCAGTGTGTCTTATGTTTTCATCTGTTTCTCTATCCTATAATGTCTTTCCCGCGATTTTTCTTGTTTGTTTTCATTTCACTTGCTTCTAGGCGTCTTTTGCGTGTTTCTGGTCTTGTCTCGGCGGTGTAAGTCATCACTGGTCTAACCACAGATTTATATATTCTAGCCTTTGTTTCTATTCGCATGTATTTATTTTTCCATATAGTATCGTTTAAGCATCCCGCTACTTTGTTAGCCTTTAACGTTTGTTCTTTTACTTTGTTTCTATGTTGGTGTCATATGATAATTTAATTTTCAAATATTTAATTGTCATCATCTGTTCTATGATCTGGATCTGGCTATCGATTTACAATTTGCACCTAATTGGTTCTTTGGAAATTACTACTGATTTTATTTTTTCTGCTAATATCTTCATGTTGAATTTCTTTGCGGTTGTATTAAACTGGTGTAATAATCTCTGCAGATCGTCTTCATTCTCAGCTATTAGGTATTAGGACTGTGTCATCGGAGTAGCATAATATTTGTGTATCTTCGTTACCCATTCTGTAGCCTTTTTTGTTTTTACTTGTTTAATTATTTCGTCTAATAATAATTCTTATTGAAAACTAAATATTTTAACCTTGACAGCAATCTGCATTCTGTTTGCTAAAACTAATTACGTTACAGTAAAAATCTAGATGTTCATGACCATAACACTTGATGCGAGGACAACATAAGAGTAGGCTACTGTAGATTGATTTATCTAAACATTCTAAATTAAACTTAAAACAGTTCTAAAAAATGCCTCCTTAATAAGGCATATTTTTAAATATTATACACTGTGTCCCAATTTCGATGCTCACCATTGGTATCTCGGTTATTAGAAGACATAGGGCAACGGTTAAATGGGGAAAGTTTTGCACAATTTAATACTCACGGCAAATATCATTTCAAATTTGACCTAACTTTTTTAATTTTTAAAATATTGAGAAAAAACCAAAATTTGCCGATTTTCATTTTCCTCAATAACTCTTTAACGATTAATCTGATCTCTTTTAAAGTTTTACATTATTCAGACACTTATTTAAGACAAATTATTTGATATAATCAGAAGCCCCCGATTGTCATTTGTTTTTAAGTTATTAGTGATATCTTTTGTTTTTCATATGGCGGCCATATTGGATTTTTGGTTGGTTAGATAGTCTTTAAAAAGAGCTTTTCAACGATGTATAACATGCCTGAAAAATATTTAGTTATAGTTTGTCCCACGAGAGCTCGAGTGTAACTTATTAGTTATTGCTGTGTGAATTAACGCAAATTATATTTGCTTTATAATGTCGCTTACCCATAAATCGTTAAAAAATCAATCGCAGATAATTTGCGTTAATTCACACAGCAATAACTAATAAGTTACACTCGAGCTCTCGTGGGACAAACTATAACTAAATATTTTTCAGGCATGTTATACATCGTTGAAAAGCTCTTTTTAAAGACTATCTAACCAACCAAAAATCCAATATGGCCGCCATATGAAAAACAAAAGATATCACTAATAACTTAAAAACAAATGACAATCGGGGGCTTCTGATTATATCAAATAATTTGTCTTAAATAAGTGTCTGAATAATGTAAAACTTTAAAAGAGATCAGATTAATCGTTAAAGAGTTATTGAGGAAAATGAAAATCGGCAAATTTTGGTTTTTTCTCAATATTTTAAAAATTAAAAAAGTTAGGTCAAATTTGAAATGATATTTGCCGTGAGTATTAAATTCTGCAAAACTGCAAAGGGCTATGATAAACGAAGATCTTCGTTTATCATAGCCCTTCTGGCACATCCTGGATCCCCTTTGTAGGGGATCTCGTTATTTTATTATAAAAAATTGTGATTTATGGAAACTATCGCCTTTTTCGATTTTCCATTTTTAACGTGTTAACTTTACTGTTAGTATATTAATCAACCTGTAATCTCCTAAGATAAAATGTTTATATAATTAGACGCTTGTTATATCGGCTTGAAAATGGGGTTTACCCGAAACATGTCGCCGCCAATATTGTAATTGAAAATTAAATATACTTGTTAAAAAGGGGGAGGTTGAGAGTTTATTAATCCTCGTTATTTCGAAATGTACATGTTTGTGTGCTTATTTCGAATTTAGAGATTTTGAATGATGAACGATGTCGTAGGTAATATATATAGTCGAATGTTTTCACCGAGAAAAATGTTTTTGTCTACATATTTAACTTAATATCTATTGATGAAAGTAGGTAGCAAGTGTATTGTTACGTTACACTATACCAAAGAGAATACCTATACTTTAACTATACTTCTAAATATACAACTTATAATGTAATTAAGAGGAAGTAAAATCCATATTTACTGCTGTACATATACGTGTAAACGGTGGCCTTTAGTTAGTGAAATAAACAAAAATTTGAAACTGTTTAAGGTAGAGAAGGTCTTTCTATGAAACAGATGTTATGCAACGTTAGACCAGCTTCTATTTGTACATATTATGTTTTATGGTATTTTTAGTTTTACTCCCTAAGGCCATTCGTATTCCCAAAAAGTTGCCAGTGTCCAAATTGAGTTCTTTTACATTCAAAATTCATTCTAAACTATCGTTATGAAGTTCACACGGAATTTGTTATATTTTCGTTAATTTTTGGGCAAAGACTATGTGCAAAGACGTAATTAACATTGTGAAAGGGCCATTATGTATTTTTGGTCTCAAATCTATTCCAAAAAGTTTTCATTTTACATTTTTTTTAATAATTGGTAAAAATTTACTATAAGTAGGTAGGAACGAATTCGTATATCTTTACCAAATATCAAACCATTTTTGTGATTTTTACGTCAAATGTAAGTAAATGTAATCCTTTATTTTAGTTACTTTAATAACTTGCTAAATTACAGATACCTACAGGGTCAAAAATCTGAAAAGGTACAAAAATGTAAATTTTTTTTCTTTTTTCAAGCAACTAAGCCAGCTCAACAAGGTGTGATATTTTAAAACAAAAGCTATTACAACCTACAATCACAGATACCCCCTCCCCCCAAAGCACGCAAAACGCGAGAATCGCGTGTACCCCCGTTTATAGTTTTAATAACCTAAAATAACGTGATGTATTTTATGTGTTACTTATAGACTTAATTATTTGTTACGTGTTATGTATTAGACTACTACTACCAACTAAGCTTTTATTCAATGGTATTAGGTAATAACTTGAGGTACCTGATGTGTAATACATACAAGAGTAAAACTGATTAATTTTGGATTTACAACTGTAATTACCTCATACGACCTTTGGCGATGATTTATGCAACTACTAAGTATGAGTAGGTGTAGCTGCAGAGTCTCTCTTTAATTAAGTATGTTTATATTTAAGAAGGGCATTTTGAATTGTTTTAATTAAAAAAAAACGTCACTAATAAAATAACTATTCAAAGATAAGACATACCTACCTACTATTGTTTACCTTATAGCCGTTAGATAATATTGCTTTGATTGCTGTGCTTTGATGACAACCATAAAATTATGATCAATTGGGTGAATGTAAGAGATTTCAAATTATTGATATGCGAGAAAGGGGTTTGCAATTTCTCGAAGCGAAAAATCTTAGCAAGAACATTATATTATGAGTCATGATAATGCCACTAAAAGGGACCGATTTTCCAATACAAAAAAAATGTTTTGGTTTGATGTTGATTCTCAGTGGCATAGAGTAATAAATAAATAAATAAAACAACTCACAACCTCCCCTTAGACATGAAATTTAGTGGTGCAAGCTTAGATGAAAATGAGATGGATTGTTATGTTTTTATGTTTTTAAAGTAAGTACTTGCGTACTGAACACCAGCCAATTGGCAAAAACTAGCGGGTAAATGACTTAAAATGACTCAGTGGTTTTGGCTACCTCGTTTTTCTTCTCATAGTAACGTAGGTGCACACCGGCTTAGGTGCCGGTTTAGTATGCGGTCTACCTTGGGGTTAGCGATCTACACTTTGCTAATCTGATTTAGTATGCGGTCTACGCATTCCTCAAACATCGCAAATAAAATTAAAATAATGCAAAAGGCTACTATTAAGATGACTCGTAGTCGGAAAAAAAACCCTGGAAAAAAAACCCGGAAAACAACCCCCAGGAAAGAAACCCCCGAAAAATAATTATAGATGGCTGTGAATAAATATATAAATATACAAAGTTTGGAAATAAAAGTAATGCCAAACTTAAACGTAGATTCCCACTAAAGCGCCTAGGTTATTTGCAGGTTTAGTATATATTTTTTTAATTGATACAAAATGGCAACATATGACACTAAACAAAGTTTGGAAGTAAAAAAAATGCTAAACTTAAACGTTGATATGATATCAAAATCAAAAACATAACAAGTTGATCAAAAACTTGCAATATATTAGTTCATAAGTTTGTTTGTTGTTCATATCACTGTCAGTCGACATGCTACTTCGTGAATTTTATGGTAGATCGCATACTACATTCATTTTGTTAACGTAGAGTCGTAGACCGCCACCAAAATGGTAGACCGCATACTAAATTCAACATGAGTCGGTAGACCGCATACTAAACCGGAACCCGGGTTAATCAGAAGGGTAAACAATTATTGGATAAAACCACCCCCGTTCTTAACCTTTTACCGTTGAGTGACTCAACGCTTTTACGTAAGTGAAAACCAAAATACTTAAGTTTGACAATTAAATTAATAAAAATGAATTATTTAAATACTACGACATGTTTCGAGGCCCACTGGTCTCATTATCAAGTAGGTAACACAATTTAGTGACGAAAAACTATAAACCAACATGATGATATCTTAAGGGGACATAAGTATAATTAAACAACGCTTAGAAAGTTACGTAAAAACTATTATTAGATAACACATCCTTTTTTAATAACATGGCCAGAAGGGCCAAAGTTATTTTACATTAACAATTTAAATTTGTAAGACATGACTGGAACGTGTGAACGAAACCGCCATTAGTGAAACAACCACAGCAATGAGTGGTACTGTGGTTATTATTTTTTTTTAATTTCATGTTTCGACAATCTGTCTAAATGTGACATTCAGTAGATGATTTAACATACATAGAATTAAATTAAATATGTGAGCATGTAGGAGCTGCGTCCTGCGTCCATTAATTACACTCCTTTTACTTAGCGGTGAATACAGATTATTTTCGGAATGGAAGGCGGTCACATGTGGATCCGAAGGAGAAATTGGGAGAAGAGCAATGCAATGCTTAATTCAATTTGTAGAACGACATGTGCACATAACTGTGATGGTTATGGAATGCTCTGTGATTGCTCGCGGGAATACGTTCGCATTAGTTTTAATTCGAAACATTTTAATTTAACTGCTTTGCTGTATATTGAAGAAGTTATAGAACCCTATGTTCACCTTTGTTTCTTGTAGTAGATGGGAAACCCTAACAAAGCAAACATTGTAAGGACCTGAATTAATCTCTTGTTTACGTATTAATACCAAATAGGTATCTACATCACAAAGGCAATCGATTTCTTGAAAACAACAAAGTTACACTGCTGTGTCTGCTTGTGTAAGCAAACACTGTCGTTTCCAAATACTTTACGATTAACTTTTACTTTTAATAAATAATAATGCATGTGACCAATTTTTGATGAAGAGCTAGCCAGGTACTTTCTTTTGTTAAGGACAGCGTGCAAGTATTTCAAAACTTCCTTTCATCATTTTGGTGTAGGTAATGGAATGTAACAATGGATAATGAGAATATATAAGCAATAGTAGTGAAATATTAAATATTATTACAGCGCATTATTCGATAATTTAATTCTTTACCATTGGGCATTGTTTGATTCCGCATTTAAAATCTCGTGTTGGTATTTAAATTAAGTAGAAACAAAGATGTATTTCATTACGGATGTAGGAGTTTTGATGTAATCGTAAGTCGTTGTGTGGGTCAATAGTACCATCTTTCTAATTTAGTAGGAGGGTGCACCTAATGCATTTAGTGTATGTACCTCGGCAAACATGTCGATAATTGCATTACAAACCAAATGTACCTAGTACGTTTTGTCTTCCACTTTTATGAAAGAATTTTTTTTGATAATCAAACCTTCATAAGAGAATTCCTACATTTCAATCGAGTCCTTTAATAAGCGTTATTGATCAACTATTGATACGTTTTTATATTTCGGTATAATTCTGCAAACTATCTAATTTGTAGGTACATAGTGCTATAAAAATGCGTAGGGTTAAAAAGAATTTCCGGCAAATACAGATGAATAATCATAACAGCATTTCAAAATGTTAGTTCACTATTGATGATGTCACTCCTTTCACTTTACGCGGACCTTGTTACATATGATATAATTGCGAGAACACAAAACATAGGAAATTATTTGTTTTTTAAGAACTACATACACCAAGTAGGTATGCTTAGATGTGTAACTATGGCAACCCACCACCTACACGTCGTTATACCTATGTATAATCATTTGTATCGCAAAGATGAAATTTAGAAATATTTAGTTTCCATCAACATCAAGGGCTTCTAGAAATAAATAGGTACCTAAGTGATTACGAAGAAAGTACAGACTACAGTTACAGACCACAATAAGAGTCGTCTTTTTATGAAACTTAAGGTTAAATACGTGGCACTTGATAAATTAGGTACATACTCGGGTTTGTGGATTCCAGCGATTAAAAAAAGTTTCATTGCTATGGTCATAATACGAATTTGGATGACTTTCGATAGACTTTCAATTATGACAATTACTTGCAGTAGATTCGTTTAAAAATGTGTTGTACTCCACGTCAATGAAACGCATTTCCAAGTGTTCTTGCACATAAAGCACGTATGTAGGTACCAAAAGCAAGGTTTACAAATTACACTGACAATGTGCAAATCACTGTTACCATAAATAGGTGAGTTATTCCTATTATAGCCGAAGGTTACAGGTTAAAGTAATAATAGATTGGAAGTAGGTACATTTTTTCATCCGTTTTACGTTTTAGCACTTGTAGGACTTGCAAAAAAATAAGGGCACGCACTGATCAAAATTAGAAAGTTACGTGAAATTTGGGATACTACAACCAGTAGAATGAAACAGGTAATTTAAGTTGAAGCATAGAAGCAAGTAAGTCGAGGTCATTGTTAAGTTGTCTGCACAACCTTGATATTTTAAAATATTTTATTAACGATGATAATTTAGGGCAAATATTGAAATCGTTATTTTTGTTTAACCAATCTAAAATGCAATTTTAAACTACGGTAATAATCGACTATTCTTATAGAATTTTTACATTTACAGAGAAATTTTGCTGTGAATTCTCAACATTCTCAATAATTTCATTTGGGCAGATAAAGCAAATTATAATGGAATACAATAGAGGCTACTTATTTTTAGAAAGAAATTAACATAGGTACTCATAATGAATGAGGATGTTACTTCATTGGTTAGGATTATCTTCGTTTTCGTCGTTTTGTTTCGAACATCCGAGTTTTTTATGAATTGTTAATATGCATTATAATATTGCAGATGCAGATATTAAATAGTAACATGTACAGTATTTCTGTGCTTTCTGTACTGTTGGTTATCACTTTTTCAGAGGATGAGTATCAACGGATATACTGCTGGAGATATTTTGACGGAAACTCTTGTTCCTTATTATTTTTGTAGTACTAATTGGTTTGGTATTCTGTTCTTGAATTTAGGACAGAACATTTTTCTTTTTTTTCTACGTCAAATTAGCCACCTAATAAACTTTGGACGCATACACACACATATAACCCCCTGTCAATAAGAAGGTGTGGACTTTTTGAAAACGTTTTGCTGCAGCTTCCACAGATGATGAATGATAGGTGGAAGATTTCTTAATTTTCCGTATTCAGCACAATTGTTGCGTGCTGACTCCATGCTGTTCTTTATCGAAATTTGGCCATTGGCAATACATTCTTGCCAATACTTTCGTCTTAATACTACTTACAACCTATAATGAAAAAAATTTCGACCATTGGAAATAATTTCCTAACACAGCAAAAATATTTAAGTAAGTCTCTTTATCTATCTGAGGATAGGTTGTTAGGTAGGTATTTGATCGTCAGAGAGATTGTGGCTAAACCTTCGATACTGTAATTGACGACAAATTGGAACGAACTTCAGAAATTCGTAATATCCCAATTTAGCCTTCGTAAAAATGAAGTAGGTCGAATGTTGTTCTAATTCTATTATTTATTTTTGGTGAGAACGAATAAACCTAATATTTCTTTAGCAATGTTATAGTTATAATTTATAACTCAGTAAAGTCTTATTTAATTTTTAATCACTCCCAGAGTATAACCGCTGATAATAACCCATTTACTCGCAATATATCTGTAGAGGTCGTCTACTAGCGGTTGGCGAGACTACCTGGCTGTTACGACCCTAAATACACATTCTTAAGCTTCTTAGGATAATTGACATTAACGTAAAAGTGCAAGTTGTGGAAATCCAGTGGCGTCACAGTGATTACACCAGTGAAAGTAATGACGAATATTAGAATGACAGTGATTAACGTGAAAACAATAAATGTTCATTAGTTGCCCTTATCTATATGTATGTAGTAGTGTTGTATAATAGCATCTAATAAAAAGTAAAAAACCTGTTAATTTAAAAATTTTGTGTAATCACATTGACGCCACTGGATTTACCGAACTTGCACTTTTACGTTAATGTCAACAAATTATCTTAACAATGAGCATTTTGGATCCCAACAGGCAGGTAGTCTCGCCAACCGGTAGTAGACGACCTCTATACAGGGTGGTTTGGGTTGCAATGTCCGGACAATATTTCCTAACGTAATAAAATTAGGAAAAAATATTTGAATTGAAAGTTATTGAGTATTACGTATTCTATATTATAGGGCAAAAAAAAATTTTTTTGTTGAGTCATTTTTGAACAAAAAAAAATTTTTTTTTAATAGCGACAATAATTTTTTTTTATAATTTCAAAAAGAGAAAATTTTTCTGAATTCAACAATGTATAAATTTCAAATTTTGATATGAAATTTATTTAAATAAACAATAGTTTAATGTTTTAATAGCATATATCAGCCTTTTCCTTATTTGTGAAATTCAATACCATAGTGATCAAATAATGACAAAATAAATCATCTTATTATGTTTTTGTTACTTAAAACATGAAAAATGTGTTGACAGATGATGTGCCGTTTTGTTTTCATAGCATCCTATGTTAATGAAATCAAATATTTCGTCTATTGCTATTTTAATAAATTGATGTACCTACAAATTTTAAATTTATACATCGTTGAATTTGGGATGTCCCGTAAACTAAAATAAATAAATAAAATAAATAAAAATTCAGAAAAATGTTCTCTTTTGGAAATCTAAAAAAAATTGTTGACGCTATTTAAAAAAAATTTTTTTTTGTTCACCAAAAATGGCTCAACAAAAAATTTTTTTTTGCCCTATAATATAGAATACGTAATACTCAATAACTTTCAATTTAAATGTTTTTTCCTAATGTTATTAGATACTTTAGGAAATATCGTCTGGACATTGCAAGCCAAACCAGCCTGTATACGATTTCCTATAACCAAAGTATCTATTATGCGAAATCTTCCCTGATATGCACATCTTTCACCACTGGCCACAGGAACCTCCACACCAAACCACTGTAAGGATAATAATCCAGATTCTTGTAAAACCCTTATCTGATAGATATGCATGGCCCTATAGGTAAATAACCTTATCTTCTTTTTACCAAAAATTTCATTTCCATAAATACCTTGTCAAAAACATAATATCCAACACCGTTTGCATAAATTAGCCCGAGATGGTATCTGGTTGACCTCACCGTTGAGTGATAAATTTATCACTCAACGACCTCACTTATTTGCTTTTCAACGACCACCATACTTTCAAGAGTGTTTCTTATTTCAACTTGTATTGACCAATTGGATCCCAATGTCATAACCGAAAGAAGAGACATCTATTCAGAACAATTCGGTTTCAACAAAAGCTAGATGACCGACAACCTAAGCAAGGCGGTGAGGAAAAATCACCCGGTTTTGCTCGGGTCCATCTTCTATTAGTCAGGAAAAATAATTACAAAGTAACATTTAAACTGCGCAGAAAATATTTTAAAAATCCTATAAACTGGGTTTCGATTTTTTTAGATTTTTCTCAAACAATTCTCAGCGCCACTTATTTCCAACTATGACAGGTAGTATCCCGACATCAAAACAAACATATCGTGTACATTTCAGCAAAATCGGTTCAGTAGTTTCCCAGTCTATAAGTCACAAACAAACAAACATTGATTTTTATAATTATTAAGGTTGGGCTAATTAAAAAAACCAGTTATCCTATAATTGATTTTTATATAGGTACTCGAATACAAATATGTTGCAAACTAAACTTGTTGTTCACGTACAGGGGTGCCGGTAACGCATTTGACCAAACTAACAGTACCTAATTGGAAACGAAAAACAAAGTTTATTGTCCCATAACTAAACAACGCACAAATAAAGAAGCACATAGGTAAATTCAAAATAGCTAATTAAGTATGCGTGTCCAATTTATACACAAATTCGTCATTTAATTTCGCATTTGTTTAAACAAGGAATGCACAGAGTGCTATTGAATAAAATAATGTTTATGATAATAACTTGCATTGGTAGTGTTCACATAGTTTTTATTTCAAACAAGTGGATATCCAGAAAGCAGAAAGGTGATAATATTGTTCTCTAATTAACCCACTAATGTAATATAATACAATTTAGGTACTGTATTCTAAACGTGAGGATACACTTCATTTATTATGCCCAAGAGCGTGAGTATTCACATCTCGTACATCACGACGTTTTCGGTTAAAATAGGAAGAGGGATTTCATGAAATGATTATGTTTCAATTCCCAATGACTCCTACGCCTCAATAAATACCAAAGATCTGTCTTTGCGATTACACTGGTGTTTAATACCAACGAAAGGAACGCCTGGTACATATTTATCATTTTACAATTCCATTATTCCAAATTTGGCATATAACGATTTATTGCTAATAACACTAATATTAACAACTACTACTTTCCCCAAGTTGTACGAATGTTGTATGATTGAATACCTAACAACACTAATACTCGACCAAAATTCTAGTCAAATAAAAAGTAAAGTAAATCCATACAAGTATAAACTAGAAAATTATACAATTACAATCACTTCATAATACTCGTACATAGGTAAATCATACAAATAACAAGCTTTCTATACCATAAAAGCGTCCGTGAACCTTTATTACATTTCGTTTAATTAACGAAATTCATTTCTACCAAAAAGTATTCAACAATACAATTACACCAAATAGAAAATTATTAATACATATGACTGTCTGTTTACAAGGTTTATTATTGTCAGCACTTAACCATTTGTTAATTCTTCGAATGTGGTCTACAATAATAATCAATCCACACATATGGTCATCACACTTTGTCATTTTTCTTTAAAGATTTTGATTTTAAGGGTAGAATACAGACGAAAAACGTTTCGTAACCGTATTTATAAAATTTGAAATAAAATTGTTGTACATACCTTTGTATCTGTTACAAACTAAATTTTTAATATAGTTTCTATAGTAATACCTACTATTAAAAAGGCAATGAAAGTATTTCTGCTAGAAGGGGACTGTTACCCTTATAAGGGTTTGCTGAAGAATGGTTGGCATAAAATGTATTATTTGACGCTTGCAAGTGCACCTTTAGTACGTAATAATGATATGTAATTTGTATTACCGTTGATTGACTTTAGTCAATGGTATTACCACAAATGTATACCTACATACTGTAAGTAGGTACTATTACTGTTGCTCATAGTCATATCATAATAATCGTTAAAAAATGTTTTTTGGCTTGTTTTATTGTTACCAAAATTATTCATGCATCGATATGATCATAGAGGTACCGTTCAATTCAAATGGTTATAACGAACTTTCGAATCATTCATTGCTCCACGATAGCTGCAGTGGCTTTTGCCAAAAATACCTTATTTTTTAAAAATTGTGCTGTGAATATCATCTAATTTTATTATGATTTATTTATAATCTTCATTTACAAGTCTAATTAGAAACCATTAAGTGTTTATTTGACATTGAATATCTTTGTCGAGGACTACCACAAATTGAAAACTAGGTATCTCATTCGTCACAGAAAGAAATGAATTTTTATTGAATAATTTCAACTGTTTAATAAATAATACCTACGCTATAAAAACTTAATAGATAATGAAAAACCGGATTAGATTGGTGTTACTCTACCATTCCAAAATTTCCGTGTCTAAATTACCTTAAATTTTAAATTAAATTGATCTACTTTTACATGAATGTGATTAGTTTTGTACTTTCGTAATAAAGGTGTTAGAAAATAATATTGCCAAAGCACTCATGAGTACACCCCCACAATAGTAATATGTAATAAAGTAAAAAAAAGAACAAATTGAGATGTGAAAACAAAAGAAATTCTTAATTACACTTGTTCAAGGTATTGGTAGCGGTAACCTTTTAATGTTATGCATTAAAACCGTGTAATAATGTCCATAATTAACTCCGAGAAAGTTCATAATTGCCTTAAACGTTTATTACATAACTGTATATTAAATTTTTACACATTTTACAAATTTATTTAAAAAATATAGGTAACCGTTCTTAGTTGACATTGAAATTAACTATACCTAATAAGAAATTTCCTGTTTAGATTATTTAAAACAACCGTTATAAATAGTGAAAGTCAAGGTTGAGCATTTCAAAGAGGCAAAAACAGTAATAATTAGATTATACTCTTTTACTGCTGTTTTGTTGTTAAATTTCTATTTCATTAAACCGCGATCACGTTTTTGCGGGTTACTTTTCCTTTCCCAGTACAAAAAGAGAAATTAATACACTTTTTCCAGAGTTTTTCAAAAACTAAACATCCACCAAAAGACACTATTTTTTCAAAAAAAAAAAATGACACTCACCCATAATAAACTACCACAAATATTTTGCGAACTCATTTTTAAAAGCACATAATTTGATATCATAATAAACTAAAATGTGTACTTTAATGCGATTTATATATGACACACCCCACTGCATTCCACCCAACCCATACCAACCAGCAACATCCACTTTCACACTCAATGGTGTTTCTTTATTTTCTGTCTCTTGTACGTATATCGATATTATTTACTGTACTTGACATAAATACCAATTTTAGTGAAATTGTATTAATTACTAATTACTTCCTGGAGGGGTGTATTTTAAAGTTGTATTAATTAATATTTTATATGTAAGGTCATCTCTGCATCAGTAGATATATTTTTATAAAAGGAAGGTCCTGTATTTTGATGACATATCGCATTTAAGCAGCGTTTTTATTTGTTGATTAGGTACCAAACATTTTTATTACTTGCTTTGAATGAGTTGTATAAAACATTCAACATCGGGTTACCAAATTTTCAAAACAATTGACATTTTGTAATAATACTCTTTAGAACTGAATCATGATGAGATTTATATCAAAAGTTGCCATTTAACGCGAATTATCGGGATTTTGAAAAGTAGGTAGATACAGTTTCTCACTAATTTTCAGCGTATCA
The DNA here is from genome assembly GCA_036250285.1 of Pyrocoelia pectoralis. Taxonomy (NCBI): domain Eukaryota; kingdom Metazoa; phylum Arthropoda; class Insecta; order Coleoptera; family Lampyridae; genus Pyrocoelia; species Pyrocoelia pectoralis. The sequence goes on from CM070074.1 coordinate 65,315,732, forward strand.
TTTATTTATGAGCCATTTGACAATTTACAAAAAAGAGCCCCATACGCAATATTAATAAATTTTGGAATAAGGGAATACTTGAAAAGAACAAGAATATCACGCTGTCAGTGTAAAACGTAATTTCCTTAAATATTGTAAAACGATTATTAAAATTTCTAAAATGATAATGTCGATGATGAAATTTGAGTGCTGGAAGTCCACCGTGCAATAATGATGTAACAACAGTCGTTAGTATGTTTAAACTGTGGAGTGGAAGATATTTTAACTTGTACTGGATTTGACTAGAATATTAAACTTAGATAATAAAGTATGCATTCTGCACTAGTGAAAAGAACAGGAAGTGCATATTCGACAGTGAGAAGTTAGTGCACACCTTATTATGATCAGTTAGTATTTAATTTACTAGTTAATTCCTACTTACTCCTGCTTCAGCAGATTTTCAGCAGATCAGCGGATATATTGGGGTAACTCGTCCATGTAGTCAAAAAACCAAGTTAGCGAAGTTACTATGAAACGTTGGTAAGCAGGGACAACAATAATAAATTCTAGTTTAATTACATAATTAATGTATCGCTAATTTCAAGATCTTTTTTTCTTTTTGCTGTAGGCCGTGGCGTAGCTATGGGTTTCAGCGCCCGGAGACAAAGATTGTTTCGGCACCCCCTACTGGGACTCGTGATAACCCTTACAAAAATTTACTGCAGTTCTCTTAAAGAACAGACAGACAGATGTCCCCCTCGCCCCCCCCCCCCTCCCCCCCAGCTACGCCACTGGCTGTCGGCACAAGCAAAGCGTAAGATAATTTCTTTTTGTTGTAGAATTAATCGTACAAGTATGGTAATAATCAAATTTTCCACCATTGTTACATAAAAGTTCTTTTAGGTGATAATCAGCAACGCCGGCATCAGCTAAGTTTATCAGTACATCAGAGTTTTCCTTTATAAAATATGCAAATCTGTATATGCTATATTCGTCATTAAAAATCACATACCTAATATTTATTATGCAGACTTGGTTGAAAAGCCAAGTGATCGACAAAACATCGTTTGAAACCAAGTTCAGTCTATCTGCTTCCAAAGGACTTCCCCATTCATTTTTGTTACTCACTGTTGAACTTTTTATATTGAGCAGCTAGGGTAGAGAATAAATTCCAGCTTTCCTCACTTTTCATCCAACTTTACGTTATCACAATAAATTTGCAGTTGTCAAAGTTTTATTGCTATCCAATGGTAGATACCCAAAAAATATTCTTAATAACAGTCATAGGCACATAATTTAAAGATGTAAATTAAAATCAAAATTAGTTTTATCCATCCATCAATTGCTTAAAGATCTAAAAGGTTTATACAGGTTAATACAAATTTACTCTCTTCAGTCATATTACTACTCAGGAGGAGGAAGAAGAAATTGCTATCAGTTTTATTTTATTAAAATCATCTTTCGCTAGGAGTTACAGTGAGTCCAAGTGGTGTAGGATCTTTAATTTGCCTTCGACCACATCAGCTATCCCAGAAAGACTACGTAATAAAATTGTTATCTTAACTTGAAAAAGATAGTTTTAAGTTTCGGAAGTACAGTGAAAAAATGGAATTAACCCGATAACATTTTCGCATAAGGATTTATTATGAGTTTAAGAAAGGTTTAAGTGCGTATGACTGCGAAGAAAGTTTGAAATTAGTATTCGGCGATCAGGCCCCTTCCTTGGCAACATTTTATGGATGGTACAAGAAATTCGACAGCGGAAGAACTACACTTGATCACTAGAAAGGCGCAGGTCCTCCCATCAACACTGTGACAGAGGAAAACATTGCTGCTGTGAAGAAGGTTAATCGAACTAGTTACACGGTAATAGAGGCTCAACTAGGGATCGGATTCTCATCTGTGAAAACAATAATGCACGACCACCTTCATCTGAAAAAAGTCGTAAATCGTTTTGTACACCTTTGACAGATTTTCAAAGAGCACAACGCGTACGAATTTTTTAAGAAACTCTAACATTGCTTGGTTGCGGCCAAATTTTGTCGAGAATTGTAACAGGTCATAAAACTTTCATATCATTTTTCGACATACCAACTCGACAAGAGAGCCATGTATGGGTCCATGAAGACGAAGCTGCACCAACAATAATCAGAAAGCAGCGAACAATGAAGAAGTAATGTACGTTGTGTTCTTTAGATGTACCGGTCTAGTGAGCGCTAGAGGAGCAGAAGACTGTCGCAGATAAATGGTACGGTACGGAAGCGTTTAATAAGGTGCCAAAGAAGGTAATTGTGCTTAATCACGATAACTCTTTTGCCCACACTGCAAATCTAACTCGGCAGTATTTCTCTGCAAACAAGATTAAAGTAAACGAACACTCTCTACTCTCTGTACTCACCACATCTGGGAATGTGCGACTTTTGACCGTTTTTCGGGGTAAAAAATAACTTACGAAGAAGAAGGTTTTTTTCAAAGGAAGAGATCGATGCTGCTGTTCGGTGTTATTTTAATACTTATTCCTACAGCTGCTTGGCTTCGAGCATTTGGCAGTGGAAAGAAAAAAAACGGCTAAGCGCATTATAGCAGAAGGCAACTATATTTTGAACATGTAAAGTTAAATTTTGAAAAAGTAACACTGATTCTTTTATTCTCAATATTAATGGACTGGAGTATCTCTTGTATTATATTAAAAAGAAACAGTCTATTAAGATTAAAAATCGCTGTAGATATTTGATAGTGATTAAGGCGGTGGATTTTGGTTAGTTCAGTGGAGATTGATTGTGCGTTGGGTGATGGACCCGATGGCCATATAAATGTTGTTGTGGGTTTAAAGGGTTGGTTTTTGTGGATGTGGTAATGAAGGGTGGGCGTGTTTACAATCACATCTATATAATTATGTATGTTGCCACATCGGATCAAAAGTCAGTGAATGATGCCTTACCTTACCTTTGAGTAAAGGCAATGTTTCAAACTTCTACGAGCACTGGTGCTAACTTCCCTAACTTTCTGAATCTGCAGTACAAGTGCGACACAAAATTTGCCCTTCCTTATAAGGTGAACGGAATCAATGTAAAACAACAAACTTTTCTATAGGTGCGAATGTTGAGGAACAGATGATATAGCATTAAAGCAATTCGTAATTTCAAGGAGAGATTTTCAGAGTGATCCAATAATTCGCCCAATCTAATAGAGCACCATTTTTGTTTTTTTATGCCATGTGCCATATAAACTAATATCTTGCATAGAGATTTTATAAAATATCACAGGGCTGTATTAAATTGATGTCTAAGTCTAATACTTGCTTTTAGACTAAGTCATAGGCAATTCCATCCCTATGATATTGCGCACTTTCCATTTGTCCAAGTTTTACTACTTTATACCCATTTGAATATCACTGGTAAATCCGACATCACATGTGACGTTAGAAGTTGGTATAAAACAACAATATAAATGATCTTACTTAGCTTGATATATTTATATCTACCTACACTTATAAAATTTAGTTTACAATGTTTGAAATGATTGGAAGGTTTATCTTATATGTAGGTATAATACATCCTTAATCTAACTCTTAAATTATATTTTAATGGTAATGATATATAAAAATATGCCTAATTACATTTAGGTACCTATAGCTAAAATAAATTGACTAGTTAAAAGAAACCCATATGTGCAATTTAAAAAAACGGGCATGAACTTTCTTGTCCCTTAGTGCTTTTAGTCTATTTTTAATATAATTACATAGTTTATAAACGTAAGTACTTTAAGAATGCACAATCGGAAGTACCACATTCACGCTCGGCATGCGGCGAATTTAATTTTTAAATGCTTCTACCAAAGAGAATAATACTCTTTGCTTCTACTATGTAAGCAAAATTCGTGTTTCAAACAGAGCGAGCTATCCTCATGAAAATTTCTTTCTTAGAATAAGTCACCATATACAAATGTTATCATAGATCCTTGCAACCCCGTTTTTGAATTTGAACCAAACTGAGTGAAATCGAAATGCTTGACATGCTTTTCCTAATGTAACAAAAATTAAAGGTCAAATGAAAACAGACATATTGTATTATAGAGTTTGAAATGTTTTATATTGTTTTTTAATTTTTTGTCCGTTTTGCGTATCTATTTATTTTCTAATTATTTTATAAATAGTATATTACAATACAAGTGATGAAAGGGGCTGATTTTTCAACGAGTAGTAACATTATATACTCACGAGCAATAGCGAGTAAGGATAGTATTTCGAGTTGAAAAATCAGGCACTTTCATCACGAATTGTGTACCTATACTATTTTTTCCAACATCGCAAAAATGAGTCTCAATTTGAAATTTCTTTATAATTATTTTACTCTCCTATTTTTTCAAAAATCTAGTTGCTGATTTTGTATTATAACGTTGCTATGGAAATGAATTTTCCTCAATGCAAAATGCAAATGCTTAATATAATAGTATAATAGTTTTTTTTAAATCGGCCAGAAAGTAGTAGTTTCCGGATTATTTTTAGGCTAGAAAATCTCATTTTGACGGACTGAGCCGGAAAGTCATTGTGATAGTCCGGTAAAAGTTTTACCGGACTCATTTTTACTTTACCGGACTCATTTGTTACTTTCCGGCCTAGAATGGTCAATTGTTCTTCCCGTTTCTGGACGATTTAAAAAAAAATATTGTACGTAATACGTCCCAAAAGTGCTTTTACTGGACTCGCAGGCTTGCAGGACTCGCCTGCGGCTCGTCCTGTAATTTGCCTACTTGTCCAGTAAAAGGTCACTTTCGGGACTTGTTACGTAAACTACTATTACGTTACAAGTCCGGGAAATAATATTTTACAGTTTCTGGACGAGGCGACGAAGGAGCCGAGTCAAGAATTTCGAAACGAGTACTGTATAAATATTTCCCGGACGAATATCGTTTTATTTCATCCTGTGAGCAAATTTCCTATTAACTTTATATAAAATTTGACGTTTCCAAAGTCATTTCACTTTATGTTACTATGGACACCTTTGTATTCGGGTACAAAATTTCTAGTACGGTAAAGTTTAACTTTCCGGACTGAAATGAGTCCGGAAAGTGAAAGAAAATGACACAGGATGAAATAATAGTAGTTTACGTAACAAGTCCCGAAAGTGATCTTTTACTGGACAAGTAGGAAAATTACAGGGCGAGCCGCAGGCGAGTCCTGCAAGCCTGCGAGTCCAGTAAAAGCACTTTTGGGACGTATTACGTATAATATTTTTTTTAAAACGGGCAGAACAATTGACCGTTCTAGGCCGAAAAGTAAAAATGAGTCCGGTAAAACCTTTTACCGGACTATCACAATAACTTTCTGGCTCGGTCCGACAAAATGAGATTTTCTGACCTAAAAATAAACCGGAAAGTACTACTTTCTGGCCGATTTAAAAAAAAATATTTTCCTCACTACGACTACATTGAGTGATGAAAGTGTTACTTTCATAAGCGATGTTGGAAAAAATAACTATGGAGATAACCGAAAATCTTCTTCTTTTATATCCTTTTGCATTTTGCCTTACGGTGTCAGCTGTGGTTTATTTTTCAATTGCCTAGATATTTTTGTTCCTAGATATTCTATTCTGGAAACTTCTAATTCACTTTACCACATTTGATATTTCGTTTCCTATTTTCCATTTATTATCACGACTTTTGTTTTTCCTGTGTTTATTTCCATACCCATTTGTACTATTGTTTTGTCCCACTGATTTAGTATCTTTTGTGCGTTCATCCGACTGTTTCCCATAATTATTATTATGTCATCTGCATATAACAGGTTCTGTAATGGAATTTGGTGCAGCTACTGTTGTTTTGGGTATGTTCTCCTTGCCAATTTTCAACATTTTGTCCGTGTAAATGTTGAAAGGCAGCGCCTCAGGCTGTCTCTTTTAACACCCCTCTGCATCTCAAATTCTCTAGAAGATTTTCCTTTTATCCTAACCTCTCCTCTGACTTCCATTCCATTTAGACAGTACCATAGTTTATCTCTTGGTACTGTGTCGAGTGCAGCTTTCAGATCAACAAATACTAAATATAATTCACTCCCTTGTTCAGTTGCGCTTTCTTTTCTATGCTTATGTTCTTCTGTTTGTTTTCCCTTCATGTATGCTGCTTGTTCTTTCTCAGGTTTCATATAGCTACTTCATTTCTTAATTAGCTTTCTATTATTTTTGTGCTCCATAATTTTCACATTTACTCTTCATTTTTTTTCTATAAGGATATAATAATTATCCTCATTTTCCAATCTTTGGTTATTTTATTATTTGTCGAGGCTTTTCTAAATATTTTACATCATTTCTTTTCCTCCCGTTTTAATTAATTCTGGTGTTATTTCATCTCTCCCTGCTGTTTTTCCCGTTTTCAGCGTTTTGAGTGTCTATATTATTTCACCTTGCGATATTTCATTCCGTGTTCATATTTTCTTCTATAGTCTGATTTCGTATTGGTTTTGATTCCTCTGGAATTTCTCTTCATAAAATCTGGGCCACACATCCAAAATTTCTTCTGTTTCAGATTTGAGCTCTGCATTACGATCTTCTATATTCCATATTTGCCCGTGTTTCTTGCTCTTCAGTGTTCTAATTATGTATTCACTTGCTTTTTTGTGCCATATTCTTCCCCCTTCTTTTCCAAACTGTTCCCAAGTCATGGTTTCTGCTTTTTTTTCTTCTTACTTGGCCTCATCACTTTTTTGTTTGTATGTATTTTAATTTGTTTTCTGTTTTTCCGGTTAATATGCATTCTTTGCACGCTTTTTTTTCGTTCATTTTTGCTTTTACTTCATTATTCCACCATGTGCCGCTTTTCCTGTTTCCATTTTTTTTTGTTCCACATATGTATTTTGATATTTTCAATGTTATTTCTTTGAAACTATTCCAAATTTCTTCCAAATCATGCTTTTTTACTTCTTCCCTTCTAATTTTCCTGGTGGTAATTTTCCTTTATTTCCATGTCTCTTAGGCTCTTTGCCTGTATTTTCGTAAACTTTTTTACCGCATCCTTTCTGATTAGAACCTCTTCTATTTTCATTATAACTGGTTTGTGATCTATTCCTACTTCTGCTTGTTTTTCGATTCATATTTCCCGATTGCTTTATGTGTCCAATAAATAGCTGACAATAAACAATCAAATCTTTGTTGTCGTTCATTCTTCATATAACCTCCGGTTTAGTTTTACTTCAAATTAGTCTATCATATGCACTAGCATTATGGTGCAAATTATGTAACCCTTATTTTATTTCCAATTTTGTGCCATAATTGCTGTCCTGATAATAAGTCATAGTACCTACCTAAACAATTTTGTTAGCTGCCAACGTATACACTGTGTCCAAGATAAGGAGGGCCACTATGGGGATTTCGGAAACGGTAAGAGATAGAGTTTCGGTTAAATGGGAGAAAAGTTGGGCAATTTTATGTTTAGTAAAATTAAATTTTTAAACGGACGAAATTCCGAACCGTTCCGAAGTTATGCGACAAAAAGCGAATTTTACGGATTTCGTTTTTGACAAATTGTTACTTTGTCGTTGATGTTAACTAAAAAGTAAAAGAACCTTCTACAGGTACTTTTTAACGTTCTTTAACATGGCATACAGCAAATTGGAATCCGACGTTTCCTTTTCGAGCAACCATCATCAACTTTGTTTTTTTAAATACGGTCCTGATTTTTTTATGCATAATATTAGAAAAGCGTTTTATTCTGGATTGAAACATGTATCACACTTTATGGTTTAATTGCGATTTTATACTTTACTATTTTACTTAAATTTACTAGATTCTACTTTGGAAGATATTTTATTTGATGTTTTACCCTAAGCCGTAGTACGCAATTGTTGGTTTCAGCAGGATGGTGCACTTGCGCACAATTCACGGGTGGTTAAGGATTACCTTTGAAATAGGTTTACCGAAAGAACTTTAAGCATCAATTCTGAAACACCCTGGCTAGCCCCTTCTTCCGAAATAACCCCGCGGGATTTTTTTCTTTGGGGGTACATAAGAAATTATGTTTACAAAGATACCTTTGGAATAGAGGAAGAACTCCGAAAGTTTGTACTTAACGCATTCCAAACTGTAACATCTGCAATGTTAAAGAATGCTTTGGATTCTACAGTTAGAAGATGCTGTTTACGATTGAAGAACGAAGGAGGGCTTTTCGAGCTTTATTATAATTTTTTTTAATTATTGGTATGTGTCATGTTTAAATTTTCGTTTCATCAAATGTTTTCTGTTCATTTATGAGGTGTTGTTGATTGTTTGTAATTATGTACTTGGTTAGAAAATTTGTGTTCAAAATTGAAAATTCTGTGTCATTTCATTAATTTGATAAGGAAAGCACAGTTAGCAAAAGTCCATTTATAAATAAAATTCAATTTGAATGTTATTGAGGGGGGATACAGGTTCGTACTTAGGATTTTTTCCGCTAATCGTAAAGTAAATATAAAATCGCAATTAAACCATAAAGTGTGATACATGCTTGAATGCAGAATAAAAAGCTGTTCTAATATTATGCATAAAAAAATCAAGACCGTATTTAAAAAAATAAAGTTGATGATGGTTACACGAAAACGAAACGTCGGATTCCAATTTGCTGTATGCCATGTTAAAGAACGTTAAAAAGTACCTGTAGAAGGTTCTTTTACTTTTTAGTTAAAGTCAACGACAAAGTAACAATTTGTCAAAAACGAAATCCCGAAAATTCGCTTTTTGTCGTATAACTTCGGAACGGTTCGGAATTTCGTCAGTTTAAATATTTCATTTTACTAAACTCAAGATTGCCCAACTTTTCTTCCATTTAACCGAAACTCTATCTTTTACCGTTTCCGAAATCCCCATAGTGGCCCTCCTTATCTTGGACACAGTGTATATGTAGGTAGTTACTTCGCTCTGCAGCTACACCTTTGGAAAAAATAACTAATTTCACCGCGATCGTTGATCAAAATCCTGTACAATTAGAAAACATAGATTACATAATATGCACCCTAATAATAATTATTTATATGTATATGATTTTGTGACTTTTGTTGCATGCCAATGAGTAGTTGAAATTGTTTAAATACTAAATTGATTAATTGATTCTAAACCACAAATTAAACAACGGCTCGTGGATTTAAAAAATGAGAGTTTTATAATAGGCGTTCTAATAATAATAAACGATTTTGTTGCATGGTAGCAAATAAGAGCGTTAATTTATCAGTTATACGTAAGGATAAAATTAATTAAAAAATACTTGGTAGATAATTGATTTTATCAACATTACGCAGTGGAACTTCAGCAGAATATTGTTACGGGTGTACATTGATGCAAAATTAATGCAATTCGTTGCTAAGAAATTTTGGATTATGAGCACTTATATGGTATGGTATAGTATAGTATAGTAGGTATAGTAGATAGTATAGTATAGTATAGTATAGTATAGTATAGTATAGTATAGTATAGTATAGTATAGTATAGTATAGTATAGTATATTAGTGAAAAGATGCTACCTATATGTATTTAAAAAAACTGTTTCACATTAGAAAAATCCTTTACAAACGTTTCAAGCTCATTATTCCTATTTATCATTAAGGAAAGGACTGCAAGTATCTCACCCAATTTTAATGATGTGGGTACTTAAAATTGAAAAAGGGAGTCTAAATGCCAGCCTATCTAAAAGGCGAAGAAGGAAAATCTTTCTGTACGTGTGTACCATAAAGTAAGTCAAATACGTTTTGAATGCGTACGAAATAAAAATCAAAAATGTCACTACTCAATCCTCCATGAAGTTTATATAAGTCACATCCTCTCTCTTTTGAGGATGCCTATGCAATGCATGTAGCAATAGTGTACGTGTCTCTATAGAAATCAATCGATTAATGATACAGGCCTAAATATTTGGAATTTTCATATATTTTTAATTCATAAATGTATTCACGGACTGACGGACATTTATAGAAATTCCTACTTGCGCTTACATGTACCTACATGAAACGGTAGGTATGGAAGACCGCATCGTATTTCTTCCCCGCGGTGTAGCGTCATTTTTGCACTATCAAAACCTTATCCGTTTGTTGACGTATAGTTGATGTATAGCATTGATTAAGAATGTACCTATTTACATATCTAAACGAAGTTTTGATTTCAACTTCTATAAGTAAACTGAATGTTGTATTCTCCTTAATGCGCACATATTTATTTTTTTCATTGTCTCACAAATAAATGAACGACTATGCTTTACATGCAACGTTAATCAATATTGTATCATTGACTTTATAGTCAATGATTGTGTTCGCGTCTTTTCCCGAATAATGTATTACGATTGTATGTTGAAGGGAACGGAATGATTAATAATAAATTTGTCAAAAGTTGCAAGTATGTACATAACTTTACGTGAAAAACACTACTTTACTTCCGGTTGTGCACAGAGAAAACTATGACATTCCATAACAAAGTTGTACTTCAGTGGTATAATACATAATAAGGAACTTTCAACTATGCAGAAACCCTTTTATGTACTTTTCGTGTACAGGACATTCTTCTCCCGCTTTTTTGTTGTTTAATTGTAGCGTCTAGGGGAAGGTTGCTGGTTTCTGGTAAAAATAGTACAGTTAACCCACCCATTAAGCCACAAGCACCCAATAATGCCATAGGAACAGTAGCGTGTACATATTTCTATAAGGAGATTGATGAATAATTTAAAATACCTAATAGTACTTTTTACTTACTAAATCCCACAGGAAAGGGACCAATATAAGTGCGATTCCGGCACTAACATTGTTGGCCCCGACTCCGATATTTCGTATGGTAGTCGGATATAGCTCAGCTGTGAAAATAGGTACAATAGCGTTAGTGGAACTAATTGAAAATTTTCCAATCATTGCCAAAGTAGTAACAATCCACTGTTTGTTAAAAATGTATGGCATTGGTAGTGTCAACAAGCACGAAATGCCCGTTATTAACATTGTTAAACATAATGGCCAACGTCTTCCCATTCGCAACAAAATCGGAATACTTATAGCAATTGCGGGTGCTTCAACTGCTCCCGATATAACCTAAAAGCCTAAATAAGCTAAATTCTTTTATCTGGTGACTGAACTCATACCGTATTAACGTACAAATCGCCTCCAATGTTACCTAAATTGAGAACAATGCCGTAGTATAGTAAATACAAAGAAAACCATATAGTACACAGCAGAAAGGTGGTTCTTCTCATTCTAGCAGTTCTAAAGAGATCCAATACGCTTGCTTTTTCCGTCTGCATCTCCGGCTCCGTCAGTAATTGTTTGTCTAAATTGTCAGGAAGCTGTCTCTTATTGCGTTTAGCTGCGCTTCGCAATATTTGTAGTACCTCTTGTGTTCGTCCCATTGCTAAAAGCCACAGCGGCGATTCTGGAAGAACCCACCTAAAAATATATAGGTAGAGATGACGTATATTAGTTACAGAATCTGAAAACTTACCACAATCCAACAAATAAAAATCCAGGAAGTGATATCGCAAATTGGAGATGTCTCCAATAGGGAAGTAGCCAAGCGATTCCTGAAATGAGTATGTATGATAATGCTACAGGGAACATGTATGAAACACCAGAGACTATCCTCCATTTCCCTCCAACTAGCTCAACCGTAAGTACAAAACCACTAAACACCACGGAAACCGATATAAATCCTAATATTGTCCTTAACACTACGTAGAGTTCAAACCAAGGAGTCACTGCTATCAATGTTCCTAAAATTGCAAATAAGCAAAAACGTTATGGTATAAATATATAAATATGTATATGCTTACCCAAAAGTGCTTGCAAAAAAATAGCACATATTAGCATTCGTTTCCTTCCGTATTTGTCCGAAAATATACCGCCAACGAGACCACCAAAAGCGACTCCAGCCAAAAATGTCATATCCGCTACGTTAATTAGATGTTCTCGATCACATAGTAGGTTGAAGTCTTTAATTAGTGTGTCGCCTGGAAAATGCCTAATTTTAGAATTTTAATTATGTAAACAGATTTTGCATCGTTCTCATCGTAAATTAAAGTAAGACACGCAAGGATTTGTTCCATAACAGCAACTAGACAGGATCTAGTTTACCTTTTAATTTTATTGACTACGAGAGATTTACCTATCGATGTTTCATAGTCTGCCTATTTTCGATATAGGTATTAACAACTGCCGAATTATCGGGGGTAAATACATAAGATGTATACATACTTTCATTGCTTTTTATTTAACTATAAACTCGAAATTTAGCAGGCTTTGGCGCAATTCGTCAAACGTCAAAATTTTTTTTGAAATACTAGAGTAAAGGCGGTGAATGTGGAATAGGTACCTGTTATATACGATTTAGTAAAGTAATACAACTTTAACTGAACTAAATCGTATATAACAGTTTAATTAGCAAAAGAAACAGACTAATGTTACATTTAGCAAATGACAACAAAACTAAATAAATTGTTATATAGCCAACTATACCTATTAGGAATAGTGGTGTGTCTCTCAGAACAAACATATTACATTCATCCCCCCTTTTCATTATTTAGTTACATAGTCTTTCAGATATTCGGGTGGACGTCTGGTTCTTCGGGAAATGGGAAGTGGAGGATCTGGAGAGTTATTCGTAGTATTTAAATTAGTATTCTCAGGTTCAAGTTCCTCGTTTGTTCTAGTGGAAGTATCTAATACCTGTCTGTAATTATCGTCGAGCGATGTGATAGTCTCGGTTTGGGGTGGTTTTACAGGAATACAATCCATCGTTTCCTGCTTTGTGGTTATATCTCCTCGAGGAGCAAGATGTCGTAGAGAGACACTAGTTTCTCGCCCATCAGGTAATCTAACATGTGCATACTCGGGGTTGGCTTCTATTAAGTCAACTTCCTGGACAGGAGGTTCATATTTGCTTCCTCTGACAAAGTTTTTCATTAGAATTAGTCCTGGAGTTGACAGCCAAGTAGGTAATGAACATCCACTATGTGATCTCCTAACATGAGTAAACATTCTTTCGTGAGGAGTGGCATTAGTTGCCGTGCATAAAAGAGAGCGTATCGAGTGAAGCGCCGGCTGCAAGACCAGTGCCCATTGCTGTGTATTTAGACCTTTCGATTTTAAGGCCAGCTCTATGGTTTTCCAGATTATGCCATTGTATCTCTCCACTTGGCCATTCCCTGCAGGGTTGTACGCCGTAGTACGACTAGTGGCAATGCCTTGAGAGGGTAAGTAAGATTTGAGTATGTACGTGACGCGTTTATACGAGGCTTAAAAAGTGCTCGCATTAGAGAACGGTTGCTTGAGAACACTACGATCAACTTAAACGACGCTTTTGACCAAGCCAGAGCTCTGGAACTTGCCGAGCTAAATTCTGCATCCTACCTCACTGCACCTACGCCCATACACACGTCTGCTGCGGAATTCTTAGAGGAAGTCCCATCTCAAGAACATTCAACCGCTGCCACATCATTTCGTTCTGGAAATTGTTTCTCCTGCGGCAATGGCCGACATCTACGAAACGCTTGCCCTGCTAGAAATGCGATCTGCCGTAAATGTGGGATAAAAGGACATTACCAAAAGGTGTGTAAATCAAAACAACAACGGAATTCAGACAACGCGGCTACCTTTGCTCATACGTTAGCTTCACTATCGTCTGCTCCTAGTTGTTTACAAAAATCAGTAGTTATTGTGACAGTTAATGGAGTGAAACTCCATGCATTAATTGACACTGGGAGCTCCCTCAGTTTCATTAACTTCAGACATGTGACTACATGCAAACTCGAAATGAAACCATATCTAGGTAAGATAACTATGGCGAACTCTGCTATGACGTCAGAAATTGCGGGACGCTGTGTTGTGAGTATCGCAGTACAAGCTCATCTATATGAAAACATAGAAGTGTTGATCATGAAAAACCTCTGTGCTGACTTCTTGATTGGTCATGACATTCTAAAAAATCACTCTTCACTGATCATAAATTTCAGTGGGAACAAGCCTCCGCTTGAGATATGTTCACTGGCTATTGCAAATGTCGCCCCAGTCTCTTTATTTGCCAACCTCACTCCTGATTGCAAAACAGTGATAACTAAATCGAGGCGGCAAACGATAGAAGATCGGCAATTCATTACAGCGGAAGTTGAAAGATTACTAAAGGAGCACATTATCGAACCCAGCCACTCTCCATGGCGTGCTCAAGCATTTGTTATTAATGGTGAAAATCGTAAACAAAGAATGGTTATCGACTATTCCCAAACCATAAACAAATTCACCATGCTTGACGCCTACCCTCTCCCCAGAATCGAGGAATTAATTTCACGTATATCCAAATACAAAATATTCAGCAGAATTGACCTTAAGAGTGCCTACCATCAAGTCCCAATCATTGATTCTGAGAGACATTATACAGCATTCGAAGCTGATCGCAAACTATACCAATTCAGACGTGTTCCCTTCGGAGTTACTAATGGTGTAGCATGTTTTCAAAGGACTATTGATACAGTGATTCAGGAGGAACAACTGGTGGATACGTTTCCTTACTTGGATGATGTTACAATCGGTGGAAGGGACCAGCAGGAGCACGATAGGAATTTGCAACATTTTTTGCCGCCGCTAAAAAGTATAATTTAACGCTAAACGAAAACAAATGTGTCTACTCTACAAAGTATATAGCGTTATTGGGATATATTGTTGAAAACAAAACTATTAGACCAGACCCTGGGAGATTAGCTCCGTTAATGGCTCTACCTGTCCCTGGTGATACTGCCTCCCTGCAAAGAGCTCTCGGAATGTTCGCGCACTATTGTCGATGGATTCCAGCATTTTCAGATAAAATTCGTCCTCTTCTGACTGTCAGAGAAGGCTGTAGATGCTTTTAACTTTCTCAAGAACTCTGTCGCTAACGCCACTCTAGCTGCTATTGAGGACGATGCTCCTTTTCGCGTAGAAACTGATGCCTCTGATTTTGCCATAGGTGCTACCCTAAGCCAAGCGGGTCGGCCAATGGCGTTTTTCTCAAGAACTTTACACCAGCCTGAGCAAAGACACTCGTCAATTGAAAAAGAAGCATATGCAATAGTTGAATCATTACGTTATTGGAGGCACTATCTTATAGGTAGACATTTTGAAGTCGTCACAGATCAACGCTCAGTGGCCTTCATGTTCAATCAACTGCATCTAAGCAAAATCAAGAATGAAAAGATCATGCGTTGGAGACTGGAACTCGCATGTTTTAAATATGACATTGTTTACCGCCCGGGGAGCAAAAATGCAACTGCAGACACCCTATCTAGAATATCAGCGGCTACTACTTCCGGAACCGATTTGATGGAACTATTAGTATTTATATCGTGATGGAACTACATGTGGCTCTGTGTCATCCCGGAATAACCCGTATGGTTCACTGGATCCGGTACAAAAACCTGCCTTTCTCAGTGGAGGAAGTAAAAAGAACTATTAGTACCTGTACAACATGTCATGAACTGAAGCCGCGCTTCCACAGAAATGAAGGCACCCTCATCAAAGCCACCGCACCTTTCGAAAGGTTAAATCTTGATTTTAAAGGCCCCTTGCCTTCTACTAACAAAAATCGCTTCCTCCTAACCATTGTAGATGAGTACTCGAGATATCCCTTTGCCATACCTTGCTCAGATACATCTGCCGCTACGGTGATCGCCAGTTTACAGAATATATTTTACTGTTATATACGATTTAGTAAAGTAATACAACTTTAACTGAACTAAATCGTATATAACAGTTTAATTAGCAAAAGAAACAGACTAATGTTACATTTAGCAAATGACAACAAAACTAAATAAATTGTTATATAGCCAACTATACCTATTAGGAATAGTGGTGTGTCTCTCAGAACAAACATATTACAATACCTTTTTATTTTTAATAAGAAAAAAATAGAAAAAACTTGTAAAACGATCTAATTTAAAGTCCAGTTATATTTTCAGATGTTTTACATCTTTTAACAAGATTATCAATAAAAGCTATTTCCCTATTAATTTTTAATACCTATTTAACTTATTAATGTACTATTTTAACTTTGGAAAATTGGTCTGGTAAAGTGGAATATACTGATTTGAGAATGTGGAATATAAATATTAAACAAATGTACTTTTATAAGTTTATTCATTATACATAAAACGGGTGTTTATTGACAAAAATCACAAATATAAGGTTGTTTTTCTGAACTAGAACATGCTTCATGGGCCCAGGAATTACACATTATGCACATTATCCACATTTCTCCTCGACGATCTTTGGAAAACTGTTCATCACAGAAAATACAGTTAGCATCTCCTATAGGAGATTCCAGTGAAAATGTTTCCTCATCTGATGAGTTTTTATGAGATTTTAATAAAAGATTCGCTAATGTGCCCACATTCACAGACCTATTTTATTCCACATTACCGCACTTATTGATTCATGTTAGACATCATCGAAACTTATTTAAATTAATAAAGTTATAGGAACTTTGTACCACTCAGTGTTGTAACAGATACATTTTTTTCAGCATCTAGATACAGATACAGATACTTTAAATAAAATATATCTAGATACTTCTTCAGATACATTTTCTTATATGTATCTAGATATAAATACAGATACTAACAAAATGTATCTAGATACAACGAAGATACTTGACCCACATGAAAATAAAAAAAATTTATAAAGCGGTATTCACACCTGTGCATTTCCATGCTGCATTTTTAGATGCGGCGTCACCTTGAAGGCTTGAACTTGCTGCAATCTTTCATGTAGCAACTCCCATGCATTCACATTAGTACATTTTTAAATGCACAGAGAAAATCTCTGCAGGGATTTAATTTTCTACAAATTATAACTGTATATTGGTGTTAAAAAGTGCACATTCCCACAGACAACTATAATACCTATATTGCACAAGTTGCAGAGCGGAAGTACCAATTTAAAACAAACATCAACTGACTATTGGCAAGGAATAAATCGCTGTAAAATCCTAGAAATGCACGATTAAACTGCTCGAAAATAGAACAAGTTCTAATAACTACGAGTAGGTAATTAGGTATCATGCATGTTGTGATGCTGCAACTTTTCCAGTGTGAATCAAGAGATACCACTGATCGTTTTTACAATTTGTTTATATACGTATTTATAATTTATAGTTTGTAAAAAATATTTGCAGTGCGAATGTATCTTGTTTCAGATACTCCAAAAAAAATATCTCTGATACAGATACAGATACAACAATTTTCAAGTATCTCAATTGTATCTCGATACTCAAAAAAGCATCTAGATACTGTATCTAGATACTTGTATCTCGATACATTACAACACTGGTACTACTCATACAAACTTTCATGTTTTAACTTACCCTGGATATTTTTTAAAGTTTAAAAATCAACGTAATTTTGCACTCACAATGAATACTCACAACACTGTTAAAAACTCTGGAGGGCGCGTAATATCAAATTTCAACATTTCGAGATTATATAAAATAAAATATAAAACTTAGTTTATAGGGGCCTAACTATTTCAGTTTGGACTATATTTTTTGGCCACCCAATTACCTACAGATGGCGTCAATAGTTTAAGAATAGTTCAGGTATTCCACAATACTGACCCTATTCCACCACAGATATGTATTCCACATTCACCGCCTTTACTCTACAAGTCGTGCATTAATCTCCCTAAAATACATTCGATGTTAATTTTTTTCTTTCGATAAAAAGCAATTTTATAGTGTTTCAAAAAAATTTTTGACGTTTGACGAATTGCGCCAAAGCCTGCTAAATTTCGAGTTTATAGTTAAATAAAAAGCAATGAAAGTATGTTCTAAAATGTACGTAAGAGAGAGAGAGATGATGAAACAAGGTGAAAATTTTTATCACTTATTAAAAATGTACCTAGCTTTTTATCGATTATTGGTCATTCAAGTATGCTATGTGATTGGTCGTTTTAAACGAAATTCATTAATTTCATTGGTTTATATTTCTGGAGTGTATTAATCGGGGGTAAATACATAAGATGTTGATTTTTTATCGATAATTAACCTCATAGTGTTGTAGACCAATCAGACATTAAGAACAGTGTCACATGCACCAATCACAAGTTTCTTACACTGAAAAGAATGCATGGTACTTTTCTTGCCGCTACCTCATTGTTTTAGCAACCTATATTTAAAAAAATCAAATGTCATTTTGACAAAAGTAAAAAATTTGACGTATTTAACGCTTCATTCAGTTAATTCTCCAACCGAAGATCATTCGTTCTCAACTCTTGTCAGGCAAGATTTTTTTGTATGAGCATTGATTGCTAAAAGGTAATTAAACTCGATCAAATTCTTGGGAAAAGAACCCTCGCGCTTCGCGCTCGGGTCTTTTCGTCAATTTGATCTCGTTTAATTGCCAAGCAACCAGTGCTCATACAAAAAAATCTTTCCGACAATAGTTGAGCACTTATGATCTTACTGTTGATAAAATTGCTTTTTACACGAAAATTTTATTACCATGGTTACAAACTCGAGAATCAACACCTTATTCGAGAGTTTTTACCAAATGGTAATCAAATTTGAGTTCCTTAAAAAGCAATTTTATCGAAAGCAAAAATTAACATCGAATGTATTTTAGGGAGATTAATGCACGACTTGTAGTATTTCAAAAAAAATTTTGACGTTTGACGAATTGCGCTAAAGCCTGCTAAATTTCGAGTTTATAGTTTATAGTTAAATAAAAAGCAATGAAAGTATGTTCTAAAATGTACGTAAGAGAGAGATGATGAAACAAGTTTGACTAATTAACAATTTAAATTTAAGTTAGGAATGCGACATGTTTCGAGACATCCTAGTCTCATTTTCAAGCAAAATGATTCTAAATTAAACTAACGATACAAAATTCCATCACAAATTGAATGTCTAAAAATAGCACAATTTGTGATGGAATTTTGTATCGTTAGTTTAATTTAGAATCATTTTGCTTGAAAATGAGACTAGGATGTCTCGAAACATGTCGCATTTCTAACTTAAATTTAAATTGTTAATTAGTCAAACTTTACATTTCTTTTTTCACCTTTGTTGAGGTTAATAACGAGGTGTTTTTACTTATAAAAATTTTTCCGATTAATGCTGGATTGTCACCCTCGTGAAAGTGAGTAGCGGGGTGCTTCCAATTAATTGTTTTACGTCATTACCCATTAGTGTTGCCGATTAATTTCGGGGCTAATGTTTCAGTATACTTCGGTATACTTATCTTATAAAAAAACATAACCACTCATCCCATTCTTCAATTCATCTAAGTTCTGACTTAATTTCATATTAAATTCATTGTCTAAGCCCTAAGGGGAGGTACTAAGTAGTTTTATTTAATAACTTCTGCATGTTTCTTTTACGCCTATTTTAAACTATATAAATAAATCTATGTAGGTATGCAAAAAACTGCTTTGTATGTACCAATTATTTTTCATTTATGCTTGAAATTAATCGTATATCGCTACTTAGTGAAGCAGGTTTTATCTGAATTATGTTCGTATATAGGATTACGATCAGAAGTATATACAGTTGGTTGTTTGTTATTCACTTCTAAAGTGTCTAACACAGGTTCACAAAAATAATAATATTCCATTTAAAGCAAAAATACCGTGAAGAAGGCGCGTTTTGCTTTAACAGAAGCCGGTTTTGTTGTATAGGTAACACAAGTCGCTTCACCTTTATACACAATGCTACCTATCATATACCTACTTACATTAGTAAATAATTAGAATTCATATAATACACAGTAATTGAAACACCATTAAATATGGCGCAACCACCAAAGTGGATATGGAAATTATTATACATATACAGTGTGTCTACTTAAGTTGGCAACGTATGGGAAACTTTTTTATTATTAATTTTACGAAAAAAAGTTATTCTTTATAAAAAGCTCTGCATGTTCTAAAATCTAAAATACAATCATCAGATATTAAATTTTTTCAGTCGTGTACGCGATATGTCAAAAAATATGAATTTTGCTCAAGAGAAAAGTACCTTTATTTTTGACAATAGGTATCGAAAATTGTTATCAAAAAAAGTTAATCAGAACTAAAAACTACGTTCAAATATGCAATTACATCCTGCTAGTTAAAATTTTTTTTTTACAACTTTTTCTCAAATTACTACCTACCGATACTGATACTTAAAATTATTTTTCCTATTTTGTCTACAATAACGATGCAAATGTAAGTGTAGTTACGTGAAATCTAGGATGCACTGATAAACAAATGATTTGTATTATATCAATATGTGTTTGACAGTGAGGTTTCTAAACGGAACGGAAATCGTATCAGTATCGGTAGGTAGTAATTTGAGAAAAAGCTGTAAAAAAAAATTTTAACTAGCAGGATGTAATTGCATATTTGAACGTAGTTTTTAGTTCTGATTAACTTTTTTTAATAACAATTTTCGATATTGTCAAAAATAAAGGTACTTTACTCTTGAGCAAAATTCATATTTTTTGACATCGCGTACACGACTGAAAAAATTTAATATCTGATGATTGTATTTTAGATTTTAGAACATGCAGAGCTTTTTATAAAGAATAACTTTTTTTCGTAAAATTAATAATAAAAAAGTATCAAAAGGCGCAAATTCTTATAGAATTTAAATTTCAACCAACTTCAAATCTGTAACTAATTATGGAATATACTATATACAATATATATGTAGGTATATAACTACCTCCCTCCCCACCTCAGACACAACCACGTCGGATTCTGCACAAATGAGTCATTGTTTTTCTTTCCACCCTTAAGGGAGATGGGAGTGGAGAGGGTGACGGACAATTTGTAAATCACGAAAAAATGTTAGAGGAAAAAAAAGTATAAAAAGATCGTTTTTCTGCGGACGTGCAATTTTCCCCCTTTCCACCCCCAAAAAAGGGGTTTGCAGTTGGGGGTGAAATTTGCAATTTGAGTATCGTTTTTTATGGAGAATCCAAAAGGAATAAAAAATAGGTGTTCCCATTTAAGTTTTGAAAACTTACCCCCGCTCCACCCCACAGGAGGGGTGAGGGTGATGTTTACGTATCATGACTCAATAGGTTTCAACAAATAAACGAAACGTATTTTTTTCTTTTTGTTCTACAGGTTTATCTGCTACTACCAACTTGTCGGCTCTTTTGCTACTACTACCGTTTTGGTTTTCTCGATTGAGATTGCCGTATTATATTGTTTTGCTCTTTTGGCAAACTCGTGTAGCAGCCTTTGTAGATCATCATCCTTGTTTGCGGCCATTATTATTGTGTCGTCCGCATAACATACAATTTTAAGCTTTCTGTTACCCATCCTGTAACGGTTTCCTTTTTTGACCTTCTTTATAATTTCATCCATAATAATATTAAACAAGTATCAAAAGGCGCAAATTCTTATAGAATTTTAATTTCAACCAACTTCAAATCTGTAACTAATTATGGCATATACTATATACAATATATATGTATATAACTACCCCCCTCCCCACCTTAGACATAACCACGCCGGATTATGCACAAATGACTCATTGTTTTTCTTTCCACCCTTAAGGGGGATGGGAGTGGAGAGGGTGACGGACAACTTGTAAATCACGAAAAAATGTTAGAGGAAAAAAAAGTAAAAAAGATCGTTTTCTGCGGACGTGCAATTTTCCCCCTTTCCACCCCCAAAAAAGGGGTTTGCAGTTGGGGGTGAAATTTGCAATTTGAGTATCGTTTTTTATGGAGAATCCAAAAGGAATAAAAAATAGGTGTTCTCATTTAAGTTTTGAAAACTTACCCCCGCTCCACCCCACAGGAGGGGTGAGGGTGATGTTTACGTATGATGACTCAATAGGTTTCAACAAATAAACGAAACATATTTTTTTCTTTTTGTAATTGGACGTGTCGTTCTCGAGATATTAAAGGGTGTATATTTTGACTGTAATGGCGTCCCGACTGCGAACGGGTGATCCGATCAAAAAATTTACCAGCGATTTGGAATCAGTGAAGAATTTCCTATAAGGTGACACCACTTCCAGCTTTCTAAACCCTGTAACATCGACCAACGCACAGACACACAGACACACAGACATCCGGACGAATTTAGTAACCAACTTTTTGAAGTTGGTTGAAGAGTTTCCCATAATATGTTGCCAACTTAAGTAGACACACTGTATACCTATTATTAACTTTACTGACAAAGGACGAAGAAATAAATGCAACAACTTGACAAAAAGTTAAATTGCAACGTTTCAGTAATTTTTACGGAGGCGGACTTAGGTAGTTCGAAATGAGATCCCAATTATGTATGGTATAAAAGGTGCGATATTATTAATTATAATTAATAATTCTTGATCTCATTTCTGTGATAGGTATTTGGAAATATAAAAAAATAGATATGGTGAAGAGCTAGACTGCAATCGCGACGACCTGGGGTTCTGTTATAACTAAACATTAAAATGTGTTAAATAGTTAATTTTTTTCTTAATTTATTGTCACAGGTGATTGTAACATCTATCACAGGATCGTTTTCCAAATAAGAGATATGAGACATTCTTATGTAGAATTCAATTAACTGTTATTGTTTCAACGCATGTAAGAAGTTTACACTGCAGCGTCCAGCTGTGTGAATCTTAAACGGGAAGAAAATTGTAAATTTTCAAAATTTGGTATTTTTACCTTTCTTAGTAAGTTTATTTTAAATTGTATAATACCTACGCCCAATTTGTTTTGGGGAACTCTATACCGTCAAATTACAAATACAAATGACGTCTGTATAAACTTTTATAGATTAGCCAAAATACATAAAATCTGTTAATCTCCTTCCACAGAAAACAAAAAGTCCTGATAGGAAAATATTGAAAATAAAAAATTTGAGTTTACTACGATGACGATTTTTTTTAACCTTTCCGCTTTATGTTTCCTTTAAAAGGTTATACTTTTCAAATAATAATTAAATCATCATAATAATAACAAATAATTCTATTTAACTTTTTATTTTAAATAGAACGTAACGCATTTTGACACTCACATGTCATTGCCAAGGGTAACAGATTGTGGCAAATTACAATTAGACAAGGGTTGCCAAGAAAATGTTATGATAAAGATAAATATACCACAGATTTCCTTAACGTTATATTTTGGCAATCTTTGTCTAATTTTAATTTTTTCCAATCTTTAACTACGGACATATAGTTTCGAAACACGTTGGATGTTAATTAATATAAATATTTAAATGGAATTACTTGTTATTATTATAACTTTATTGATGGAGTTCCACAACGTAAGTTTCTGGAAAATTAATTGTAAATACTAATTAAATCATCCATTTGAAGACAGTAAGGATCAGTAATTTAGTAGTTCATTACTTCAAGAGCAGTATTAATGTTATAGACAGCTGTAAAAGTTTAAATTCGCAAGTATGAATGAATTTGTGGAAAACCGGAAGCAATAATTAAAGGTATTTATTTATAAAGTGAGAATTTGATTCAACTAGGTACATTTTCAGATACCTACCACAAATTATGGTAATAATAGCGCTTTCTGAACCTCAAATATTTTAACGGAACTGGTTATAATTAATCTAATGAATAATTCAATGTACTACAACAGTAACTATGATTAGCTTGTTCTGCTTTTGTTTCATAGACATTTTCATTACATATTTACTCATAGTCATTCATTCCCAGTAATATATTCTCACTGCGACATAATCTTTTACTGTTCTTAAAGCGCAAGTTGATGTGATTGTCAGCAAGCATTTTTTTGAACACAGAAGCAGTATCTCAAAAATTATTCACGAAACAATTATGACGGTGTGTGGAGAAAATAGCCCCTTATTTCCAAAAAATCTCAGTTATTACTAGACAGATACAAATAGAAAAAACAAGTGTTTCTAAAATTCCCGGCTTGATAAGCTACCGCAGAAAAATTTTATAGACGACAAATTCGCGACGAGAATTGGATTGCTTTATTTCAAGACGAAATGTCTCTCTATAGAATTGTAACTGGGGGCCAGACCGGGGCGAACCCAAGGGGAGAAGACCAATTGAGTATAATATGCAGAAGTAACTACATTAACGTGAAATATCTACAAGGATACAAGATACAATTAAAAAAACTGAGAAAAGCGATCGCACAATTATGATCAGATAATTTTGGAACACGTGTGTTAAGTGTTAATATGGTTCTTCTCCACTCGTACAACGAACCCTAAATTAAACTTCCTGCATTATTACAAAAAACAAGTATTTTTGCTTTCGATTTAAATATAGCGTACTAAACAAACAGTTTTGGTGTTTATAAATCTAAGGTTATCACGAAATGTGTCAAATGCCAAGGAAATCTCATTCAAAAACAGCTATACGTGTAAACAGATCACAAATATTTATAAATATATTATTAGCTAACTTTACCTCTCCCTTCAAACTCCCATTTGTCGCACTTAATAAGACTGTAATTTTGATCTTGTAAAACACTAACATCACTATGTACACTAGGATCGGTAATATTTTTGATGAAACAGTGATCGGTTGATTGAGTAAAGTTATTCAATGAAGTTATATTTCGAAAGTTGTCATTTCGCACACACCACACATTGTGATCAGCAGCTTGAAAAGTGAAAGAAACAATATGCCAAGTGCATGGAATATTCACAAGTGCCAAAATCATTGTCATCTGTAGTTGCCATAATCCATATTCACCAATTGATTTAGATACAACATCATCTTGTTCTTCGCCATTTTCTTTCTCGGCCATTCTGAAAAAAAATCAAATATTAGTAAATAATACGAAATAATAATTATAGTAATAATAACCTATTAACCGTGTAGGATTTATTGAAAAATAACCAGCTCTTTGTGCAGCTCATCGAAGACAATGTTGTAAAACACCGCCTTTACATAATGTGTTGCTAATAGTATACTGATAGTAATATTCACATTAATGTTTATTTGCAATTCAAAGCAGAAATATGATAATCCCCTCTCTGCAGCCATAGTATTAAAAAAGGATCTTTTGTTAGCCACTGTTACTCTCGTTAGCCGACGTTTTGTACCTCTACGTTTTGTCCGCTGGAAGCTCAGATTAACTTGGTAGGAATGTTCATTTTATTTTACGGGAACTATTAAATAAATTGATTACCTATATATTTAATGCTCCGCCGACGCCGTGTAGATCTTTATGATTATTAAAACAACATAAACTCGAATTTCTTTGAAATAAGTCAAATGGATCAAACTTTGTAAATCTTAAGTTTTTTTTTATGAAGTGTTAATACCTACCGACATATTATATTATACCTACAGTAATACGAACATCTTTTCTCTCTTTAGTTACATTATTCTTATCTAATTTTGAAAAAAATTATCAAGAAAACTATCGTGACCTCTACAGTTCAGGATCAGTTTAGCACTCGGAATCAAAAGACAGATTATTTTACTTCACTTATTTATTTACTCAACAGTAACAACACCAATTTTAGAGTTATGTAACAACATTAATAGGAAGCGCATTACATATACATAAAATTAACTAATTCAATAACAGTATTAAGAGGTTGAGTATGAATATCCCACAAATTTAACCAATCTCGTACTATATAGACAATTGAGTCGGGGATTTTAAAAATGAATTAGGTAGCGCGAAAAGATGTAAATCAATTTCTCAATCCAAAAAACTCAAAAAATGATATCTTTCTAAAACCGATTTGGAAATAGTAGTTTACGTAACAAGTCCCGAAAGTGATCTTTTACTGGACAAGTAGGAAAATTACAGGGCGAGCCGCAGGCGAGTCCTGCAAGCCTGCGAGTCCAGTAAAAGCACTTTTGGGACGTATTACGTACAATATTTTTTTTAAAACGGGCAGAACAATTGACCGTTCTAGGCCTGAAAGTAAAAATGAGTCCGGTAAAACCTTTTACCGGACTATCACAATAACTTTCTGGCTCGGTCCGACAAAATGAGATTTTCTGACCTAAAAATAAACCGGAAAGTACTACTTTCTGGCCGATTTTAATAAAATTGTATTTTCTTTTGACAATTTAACTCATGTATAAAAAATCCCATTAGCCGCAGTGCAATTGTCACTTTTACAGCGACAAATGCACTAGTGGTTTTTTCACTTTAAAATTCTAATCAACTATCGCAGTATCCGTGCCCGCCGTATAAATACATAGTTTGACATTTGCGAATAATTTATTGCATGATATTTGTGTTATTTTAAGAATGAGTCCATTTGTTAAAGTTACGAACGGATTTCTAAATTTCTTGTTCGTTAAATTGTCCTGCCGAATTACACTCGAGATTTGTATTTATACCTAGTAAATTTGTGTTGTTTAAATTCTAATCTGTTTCCTTTGCTAGGCAACAGATTCTTATTAAACAACCACTCTACCTTCGGTGTCGCATTTTTATTGGTTGACAGTTTTTCTCGTCTAATTGCTAGGCAACAGATTCTTATTAAACAACCAACAACCCAAATTTACTCGGTAAAATACAAACCTCTTGAATTATAAGTGAAAAATGAATAAGGAAAGTTGCATTTTCTTCACTTGTGATGAAAGTGAGCAGTATTGTCAACACCATTTATCCATTGCAGCAAAATAAAGCAATTCAATAAACTGTCAACATTTACATAACTTAATGTTATAAATGCAAATTTCATGCATATTTTTTTTATACACCTAGGCAGTTTTAGAAAAAAATTGTATAAAACACTCGAAGAAAATGTTTTTTCAACTGCGTAGCTCAAACTTTGAGCTCGAGTTGGGAAAAGTATAATTTGTTTCTCTAGATGTACAAATAACTATTATAAGCAATTGAGGACAATCAACAATGATGTTTAGAGTTTGAAAAATAAGTTTCGCGTCATTTCTGCGAACATATCATATTTCTCACTATTTGAAAAGTAATTCATTTTAAAATTCACAAATTATTAACTACGTACAAATGACACTGAAAATAAATTCTAAATTGACAGTTAGATAATTAAAAAAGAGACAGCATAGCCTACTATGAAAAAATTGAATAGAAATATTAAAGCCTAGTGCCACGAAATCTTAATTTTGTTGTTTTTTACTATTTATCTTGACCAAACATGATATACATGGTTGAAGAGCATTTCTAATGAGGATTTTGAAAAAGTAAAAATCCAATATGGCGTCCATAAGAAAAACGAAAGTTGACTTTCTCCTTGCGCAACTTAGTAGGCCTAGAATTTTTTTGACGCCATTTTTAAAATCGTATGTCTTACCTAACCTGAGAATTTGCTGACCTTAACTTCTATAATAAAGAAAATATTGTGATTTTTCGAAAATCCAAATTTTTGTTTTCACCCTGTACCTACGTAATGGTATCGATTTAAAATAAAGTAAACCTAGATCATTTTTGGCACACAAATGCGCAACTTTTCTTGCATTTAACCGACTTCGTATCTCCAACGGTTTTCCACATCATTTTATAACTGGACACAGTGTATAGATATTATTTAAGTGATCTTTGTATGACCCATCAACCTTAAATTTAACTATACGAGAAGAAATCAAGTTAGTCTTGTAATTCTAAGGAGTGCACAAAGCAGCCCGAATTCATTGTATCGATCATTTTAACTAAAGGACACGGCCTCGTGGCAAATACCACATTTTATAATTATAAATCCTATGTCAAAATAATGGAACGATCAAAAGTCGTACAAATTATTGTAAAAAAAACAGTGAAAGCGTTATTAACGTTCCTACAATTAACAAGTCGATATACCAATCAATTAACACTTCATATTACGAAATTTCGCTCATGACGATAGACATGGCAGATGTCTGATGAAAAGTATCCGGAATTGTTAATATTATTTGGAAACCACGTTTGGACAAAACAAATGATATCGTACTCACAAACAGTAATTACAAAAGTTAGGTACGAATTTTATTTCCCACACGCACTCAATGGTAAGGTTGGACTGACCATTCGTAGTGAATTCATTCAGAGCGACCTTGCAACAGCACAATTATCAAGTTCCGGATGAACAACTGAATAAATTAATAAAATTGATCTCCGATCTATTATGGTATAAAATAACGACTTATAAAAATTACATATTTTAATCTTGTTCTGCTTCACACAACTCCTTTGAACTCGCGAAATGTCATATGTGGTATGCCGAAGGAAATATATCAAAATTCACATCGAAACGTCGATGAATGTAAAAAATAAACCACAAAAATAAAAATCAATAAATCACACACATAATTGTGACGGTATCCGAACCAAAATCTTCCATTTCGTCAAAAAATAGCTTCTTGATGAATCCAAGCATTGTTGATGTTGATTTAAAACATTTTCATATATTACATTTTAGATAGTAGATATTTTCTGCGTGTTCTGCAAATGTTCAGATGCTGTGAGTGGAAGGCTCATATATGTATTTTACAAATATCGTCCTTAAATCATGAAAATGGGAGATATTGAATTACTTATGTTTTCTGTAATCGAAAAGTGAACCATTAGTATATTAATAACTGTCATTATTATATAAATTAAAAAAGTAAGCGTATTAACTTGACCTATAAACCAACAAGTTTTATCTTTAGGAAAAGTCACTCTAAAAGCAAATTCAGAAGATATG
The DNA here is from genome assembly GCA_036250285.1 of Pyrocoelia pectoralis. Lineage (NCBI taxonomy): Eukaryota > Metazoa > Arthropoda > Insecta > Coleoptera > Lampyridae > Pyrocoelia > Pyrocoelia pectoralis. The sequence continues at coordinate 65,344,263 of CM070074.1, forward strand.
GTGATTAAATCCCATTATTATACGATTCGAAAAATAATTGTTACTATTCTCGAAAAACTTGAATGTGAGAAATCCCTCATAATGGGCGTAAAATGTGTAGGTACTTATTTTGCAGCAAAAGAAACGAAAATTTTCCAAGCACGACGCCATCTCTGAGAGAAATGAGACACCAATAAGGACACAGAATTTTTTTAATGCCAAAAGATACAGATAGAAAACATGACTCATTAAAACACGTACAAATTCCCAAAACATTCAACACTAATAGCTTTTGTCGGCGCGAGTGCGTGCGCCGATCTTTTATTTAGGAAATGTAACGTGCAGTGGTTTAACGGTTTTTATATTAACGAGTTTTAACGAAAGAACAAATAACAATAACAAATTAACATGAACGCAAAGTTAAAGAACGAATGTACTTCACGCACTGTCTTCGTGGGTCGAGTAAATGCAGGGGTCGGCTATGAGGTTCACTGTAGCAGGGCCCTGTGTCGAGGTCGATCGGCACCAGCTTCCATGGTGGCTTGCCTCTTTGTAGGCGTTGGCGGCAACGGCGCGGCGTGACGATAGGTGGCCGATGAATAACGTGGTGGACTGAACCGCAGCCGCTTGACTGGCGTACGTGGTAGCGGTGTAATGATAGGTCGCACCGGTGAATAACACGGTGAACTGGGCCGCAGCCGCTTGACTGGCGTACGTGGTAGCGGTGTAATGATAGGTCGCACCGGTGAATAACACGGTGAACTGGACCGCGGCCGCTTGACTGGCGTACGTGGTAGCGGTGGTCGCTTATCCTAGCCAGGCTATTAACAACTCCGGCGTCGGACGGTGCCCCGTGGAACCAGTGCTATTAACAACTCCGGTCACGGGGTATGAGACTTCTTCCAGTGCTATTAACAACTCCGGAAGAAGAGTGATTTCCTGATCGAAGCGCGCACGCTTTTATACCCTGCAGGGGCGCTTCGTCGGTGCTCGGTAGCGCTTCGTCGTGGTTCGGTAGCGATGTTACACGAACGCGCATTCGTGTCTGTCATGTGGGGGTTTGACGTCACGTGTGGGCGCGACTACCGAGATCGGGGTTCGGTGCGTCATCGTGCGGACTCGTTTTTGCCGCCATGTTCCCACACTTTTAATGCAGACTACCCTTGAACTACTCGTTGGCTAATATAAAAATCTAGTAAATGTATATAGGTACTTTTTTCAGATTGACCACTAAAAATATGCATCACTTTCGTTTTTTAAATGCAATCTGTATGTTGATTTATTTTTCGTTTTCACCTTTCAATCTCAATTCGACAATGTATTAAACCAGAAATTTCGAGTATACTTCAATCACGATATTTTTATCACTCGTTCGACTTTGAAGTATTTTTGGTATCTACATTTTTGCTAACCTATATCCGATATGGATAATGACTGTCATCTTGACGACATTGCCTATTTTCATTACAAGGTGTTATAAATTTTAAGCAAAAAGATACACGTGTTGGAAATGTCTATGGGCGGAGGTCGTTACATTAATTTAAAAAAAAGAAACGTGCTGTTCGGCTCCATTGCGTTTTGCCAGAGAAACTTGATAGGCCCATAGCGCGTAAAGAAGAATACAAATAGCTTAAACTTGGTCGTGTACCTAACTACCTATAAACAATAATGAACCAGTCGCATCCTTTCAAATTAGCCAAAGCTTCATATGATATTAAAATGATCGTAACGTAAAAGCTAGCATGTCATAAACTGGTAGATACCCTTTTACTGAAGACAACTCCATCGCTTACACTACGTTAGACACTACAAAAATCTTTCTCGTAAAACTATCGTCAAATATATCTATATCGCCACAGACAAAATAACTGTGATATCGCGGATGTACTGAATCCTACAAACAAACTTTTATATCGATTCTTAAACCAACACATCTTTTTTAACACGCATGAAAATATTCAATTTATGACACGCGCAATAATAATAATAAGTTTATCGACCGACAGATATAAAAAAATATTCAGTTAAAGGCCATCTTAAAAAAGGGCAATTACAAATATGTATACAGCTCCACTCAGCAAACAAGATAGTCGGAAAATATGTCAACTAAAATAATGTATTTGAAATTTTTGAGGCGGCAAATTATTTGTCCAATAATATTTGAGAAATCTAAGGTGTACATTCACAGCTAAAAGTAAATTATTACAGTTGACAGCTGACATTTTCCGCTGGCGTTTTATTACTTAATCCTTTTATTGTGTTACTCTTGTTTGTTAAAATCAGTCTTTCTGATGACTTCTCATGCAGCATACAATACATTTATGTGTATCCAACAATACACATTTAAATTAAGCGCCAAAATATTTCTTTCCGGATTGTACCTTAAAAGCTACTCTAGCGCCGGTATCCCCTCTCCAACTATCTTGTTTGCTGAGTAGAGCTTGTATGTTATGACAAAAATATGGAAACAGGGGAATAGGTATATTTAGAGATGTAAAAATAATCAAATTTCATTGTTCTATTAACTTTACTAAGTTTATAACTTAAAGTCAAGTAATGAATGTCCACACATCGGTGAGGTTGCCAATTTTATATTAGAGAATTTTAAGAATGCGTCCTCAAGTACCTCCCGATGAAGCAATAAATGTTGCGTCTTGTAATTAATTATTGCACATGATTATTGTCGTGTTCACCACAAACATCTAATCTCCTTCATCCATATGTTCCGATACAAGTTGTCTCAGACACGTTAATTTGTACTTTGTAGTAGTAGATCTACGCAACGTAAAACCGTGGTAGAATATGTATACCGTTTAACGGGTTGGTAATAAGTACAGTAAAAATTTTCCCAAAATAGTGAGTGTTCACTAATTCAAGATGATTAACGACACGTAACCCTTTCCAGACGTTAAATATTTGGGTATCTACAATATCATTGTATGTTTGTATACATATAACCGTTGAGTGAAAACTTTTCACTCAACGATATAACGACTAGATTGATAAAATCATAAAAAGTCTTGTGGTACTATAATAAATGATCCATTTTCCAGAAATCTTAGGGATCTTAATCTTATGTTGTTATTTGAAATATTTAGCTTTTGCACGAGTATTGAATATTCTGTCATAAGTTATTATGTGTATAAAATTATCTAACGCCTTGCATAAAGTTTATTAAAAAGATTCCAATGTGTATTAATATTATTATACTTTGGTATTTAAAAATATCCAGTCTATATCTAATAATGGCACATAAACGTAAGTGGTCAGCATTTTTATTATTAATTAAGTTGTAAATGTTTTCCTACAAAATGCAAAAGAAAATATTTTCTAAGGCAGTTTTAGAAAAATAATCAAAAGCATTTAGCTAGTTTCGGTGCTTCATTGTACACTATAGCATGTAGTTAACCCGCCAGCAAAAAGTAAGGTACTGGCCTCAAAGCAAATGTTTGATGGTCCAGACCCGGTTCTCTATTTACAAACCTAATAACTTAAGACACCTAAGCGCAATAGAATAGAAAGCTAATGGAATAGCGCGTTTCTGCACGTGGCTATCACGGAAGAAAATACATCGTTGGGGTTGTTCGAATCACCATCTTGTAGAGGATGCTATATGACGAAACGACATACTACATCCATTGTTGGCGAAATCCCGGCCCCACATAGTGACGATTAGTCGCTCAACTGCCATCAACCCCAAGTTAGTGATGTCAATATTTTACCTACCCGTTACAAATTACCCGTTACCAGTCCCAATACCGGTACCGGGATAATCGTTTAAAAAAGTAACGGATACTTTTTGTACCTGCGGTATCTAGTTATTATATTACGGATTACGGGATTACCGAATACCGATTACCGTGTTCACTTAGATATCGTGCGCGAAGGAGTATAAATTAAAATAACGCATTCAAAGTAGGTTTAAACTTTAAGGTAGGTACTTGCATCCCAGTAATACCTGCTAATACTGTGCTCAGTGCTGTGTGCTAGTGTGCTTGTATCGATTTTAATTACATCTATAGGGTAAAGGCCTAAAGAATACCACTCGATAATTTTATGACCGAGTCGCCAATGTCATAAAAAATCTTTGTGCTTTTTATTTAGTAACGGGAAATCCTTTTTGGTTGTGTCTGCAAGAGGGACAATTTCTTATTTCTTTTAACTTTATAAAAAGTAAAAACGCTTTTAAGTAAAGTAATCTCAAAATAAATACGCCGCGTTATGTTACGTTATTTTTACAAGGAATTAAAATTTAAATAGTCAGCTTTTGCGCTTATTATATCCACTCCAAGGTGCAATATGCACTTAATTGCATTTAGAAGAGAACTATTCATTAATTCATTATTCAACGGTGAAGGGATTTATCTACCTATTATTTCTAGATTTATACGATTACTAAGTTCTAGAAATAAATCCCATGGAGCGCACTGAAATGAAACTATAAAATAGATGTAAATCATATATTATTCTCTTATTTATTCAATGATATTATTAAGAATTATCCTTAAAAGGAATACATATGTAGTGCGTGAACGCGTAAACGTAACAAAAACGTTAGCTGCTGTGTGAAGTGAACAACTATCTATTTCTTTTGTGTAATGTCTGACCTTAGATTTTGCTTTATTAAATTATTAGCTATCAACCGGTAGACCGGTATCTCTATCTCAGTATTTACCAGTCTTTTCATTACGCCATGTACGCACTGAAGTCTATTATATATGGAAGAGCAAAGTTGTAAATTTAAGTGATACAAATTGAATACGCGCACGGGGCTCCCGATCATGCGCCGTAATAAATTAAAGGTCATACAAATAAAACAGCTGTTATATATTATCTAAAACTGTATTTTAATCACGACCTCCATAACACCCACTGTAAACCCTTCTGCCTTGTAACGTTTCTAAATCAAATTAATCCACTTGTTCACGAAGACAAACCACGTAAAATTTTCTAACCCAACTTCAATTTATTAGGTAGAGTTCATTGACTTCAACACATGATGCATTTTAACGGTATTTTCCACTGCGCAAACGCGTAAGCCCCGTAGTTAAACGATTTTCGACCTTATTATTTTCTTCAAATTTGCACACTTTTTCACGCGCATCTCATTTGATTTCAACGGCTTTGCTCTTCCATATATTATTGAGTTCAGTGCATGTACGTAATACCTATACCTAGTTAATGCACGGAAACATACTTGCAAACAACTAAGATTCTAGGTAAATACCGGTACCGGGTACAAAGTAACGGGTACTTTTTACAGTATTGTTCGGTACCGGTAATACCAAAATGTACCTATATTTGACATCACTATTATTTAGGTGCTGAAGTATATTTGGTTTTGGTGATTTTCAGATCACTGAACTATCTAATCCTTTTTTATGTTACATATCTTTCCTCAATCATTGTTAATTATCATCTTTGGGAAACCTAAGAATAACTACACACATTTAATAATTTAATTTGCTTCCGCTGTAATAGGTGCCATATAATTAAAGACTAAAAAATCAGACGTTTGCAATTTTCGTACTACTTTCTTATTCTTTTAGGTCAATGCACTCACATATAAAATTACGTCCATTAGTTGGCCAGTGTGATTGTTTATTGATAATAATTACAGTTTAATAACAATAATTACAGTATAATAGCACAAAATGATTGTAGTGCTTGCCTTTTTACCTTCAAATGATAAATGCAATTTCCGATTTGTATTACATTGACATCAGTTAATTTACGTTTGATTACTGAAACTGTTTTGTGAACAATTACCCTATTCGGATTTTACAAAAATTAAAAATTTCCGGTTTTGATTGAGTACTAACAAATTATTTCGTATATTGCACTGATGAAATAATAACATAGGTTTGTGCCTATTAATAAGTGAGGTCGTTTACAAGATCAATTAACTAAGTTTTTATACTTTTTTATGATTAGATCATTTTAAAACATATCAAGTTGGAGTTACGCAGATAGATTATTTGGAGCACGTTGGTATCTAACATGATCTGTTTTACCGATTTTTGGGTGTTGGTTGTTCTGATTTACAAAACTTTCTGTACATTCTTCTGCCACTGCTATGAATTTGTAACGTTTTATACTATCTACCAGTATCAACACCTACATCGACGAGGAGTGAAGCAAATGAACCCTGTAAATATATTAATGTTTCAGTTACTCGAACCTTTCCCTGTTTTTGTAACCTAAAAGAATTTGTCCGAATTTGTTTCATCTAATCATCTTCAATGTTTCTGCAGCACCTTTGTCTTGTAAATGTTTTAAAGTCAATAGGTCGTACATCATTTTTAACAGCGAAGTCATTTCAGTATTTTACAAGGGGTGGGAGGGGGCAACTATAGTAAAAAGTTTAACGTACTTTTTTTGGTAGTATTCCAGGGGGGTCAACTGCCCCACCCTTTGTATACTCGATTGGCTAAAGGGTTTTTGTGCCTGGAATAAAATAATGAAAGAATCATCAATTGTAAAAACAATCTACGCTGCATTGTGGAAAAGTGAAATTAAGTAAATTTTCTCATTTTGCATCGTTGGGGATCTTCTTGATAACCTCCTTTGTCTCCTAATATGGTTAATAGATTGCAATTTTATTTCCCATTTTTGTGCGGTTAGCCCTTAACGAAAGTTTTTAGGAATTAATTCAAAATATACCATTATTTACACACCCATTTCGGTGTTTTTAAAGTAATCCATAAGGACTTTTTCTATAGGAATGAAATTTTCCAGCATAATTTAAGTGACGCCGTCTATATTTACGCGCATGATCCAGCTCTGAAGTGCAAAATCGGTCGATTCTTTTTTGTAGATACCAATAGTAGTAATGAGCCAATGAGGTTTATGATTATGACCCAGCGGAAGCTCGCAAAGAAGAATTAGAATGTGTTAGAGGAGTGCTTTTATCGGTCAATGGAAATATTACAAATTTATAAAACAGTTACGAGACAAAAGATGAATCTTTCCTAACATAGTTTGTTACCATTTTGAATCTATAAAATCTAGGTGGAACTATCGTGTGTGTAATCACATTTTAAGTGGGCGCAATGGACTACTATACAGGGTTATTAAAAAGTATGGAGACGGCGATTTATTGTCGTTAATATTCATTTTAGGAAAAATTGTTCAATACAAAAGTTGTTTATGTAATTTTTATCTGGGAATACTTCAATTTTTGTGATGTGCAATTGTTTCTGAGTTACCCCGTTCCGCATAATTTTTTTAAATGAGAACATATTACTTTTACCTCACCATTCGATAGAGCATTTTTTGCTCTTTAAAACAGCACTAAAGAAAAAATTTTAAAATTTATTTTAATAACATTTTTTTCAAAAATACGCCGATTCAAGTATTTACATGAAGTAGGTATATGGAAGAAAAAAAAAGTTATGAATCAAAATCTTATCACTAAAAACAAATTAATAACTAAGTAATTTAAAGTAAGTGTTCAAATTGTCCCCCATTTGTCATTTGACAATGGCTCAGTCGATTTATAAAACCACTTACCTACTTGATGTAAAATGTTATTAAAATAAATTTTTTTTTTCAAAAATACGCCGATTCAAGTATTTACTCATAGTAATTAGAAATTATTGTCAGAAAGACAAAACAATTTTAATTAAAAACATGACCCATCTAGGCAAGCGTAAAATATTGAAAAAAGAATCAATGATGAATTTGTTATTCATATCACATACCTATGTTCTCCTTATAGATATATAACAAGAATTTTCTAATACACTACCAAATTAATTACGTGATTTATAATTTTATACCACTCAAAAAATTCGTAACAAAGCATAGCAATATCAGGTATTCCTTCTTTAACCGAGAAACAAACCACTATGGAAAGTACAAGACGGTGTTGTCATAAAAGTAACAAAATTGATAGTTGTGTATTTTGTCATTAATGAAAATAGATTTTAAATAGCACCATGACTTTTGAACTACATGAAAGGTGTAAGAGTCAAAAAGGATATATCAGCACCAAATCCATTGGAATAAGTCTACAATCACAGAAAGATCATTAAAACTATTGGAGTGTTGCATATTTTCATGCTGTATTAACTCATCTGTTTGAAATACTGCAAATACATATATGTTATTTAAACCGTTAAATGGTATACTATTAAATGCTTAAACACCTGACGGTAAACGAATCACCTTTTCCACTTCCTGCTCGTATATGAAATAATTTTTACTCACGTTGCTTGGTCCTAATTAGTTACAATTAAGATTTGCGATTTTGATTATGGAATTCAATTAAGAGGATGTTGTATTTTGGCAAGGTTGCACGCATTCCTTATCATTCGCATTAAAGAATGAAACAATTATTCTACATATATTAACATTTATCGCTATCTTTCTTCCGTAAGATAGATGTTCCTAAGGACTTAGTACGGACACGACTATTCTAATTATACCCATTGAAGATATATCCTAATACAATACTGCTATCAAATCACGTAGGCGATTAGCAAGGACGGCGTAGTAACTTTGTAAAATATCATCCAGGAATATAAATTTAATGATTAATGCTCTTCTATTTTATTTGTACAATAAACTTTTATCATAAAACGAATAACTGCGTATAATTTTATTGCTGACTAAATATAGGCCGACATTGTTGTCAAGTTTTATCCCAAGCTCAAAATTCACTATCAAGAGGATACCACTGTGCCATTAAATTGCCCGAAAATATATTTTCTCATTTAATGACATAAGTAGTTACTTATAATAACCTTTATAAGTATTTTCTAAAATTCTTATTTGGACATATTTCTCGAGTTACTTTAAAATAATCTGTCTTTGGTTTTCCTAAGAATGTTTTTGAATCATCCTATATTATTGATTCAAAATCCTTCACACGTAACCAGTAATATAGAACGACTCCATTTTCTTTGTTTTATATGGTGTTAACCCTTTAGGTTTAAGGTACGTGGTAAAATGTTCCTTCAGGGGGATATAGATGTCATCGTTTTATATCTCCATATAAAAATGCAGTTATCTTATTCACATTCTGGTATTATCAATATCGCTTTGTCTACCCTTATCCTTTATTTTAAACACCCATTTATTACATCTGGAAATTCTGTTATCTAAGGTTTGGTTCAGTAATGTTTACTAACTCAAGAACTTCGGCTTGCAGCACACCAAGAGACAAAGGTCTCTACTGTAAAAGTCGCAAATGTATTGTATTGTTAATGCCTTCCATTGCACTTCTCTCCACGTCACGTCTGAAACATCCCAAACTACAAGTTGACCATTTTTTTCTGAGGCTAAACGTCATTCCTTCCAGCGATTTTCCATCACGGAACAAACACCTTACTACATTTGATTGAAGTTAACGAGCGGTCAAAATGATGTTAATTTATGGTGGCGAGGACAATCGCCTCAGCGGTTGTGGCAACTTAAACTATTTTGTCTTGTGCTGTAATTATTTCAAAAATATGGTCATCGTTTTAAATTTATAAGTTCCAAAAATCTGATTTTTAGAATTTATTTGTGTGCAATTTTTAAAAACCATGTCGCTCACTTATAATTACGCAATTTAAATTAGTTCCTGTATCAAATATGATCTGCAATAAAAGGCAATGAATTTGTATAACATTTCGAAACAAGAGCCATTGCTATTGTGCTCTTGGAAAAGATAGATCACTTATTACTCAAGAATTTTAAACGCTTTCAAAAAATTTAAAGTACATTGATCAATCAGTTTTGTTAACAATTATAGTAATTATCATCTATCACCATAAGACTTCTTTACTCGGTGTTATGTTGCTGGAATAGCGTGTCTACCCGCAACTCGAAGATATTTACCTAGATATACTACAACCGGAAATGTTTAAAATCCGAAATATATTCGAACATCGTATTCTCAATAGGTGGTCGTATGCAACGTTTGTAATTTACAATCAATTACACCGTTAGCTGTAGTGGTGGGTGAGGATTCAACTGGATAGTGCCCTATCTCATAACGTTCAGGAGATACACGATTTGTAATTATCATTTATCCAGGAAGTTCATTTGAATAAGGAGACTATTTCATTAATCAGCTGCTACGACTTGTGCAATTTCTCCCACTGGCCACTAGCAATTCGTTAAAACTAAAGTTTATGATCCACCCCTGAATAATTTGCCGTAAAATCTACGGCAAGTTCGTTAATAAACAAAATCCAACCAGTGCAGGGCACTTTTAGGGTTTAAACAATTAAAAAAAATTCCTTGTTGTTGCTTCAAATTTTCAAAACTTAGAAAATTAAAAACCAAACATACTTTTTATATACATAATTTTAAAATAAAATAGTATATTACATACCGAGTAGGGAAGTGTTTCATTACTGTCGAGAGATTAACTAAATCTCGAGACAATAATGAAAACTTTCCTCCGAGGTTTGTATACGATTTTATTTACAACCACATCATTAATTAAAAAGTAGGGACAATATTTTATTTTGAAAATAAAAAAATAAAATAAATATGAGAAAATTTGTCCTTTTCTGTTTTGACATTTCCATATCTAGTCACCGGTATTAGTTTACGCGACTGGTTGCTATGGCGCAAACCTTCAAAATTTTCAAAATAAACAACTAGTGACAGTTTTGAATTTCTCGTTCGTTCTTTCGAATTTATATAACTTAGAAAGCCAGAATGTTCTCGGAAAGTTCTGATAATGAAGACTATTGTAATATTGGTACTCCACCAGAACTTAAAGAAGCTGCAGAAAGAGCAGAAGCCTGTTTACTTCCAAGATAAACCGAGTGAGGGAAACGAGTGAGGGAAATGGGTGAGGGAAGTGGAAGAGGGAAAGAAATGTAAATAATTTGACACTTTCAAAATTTTTAAAAGTCAGTAATGTCAGCATTACATATGTGGTTGTAAATAAAAATAATAACGCATTTGTCAAAATTTAACTTTTCAAAATGGTAGATCCAAAATGTCAGATTTTTCTATTTATGAACCTATTTGTATTATATTTGTTAACACACGGTCTTACGTACATAAAATACGAGTCAGTAAACTGCATTACAATAACATCATAACAAATTTGAATATTTTCCACCACCTACCGATATTGTAAAAGTTACCAATTAGTTACTAAGTGCATTTATTGAAAATTGTTCATATCTCTTTAACGATTTATTACAAAACTTCGTAACACCCTATACAATATTAATAAACACATTGTTCAAAATAAATATAGAAAATTATATATTTTTGAAAAGCGAGCAAAGTTAATTATAACGAGTTGAACAGTTAATTTGAATATTATTTGAAAAGTGTGAGAAATTGTTTGTTAGACTCTCAAACTTAATTTGTTAAATTTATCTCGGCTTATATTGTGCATCATCAGATTATTTATAATAATTGATTTATAAATCAATAACTGGGGTAAAACTGAGCGGAGCCCTTATACAATTATACATACGATGTCAAGGTAAAATTAATTAAACATAGTAAATGTAAGATTGTTGTAAAATAATAAGGAGTAAATGTATGATCGATTACATGACGTTTTCGCGGTTGTAACTTAATATTATTATTGATCAAATAGAAAAGTTACGAAACAAAACCTTTCCTTAAGTGTGGTGTAGTTTTGATGGGAGAATACATTTTGATTTCTTGGAAGGGAATGCATTATACGAGTATATCACACAACAGTCTTTTGAATAATTAATGAAAATGTGTATTACATATAAATGTGTATAAACTATTAACTATTATACGTTATATGCACATGATTTTGGCGGAAGGACATTATCCATAGATTTTCACATCTAAATTTAGTACAACCTTCAAAATTAAGATTCTTCACTCTTCACATTTCGTTTTTACGGTCTATTTGTTTTCGAAGGAATAAAACCACATCTGCACACGATACAGTAAAATTACACTTTTTTATAGTTCAAATAAATTACCGCAAATGCTCGGCAACTATAAAAAAAAAGAATTATGATATATGAACATAAAGACGCCGAAAAATAAGTAACATTAGTTTCATCATCATATTCCACTTTATAATTTTGGCAGATGGGTTAATTGCCCATGTACTAATTAATTTTTATTTCAAATTATTTTTATTTTCAAAAGAGAAGAATTAAACATAGCACATGGGCAAGAAAGCCTATAACTAAAGAGGGTAAAAACTAAGAGAGGGCCAACAACCCTTATTAAAAATAGCAATGCCGTAAACAAAAATCTATCTTCAATAATAATTATTTATTATTCAAAGCTAAAAAACGTGTAACTTACGTACCTATCTCCATATTATGTATTTGTTTGTGAATGAAATACGGACTTAAAATTATATTAAATAAAATTAACAATATAAGTTTAAAGGTTTTACGAAAGAAAATTGTTCCTGAACCCGCACTATTTTGTCGAAAATAAAACATGACGAAAGACAATTTTGATACAAATTTAACTCAATGTTTGTAAAATTTGAAATAGAACTCAGAGTAGGCCATGACCTAAATAAATATCTTTACAACCATAATATTATTTAGTGTTATGTAATTATTTTTATAAATAACCAGTTGAGTTTTTTATGAAGTAAAAGCGTACCTATTCAGACAGCACTCGTCAAATATGAAGAAATGGCTGTATTTTAACTGCAGTACTTATGCTTTTTGATCAGCTTCTTACGCGAATAATTTGTTTAATTTAATTGTTACTACATTGTTAAACGATGGCCAGTGATTCAGAAAATCGTGCAGACCAATGAGTGCGCATAACATATTTTTAAATATTAAAGTTGGTAGGTCGATCAAATCTTCACCGAAGTTAACGCTGCAAAATCTGGTATATTGATGAAATTTTCATTTGAGGTTTTATATATTGTCTGGTTATTTTCACAAGGATGCGCTGGATTTCATTTGCCAGTTCAGGAGCTAAATTCGGCTTGTTAGCATAGATCTTCTGTATAAAATGAAGTATGTAATAATAACTGGCCCACTAACATACCTCTTGAGATCAACCTACTGAAAACTTCTCTGCACCGTTCTGATGGTACTACAGTTCATGGAAGATCCAATTTTCGACAAAAAAAATTCTGTGGTATGGATTCTGGATTTCGATGGGAGGGTGGGAAAGCCCACGCGTACCTAGGCCGTCTATTCGGCCCCTTTGTGATTAGAGTCGTTCGACCCCGCAACGTCACTCAAGCCATCCCACACGTGAGGATGTCGGACGGGGAAGCGGCTTTAATCTTAGCCATGTCCGGTCAGGATTCTCCCAACATGGATCGTCTTAATTTGGCAAGTACGGGACATTCACACAGTATGTGTTGCGCCATCTCGTCTCCTCGTCTGTGTAGCATCCTCTACAGTCTACAGGATGGTGAATCTACCAAGCCCATGCGGTGCATGTACCTGGTAAGTTTACAGTGTCCAGAAAGTATACCTACAAGTAGCCGCAGGTTTCCTCTGGATAGCCCTGTACAGAAGTGCGCCAGACTACGAGATGGTCCTCTGAAGGCCTCTCTCGCGTGTCAGCAGGCTAACGTCAAGTTCCACCTAGCCCTGTATTGGGCTTCGGTGTCTTGGGTTATTCTGTGGTATATAATATATATGTAATACCTCTTAACATACACTACAACCACATTATGGCCCTCATGTTCGGAAGAAAATAGCCAATCGAACCAAAAGCCACACCTCTTTGAGGATGCATTATTTATCTTCAATCCAACGTAGAAATGGAATTAGTTACTGAACATTATTATTTATTCCGCAAAATGACCACCCTGTCCATACTGCTCTAAAAACCAAATGACAAAAACCGTCGACACCGCAGATGAGTTTTACATGAGTTTTAATTCTTTCTTAAAAACATTTCAGATTGCTAGCAGCGAGCCCAAAAATGTAACGTTCTAACGATAAGTAACAGTTGTAATTTTACTTGCAGTCACGTTATTTATTACTGAAATTGTTCTTCGAAGTGTTCACTTCCCTCAATGTCAAAAACGCGACGGTCGGCTCGAGTGGACGACAATAGCCAGCGAACGTCCCACTTGGTTTCAGATATCCACACTTATACAGGGTGGGCCACGCTCAACGGGACGGAGCTTACTGGGAAAACGAAAAATGATATGAAAAAGTTATTTGGCAGGAGTGCGTAGGTTAGTGACGGCTACTTTTCTAAATTAGTCAGACATGTACAGGGTGTTCCAAAAAAGCGTGCTATATCAAAGTTATGTTTTTTAAATGGAACACCCTGTATTTTATTTTATTTTTGAAGTATACTGAACAAAATAATGTCACTTTATTAAGGCTTACCTATACCCATTCTTCATAGTTATCAATTTAAATGACTTTGTTTACGAAATTAGTATGGTTTAAATACGTTCATTACACTTAATCGCCAAAACATTAACTAACGCATTTTTGTACATTAATTCCCAATTAGGGGGGCCATCGATACAAATTATTGTAATATAAATTTTATTTACAGGGTGTTGTTAATTGAGAGTTTCATGACAATACAATATTTTATACAATTACTACGTTATTATAAATGGAACACCTTGTATTTTATTTTATTTTTGAATTATACTGATCAAAATAATGTCACTTTATTAAGGCTTACCTATACCTATTCTTGACAGTTATCGATTTAAATGACTTTGTTTGCGAAATTAGTATATGGTTTAAAAATTACATTCATCAAACTTAATCGTCAAAGCATTAGCTAACGCATTTTTGTCTATTAATTCCCAATTAGGGGTGCCATAGATACGAATTATTGAAATTATAAAGTTTATTTACAGGGTGTTGTTAATTGAGAGTTTCACGACAATACAATATTTTATACAATTACTACGTTATTCTAAATGGGACACCCTGTATTTTACTATTGTAATAAAAGGGTTAAACAATTCCCTTTCAAATCACTGCAAGATTCCCTATACCAATATCCACCAATTTCAGACTCATTTGCATTATACTTTACCTGCATCAATAAAAATCGGTAAGTTCTTCTGAAATTGGTGGATATTGGTATAGGGAACCTTGTCGTGATTTGAAAAGGAATTGTTAAACCCTTTGATTACAATCGTAAAATACAGGGTGTCCCATTTAGAATAACGTAGTAATTGTATAAAATATTGTACTGTCGTGAAACTCTCAATTAACAACGCCCTGTAAATAAACTTTATAATTACAATAATTCGTATGGATGGCATCCCTAATTGGGAATTAATAGACAAAAATGCGTTAGCTAATGCTTTGGCGATTAAGTGTCATTAATGTAATTTTTAAACCATAGGTAGGTACTAATTTCGGAAACAAAGTCATTTAAATCGATAACTATCAAGAATAGGTATAGGTAAGCCTTAATAAAGTGACATTATTTTGATCAGTATAATTCAAAAATAAAATAAAATACAGGGTGTTCCATTTATAAGAACGTAGTAATTGTATAAAATATTGTATTGTCATGAAACTCTCAATTAACAACACCCTGTAAATAAAATTTATATTACAATAATTTGTATCGATGGCCCCCCTAATTGAGAATTAATAGACAAAAATTCGTTAGCTAATGTTTTGACGAATAAGTGTAATGATTGTATTTAAACCATACTAATTTCGCAAACAAAGTCATTTAAATCGATAACTATCAAGAATGGGTATAGGTAAGCCTTAATAAAGTGACATTATTTTCTTCAGTATACTTCAAAAATAAAATAAAATACAGGGTGTTCCATTAAAAAAAACATAACTTTGATATGGCACGCTTTTTTGGAACACCCTGTATATGTCTGACTAATTTAGAAAAGTAGCCGTCACTAACCTACGCACTCCTGCCAAATAACTTTTGCATATCATTTTTCGTTTTCTCAGTAAGCTCCGTCCCGTTGAGCGTGGCCCACCCTGTAGATATTGTTAATAGAATTTGGCAAAAACGAAGTGAAGATGTTTCGCAATTTACCGTAAAATTCTATACTTGATGAAATCGCTCAAACAACTAAAAGAAAAGTGTACAAGAGCTGAAAAAAAAGTAAGCAGATGACGAAGAGAGAGGGTACGGTTGTAAATCCAAATCCACAAATATAGTCTAAACGTGTCTAAACATCGTGATACAGTTTAATATGTCAATCAATCCCTTTACTATTAACAACTTTTGCGTGCTCTGCTGAATAATGGTGTAAATTTAGAAACGGAATGGGAGAAGTCAGCGCCGCCGACTCATCGCGGCCGATTCATCGCGGCCATCTCATCGCCGAGCCATCTCATCGCCGAGCCATCTCAGCGCCGGCCAACTCATCGCCGATTTTATTTTCGATAAATTCAGCACATTCTTACCTATCCTCTTTTACTTTCTTGTATAAATACCGATACCGATCATCAAGATATTACATTAACATTATATGACATTAACATTCCCTTAAATCTTAATCAATTGATAATCAGCTTTACAGAGCTTTAATCGATAATGATGGCGTTAATGGACAATGAATCATACTTACCTGATATTAACATTCATATTATATAAAAAGTTTGGAAATAAAAGTAATCCTAACTTAAACGTAGATTGCCATTAAAGCATCTAGGTTATTTGCAGGTTTAGTATATTTTTTTTAAATTGATACAAAATGGCAACACTAAACAAAATTTGAAAGTAAAAAAAATGCTAAACTTAAACATAGATTGCCACTACGCGGTACTTTTGTATCGTATATGATTTTTAGTTATAAGTAATTAACGGATATTGATGGCTTTTTTTATACTATGCTGTTCCACTACTAACAATTTTTAATTTTAATGACATGGGTCGGCGATGAGTTGACCGGCGATGAGTTGGCCGGCGATGAGATGGCTCGGCGATGAGATGGCCGCGATGAATCGGCCGCGATGAGTCGGCGGCGCTGACTTGTCCTAGACCCTTTAGAAACGCTAAGTAAGTGCTTTCATCAAATTTTTCAAATTCCCCTCGTTTATTTAGATTTTTACAAATGTAATAGGGTTGTGTTACATTAACCTTAAAATTAAAAAAAGCTTGATTTGCACATGCCGTGGTCTACTATTAGCTGTATTTAATATAATGGATATTTGGGTCACATCCAGTAATATCTATTTGTATTCTGAGCCGAGATTTAAGACCTACAGGTTTTTAAGCACCTCTTTCGACATTTTACTTCCGATACGAAAAAGGACTCCACTTTGGGAGAATTGCTATCTTGGCCGGGTTCAAATCCGTAAAAGGGAAACGCGCTTAGCTTAAGACCACGCAGTAAATTGAAATTCTTTCGTTTTTGTGTTAAATCTGAATCCGAATTATTGCTTTTGGCATCGTTAAAAGCATCGAAGAAGTTATCGGAACTTTCCCAAATAAATGGGCAATGTAAGCAAATGACGTCCAATAGAAAAAAATCTGGCAAGTTGCCACGCGACTTCCCTCGTATTAACACTTTTTTCAAAAAATAAATATTATGAAAACCGCATTTCGATAATTTTAATAGTTTCTGAGTTGCAATCATTTTTTAAAAATGATTTTTTTTAACACTTTTTTTAAAAAATAGGTATAGCACAATATATATATATTGCTGAATTCAGAAAAAAATCCTCTTTTAAACTACATAAAAAAACTGCAACTTTATTTTATAAAAAAAATGTGTGCCGCCATTTTAGCTTATACCGGAAGTGACGTAATCAAAGGTAAGATCAGAATTTTCGTCCTTAGGTCCGAATGCAATCGATTGGCGAAAACCGCATTTCGATAACTTTAATAGTTTCTGAGTTTAGAGCGTTGCAAGGAATGTGTACGGACAGACTACAGACTACAGACCACAGACGGAAATTTTTTTTTCATATTTTGAATCTACGTATTCAGAAACGCAATAAGATATGTAAAAATTTGCATAGGTCAATTTTTTTTGCAACACTAATGCAATACTTCCCTTTTACTTACTCGGGAAGTAAATGAATTGATATGTAATGTAATCTCATTTACTCCATCAAAATAAGCATAGGAAAATGGTAAAGGTGCACTAAAAATGTCGAAATTCTCTGGACATCTATTTGCTTTTCATGTTAATAATTTTGAAAATTATGTTGACATTTTCAATTCTATGAAATTTGTATATTACAAATAGGTTTATGATATGTGAGATTTTTTGCTTTTATAATTAAGTAAAAGTAGAAGCTCTGTTTCTATGTACTAATTTAAAAGCCTATGATCAAACAATATAGTATTAGCACTGTCACTAATAACGCAAATTTTAAAATTTCATTCAATTAATTGCCGTTACAACACAATTTTCTTAAAATTTCAAAAATTTGCATTTTGAAGTTAGTTCTAGATATATGGAATATATTTATTATACATATTATACATTGTATGTAAGTGATTTCTTAATTTTTTTATGGTTACACTAAAAGAAGTAACTTCCTAATCATATGCATAGATTAATATTTAATACAAATTTAATTTGTTTGTACGAACGGCAATAAAAAATGTGAAAGCAAGTTAAAATGTTTTATAATTAAGAAACAAACATTTCATTGATTCTGTATAATTAATTGCAGATCTTACACATTTTTCGGTACCCTTCTGTTTGTTAATTTTTTTAAAAATATTTTTATGGTATAAACTTACTTAGAGATTCAAATCCGACAATATATATGTAGGTTTTTTTTTTGAAAACACCGATATTATTTATTATTTCTAATATATCATCACATTATGTTAATCACCTATAATAAATGTCAGTTACAGAATAACTCGGAAGTTAGTTGTTGACTGCCGACAGAGCACTACTTCCAATTCTAATCGTACGTAGGTACTTACATAGATAGATACTTGTCCAATCTCATACGATCTCCCATGCTGACTTCATCAATTTCGTATCATTTAAAACCTGTTGCTACATTTTTTTAGGAAATTCTGAATTAACAAGACATTTCCCCTTTCAACATTAATTACAGTCTACATTTGTAATTAGAAACTATCTATATAATATCCTTTACTGTTTAAATATGTAGGTTACATAAATGTGTTCTATAAAATCCTTGAGAGGCGATTTAGTATCATAAAATGCAATATAATAACGAGCAATTAACGAAAAATGTCAATTAATAAACGTGATACTAAAATTGAGAATTGTCACAACTCAATAAACTATGCAAATGTAACAACTTACTTTTAATCTCCGGAATTCTGGGGGCTATTTTGGCAACCACTATTTACGTAGTACTAATACAAGTTATAGTTCTTAAAAGGAAAAACCCATGAAATTCTATGTATGTATATTTTTGCTCATTACATGCGATGGTTCAAGTTTTGATAATACCGGTTTGATCGTCACTCGTCAGCGTATGGAGTCGGACCTAAGCGCGTAATTAAATGTTTGTCTTTATTTTTACGGTAATAAACTGTGATAAACAATTTAACATTCGCCTTCGCGTTTGTTTCACGGTAAAAATAGTTTCGTATTTTCTTAAATATTCCCCACAATAATTTTTTTCTAGTAAAACCTAAGAGATCATTATACAATACATAATTTTTAAGTATAAACAATCTTTGTAGATCCCATTATGAGCATAATAATTTGGAGAAGTGGAAGGAGCCTTGCAATTGAAACCATGAAACCCATGGTAGGTTCACCAATATAGCGAAAACGATTTTTCCAGTTCTTTTAGATAAACTAATTATAAAGGCGTGCAATTTTACAACTGGTTTTTTCTACATGAAAATATCTTCAGCGCAGTAGATTACAACATTTCCATAGATGTGTTTTTCTTTTTTCTTCACCTTCTTAACCAACATTTATTTTCCATGTCTGTTTTTTAATTTCGTGTTTCCTACATTATGGACATTTGTTATTCTTCATCGTTTACAAAAAATAAAACAGATTGACTCGTCTAATGAATTGACGGCATTTCATTTTGCAATATATATATATATATATATATATATATATATATATATATATATATATATATATCTTTGTTCTGTAGTAAATAATTTATTCAAATGGATAAATCCCGATGATCGTATTTTCTTAGTTTTTATTTATCGCGTACCGTCACAATTTTTGGAATAAGTACCTACAGAGTATGTGAATTAACCAGCCAGACGTTTTTTTTCATTATTACAATATTGTCATAGAACAAGAATGGGTCAATCTTGCATTTAACTAAAGGTGAACTTTGTTACATACCTACTTAAAAATTATGGGATTCCAGTAAATAATTTTTTGTTAAGTCTTAAAGATTGGCGTTCTCAAATTGATGTGAAAAATTATGTGTTCTCGAGTATGCTTCGCTATACCAATCTGTTAAATTTATGAAACTTAATCTACATATAAATAACAGAATGTTATTATAAATAAATAATGATTCAGATAATAATTCTTTAATAATGATAAATTAAACGTTCTTTCATGCGAGTAAATAATAATTTGTTATTAGGTTATTACATAGTTCGTTTTATTGCATTAAACAGGCAATACAAAATTATTCAATTATAAGAATTACAAAAATACTTTATCTGAGTTCCATTAATTAATTATACATACGCTTAGCAGTACACTGTTAGACGATTAGTAAGAAAGCACGTATCTCATTAGGGCTTATGCTGCACATGAATAGTAGTGAGACGTGCCCTAATACATTCATGATCAACTTCCATGACAAGTGAATATAAGCTCAAAAAAAGCAGTATCATTAAACAACAGCTATAGGTAGGTATAGGTATCTACTATAAGAATTTTAGAAATTATAACGTGCTCGTAGCATTTATTTTAGCAAATGTAAACTTCACATTTATTACCGTTATAGTGTCAAAGACATGCAGAAAGAATTAAAAAATTTATTTGGTGTTCTTCAATATTTTAGTAGCATCAAGAATTCATGATTACATGATGAATCTCATAAGGTAATATCTTTCTAAAACGATGTTAATTATGACTTTTCATACTTAATAAACATACGTATACATGACCAATGTATCGGTGAAAAATTCCAAGAATATATAACTCCAGTGTAAATAATAACAAATCCTCATTGCTATCGTACGTGCAGGTCGATCAATATAATATCGTGTTTATAATTTAAATGGAATTATGTGACGCAAACAATAATATTATTATTATTCAAATACGAGCTCATAATAATCAATTCCCCAATAAATACGTATATAAATCACTTTAATGCCATATAAATAATAAATCAAACGTAGTACGATACATCGCAAATCATAGGTCATAATATTATCACATATTAATAATATACGAGTTGTTACAGTTCAGAATCTCTCCCCGGCCCTTTCGAATGGTTTTGTCGCTAAACCGCAGCCTTATTGAAAATATCAAATCTTTCACGACTCATTGTCACTTTGCAAATGGATCCAGAAATTCAGAAATCTAATATATCTTTCGTACTGAAAGAAGGCTAATAAATGCTTTCAGTTCGACTAGATTGGTTTCAGGAATATTGAAATTCATAACTTAATATTCTTGTACGCTTTAAGATCTGTATCGCTTATGATTCACACCAAAAAGACCTGGATCTGGATCTGGATAATTAAAACTTGAACGTAACGTTCCAGGAATAAACTACCAAATGTACATACAATACGTTTTATAGCCATTACGAAGTCACATCTGACATCATGCCGTATTTAGAACGCTAATATCATAATGACATTAGCCAAGGAAGGATTATACCTCTTTTCACCATTCGTGTGTAAATTAAAGAAGGACAAAAAAGTAAAATATCCATAAAACTGCATCAGAAGAAATTGAATACACATACTGTGAACACACGACACTATTCCCCGTCATAATACTCGTAAGGGTAAGCTTTACTTTATATTGTTTTCATATCTAAATAATATTTCCACTACCTTCACTCATAAACATCACTTTTAAATGGTCAAATAAGGGTTATTTTCTGCCAATTGTATAATACAGTATTATTTAATACTTTGACAACGTTTCGCCTTCTTGAGGCTTTAGCAAATCCAATATTATTTTGAAATAAAATTTTATTATAATCAAATGTAAAATTAATTGTCGAAAATCAAATCACTGACACACAACCTTCCCCATGAATATTTAGTAATAAAATTTAATTACAGTAAAGTTGAAAAATTGTTGACATTACGTAGCAACTAGTTTCGATATCTGAGATATCATCATCAGGCTTATGACTAAAAAATAAATTAATTCTGGTTCAACCCCATTTGGAGATTTCCCTCAAGCCCCGTCGTCATTATGGACCCAACATATGTATAATCAAATGTGTTATTTTGGAAAAGTAGAGTCAACTCTACTTGAAAAAGCCTCAAAAGAGGTGAAACGTTGTCAAAGTATTAAATAAAACTGTATTATAAAATTGGCAGAAAATAACCCTTATTTGACCACATCACCACATAAAAACCACAGTCATGCCGATGCCGTTCTAACTTCATAAATACATCACTTTTAAGGATACAAATTACTAATTAGGTACCTATACGTTGGGTAAATACAGCATTTTTGCCGCATACATATAAAAAACGGACTGGTACGGAATTAATGTTGAACATGAAGTTCCAGAGCATTAGTGGTCATTGTAAAAATTTTAAATGGCCCCCATGTTTTGGATTCCATACAGCAGGATACGGACGATATGCGTCGATAAGAGCGAGTATATCTTCGTCGCATCAGGCTGCCATTTCTTTCTTTTCAATTAAATACGTTAAAAAACTGCAACCGCCTTTTTCGGCGTACAAACTGACACTGAGAATCCCTTTATGCTCGCAAGAAAAACCGACAAATGTCGGCTCGCAACGAGCGGCTAGCGTGCGGCTCAAACTACGTCCAGCGAGATTGTTAAAATGAGCGGCTCATGAGCCGCTCGGCTCGCAAGTCTATAGGTACGCACCTTTGTGTTGTTCGTGTTTTGTGTGTTCTGATATTGTGTATTTGCATTTGAGTGTATGTGGGCGAGTTAGAGGTGTCACATGAGTGGTTGTTGAAGTGTTGTGTGTTTGTAATGGACTTTCTCTAATATTATGTTGTGTGTGCAACATAGCTTCAGTTTGTGAAGTGTATTGTTTGTGATATAACCCCGGTTACACTAAGAACAATGGGTACTGTAAGAGCAGTTGCCATTATATAATTTGTTGTGTTTTATCTATAAGTGTTATATACCTACAGTTTTATCTGTGACTAGTATCCTATTCCAATGTAGTTTGTGTGTGGTGTTTTCAAGTACAACTTCCGGTATACATTTGTTTGTAATAAGGTGTGCTATCAGTAGAAAGGTTGTGTTTTGTGGCTAGATTTTGGTGTATTATCTTTGCTACCTGATCGTGTCCATGTTTTTATTCTATTTGTGCTAGACGTGTACATGCGAATGTAATGTGCTGTAGGTATGGTTTCTGACGTTTACGAACATTGTCAAGATTTATTATTATTATATTAAATCATTGATTCCCTAATCCCTCAACTTCTGGAACAGCCCCGGTTGATTTTACTTTGGTAGCTCGTAAACGTAAAGAACAGTACACCAGCGAGGACCTTTTTTATCATGAAAACATTTGACACTGAAGTCCTTTCAAAATTATCCCCTAGTTAATTAAAAATACTAACGTTACTAAACTACATGATCTTCATAATTACAACAAACATAAGGTAAACACGAGCTGCCATCCGTTTGGGACGTGCTCGTTCTTGCTAAATTATAAAATGATAAGTACCATCTTTTGGTTTTACCTACATAACTCGTCTAGGTTAAGCGCATTTTTTCCAAAAACGAAATTTTGAAATAAAGAAGTATAGCTGCTCAAAGAGGAAAGGGAAAACCCGGTTTTTCTGTCCTAAAATTTCAACAGAGCAAACTATCAACTCCAAATTTTCAGGAGAACTTAAGAGTATTGTACCATTTGATTTAATAGTAACGCAATAGAAAAATTAATTTTTGGAGGGGTAGTTTGAGGGGATGGGTTGTACATTCTTATCCCTGATTGTTTTATTTTTATCTTCTTAGACAAATCGTTTATGAGAAACACATTTCCATAGTTTTCCCAACAAAAAAGGCGATAGAGTGAATCATTTTTGAATAATTTGGCTTTTAAAATAAGACTATGCATGAGATAATTTATTAACGAGATGACGACACTAAAAAATTGTTTATTGTTCTAATGCGTAAATGATAAATATATTTGTCTACAATAATGAACTCTACTCCTGATATAAAGTAGACCAAAATTTTTGAAACTTTCGAAGTATTTACTTATCAAATTTGAGTAAACTATAGAAACTTTAAACTACAGGTTTACTCTTTTTCAAAATTACCTAATATTTTTACATTTGACAGTTGAATTACAATTATGGGTCTTAGTTTAGTTTCTTTTTGTCATCTTTTTATATCTATACCTATTTTTATTTTTAATAAAATAGGCTTGTCATATTATTATTACCCATTTAAGCTTACGTTTGTGTTTGCGACTTTGTTACTCAAAATATTTGCTCCACGTCGAACTGCTTCGATAAAGAGATACAGTCCTTGAGAGATATCACTTAGAATTGGAAGCGTATGTAAGGGATCATTGGTACCAAACCAAGGATAATCATAAGGAGAAGAAGGGAAAGAAATTTTCAATCTAAAACAATCGCACATAAAATAGTATATTACACCCAGTATCCATTTGGACATCATTTTTATCAATTTAACATTCCCATTGACGCCGTTCAGACTGACGTGATATAGACATAAATTTTCAATAAGAATTAGAACAAGAAAAAAAGAAGGATTCGTGATTGATCTGATCCCATTTATATGATGCTAATTAACTATTCTTAAGCAATTTTTTATGTTAAAGCTTATTATCATTATAAATAACATAAAGCGCGGCCATTTTCAGAAACGAGCCAAACAAATTTTAAGCTTGCATTTAAAGTCAAACTGTTTTGGAAACATTTTTACTGTTATACCTCCGTAAAAATATTTGTAAGGGGGATTTTTATCTATAAATTAAAGTTGAAAGTTTGTTTCGTTTAACGTTTGACTATTCCAGACAATTAAATCAGTGGCTTAATTGTGTAAACTAAATTGTTCGGTGTTTGTTATAAACAAATTAGAAGTGTTTCATTATGTAATTTATTGTTAATAAATGTTTATTGATTTAAATGTGGGCGCCGTAGCATCTAATCCATCAGCGCTTTCTCTCTACCAACCCCTAAAAGTGAAATGTCAGTAGTCTAAGCTGCACTGCTTCTGTGCCAATTTCAAATCGATAAAACTTTATATAACATCATTCACTTGATGTACCTTCAACAATTTTAATTAATTGTCGGAATAAAATACTACTTTAAGAATTCCTTAACAAGTTATGAAAGAAACGTGGTAAATTTTAAATTAATAAGAAGAAAGATGTTGGAAAGTGTTGTTGCAAGGTTATTAAATCAATTGCTAGGAAAATATGTTGTCGACTTGGACACGGAAAATTTAAATGTAGGAATTTTTTCTGGACAAGTTCAACTAACAGATTTACAATTAAAAGCAGAAGCTCTGGTGCGTATGAATAATATATTTACGTCTTTTTCTTACTAATAGGTAACATTCTAGTATGAATTGAATCTTCCAATTAAAGTAAAGATCGGTACAATAGGAAAAGTATGGCTAAAAATACCCTGGAACTATTTATGGAATGAGCCCGTTTTGTTAACAATAGAAGATATTTTGATAACTGCTGTACCAATTGTTGCTTATGAGAAATATAACCATGAGATTGATAAGCGATTGCTGAGATCTGTAAAACGAAAAATATTGCATGATTTAAATGCAGATAAAAAATTCATTGGTGGTCCCAACTCATTTCCTGAACACTTGATTACCAACTTGGTGAACAACTTACAAATTAATGTTGCTAACATTCATATACGTTATGAAGATTCCGTTAGTGCTAATCATCCCTTAGCATGTGGATTATGCATTGGCAGTATTACAGCTGAGACAACCAATAGGTATGATTAATAATTCCTTTTTCAAACATTTCCTTCATGAAGATGCATACACTAGTCACTCTCCTACAAATAATAGGATCGTCCTATGACATTTTAAAATTGAGATTAAATTCGTTTTTTTCTTCATTTATTTATTTACACGTAGTGTGATATGATCACTATTGTTTCTTGTAAATCTAACGATTTTTAAAGTACAGTAGAGCAATGGAACAAATTATTGATCATTGTACTCATTATTAATATCCAATCTTATGGTGTTATTTTAACTTAATCTTCAACTTACCTTTCTAAGCCTTCTTAGAGTAAATTGCTTGAAACGATAGAATCATGTATGTAAACTATATGAAACCACAAAAACTAATACCCAAATGCTATATGTATTTGGTCCCAGCTAGATAAACTCATGTGAGACAAATATGATTCATACAATATTAAAGTTTATTTGGCACAAACTATACCTACTAGGATTTACGACGCTTCACAAAAAAAAGTATCAAAAATAATACTTAGAATGGTAGTAATTGTCTATAAGAGCCATATTTATCATCATAAGTAAAAAAATATTTTCCAGATAGAATAACACGTCTATTACACTATAACTGTGTAGCTTGCTAACATTAGAACAGTACAAATTGTTTTATATTTTCTAATCAATCGGATGGAAAAAATTAGAGAATCTTGTATACAGTAGGTACCTATGTCTAAAAGTTGGCAACATATGGGAAACTTTTTTATTATTAATTTTACGAAAAAAAGTTATTCTTTATAAAAAGCTCTGCATGTTCTAAAATCTAAAATACAATCATCAGATATTAAATTTTTTCAGTCGTGTACGCGGTGTGTCAAAAAATATGTATTTTGCTCAAGAGTAAAGTATCTTTATTTTTGACAATATCGAAAATTGTTATTAAAAAAAGTTAATCAGAACTAAAAATTACGTTCAAATATGCAATTACATCCTACTGGTTAAAAATTTTTTTTTACAACTTTTTCTCAAATTACACCTTAGGTACCGAATTTTCAATTAAAATAAGTTTGTAAAATTGCAATTCCATACGTTTTGTTGTCAATTAATGATTAAATTACACACAATTGGAGGCGTTGAAACATTGTTAGAATCCAAACTAGAAGAACATTTCTGACGGGGCAAATACTGAACTATTCACGGTTCAATAATTTATTGATGTGTTAAATCTAACTTTCAAGCAAATACATTAAATATAGATGTTTACTGGTTCATTCCACTTGAATTAGGTGTAGTGAACAAATAAATTCAATTAAGGAGATAAGTGCCTCCAAAAGCGCATTTGAACCATAAAACTGACCTTTCCTAAGGAGGGTAGCATTCTTCCATCATCGCACTAAATAAGTTATTAAAATACATAAGATCAAGTGCCGACATGCTATTACGTCTAATAAACTTAATATCTGCAACTTTTCTGTTCCAGCAAATGGAAAGCAGCTAAAGCAACCAGTAGCAGTGAAACATGCTATTACTTGATCAAAGTAGAAGCGCTGTCGGTATATTGGAATCCACAGTATAACTCTGAAAAATGGGACATTCCTTCGCAATATTATCAATGGAGGAACGTAATGTCAAGTAGCTTACAAAATTTTTCGATGAATAATCAGGATTTTGAATTCGGTAATTACCAATCGTTGCATTACTTACACATTAATACGATGTTAATTTTGTAGTTGTTAAACCAATGACGGCAAAAGTGAAAATGACAATAAATAGAGCAGATAATAGAAATATTACAAAAATTTTAAGCGATATTGTAATACAAGATTGCAATATACAATTTTCTCAAAAACAATGTCAATCCATTTTGGACCTTACGGATGCTTTAGATAGAATGTTTATAAGTTGGAACTTTTTATCATTAAGACCAAATCAAACAATTTTAGAGAATAAACAGGGTTGGTGGAAATACGCTTATCAAGCATTACTCGAACAAAGAGTTAGGCCATATACGTGGAGTAGAATAAAGAAAGTGAGGCAGCAATATAAAGAGTATACAGAAGTTTATAAAAAAATTCTTTTAAATCCTAACGACACCGAATTAAAATTAGATTTACAAAAGTACGAAGATTGTTTATCAATTGTAAATATTGTAATATCCAGAAAACAGGCTGCTTTATTGGTGAGTTTGCTTTCTTTTTGTTCAGTATTTGCTACAATTGAAATACAAAGATTACTCCATATTATGTGGGAATGGTGGTGCATCAAAACATTTTCCATTTTCGTACAAAAAAGCCTAGTGGTTGGAGAATTTGAGCCCTTCGGAGGATTGCAACGTATCTTCTGTTAATATTTGTGGTCATTTTCTTAACGTAATTTTTATTTCACACTTATGTACAAGAACTGCAATGCAAGAAATGATGCCCTTCTTTCACTGCAAAAGAGATTTTTACATAATAATATTGTATTTCTTGGTGAAATGTCAGGAGAATATGGAGGGTGGGGTAACGTTTCCCGACCAAGTTCAAACATTTTTTCCCGGATCAATCCTGCGGTATACGGTATGGCGTTATCCTATAAGAAAATCTTGTTTGGATGCAAGGAAACTTTAGGAGTGTGTGGTACCAAATCAGTAGGCGACAACCAATGATACGAACGCTTGGAATTGGAGTATAATATCCACTTTTCATCGCAGGTTAAAGGATCAAGAAATGGTTCATTATTGTTGTATAAAATGTTTGCCGAGCAAACAGTAAGACGAATTTTAATTTGTTATCGTTTGATAATTCTGTGGGACCCATTTGCTTCACTTCCACGTCTTTCCTATCTGATGACGGTGCAAATTAATGGTTTTATCACTCACATTGAACGTTTCTGCAAGCTCTGGCACGTTATACTTGAATTTGTCTCCACAACCTGCTGAAGATCCTCGTTGTTTATGATCTTCGGTCTCCCAGAGCGTGCTTCATCGGTCAACCTGAAACCTCCCGAAGAAAATTTCTTGAACCACTTCTGTGCTGTTCGATCACTTACGAAATCATCTCCGAATGCGGTACATACTGTTAGTACCAAGTTTGTACTCATAAAGTAAACAATCACGAATTAAAGTTTTATTCGTTTCCATTTTCAACGACTCAAATTCGGAACTAATCAAATGTCGCAAAATATATAATATGTACCTACCCGACAAAAAAAAGATTGGTACTAAAGTGAATGACAAACAACTGCTATCGATCAACAACTTAAAAAATATTCGTGGCACTCTGCCGCATACAAATACCTCATCTCACGAAATTTCATGGTTACCTGATAGCTTATCAGTTATCACCAACCGCAACCCAGCACAAATATTAAACACTTAAACGTAAAAGATCTTGAATCTTGAATGCTTGAATCTCATATCAAAAGTACATAGACGACCTTCATTAATATTGTCATTAAAGCTCGGTTTTCAATGTTTGAATTCGGCAAACTATATCTAACCAATTGTGGGATGAAGATGACTGAGTTTTTTCGTAATTCTGTTGAAACGAAAATACTGTACGGTTTGGAATTGAACTGTATTATATAAAAGTCAAGTTTCCCAATATGACATCTTAATGTAGTAGGTATTTGGAGTACTCGATTCCATAAGTATTAAAAGAGCCGCTGGCATTAAAGAAATTTGACCTCTCCTCTAGTTAATTGCATTCAAAATATACCTAAGATGTAAAGCTTGTAATACAGAAGGGCGTTTTAAAGCAATATTTCAGAAAATATAATTTGATTGCCGTAAATAATGCCGACATTTTCGCCTTCCTTTTTATTTTTTCTCAGGACCTTGATATGAAACACCTACAACCGCCCGCATTAATATTATCATGCGTAGATAAATTCTAAAATTATGTCATTAGAACACAAATAAACGCTTTCAATTTTCAGGTACGTGCAGATAGCTGTGGTGAAAAAAATTTTTGGTCAATGCTTCCCTCACCTGAACGTACAGAATTATGTAATAAAATTGGATACTCTGATCAACTTGTTGCTGAAAAAAAGCACACCATAGGTGCGTATGTACGCAACAACTGTAACTTATATCTAATCTACATTATTTTGTAGAGCACAAACATAACTTCCGTATCGGAAACGTTAGTTTATCATTAGTGGAATCCAAAAGAGAAATCTTAGTTATAACAATGACCCAAATTATTTTATCTACTGTACCTAACTTCGTAGAAGATACATATAAATTTCTTTTAAAAATTGAAGGAATTGTAGTAGAAGGTGCAAGTGTAGAAGATCATCTTGTTCCAATTATATCATCAGAACATATTCATAGCAGTCCAGCCTATTTTTTTAAGATAGATATTGAAAAACATAAACCAAAATCTAGTCCTTCATTTTCTGTTAGTGGTGCTTTAAGTACTATTGAAATCATTTATCAAGAGGTAAACATCATTCAGTAATTCTTTGCTTAAAATATTAAATTTCTTGTAGCACGCATTTAAAGAATTACTAAAATATATCAGTAGCAAATCAGCATTGCTAGATAACTTCTACAATTTCGTTTCGAAAATTCCTCAAAAGTTAACTAGTTTTATTATAGACAAGATTGAAAAAAATTGGTCTTTCAATTTTGATGTAAGGGTGCCGTACTTAGTGTGGCCCCAAAGTGGTATAATACAAAAGTAAGTGTCACACAGTGTAGAGCAAATAGTATTTGATAAAATTCTAGGGGTGAAAATATTCTAATCGCAGACTTAGGTCATTTGAAAGTCGAAACGGATTTATGCGAAAAATGTAATATATCAGAAATATCAACCCCGATGGAACTAGAAGAGCAGTTATATTCCCGTTTTAATGTCAATTGTAGCGAAATGCAAATATTATTTTGCGATGCCTCAGAAAATTGGAAAGATGCTCGGAAAGAAAAGGACAGTGATATGCATTTACTTCAAAAGCTCAACTTTTCATCAACGTTCGCCATCAGTTCTCAAACTTTTCATTCTCTTCCACGGTAAGGCAGTCATCTTTTTCTGTGTTATAAATGGAATGCCGACATTCTAGATATAAATGGAATATTACGACACCCAGTGTGAAAATAAACCTATCTGAGAAGAAGATATCCTCATTAATTAAATTTTTCAATCACTTTACTAGAAACACTTCCATTCATACACCACCACGCCGTATATCAAAGCTGCACAGTATACTAAAACTTGATCAAATCGTAAAGAAAATACGCGTTAACTACTTACGAAAAATAAAAAATTCTGTTCATGTCTCGGAAAAGCATATAAAATATAAAATGAATAAGATGGAACGCAATGGTCTGATCAGTAAAGAGGGAAGGTGATAAAGATTTCAATGTATAAATGAAAGTATAACCGCAGATTTTAGGAAAGGTGACGATTCCCAACGTAAGGAAAATATGAACGAAGCGTGGGCACGTGTTGTAGATCTACCAGGTTTAGAAGACAACACATCCCCTTCCAATAATATTTTAAAATTATTCCGCGTAGTAGTAAACGATGTAAGTAGGTATAAAAAATAATTATGAGAAAGTGTAATGTTCGTAGTTTTGTTTGGCGTTTTCACGCTCAAGTGACATTACGGAGAGACCCTATTTGTTATTCCGTTTCGGTTCATTCATGATGGATGTTGCATTCATGACTTATGGACCGGCGTATCAAATGTCAATCAACAGTATTTTATTAACCGATAAATTATATACAACAAGAAGCGGACAATATTTAGATTTAATTCACAGCCCAGTGCCTAGCACGGCTGATGTATTGACAATATTGTACAGAAGGGTAAGTAATTAATGAAATAAAGTTGTTCTTCGGTAATGACTTTGGATTAGGTTGATGCCAATTGCCCAGATTTTTGGACTCATTTCCATGGTGTGGAAACATCCTTAGTGGCAGATTTGGGAACATTAAATTTGTTACTACATCAAGATGCACTACACACAATCATCAAGTACAGTCGGTATATGTGCCATAAGTAAGTGCAAACTTCCTGCTGTTTTTTTTTTCAATTACAAGTTCACGAAAGTTTGAAAAATATTTTACGTGAATATACAGGGTGTTTCAAAAAGTTGTAGCGTTGTAGTTGTTTTAAAATTTTCAACTTTCAAAATTCACCCACCTCGCCTATGGGAAATGAATAAATAAATTTAGTGCCAATAGTTTTTCATCAACTATACCTATTTTAGACACCAATAAATTAGCCACGTTTAATGTTTGTTCTTTATAAATTATAACTAAACGTTTTAGCCATCCTTTGGCTACAATTTCCAATTTTTACATTTCAATTAAGTTAAACTGCTCTTGAGCTAGACTGCTAGAGCCTAAAAATTAAAAACCGGGAGAATTGCTGTATTGGCCGCCATTTTGAATTTAACAACCAACAAAAAAACGGCCAAGGGAAATTAGTTTGGGTTAAAATTTGAATTTTTGGCCCAAAATAACGTTCCTAGTTTGGGTTCCTTTGGCCCGACTTTGATAGGAGACTTGTTTTACCGATGAAGTTTTTTTATAGGCCTTAATTTCATCAGAATCTTTGCCTTTTAAGCTTCACCGAATTCAATTTTATAAGCTCTGATTGAATCAAAAGGAATTTCAGATTATAATGTAATGTCTTGTTTTAGAATTTCCACCCAAACTTCAGATCATTTAACAATAATTTTAAAAAATGGTATTCAAAAAATTAAAAAGATATTTCAAAACAAACAATCTGAGACGCCAGTTCCGCCTGGTGCAGTAAAATTTTCACACTCCGCTCATTTATCCGATTTAAAAATTCGAGTGTGCGATTCCGATTTCGATATAGTAAATATAAATCTAGCTGGAATGGAAATGGATTTTTTGTTTAGGGCGAATGAAAGGTTCGTCTTTCGATCTTACCTGAGCACAATAACGGTTGAGCACCTCTCCGATGGAACTTTATACTCAAAGGTAATGTATAAATGTTATTTAAAAACACTTTTTTCTATTACCTTCCACGATTTGCTTCTTTCAAAATGGTGTTGATCTAAACAAAATTACAATTTTCTAATTATTTTTCCAAAATTTAAGATTTCATGCAGGATTTTTTGCTCAATTTTCCGAAGTGGATAATTGTAACATAGAACAATGAAATGTGTCCAAAAAGACCTTTGGTTAAATCTAAACGTTAATTTTTTGTAAAAGGTAATTTCTACTGATGGAGATAAAGTGTATGAAGTGAAATACGTACGCCACGCAGCTAACATTATTCAAAAAAATGAAATATCCCAAAGTAATGATGATCTAAGTGCAGATGGAAGCTTCAAATTTCACCTGGGACGAATACACGTCACATTCTTGTATAAATTAATTGTGCAGTTGCAGGTAAGATACGTGCCAAATAGGGATTGATAACCAAATTTTGCATTCACAGAGATTTATTTTGAACTTAGAAGGAATCACAATAATGCGACTTATAGTAACATTTTTACGTACATCCCTCAATCGAGCAACTGATTCTATGAAAGGAAACGCAAAAATTAATTTATCCATCAATATTCAAGGTCCAATCTTGCTGTTTCCACAAAAATCAGATTCTCCTAATGTCGTCGTATTTGACACGGGTATAACTTTAATTTTTAATCTTGAATTGATGCTTGAAGTGTCTCTTTATAGGCGAGCTGAACGTTGAAAATTTTTTCAAGGAATACTCTAATGAGAGAATAGAAAATATTTTAATTAAACTGAAAGATATTACTATATTAAGAGGAATTATGACATTAACTTCTAGCTTGGAAATGCAGGTAAGTTTATCTTTTGGTTCTTTACACGACATAGTGTATCAAACACACTACAACCCATATTTCTCAATTCTCAACATGCGGTTATCGAAAAACGTACTTTTTCAAATGAAAGGAAATATATGTTCTACTTTTTTTTAACGCAAAAGACAAAATACCAAGCATGATGTTTACATACATGACTCAATAGGTTTCAAAAAATATAGGAACACGTGTTTCTTCTTTTTGTAATCGCCTAATCGGATGTATCGTTCTCGAGATATTCAAGCGTTTCCACACTTTTTGGATACCTACCCGGTATATTTTTGTGAAAATCAGTATTTAAACAAGTATCAAAAGGCACAAATTCTTATAGAATTTTAATTTCAACCAACTTCAAATCTGTAACTAATTATGGCATATATACTATACAGGGTGTCCCACTGCTCCGTAATCGGTCGATAACTCAATATGGGTTGAAGATACAGAAAAAAGTTTCAAATAAAAGTTTTAGAAATTAAGATAGTCACAGGACTTGAGTTTTGTTCTTTTGCCTTGATAACAACTATTTAAACGGTATTTTGTAATAATAATTAAATAAAAATTACTTTTAACAATTTTTTTTTACGTGAAATTTTAAAAATCGTAAATATTAACAAAAGTACAAAAAATAATACACCGTTGAATAGGGTTTTTTTTCGAGAATTTGATGGTAAATAAAAATACAGGGTGTTCCATTTAAAATATTCGTATAAATTCTATTTAAAGTTCACAGAGTTTGAATTCTCATTTTAAACACTCGGTATAAAATTAATCACTTAGTTTTTTTTTGTAGAGGAACACGACATTAGGGTAATATTATTCGTCAAATAAATTTTTCCTTTTTTGAAGAATAACTTAGTTATGAATATTATAGTCCGACCTTGAATTGTACCAAATTTTGACAAAATAATTAATAACTTGGCAACCGCACATCCAATATTAAAAAAAATTTCAGGAGTGATATAAATATGGTTGGTCGATACATTAAGAGAAAAAAATACAGGGTGTGCCATTTAAAAAAAAGTGACATTTTCCTGCCACGTGAAAATACAACATACTGTAGATATAAGAATATTTTTAAAAAATGCGCAATTCAAAAGTTATCGACCGATTACAGAGCAGTGGGACACCCTGTATATACAATATATATGTATATAATTACCCCCTCTCCCACACCGGATTCTGCACAAATGAGTCATTGTTTTTCTTTCCACCCTTAAGGGAGATGGGAGTGGAGAGGGTGACGGACAATTTGTAAATCACGAAAAAATGCTAGAGGAAAAATAAGCAAAAAAAGATAGTTTTTCTGCGGACGTGCAATTTTCCCCCTTTTCACCCACAAAAAAGGGGTTGCAGTTGGGGGTGAAATTTGCAATTTGAATATCGGTTTTTATGGAGAATCCAAAAGTAATAAAAATAGGTGTTCCCATTTAAGTTTTGAAAACTCACCCCCGCTCCACCCCACAGGAGGGGTGAGGGTGATGTTTACGTATCATGACTCAATAGGTTTCAACAAATAAAGGAAACGTATTTTTTTCTTTTTGTAATTGGACGTGTCGTTCTCGAGATATTTTGAATAAAAATTTTTTGAAAATTTTCAAAGCCAACCATGTTTTGCAAAGTATGTAATTATAAATTTAATTAGAAAAATGTAAATAACTCTGTAATCATTGATTTTAGGTATAGGAACATGGTATATCAATTTAAAGGAAATTTATTTCTGCATCGAATGGGCCGATAATTAAATAGGCATTCCATTTAAAAAAAGAGACTTTTTAAAGTTTTTCTTAAGTCTGGAAATAACGTCAAATAGATACATAACCGCGGGCAATTTTTTATAATCCATGACAGATAATTGTGTCTCAATCTTTTGACATTGAGAACCTAAAATCCCATTTCCCTAACTTTTACCACTTTCGACTTTCATTTTTATTTCCTAAACAAGATTTTGACATTTTTCAGTGGAAAACATTTTTTTTCTCATCAATCAAAATTGATACGCCGATTATTTTAAGCATACTTACTAAACATTTTATGACACATCAGAATGTGAAAAAAATTGCCTGGTTTGTATTTAAAATAAAGAAGTTGATGTTCCCTTCCGGTATTTCCGGAAGTGCTACCATTTGGAAAATATTTTTATTTAATAGATTAAACACTCCATGTCGCATGTGCAAAATTTCAAATTTCTAACTTTTACAGTTCTTGATATACTTCTAACCGACGGTCACCGTGAGACATCCTGTATAGATTGTGCTTCCTCTCAAATAAATTAATCCATATCTAATGGGATAATTCTTTTTTTAAGAACCGTATTCATAATCCACATTCGACTCGCTATTTCTTTCGTAAAGTCTGCATGTCTTGTATGCAACAATGTTCCAATCCTTCTAGATATACCAGCTATTTTTTTAGATCGTATTCCCTTTGCAGCGCTTTTCTAAAGATCCATATATTTATGCGACTAGCCGAAATTTGCTTTTCAAAGCTTCTATGCGGCTCCTCGACGGTATTATTAGTACTCGGCAATCCTTCCCTTGAGACTTCAGACAGATTCCCTTAATAGATGCAAATCCAGTATTAGAGGTCGCCTCCTTTACTTTCGGCCTCGACGCAGATTGTGGAAAAACGGCTAAAACTGCATTGCATATTCCCTCCTATCAAAATGAATAATTATTATACTTTCTGGTGCAGTTCAAGGACGGGAAGTCTTGATTTTTATTAACATGGCAGTGTAACTGTTTTCGCACGTTTCCTCTTATATTCAACTAAAACTGTTACGGATTTATTAACCATTCCTACATTAGCAGTTTTTTATCTTTTCTGGTTTTTTAATACTCTGAAGCTCGTTCTTCACAACTTCTGCCCTTTATACTCTCCCAATGCTTTTAATGGATTTGTGAAACGTTTTGTATATTTCTGAGTTCTGCATTTAGTCGTCGTTACTAAACCTGCATTCTACTTTTTTGTTGTAATATGTATAATTTTTATTGTTTTGTGTCTTTGTCTTCCAAAGCTTACTTCACTTTATTTCCTATTATCTTTAATTGTTTCTCTCGTTCCATAAATGGGTACATTAATCTAATTGGGATCCGTAATTTACTCTTCTTCTTATGGGGTTTTATCTTGCATGGTTGTTTCGCTGTGATGTTTTTCTCTTGAATATTTTATTTTAGTGTATTAATTTAGGCAGTGTACGCATTTTTCTGAAGTTTTTGCGCAGTTATACAGCAAACATACACAGAGCTTATTTTGTATCAAAGTGAAAATTAATACGCCTCGGAAACATACTTTGATTGTAACCACGTTCCTTGAGAATAACAGACCTTAGATGAAGATTTTCAAATTATACAGTGCCGACTGCGCAAGTCATAATTTGTTGGGTAGCTTATTTTGAAGACACTGGTTCCACTAAAGTCAGCGTACACAAAGGAAGACATTGGAAAGACCATTCCTCGGGGAGTATTGATTCTATTTCACGAAATGCTCAAAAATCGCCATAGTCCAATCAAATTGTCATTTTGCCTTACAAATGAAATAAAAAGCAATTTTTTTTTCTGGGGTGTGGGGGGTGGTTTGAAAAGCTTAAATCCAATTTTGCGAATTGATCAAGGTTGCGCTAATTTCTCTGCCCTTAAAAAACCAAAATAATTTTGTTTTTGCAATAACTCGGATTCTTTTCATCAGATTTTAAGTTTTCACGGCTCATTTTGTAGGTCTTTTCAAGCCCTACAACTTTCTCTTGAGCGACCATAACCTCAAATTAACGCATCTCGAGTTATTGGCGAAAAAAGGCGAAAAAAATTGACCCTTTTCCGTTTTCCTTCTAAAACTCTTTTCAGTCACAAAATAGAAATTTTTGCTTCATGAGAAAGTTGTAGAGCTTGAAAAAATGAACAAAATCGCCGTCTTCAAATTTTAGATTTGTCAAAAATTAAGACAGAAGGGAGCGCCCGAAGTTGCGCACTCGATTCTGTCGCGCATTGAGCGCGGCGGGACACGGCAGCACGCGTTCTGAAAACTGTTCGTTTTTTGCTTCTGTCTCTTTTCTGATAAATGCTATCGAATAATGACTAATATGAAACATGTACAGGATGAAAATACCTACCTTTAGCCGCAAATTACATTAAAATTAATTGAAAATTGAACACAGTAATGAGCTTAAGTCATATGATCGCTTGAAATAGTCATTTTAACTTAACAAATACATTTTCTGGCAGTATGTAACTGCATTTTCTTGCATTTTAAATATGTAAATTATATAATAAATAATGCTACACAATTGATATGCAATATTTAATGCTGCCTGTAGCAATAAAATTATATTCATTAAAGTATAATTCGTAATTTCCGAATATAAATAATCAATGTTGAGGAATGAAAGTTACAATTTAAAAATTACAATGAAGTTAAAAAGTTGAATTAAGAGTCATAATATTTAATCTTTAACTTAATGTTTAACTTATTTTTTATCACAACGTTACAATAGTCCGGTAAAAGTTTTACCGGGCTCATTTTTACTTTACCGGACTCATTTTTACTTTACCGGACTCATTTTTTACTTTCCGGCCTAGAATGGTCAATTGTTCTTCCCGTTTCTGGCAGATTTTAAAAAAAATATTGTACGTAATACGTCACAAAAGTGCTTTTACTGGACTCGCAGGCTTGCAGGACTCGCCTGCGGCTCGTCCTGTAATGTAATTTGCCTACTTATCCAGTAAAAGGTCACTTTCGGGACTTGTTACGTAAACTACTATTTTTGAATGAATCTTTTACCTTAATTTTCAATTTTAATTAACCATCGAGTTAAATTTTAACTTAACTTTTAATCTAAATTTTTATAAACTTTTATTGTAACGTTCTGATAAAAAATAAGTTAAACATTAAGTTAAAGATTAAATATTATGACTCTTAATTCAATTTTTTAACTTCATTGTAATTTTTAAATTGTAACTTTCATTCCTCAACATTGATTATTATATTCGGAAATTACGAATTATGCTTCACATTTCTTTAATGAATATAATTTTATTGCTACAGGCAGCATTAAATATTGCATATCAATTGTGTAGCATTATTTATTATATAATTTACATATTTAAAATGCAAGAAAATGCAGTTACATACTGTCAGAAAATGTATTTGTTAAGTTAAAATGACTATTTCAAGCGATCATATGACTTAA
The DNA here is from genome assembly GCA_036250285.1 of Pyrocoelia pectoralis. NCBI lineage: Eukaryota > Metazoa > Arthropoda > Insecta > Coleoptera > Lampyridae > Pyrocoelia > Pyrocoelia pectoralis. The sequence continues at coordinate 65,383,141 of CM070074.1, forward strand.
GCTCATTACTGTGTTCAATTTTCAATTAATTTTAATGTAATTTGCGGCTAAAGGTAGGTATTTTCATCCTGTACATGTTTCATATTAGTCATTATTCGATAGCATTTATCAGAAAAGAGACAGAAGCAAAAAACGAACAGTTTTCAGAACGCGTGCTGCCGTGTCCCGCCGCGCTCAATGCGCGACAGAATCGAGTGCGCAACATCGGACGCTCCCTTCTGTCGTAATTTTTGACGAATCTAAAATTTGAAGACGGCGATTTTGTTCATTTTTTCAAGCTCTACAACTTTCTCATGAAGCAAAAATTTCTATTTTGTGACTGAAAAGAGTTTTAGAAGGAAAACGGAAAAGGGTCAATTTTTTTTCGCATTTTTTCGCCAATAACTCGAGATGCGTTAATTTGAGGTTATGGTCGCTCAAGAGAAAGTTGTAGGGCTTGAAAAGACCTACAAAATGAGCCGTGAAAACTTAAAATCTGATGAAAAGAATCCGAGTTATTGCAAAAACAAAATTATTTTGGTTTTTTAAGGGCAGAGAAATTAGCGCAACCTTGATCAATTCGCAAAATTGGATTTAAGCTTTTCAAACCACCCCCCACACCCCAGAAAAAAAATTGCTTTTTATTTCATTTGTAAGGCGATATATGGAGAAGCTGACAATTTGACTGGACTACAGATGTATCAAAGCGATTAAGATCTACGCAATTAAGAGCGTGTATAAACGAAATTTGCAGCGAATTTTATACGAAGTTTTACGTTTATTCCCTTACAAGGTCCTAATGGTTCAACAACGACTACCGGTAAACCACGAATACATTCGACACATTCTTTTATTGAATGAAGAAATGTTGGTTTTCTACCGTTATCGGTAATGAGTCATGAAGTCCATTTTAACTTGCATGAATACCTCAACCAGCAAAATAAGCGTTATGGAAAAATGAAACAGCTTTATGTAAATACAAACCTTTGTACCATTGTCACTTCAAGGGTCAATTTCGATTTGTCTTCCATTTTCTAAAAGCCAAAGCGTAGAAATTTATTGAAGTATCCTGAACGGTAAAAACTTCAAGATTTCCCTACGACAACTGTGTTAAAATTGTGTGAACTGACGTCCATGATCGGGATGCTTAAAGAAAAGATCTGTAGAGTGTAGATATCACAAATCTTCTACACGTCGAGTTTCCAAAAACTAACCGAACGTTATTCAATAATATATTCAATTTTATGTGGGTTCACTGCAGGTAAACAGGAACAAGGGGATTTTCTTACGTGTTACATAAGCATAGGCATTACCATTTCAGTAGTTACAACATTTAAAGTAGGTAATTAAAATTAATACATGCTTGTAACGTAACAACAAAACTATAGGCATAATAGAAGTCTTCTATTATGCTATAGGTATGTAGCACATCGTCCCCACATCAATTTGAATTGTTACAAAATAGCCGTAACCTGTAACAATGATTTTGCCACAGCAATTCATGGAAGTATTTATGAAATTGCCTTCGTAAATTACAATTGAGTCGCTGAAACTATGAGTGTAGGGACGTTTCAAGTGACTTTAAATCTCTACTCAAAATTTATTCATTAGGCTTTCTTTGGTTGTAAAACAATACTTTGTCCCGATTTTCAAGAAGTTATAAATAATCAACAATACTTAAATAAAAGGTTTACTATAACGAGAACTGTGCACGGTTCGAACTGACCAAATATTCTACAAAAAAAGAACTTCAAATAAATAATTCAGCCTAAAAAATTACAAATACGACCCCGATAATTTTCGGAACTCCATTGTAAATTCTGCATCCTGTTGAATATGTTTCTTGAAACACAGATACTTAAATTATTCACCATCGGTACGATGGACAATACAAGAACAATATTTTTGAAAGTAGCGTAAGAAAAAATATCTCGAATCCCTCAAAGATTTGACGAAATATTATAAAAGGGAAAAAACGATTCTAAATAAGGACTTCTATGGAAGGAAGGGATGAAAAAATTGTTGGTTGAAAACGTTTAAGGTCGACAGTAAATTTACATCAAATGCAAATATTGAACACTTACACGGAGTGAAAAGAACGGATTTACCGTCAATAAAAGAAGATATATTATTCGAATGACGGACATAAGATTTCCGTTTTTACAGATTGCCTGAATTTATTTTGAATATAAAATAGCAATTTATGATATTAGTAGGTATTAAAGGTTTTCTCGAGATCGTATATCATTAAACTGGATAACAACTTTGAATTTAATCAAAAACTAATTATTTGAATAGAATTATTTTTCATTTGATGTCATAGTGTCACATAGATTGTTATGTTGCATTCCAGTACGCTCTTTCCCCATTCTTGACTGATCCACTGTATTACAGAAACATTTTGCTCATTTTTATTCCTTATTCCTTAAATAAAAATATCCCCACACTAGAAATTGGATTAACTTCGTTCTACATACGATATTTGGTTGAAATTTAATAAATACAACACACCATTGACGTCATCATTTTTCACCAATCTCACCCCGTTAAGTCTGCGATGGTGGTATTTACGCTAATGGACATGCTTTGAGCCTACACAACAGAGAAGGCGTTAACTAATTGCTGCATTTCATCATTATCAAACATCGATTTTCGCCACGAACTTTATTTACATGTTTTTATAGTTCCATCAGAACAGAATAAATAATATTTGAACTTAAACTTATTTTGTCATACATGTGAATTTTATGAAGAAAGTTTATTATACAGAGTGGCCCATTAATTAGTCAAAACTGCATACCTACCGGATTGATACAGAGTGTTAAACTGGGCCCCGATATATAATAAAAGTGAAAGTAACTTTTGAACTACTCAGTAGAAGCGATTAGTGTATTATACCACGGACGTATAAAAAACAAATGGACTGCTAATTGGTACGTACCGGCAACATTTATTTGTCCCCACCATGGGAGCCGCCATACTGTGCTCTTAGTTAGTTATTTTCTTGTAGAGATCGATTTTAGTTGGCAATTTCAAACGTCAAATCGAAAGTGGTCCAAACTTCAAAGTCTTTGACTTAACCTCAATGTTTTATATCTACCTTTCGTTGCTTTCATATTTGACATTTTTTATATACTTAGTATGAATAGAGCGTGATGTTTCGTTGGAAACGATTGTTGCTATGTGTCGTGTGTAAATAAACAAGTTTTGTTTGTTAAATGGTTACAATTATGCCATTTTGGAGTACATCGAAAACCACGTTCCAGAAGAAATTTTACAAATACTTTCAACAGCAGAATCGTCGTTGATACCAAGCAAGTGATGATGAAAATATAGTTACAGAATTGAAATTCAGAAATAATGAAATGACAAATTATAAATTGCAATTTTCAAATATAACCGCTAAATTTTTAGGGTTCATTACTCCCTTTGATTATATATATAATCAATGATCTAGAGTATATAGATCATTGTATATAATCAAAGATTACTCCACAGGCCACTAATATTTTTAATGGTCTGTGCACAAATCACTTTTTTGTTAGTGGTTTGTGGGTCTGTGGATTACTCCTTTAGAAATACACCAATACAAAATTGAGCCACAGAATAAGGTCCCCTTACTTATTCTGTGATTGAGCACAGTATGGCGGCGCACAGGCAGGGGACAATTATTTCAACATAATTAGCAGTCCATTTGTTTTTTATACGTCCGTGGTATTATACATATAAAACAATGAATAGAATTAGAAAATTCTAAAAATGTTGTAGGTACTTAATGTACAGTTTGTCATTAAAAAAACATACGTTTGGTTTGACTTGCCTAGTTGCCTTCATAAATAGCCCTATAGATTTGAAAATAATTTTAAATGACAACTTATTATAATAGTTTCAATTTCAACTTTTTCTGTAGGTACCTGTCTACAATAATTATAATCAGGCCGGTATGAACCATTGGTCCATTAATGTGTCACCCTGTATATTCCAAGTAAACTCGGTTTTATAGAAAAATATATAAACCATTTTCTTTTCATTTGATTTTGTATCAGCATGACTATATCATTCTAAAGAATATATTTACGTCGTTCACATTATTGTAATATCATGAGCTATACACATAATGTGTGCACTGCAATTATGACAATTGTTCTGGGAGTTGTTTTTCGCAAACGTAAATCGTCTTCGTTCAATCATTGTTTATAGGGTGCAATAATGCTTGCAATTCTACATCTTCGTATCTTTTTGGTAGTTTTCCGTGTTCTTTGTCTGCATCATCGAAATCGCCAGTTTTGAAACGCCGAAACCATCATTCACATGTATCTTGCGATGCAGCAATGATTCAGCAGCAGTTTTCTTCAAATGAAAACAAAAATTAGCACCGTTCGAGAATGCTCTTTATTTGGCACAAATTGCGACATATGGAACACAGAAAAACGCACTATGCAAACAATTTTTCAATTTATCACTTGGCTATACTACACACACTACCTACACCTGTACACATCTGTTGTCATCCGCATTTCATACTTGTATGGGCTTATAGCAAACATCAACCTGTAGCTTTAATTGTACACAATCAATACCCCATTTCTCTAGATTTGACCGCAGCTTCACTGTATGCGTGATTTTAAATAACCTACAAAGCATCATTTTCCAAAAGGAAGGAAATACTCTCTTATATGTCGAATCCGGATTTCATAGTGTATTGCACCATTTTATTGCGGGAAATGTAAATTCATAAAATCACAATGCGCCTCGATAAATTCTATAATCAATCCAGTTTCATCTGGTCCCAAAACACTTGTGACGGTTGTTTGCTGAAACTTTGTTTAACTTGGTTAGAAAGTGGCTGTTTTTGCACTTTTGTATTTATGTTTCATTTCCACGTTTCCAAAACAAACGAACTTTTTATCTACCGCCACAATTCTTTCAAACGATTCTGCTCATTCTTTACCATCCACATTGGCTGCAAAGATGGATGGATGAAAGTAGAAGAAATTTTGACTACTTCCATTAGAAAATTTCGCCAATATTCTTAATTTTGATTTGAATTGAACTACTTGCCCGTTGCTCTTAATCCACTGAAGTAGTAACTATTCGTTCCCGTTTTTACTTGTCTGGACGAACCCATTTTAGAATTATTTTTTGCATTGCTTCCTAATTCATGCCTTTTGCATGTCCATACCATTTTTAATACCTACCTTCATCATATCGTGTGATATATTCTTGTTTTAGTGTCCCTTCTTATATCTGTTTGCGGTAACACTAAATTTAATTTGTTATTCTATTGTAACGAAACTTTATTTAAGAAACCAAGTCGAATATTTATTTATTTACACGCTAATTATTAATCACTTATTTCTAATTACGAATAGGTACTTAGTTGTTAACTTAAGAATTAATCACTTTATTTACACTAGAGGTTCACTAATTATTTTAATCACACTTAATATTTAATCACTAAAAAGTCTAACCTAATCAACGTTTAAGGTAATCACATTTAAACTTCGCGAACGCGTTAAACTGTAAAACTGTGAACTATCAACTGACTCGTAATAATTGAGCGGCATTATTTATACAAGTCCGCATTTGCTCTCGAAAATTCTAGAAGTAACGGTAAGTCATCGCGCGAGGTGTGACTCAGCTTTCTCGAAACTTCCGGCGGATGAGTCATACCCGCCTTAAACAATGCAATCTTTGTAACATTGCCCCCTCATTAAAACCAATTTCGTCTCGAAATTCATTAGCTATCGTTGGTAAACCATGTCCAAGATCGCGCAACGCTGTCCGCCGACAATCCACCGTTCCCGGAGTGGGGATACTTTTCGGGTTAAACCTGCAAACCAAGATTTGCACACCGGTTCCTTGGAATATCTCCTCCAGCATATTCCGGACCTTCCTCCACTCGAGACCATCTAAACCACAGCCAATTCTGGGCATTGCGATCTTCCTTATGCCACTCCATAACACTCTTCTTTTTAGATCAAGCAACGAATTCCACATTTCTCGATAATCAGGTTTTCCAGACGATAACTTCTTTGTCACCAAGTAGTAAATGAATCGTTCTTGATCCCTTAACCATAGCACTCTTCCGACACGTGGACCAAACTCTCGCAGCTTCTCTACTTGACCAAACTTCGCTTTGAAAACGGAAGCAATTCCACGGGACATGCGGAGATCGGCCGCCACACAATGAGCAAGTGAATATTCTGACGACAGAGTGAAGAGGTCTTGGTGTCTCTCAATGGTTACGCCGAATGAAGCCACTTTATTGTCTCCATACATCCTCTGAAACTCTTCGTATGAGACTTCCTTCTTTTGTTCCGTTACTCTGCTTACACCATCTGCATGGTTGTTCCCGTCATAACGTCCAAGTCTATTAAAATGGACAACTTTCGGCTTTCCATTTGGCATTTTACGAATACGATAAACGACATCGTTAATTCGTTTTACCACTTTGTATGGACCCTCCCAGTTATTCTGAAGCTTGGGAGACAAACCACGACGCTTTTGAGGGTTATAAAGCCAAACCAAATCTTCTTCTTGGTAACCGCCTTCTTGAGCTCGAACGTCATAATTTTGTTTCATTCGGTCGCTTGCACATTGAAGATTTGATCGTACTAGGTTATGAATGCTATCCATTTTCCTTCTTAAGCCGCTCACGTAGCCTTCGCCAGCCAAATCTTCACCAGGTTTACTACCAAACCTCAAATCACACGGCAAGCGGAGTTCTCGACCAAAAATGACGTTAGCAGGTGTTTGCTTAGTGGATTCATGGACGGATGATCGATACGCCAGAAGGAAGAAGTTGAGATGTTGGTCCCAGTCTCGTTGATTGGCAGATACCACTTTGGACAAATACCTGTTAACTGTTCTGTTCATTCTTTCGACCATTCCATCTGACTGTGGGTGTAAAGCCGTCGTTCTGGTCTTCTTGATGTCCATGACTTTGCAAATTTCCTGGAAAACAGCAGACTCAAAATTTCTTCCTTGGTCAGAATGTAATTCTAGTGGCACTCCAAAACGGCAAATCCAGTCATTAACCAATACTTCAGCTACAGTAACGGCCTCTTGGTTAGGCAAAGCGTAAGCTTCAACCCATTTGCTGAAGTAGTCCATCGCGACCAGAATGTATTTGTTGCCGCGTTCACTTTCAGGGAACGGACCAGCGATGTCAATTGCAATTCGCTCAAATGGACTCCCCACATTATACTGCTTCATTGGAGCTGTTGGTCGTCGATGCGGTCCCTTGCTAGCGGCACAGACGGTGCACTTCTTGCACCACTCATCTACATCTTTCTTGCAACCGACCCAATAAAATCTTTGGCGCAACTTTTCCAACGTCTTCTTCGATCCAAAGTGACCTCCACCAACTTCCTCGTGAAGTTGCTTCAATACTTCCGCGACCCTGCTTCTCGGAACCAGCAATTGCCTTTTCTGCTCTTGCCCATCGTCACTCTCCAGGATTCGTTTAAGAAGACCATCCTCCATCACCAAGGAATCCCATTGTGCCCAGTACGCCTTAACATTGGGGGAATGTCGCGCCACCTCTTGCCAATTTGGTCTATCTCCATTCTTCTTCCATTCCACAATCGGTTGTAGATCAGGATCCGCCTCTTGCTCTTGAGCAACGACAGCAGGTTGCCAAAAGTCATCCACCAAAGTAGTAGCACAAATTGACCCCATCTTTTCTTCTGCTCGATTACAATGGTTGCAATTTAACCCGCAAGGTCTCCGAGACAATGCATCTGCATTTCGATGACTGGTTCCTGCTCGGTGCTCAGTTCTGAAGTCGTACTCCTGAAGTCTCTCAATCCATCTTGCAATTTGACCCTCTGGACTCTTAAAGTTCAGTAACCATTTCAAAGCTGCATGGTCTGTTCTTAATAGGAATTTTCTCCCATACAGATATTTATAGAAATGCTCGATGGACTTCACAGCCGCCAGAAGTTCTCTTCTCGTCACACAATAATTACGCTCTGGTTTTGACAGAACCTTGCTGAAGTACCCAATCACTTTTTCCTGCCCATTTTGTTTCTGCGAAAGTACGCCTCCAATCGCAACATTGCTGGCGTCCGTATCCAATATAAATTCACCCTCGGCTTGAGGATAGCACAAAATCGGGGCACTGATCAGTCGCAACTTCAGCTCTTGAAACGCCGCTTCACATTCCTCGGTCCACATAAACGTTCTGCCATCTTCAGTGAGACGGGTTAGCGGTTTAGCGATGGTAGCAAATCCAGGCACATAGCGACGATAATAGGTGCACAGTCCAAGGAAGCTTCTGATTTGATGTTTATCTTTTGGAACTGGCCATTCACTTACGGCTTTGGTTTTCTCCGGATCAACGGCAACACCTTGGTCGGAAACGATATGTCCCAAATACTGGACAGCTTTCTCAAAAAGGTGACACTTCTTCGGGGAAAGCGTGAGATTGGCCGAGCGAAGCCTTTGGAATACCTCCTCGAGATTCTTCATGTGGTCTTCAAACGTCTCCCCTACCACAATTATGTCATCCAGGTATACCAGACACGTTTTCCACGATAATCCTTTCAATACGGACTCCATTAGCCGTTCAAAGGTGGCCGGAGCGTTGCATAAACCAAATGGCATTACTGTGAATTGCCATAATCCAGTTCCAATTGTGAATGCCGTTTTCTCACGATCTTCAGAAGCTACGCCCACTTGCCAATAACCACTCTTCAGATCAAGGGTAGAAAAGAACTTGGAGCCAGACAACGTATCCAAGGTGTCATCAATTCTCGGCAAAGGATAACTGTCTTTCTTGGTCACGTCATTAAGACGACGATAATCTACACAAAATCGCGTCGACCCATCCTTCTTCTTCACTAATACCACCGGTGACGCCCAAGGACTGCTCGACGGCTCGATGACACCTTCAGATTCCATGTCTTGTATTATCTTCTCGGCTTCCTCTCGCTTGGCAAGTGGCAGCCTTCTAGGTGACTGTCGGATAGGCTGTGCACTCCCAGTATTGATTTTGTGCTGCACGAGATTAGTTTTTCCCTTGGAGCCATTCTTGCTTTCAAATACGTCTTGGAATCGAGCTACAAATTCTTTCACCCTCTTCTGCTGCTCCTTTGACAAGCGGGAATCCTTCGGCCAAAGTTGATTCAGAATTTGGGATGCACCGCTCTTATTAACCGTGTTTCTAGTGTCTACACCGCTAACTTGACGAATCACGCACGAAACACTTGAACATTCTCCAAGAACAGTGCCTTTCCGCAAAGTCACTGGATAATAGTTGACATTCATCACACGAACCGGAATTGTCTTTTTACATCGGAACACTTCTTTACCGACTAAAACACCGCGACCGACCATCTGTTCATCACTCGCGGGCTCGAGAAGCATAACACTGCCCTCAGTAAAGTCTCCGTCCAAACAACCCGCGACCATAACTTCGGTTCGGTCCTTTAGCACTGTGTCCTTGCACAAAATCACTCGCGATTCACACTCTTTTTGTGGATGGATCACCAGTTCCTCATTATTAACATGGATCACTCCTTGTTGTAGATCCATCCTAAAGCCATACTTCGTCAATATGTCCATGCCCAAAATGAGTTCACTCTGAATCTCAGCTACCAGAACCTTTTCATTTATGCAAAAGTTTCCAAATGCAATATTCACAGTCACTTCTCCATAAATCTTCACAGCATCTCCAGTTGCTGTACGCAGTCCCCATCTGGTAGTGGAGAGTTTCTTCTTGACGACATTTGGTCCCACGATAGTTCTCGTAGCTCCAGTATCCACAAGCATCCTAACTGGTGAACCATCCACGAAAGCATCTACAACAATCGACTTTGGAGTTATGTTATTTAAACAGGATATGCATGCTGTTAGGGCTCTATTATGAGAGGTCGACGTTTGCCCCTTGACGCCGACCTTTTTTAGTTTTCCTGCTGTTCCATTGAGGGACCTCTGCCATAGCCTCTCCTGATAGGCTTTTTACAGCGACTTCGGATATGGCCCACTTCACCACAATTCCAGCAGCGGACTTCCTTGTTGTTTTTCAAAAGATTCACGGTGCCTTCTAGCTTCTGGAACCTCTTCTCGATCATTTCGGTCATAGTTGCAGTTATTTTCTCTGCCAGCTGGTCAGCATTTTCCGATTCCACGGTTCTGACGTATCCATGCCCTTTAACTGCCTGTATAGCCGCTTGCATCTCCAGCGCTTGAGCGAGCGCAGCTGTTAACGTCTTAGGACGGCTCAAGAACAAAGCCTGTTTTATTTCGGGATCACGCAATCCATCCGTGAACCTCTCTACTGCCCATTCTTGCAGTACAGAATCAGGTACATTATTGTACACGATCTGACTCAGACGGGCAACATCCGCCTCGTACTCTTGCAAACTTTCTCCAGACTTCTGACTCCTATTCCGGAGCTGCATCCTAAAAGCTCCTACCATATGAGCATGCCCATATCTAGTCTCCAAACGTTCCACTATGTGGCCGTAGCTTTTACGTTGAGCAGGAGGGAGTGTCTGAAGAACATCCAGTGGCTCTCCGCGCAAGGCGACTGTCAATGCTACAGCCTTTTGGTCGTCGTTCCAGCCATTCGACACAGCAGCAGCGTCGAACTGGATGAAGTAGTTTTCCCAGGTTGTTTTCCCATCAAATGTAGGTGGCTTTACTGCTGCATCCAGTCGTCGAATTGTGGGCTCATGCACTTCACTGATTCTACTTACTTGTTCCTCACCGTTGGGCGCATCAGTCTCCATTATTTGATGCCTCTCGTTTTCAATATGTCGACTATCCCAGCGTCTCTCCAGTTCCCGGAACTTGTCGTAAAATTCTTCTTTTATTGCACCTATTTTATGTTCCAAAGCCACCGAATTTTCCAGAACTGCCTCGATTTTTCTATCGAATTTAAATTCTAATATTTTCGAATTTTCTTCCATGTTTCTCTCGATCGTTCTAGAGCTTTCGGCGAGTTCCTTTAATTCTTCCCTTAATGTTGTGGAACTTTCTTTTAATTCTTCCCTTAATGCCGTGGAACTTTCTTTTAATTCCTCCTTTAATGTTTTCTCGATGTTTTGGAATAATAATTCATTCTCGGACTGAAAGTAATAATTTTCCGGATCATTTCCATCATTGATTATTGCTTCTTTTAATCGTTCCACAAGATCGAGTTTTACACCGGTAGTGTCCAATCCCCTGTCTTCCAACTCTACTTTCAATTCAGCAACCTTTAATTGACTTAGCTTCTTCATTTTAACCCCACACCTGACACCAATTGTAACGAAACTTTATTTAAGAAACCAAGTCGAATATTTATTTATTTACACGCTAATTATTAATCACTTATTTCTAATTACGAATAGGTACTTAGTTGTTAACTTAAGAATTAATCACTTTATTTACACTAGAGGTTCACTAATTATTTTAATCACACTTAATATTTAATCACTAAAAAGTCTAACCTAATCAACGTTTAAGGTAATCACATTTAAACTTCGCGAACGCGTTAAACTGTAAAACTGTGAACTATCAACTGACTCGTAATAATTGAGCGGCATTATTTATACAAGTCCGCATTTGCTCTCGAAAATTCTAGAAGTAACGGTAAGTCATCGCGCGAGGTGTGACTCAGCTTTCTCGAAACTTCCGGCGGATGAGTCATACCCGCCTTAAACAATGCAATCTTTGTAACACTATCATGAATGGTTTCGTCACATTTTGCGGATTCAATCAACTTTATCTTCAAGTATACATAGACATTCGCTGTGTCTTGCAATTTTTATATTTTCATCGTGTGATTGTTTTCCACCGATGCACACATACATGCGTTATTTATGTTCTCTTTCAAATTATTATTAATATGAGAAAAAATTCGATTAACACAACGTTATTTAAAAATTGTCTATAAAATAAAAAAATAAATATTTAACGACAAGAACCTGGTATCTGAACGTGATTTCTGCTGCCTGCGTCCTGTTCCAAGTTTAGCTTTCAACGTGCCTTCAACTTTAAACAAAAATTGTCTATATTTTATTCAATGATTCGTTTCAATTTATATTGTAGGAAACAATAGTAGAACCGGTACATGTTCAATTAGACGTAAAGCACTTCATAACCTATTCGAAGTCAATAAAAAAACCACTAGCGTGGGATATAGATGGTGTAGTGGACATTATTCAAATTACACTTGGTCAACGTGATCTCTCAATAATCTTAGCAGTATACGTGGATAATATTGGTGAAGGGAAACTAATTGATCTTATACCGACTACCATGAAATCTTATGAGGAAGTAACCGAAAATGATGACACCGTTAAAACACTGGAAGCATTTTTCTGCGAACCTAAACAAAAAGACATATCAATCAAGTTTTCTGTAGACGCTATTAAGGTACTTCTGTTTTTCGATTCGGGTGAGCTCCTCAGCTCACCAATTCGAGATTTAAACCACGGCTTATGTAAATTTGAGATATCAGATATTTTATCGACCTTAATTATTTTTACCGATAAAAGCTTCGAAGGAAAGTTATCCATTGACAGTTTACTGGTAGAAGAATTGGGACCCGATGCAAATATTTACGATAAAGAGTAAGGTGTAAAATTAAACTTCTTGAACCAATTAATTTGTTTTAGAATTTTGCACTCTCCGATGGATAATAATAAAAATAACAACTGCAACATCACCGTGAATAAACCACCGATAATCGATATCACATTTCATCAAAATAAAACCGAAGATAAAACAATTGATATTATCGTGGGGAGGTTAAGCCTGTGCCTCTCAGTGCCTCTATGTGAAAAAATTGCGCTTTTTGTTTTGGAATGTTTACCCAGAGACAATGTCGATTTGGGTATTGTCAATCATGGATATATAGGTGACGTACAGTCAGAAAATGGTCAAATGGCGTCATATAAAACATCGAGTGTGACAATTGCCCTTCGTATTAATAAACCCGAATTTATTTTTCTCATTGAAACAACATCAAATAAAAAACGATATTTTATAACAAAAGCTGAGATCTTATCAGATTATTCACGCCATAGTTCACGATTAAACCTAACACTTTCTTTGTCTGGTTTTCACACACTGTTTTACGACTTAGGTATAAACTCATCAACTCCTTACGTTGTCTTAAAAAGATGTGATATGGAGTTTTCTAAAACATTTACAGAAGTGAAAGGAGAGAAAATAACCATGACAGTGTCCTCACTTTGCGTACAGCTTTGTAGTGGGGTGGTCCATTCAATCAATGACATTCTCAATGACATAGTTGATCATTTCAAAATACCAGATGTTACTCCCGAAATGAAGAAAAGTAAATCAAAGTTAGACCTCGAGGACCTATGGGAACCAAAAAAAATTAACGAAATTGTTACTAGACCCGAAGATGATTACGACAGAATTAATGTAAAAGACAAGGTGCACGAGATAATTTTATTTCCTAAAACAGAAGTTGTTGTTGTATGTGAACTGGAGGAAATACCAGTAATCATTTTTAAGTCGACTATTGAAATGACCGTTTACGACTGGAGTTCACTGTTAAACAGTACTTGTGAAATTACAATTCAGGCGAATTACTATAACGAGGGTTTGCAAGCGTGGGAACCAGTAATTGATCCAGTGGTGGCTAATGAAAACAATTACGTACCGTGGGATATCATGATAAAAATTTTTCAAGATAAAGCACTGCCAATTTTAAGTACAGCAGACCACAAAATTAAGAAAGACTATACCAAAGCTAGAAAAGCGAGCCCATCTCCTTCTTCAACTGAAGATGACGAGTCAAAAGATGGCATGGTATATCTACAACCACCAAAAATGTACCACAGCTACAACAATAAAGGAATTAAAACGAGTTTATCTACCTTTCTAGACGAGACCGACTCCGAAAATGAAGACGGAGCAATGGAAAAATTAGCCTCGGCTATTTCAGACTTGTTCACAGGGTAACTAAATAATCTTTTTCACAGTATAAAACGGTTATAAAACTTTTAGAGACTGGAATGAAAGCGAAGAAAGCGATTACGATCACTCAAGTGACGCCGAAGACGAATCTGAAGACAATTTAGATTCAAAATTACAAAGTGCACGTCCAAGCGTAGAACTAACGAAGCGTTTCAAGAAGTCAACATATTTTCTAATCGATACCAAAGAATCGTTAAACATAACGATAACTCCCGCGTTTTTAAAAGTAGTAAATGAAATTTTTACGGTGTACTCTAGTAAAACGTTATCCATATTGCCCATAACAAAATCGATTAACTTACTAAATGATATTGGACCAAAAACGATCGTTGAGTTATATGAATCTAAAGGAAGCGAACTATTAGAAGATAACGTTCTCGTCCATGCAAAAACATATGAGAATGAAGACTCTTGTCCAAATAGCCCAACAAAAATTGTGCAAGATTTTATTGAAGATACAAATGATGATAGAGATAGGTTAGTGAACGATCTGTAAATGTTGTAACAACTAATATAGGTATAATATATTTCAGTCTGTCAGAAGAATTGTTAAAACTAGATCTGGATTTGAGCTATGATTATGAATTGACAGATACCTTACTATTTCCCTCTACCACGTCGACAAGATTATATGAAAAGATTCGTAGACATTTTCTAAAAATTCATGTCCCTGGTTTTTTACCAATACAAACTAATTGTCCTAAAAAGAATTGGCACAAATTTATTCCCTTACAATCGAGCTCGCACAATAAAACTTATTATCTTGTTGCAAAACATACTATTGGTAAATATGGAAGGACAGTGGTCGTTAGTTCTCCATTGCAGGTATTTACGATTCTGCGTTCTTAGGAATTACATTATATTATTATATTATACTAATTCAAATTCTCACACAGATACGCAACGAAACATGCTTTGCACTTAGCGTGCTCTATCAGCCGTCCATATTACAGCAGTTAAACTTAGAACCCGTTGGAGACGTAACAAATCCATTTGAAACTACTATGCGTATAACAGTGTTGGAACCACACGAACATTACAATGTACCTCTTTACATTGCATACCACTGTAAATTATTCATTCAGCCTGCGTATGCAGAGTAAGTATGAATTTTGTACTATTAGTAGTGTAACTAGAGTATCCAAATACTCTTTGGTGTAACATCGAATTTATCGTGTCATCCCGTTTGCGCTTTGTTCCTAAAACATATATAACCCACCATTTAGCATTCCTAATCCTGTTGCTATCTAAAATCAGTTGGTCCTCCACCCAGAGGAAAGATAGAGATGATGTTTAAAAAAATGGGAAACGTTTTTTTGAATTTGCTAGACCTTAATAAATTACCTACATGAAGTCGTAATCGAAAGATATGTTGTTTTAAAATTTGAAGTGAAACTACATTTTCTACCGTGAAGTATTAGAGTATACTTTCTCTCGAAATCATGTTGCTAAACTCGTCTTAACTCGTTATCCGCGCACTTAATCAAAAATATCATACCAGTGAATTTGTGACTTTTCAAAAAGGCGCTCCTTAAGAAAGTTGTTATACTCAATGTTACTTCACGATCAAAAGTTAAGCAGTTATATTTTAAAACAAAAGATGATCTAAGCAAATGAGGGAAAAGGCCTCCATACCCTTTCATTTAACCGACTTCGTATATCTTACCGTTTCCAAGATACCAATGGTAAGCATACGATTTTAAATCCCAAAAAGATAAGGAAAAATAAAAGTGGGTTTACATTTGGCAAATAAATGCAAATGAAAACCTGCTTTAGAAAGCTTCCGCGTTGTAAAACATTGCACTATTATACTTGCCTCAATAATAAGTTATACATTTCAGAGGGCATTACATGTCTGAAACTGGCTTATGGTGGAAAGATCTAGCAACTGAACTTGATATGCCACATCATGTAACCTGTAAACCAAAATCTACCTCGAATTTAGAAGTATTTGCCTTAAAAGTATTATTAACTAGAAATGTCGACGTACAAAATTCCCACCTATACTCGAGTCCTAATTACGTTATCCGCTTACTTCCACCACTTGCTTTTCAAAATTTACTACCCTACACTTTAGAGGTGCAAAATGTTGAACTTAAGCAGCAAATGAAAGTCGAACCGGGAGAAAGATCCAGCATATATTCCATCGACTTATTTAAAGATCAAAAATTTTTGGTGAAAGTTTCATATTCTGGCTTTGTATGGAGCGGATTACTAAATTTAACGATAGACTTTGACGAGAAAATTGTAATGTTATCAACCGATACAAAAATTAATGGGACTAATAAACAGTTACCCATTCATGTTAAGGTTGAAAAGGAAAATAATTATAATATATTTTTTTACTCATCATACTGGATAGTAAATAAGACTGAACTACCTCTTCAATTGAAGGTAACGTTGTTTAAAAACCAGCTATTGATACTCATCATGAAATTTGTAGGCAACGTCCAATCCCAACGTATTCGAGACCTCAAATGAAGATATTTTATTATTTTCATTTAAAAGACACACAAAACAAAGCATAACGCTCAGAGTGTACGAATCAAACTGGTCAAATGATTTTGGTTTAGATTGCGCTGGAACTACCGGTTTAGTTGTTTGTAAAGATCACGAAAGGAAGAAAAGGTATTCGCTTCTTCTGTCAATACGATTGTCAGAAATGTGTCCCCAATACACCAAAATTATTACATTTTTACCCAGTTTTATTGTGATCAATACAACTAGGAAACACTTAAGGTAAGCAAAAATCTTTTGCGTGAGCACCGTGTTAAAAACTATTTAGATTCATGGAACACAATGAAAAGACGGACTTATGGGTGGACCTGCTTCCAAATCAGCATAAAATTTTTTGGCCCGAAACTGGATCTATGGAAATGTACGTCAAGTATAGAGATAGTAAATTAAATTCTCAGCCATTTTTTGTTGCAACCGTCCATCATACAGTGCTTCGTATGGATAAGGGTGTAAGATGACAATTATATTTGCGTTCACATCCATACATCAGTAACATTGCAATTTCAGAGCGCGATTTGTGTTAATGTAACTGGTGGTACATCAGGTCCATTTCATATAACTTTTAAGGATTACTCGGAAGGGGATGCCCCAATTCTAATAAAAAATATGTGCGCCGATTTATTTTTAAAAATTCAGCAGCAAGGTCAAAGTCCAGTTACACTACTAAACCCTTTCACTTCATTATTGTATACATGGGATGACCCAATAAAACCCCGTCAATTACTGTGGAATGTTTATAATAATAAAGGATCTGGATTTTACATAGACGTATTTAAAGATGGGTAAGTTGTCGTCTTGCACTAATATTATTCTGAACTCATCATGTTTCCAGTTTTGGAGAAGAAAGAATTAATTTTCACAGTGTACCGCCAGGAAATGCGAATTTAAATAAATCTAGTGTCGAAAGTTCGAGTAGCGAAGACTCGGATACGGCAGATAGTGTAAAAACTACACTAAATCGAAAAGTTCGAAGGGATAAAATCGTTGTATACTGGATTTGTTATAGTGACGGTCTCCAAAAAACCCTTCTTTTCACTCAAGAGCAAAAAATCTCCACTTTAACAATGAAACTTTATTTAACCCGCCTATGCGACATTGAATGTTTATTGTCTATGTCTGGTATTGGAATATCAATTTTCGTTAATAAGCATATTAAGCATGAAATAACTTATGTATCCGTATCAGATGCACCGGCTGTTTGGGAAGTCAATGTGGGTCATAAATGGAAGACTCTTACATTAGAACTGGCTTCTTGGATTGAGGATAAATATAGGTTGCACTACAAAAAATGCCAATTAAAAGACTATATTCACATAGATTTTGAAAAGATGTTCATGCTTAAACCATTTTTCGCAGAACTTCGTCGATGTTATAACTCTGCCATTTATGGGTTGTATAGAAGATCGCGAGATCACCAGTACTTTAATGTTAAAGTACAGTCGGTGCAGATTGATAATAAACAATCGTCTGCAAATGACTTTGTTATTTTCCACCCAAAACCGTCTATCAATATTAAAGTTACAAATCCGTTTATGGAATTTGCAGCCTTTAAGTATTATAATGCAAATGTCAGTGTTTATAAAGACATACGATTAAATGTCGAACAATTCTATCTTCATCTTGAATCGCAGTTTCTAACAGAATTAGATCATTTACTATCGGAACCTTTCAAAATTATGGACAATGTTGTAAGCCTTTATCGTTTCGAAATCGGTACCATTCATGCTCCGTTGATTGCACCTCCCAAGGTAAAACTAAAGTTAAATAGGAATAGGTAACTACAGTAGATCACTTGCTATATTTTTGTAGGAAAAAGAGAGTTGCAATACCAGAATAGAAAGTCTTCAAGTATCTCCAATTACAATTCAGTTAAATATATCCAGTAGGAATCCATCACAGAATCGGGATCCTAAAATACTTTTCAATCACTTTTTTAATTACATATTTCCTATAAATGCATCACCCTACATGCCAGCGGAAGGAGTACAACACAGGTACATACTTACAAGTATAATATTCGTTTGGCTATTACACATCATCCAATCTATAGAGTGACACCTGTTGAACTAATTGACATCAAAGCATCGACTTTAGAAGGTTTTTTCGAGGTTCTTCAGCACATCAAATCTCAATTTTTACAGCAATATTATTCGCAAGTTTTGGGCTTGCAAGTACTGGTTAACAGTTACTCAGTTCAACCGGTTGCAAGCCATGAGGTAATTCGATTATTAGAATGATAAAATTGTGATTGATATTCTTTCTAGCACGTTCTTAAAGAATACGATAAAACGGCAAATTTGTTAATATCTGGTTGCCGATGTTTATTAGGTCATCTGAATATGTCACCAGCTGCGTTGGAGCAATGTGTTTTGGAAATTTTCGCGCATCAGTCCGTCGAAAATACTCATCGTATTCGAAGGCACGATTCGTATCATAAAACAAGTTCCGTTCCCAAAAGTGTCACCACGTTAAGTAAAAATTTTAATACTGGAGTTACACTTGCTCTTAGTCAACTTATTGCCAGGAACACTCAGAACGGTAAGACATTAACGCGCATCTCACCTACATCATTACATGCACCACCTCTGCAGTAATAACATCCCTCGAGCAAATCCGGAAAAGAAAATTATATTGTATTTTATTTTTAGGAATGCATTATGACGGAGAAGTGTTTTTCAGAGGTACAGGTAAAGCCTTATTCTCACTAATAACGAGGCATCCAGATGATAAATCTGACAACGTACAAGTCGCAATTGAAGCCTTACGTAGAGCCTATATTTTAGGCGAACCTATTTGCATTCATCAACGATTAACGCGTTATTGTAACCCCCATTTGGTAAGTTACGCTATTTTCATGAACAGTATTTATAATAATTTAACCTTAGGGGTTAAAGCCGTATTGTATATACGAGTCTATGGGGAATCACTTGCTGGAGAACATTGCAAATAACAAATACTTTGAGGATTCATATTGGGCTCACGCACCAACTGATAAAGTAGGAAAATCGATTATCATTCTGAGCTTAGAGTACGTATATCTATCGTGTCAGAGTATGCAACGCTTACTAACGTAAATTTAAAAGAGATCTTACTCGATATTGACCTACTTGAATAAACCGGCAAGTCAACTTGAATGGCAAGAAAACTAATCATTCTTAACAGAGAATACTCTAAATCCTAAGTCCAGTGTACCAAGGGAAAATGAATGGGGAGTTTGCCATTTTGTATCAACACTTAATTTCTTCCCACCGAATCTCTCTTGATTGTGTAGCATTTCTTACAAACGTGCGTAGTACCATTGACTTTAGTGTAGAAAGTCAATGGTAGTACTTTTGCCTGCATGCTTCACCTTTCAACATAATATGTTCCTTTATGTTTATATCTTCTTTTTCGCTATTTCCTTCCACAATATTCGTACCTACGAGCTACGTTCAGAATTATATCCGTCGTTAACTTTATGTGCATTTCTCAATTTAATCTTCAGTTCCAAATGCCTTTTCAACCAACTTCAAAAAGTTGGTTACTAAATTCGTCCGGATGTCTGTGTGTCTGTGCGTTGATCGATGTTACAGGGTTTGGAAATCTGGAAGTAGTGTCATCTTATAGGAAATTCTTTACTGATTCCAAATCGCTGGTAAATTTTTTGATCGGGTCACCCGTTCGCCGTCGGGACGCCATTAAAGTCAAAATATACACCCTTTAATATCTCGAGAACGACACGTCCGATTACAAAAAGAAAAATATACGTTTCCTTTATTTTTTGAAATCTATTGAGTCATGATATGTAATCATCACCCTCACCCACCCCCTCTGTGGGGTGGAGCGGCGGTGAGTTTTCAAAACTTAAATGGGAACACCTATTTTTTATTACACTTTTGAATTCTCCATAAAAAACGATCCTCAAATTGCAAATTTCACCCCCAACTGCAACCCCTTTTTTGGGGGTGGAAAGGGGGAAAATTACACGTCTGCAGAAAAACGATCTTTTTTTACTTTTTTTCGTGATTTAAAAATTGTCCGTCACCCTCTCCACTCCCATCTCCCTTAAGGGTGGAAAAAAAATGACTCATTTGTGCAGAATCCGGCGTGCTTGTGTCGGGGGGGGGGGGGGGGGGGGAGTTATACATGTATATGCCATAATTAGTTACAGATTTGAAGTTGGTTGAAATTAGAATTCTATAAGAATTTGCGCCTTTTGATATTTGTTATAAAATAGTTTGCTTCTGCTTTCAGCTCTTTATTATTATATGAAGTCTCCCGTAACCCTTTATTATTAGGTTCTTATGCCTATTATCATTGCATTTTTCAATATTTTTTTTTGCTTTTTATTTTCAATTGCTTAGTTTAGTTTTAGCTCTCTTTTTACTCCTTTCTCATGTGTTTCAGTTTTTCCGTCGTTGTGACCATTAGTTAAGTTATTTAAATGATCATTAGTCATTACCATCTTATAGTTGTTAAATCGTTGTTTGATGATCTTGTTTCTTATTGTGACCTACGCTTAATTAATTTCTAAGGATACGGTCTTTCTCAATCATTCAATTAAGGCACAGGAGAATAAGGTCTTTTGAACTTATTGATCATCTAAAGTTATACTTATACCTACTCACAATGTTTCGAACTCCGCTGCTTGATGGGATAGGTAGATATTTGAATCAACTTCTCTCCCGCTGATGCGATATACCTTTGCGATAAAATGTACTTATGTTGCACAAAACTGTATCTCGTCATAATATGCATTTGCAAATTGTGAAACTCCAATCGCCGTAAAACAAGTCATTTAATATACTTTTACTCTTATTTATGTTTTCTTTGTGCTGCAATTTTAATGTCAACCACGTTACAACGTCATACGTTCGCCCAAATAAATCGTTTAACTTTGTAGACACATAATTCGAGTGAATAAATGCCGACTTTGGGGAACATGGGAAGTCGAATGGTGTTTAGATTTAGATGATATAATATCCGTACCCCAAATTGAAACAAAGGAATTAATCCTCAATGTCAGACAGGTATCTATAATTACAAATAACTAAATTCTTGTTTAAGCTATGAATCAAATTCCTTCAGGATGAAAATAAGCATGCAAATTCAACAGGAAACTTGGCAATTCCTGGTGATAAAGAAACATTGATGTGGCTTAAAGAAAAAATTGAACAAGCCATTGTTGTAAGTATGGAGGACAAATCTTGGACAACAAATGAATAACTATATTTTATAATTCATGGAAATACGTAATATGTTTGTTTGTTCAATATGAATAAAATTTTATGTCGTTTCTTCTTTTTTTATGCGAAATACGATAGGTACAAACTAAATTGTGTATAAACATCTATTAAACTTGTTCAGTTAGGTAAGTACCTACCTAAATCGATTTAGTTCCTTAACTATTTTCGAGGTTGTTATTTTTTACTTCCCGAGTACGAAGTAAAAGGGAAGTATCTATTGTATTAGTGTTCCAAAAAAAAATTGACCTATGCAAATGTTTACATATCTTTGCATTTCTGAATTCGTAGATTCAAAAAATGAAAAAAAATTCCGTCTGTCGTCTGTCAGTAGTCTGTCCGTACACATTCCTTGCAACGCTCTAAACTCCGAAACTATTAAAGTTATCGAAATGCGGTTTTCGCCAATCGATTTCATTCGGACCAAGGGCGATAATGCTAATATTACCTTTGATGACATCACTTCCGGTATAAGCTAAAATGGCGGCACTCATTTTTTATAAGTAGTTGCAGTTTTTATGTAGTTTAAAAGGGTATTTTTTTCTGAATTCAGCAATACCTATATTGTGCTATACGTACTTATTTTTTGAAAAAGTGTAATACGAAATACGAGTGAAGTCTCGTGGCAATACATGCCAGAATTTTTTTGTTCTACTTTACCATTCAGCCTGAAGATAGCAATCCCTCACATCTATCTATTTTATCTTGTCCGTTCTCGTGCATGTCCTACCGATCTCAATACTCATTCGGACGCTTGGATTTGGCTTCTTTGCCTCTCGTTTACCACCCATGAGGTCATGACTCGATTACGTACATGAGCACATAAACTGTTGTGGTCATATAGTATTTTTAGATTGTGTCTCTTTCTGTCATTCTTTAATTTCGACTATGTAATATAATATAATATTTTCATTCAAGCTTCCACGAAGTATTTTATTTGTAACAATATTCATTTTTGGTTTATTAATAATAACAATTAATAATAACAGTATTAAACAATTATTTCTATGTGAAGACTGATACAAGATCACAAGGATAGTTTAACAAAGTACGAAAATGTACCGAATTTTATTTCTTTATTATTTTTTCTTTTCAAAATTATATATTCTTTTTTTTAGCTGTTGTAGGTTAAGTAAGCAGGTAACTTGAAGAACGGAAAAGCATTTTTTTTGGCATTTAATTAGACATGAACTTAATCATATACACCTGTATATGATTAAGTTCATGTTAATGAACGAAACGTTATACCAATTTACATCATGACTTTGAAATAAAATCTTACTTTGGCGTCTAATTAAATGCCAAAAAAAATCAACTTAATTAGCTGCTTTTCCGTTCTTCAAGTTACCTGATTATTTTTTCTATTTCGCGACGGTTATAGCTTTATAGTGTTACGGTACACCCTATATGTGTAGGTATGCAAAGGTTACGGTCAAATATTAGATATTAGATTGGGTATCGCATAAGCGCAATACAAGTTGAAATCAAATTCATTTGCTCGTTGGCAATTGGCAATGATTATACAAAGTTGTTCGCTAAAGTTTGTTGCATGTCTTAGCAAGTGAAGCTTTGAGCTGTCTTACCACCGCCCAGACAAGTATAACCCATTGGGAAAGTCACGTGTGGACATTATTCGACCGAGCCACCAACTACCCCCAAACGATCATATTAAGGATCGCCAGCTTGGGTGAATGATTGGTAAATAAGGCTCAGGGGCGCCCCGCCACCGGCTGTTTCGGTGCTGGTCCAGGAATCTCATCTGGGTTTGATTCGTAAAATACTTAATACAACCGTAGCTCACCACGTACCCTTATAAATTTATAATATATAATTGTGCACAACTTGTAGATTAAGAACGTCATTCTTAGATGTATATGTAATAATTTGCGCATGTTATTTAATTAAATTTCAAATTGATCGATTAATCAATTTTTATTGGAATTTTCGATCCGCGGTTTTACCGCTTTATATGCGAGGCCTCTGGTACTCGCTACAATACCCGTACTGAAAACGATACGGAAAGAAGCTTTGTTTCCGTACTGTTACAGGGATTGTATTTTGTTTTACGTTTGCAACACTTCTTTTATTCAGTCGGTCTGCAAACCTGGTCTTCGTGCGGTAAAAAGTCTCATTGTGACACTTGTTTTTCAATGTACTATTGTTTTACAGTTTGGTAAAATTGACTCGATTGACTTTGGCGCACTGTAATTTTTTCCAGATGATCAAACTGATAAATTGGGAAAAAGTTACATTGGAAGCTTTGATTAATTTTTAAATTGCTATTTTAAATAAGACTCATTTTTTAATCAGTTTTGACTTCTTGTACGAAATTTTTTATTCAAAGGCACGATTTCAAATTTTATAAAAAAATATGAGATTTGTATGTCGATCGCCTTTCACATCCAGGAAATTAAACTAAACTGTATGTTAAAAGAAGGCAGTCTTCCCTATTCCTTATTCTTAGAAAGCTCTTTTTCAGGGTTAAATGTTCGCTTCAACGACACTGCGGTTTAATTAATAAGGTACAGTCCTAGTCACCTAAGAAGGCGAGCGCGGCAATGCACAAACGACGAATTTACGCTGCTTGTAAAATTGGCGCGTATCTATAAGTCAGTGTGGTTCCATGTTGTTTTTGTAAATATGTTTATTCATCACTAAATATGAACATTACAGTGGCGGATTAACCTTCACGGCGCCCTGAGGCACGCTCAGGTTCGTAATTTGAAGGTGCTAACATCGAAGAGTGATGGGTAATCGAGTATAGTCGCCCTGGGATTGAGAAATGGTTCAAATGTATTATGGTTAAATAATTTACACTTTAATTCAAATATTGTATTACATGCAATGTGTGCAAAGTGTTGAGGATTCTTTATTCAATAGTTAAAGGTTCTGCAGGTCCGAAAAGTAATACGAGCAGACTCACCATGAATGTAAAACAAAGGAGTTTACCGATTAAGGCGGTTTTTTGGGCCCCGACAAATTGCTTCACTTTTACCGATTAAGGTCGTTTTTTCCGCCCTAACAATTATGCTCGACTTATTTACTGGTAATCAACGGGAACAATAATGTTAAGTGAATTTTAAGTTAAGAGGATTTTTCGAAATTCAACCCTTAGGGGGGTAAAATAGGGGATGAAAGGTTGTTTTTAGGTTAAATCCATAAAAATTGGTATATGGCATTTCGGTTAGAAACTAAGAGAGACGTGTTTCAGGATTTTTTGATATTTAACCCCTGAGGGTGTAAACTAGGGGATGAAAGTTTGTATGGAAATTCTTCATTTTTTAAGTTAAATCCATACAAAATGGTATATGGCCTTTCGGTTAGAAAGTAAGACAAACGTCATTCAGGATTTTCCAAAATTCAACCCCTAACGGGGTAAAATAGGGGATGAAGGTTTGTATGGAAAAACGTCATATTTTAAGTTAAATCCATACAAATTGGGATATAGCCTTTCGCTTAGAAACTAACAGAAACGTGTTTCAGGATTTTTCGATATTCAACCCCTGAGGGTGTAAAATAGGGGATGAAAGTTTGTATCGAAATCCTTCATTTTTTAAGTTAAATCCATACAAATTGGGATATGGCCTTTCGCTTCGAATATCAGACAAACGTGTTTCAGGATTTTCCGAAATTCGACCCTTAAAAATAAAAAATAAAAAAAATAAAAAAAAAATAAATTAAAATAGGGGATAATGGTTTGTATGGAAAAACGTCATTTTTTAAGTTAAATCCATACAAATTGGGATAAGGCCTTTCGCTTAGAAACTAAGAGAGACGTGTTTACGGATTTTTCGGTATTCAATCCCTGAGGGTGTAAAATAGGGGATGAAAGTTTGCATAGAAATCCTTCATTTTTTAAGTTAAATCCACATAAATTGGTATATGACCTTTCGGTTCGAAACTAAGAGAGACGTGTTTCAGGATTTTCCGAAATTCAACCCTTAAGGGGGTAAAATACGAGATAAAGATTTGTATGGAAAAAAGTCATTGTTTAAGTTAAATCCATACGAATTGGGATATGGCCTTTCGGTTAGAAACTAAGAGAGATGTGTTTAAGGATTTTTCGATATCCAACCCCTGAGGGTGTAAAATAGGGGATGAAAGTTTGCAGGGAAATCCTTCATTTTTTAAGTTAAATCCATATAAATTGGTATATGGCCTTTCGGTTAGAAAGTAAGACAAACGTCTTTCAGGATTTTCCAAAATTCAACCCCTAACGGGGTAAAATAGGGGATGAAGGTTTGTATGGAAAAACGTCATTTTTTAAGTTAAATCCATACAAATTGGGATATAGCCTTTCGCTTAGAAACTAACAGAAACGTGTTTCAGGATTTTTCGATATTCAACCCCTGAGGGTGTAAAATATGGGATGAAAGTTTGTATCGAAATCCTTCATTTTTTAAGTTAAATCCATACAAATTGGGATATGGCCTTTCGGTTCGAATGTCAGACAAACGTGTTTCAGGATTTTCCGAAATTCGACCCTTAAGGGGGTAAAATAGGGGATAATGAATTGTATGGAAAAACATCAGTTTTTAAGTTAAATCCATACAAATTGGGATAAGGCCTTTCGCTTAGAAACTAAGAGAGACGTGTTTACGAATTTTTCGGTATTCAACCCCTGAGGGTGTAAAATAGGGGATGAAAGTTTGCATAGAAATCCTTCATTTTTTAAGTTAAATCCACATAAATTGGTATATGACCTTTCGGTTCGAAACTAAGAGAGATGTGTTTAAGGATTTTTCGATATCCAACCCCTGAGGGTGTAAAATAGGCGATGAAAGTTTGCATGGAAATCCTTCATTTTTTAAGTTAAATCCCTATAAATTGGTATATGGCCTTTCGGTTAGAAAGTAAGACAAACGTCTTTCAGGATTTTCCAAAATTCAACCCCTAACGGGGTAAAATAGGAGATGAAGGTTTGTATGGAAAAACGTCATTTTTTAAGTTAAATCCATACAAATTGGAATATAGCCTTTCGGTTAGAAACTAAGAGAGGTGTGTTTAAGGATTTTTCGATATCCAACCCCTGAGGGTGTAAAATAGGGGATGAAAGTTTGTATCGAAATCCTTAATTTTTTAAGTTAAATCCATATAAATTGGTATATGGCCTTTCGGTTAGAAAGTAAGACAAACGTCTTTCAGGATTTTCCAAAATTCGACCCCTAAGGGGGTAAAATAGGGGATGAAGTTTTGTATGAAAAAACATCATTTTTTAAGTGAAATCCATACAAATTGGGATATGGCCTTTTACTTAGAAACTAAGAGAGACGTGTTTAAGGATTTTTCGATATTCAACCCCTGAGGGTGTAAAATAGGGGATGAAAGTTTGCATGGAGATCCTTCATTTTTTAAGTTAAATCCGTATAAATTGGTATATGGCCTTTCGGTTCGAAACTAAGAGAGACGTGTTTCAGGATTTTCCGAAATTCAACCCTTAAGGGGGTAAAATGCGGGATAAAGGTTTGTATGGAAAAACGTCATTTTTTAAGTTAAATCCATACGAATTGGGATATGGCCTTTCGGTTAGAAACTAAGAGAGATGTGTTTAAGGATTTTTCGATATTTAACCCCTGAGGGTGTAAAATAGGGGATGAAAGTTTGCATGGAAATCCTTCATTTTTTAAGTTAAATTCATATAAATTGGTATATGGCCTTTCGGTTAGAAAGTAAGACAAACGTCTTTCAGGATTTTCCAAAATTCAACCCCTGACGGGGTAAAATAGGGGATGAAGGTTTGTATGGAAAAACGTCATTTTTTAAGTTAAATTCATACAAATTGGAATATAGCCTTTCGGTTAGAAACTAAGAGAGGTGTGTTTAAGGATTTTTCGATATCCAACCCCTGAGCGTGTAAAATAGGGGATGAAAGTTTGTATCGAAATCCTTCATTTTTCAAGTTAAATCCATATAAATTGGTATATGGCCTTTCGGTTAGAAAGTAAGACAAACGTCTTTCAGGATTTTCCAAAATTCGACCCCTAAGGGGGTAAAATAGGGGATGAAGTTTTGTATGAAAGAACATCATTTTTTAAGTGAAATCCATACAAATTGGAATATGGCCTTTTACTTAGAAACTAAGAAAGACGTGTTTAAGGATTTTTCGATATTCAACCCCTGAGGGTGTAAAATAGGGGATGAAAGTTTGCATGGAGATCCTTCATTTTTTAAGTTAAATCCGTATAAATTGGTATATGGCCTTTCGGTTCGAAAGTAAGACAAACGTCTTTCAGGATTTTCCAAAATTCAACCCCTAACGGGGTAAAATAGGAGATGAAGGTTTGTATGGAAAAACGTCATTTTTTAAGTTAAATCCATACAAATTGGGATAAGGCCTTTCGCTTAGAAACTAAGAGAGACGTGTTTACGGATTTTTCGGTATTCAATCCCTGAGGGTGTAAAATAGGGGATGAAAGTTTGCATGGAGATCCTTCATTTTTTAAGTTAAATCCGTATAAATTGGTATATGGCCTTTCGGTTCGAAAGTAAGACAAACGTCTTTCAGGATTTTCCAAAATTCAACCCCTAACGGGGTAAAATAGGAGATGAAGGTTTGTATGGAAAAACGTCATTTTTTAAGTTAAATCCATACAAATTGGAATATAGCCTTTCGGTTAGAAACTGAGAGAGGTGTGTTTAAGGATTTTTCGATATCCAACCCCTGAGCGTGTAAAATAGGGGATGAAAGTTTGTATCGAAATCCTTCATTTTTTAAGTTAAATCCATATAAATTGGTATATGGCCTTTCGGTTAGAAAGTAAGACAAACGTCTTTCAGGATTTTCCAAAATTCGACCCCTAAGGGGGTAAAATAGGGGATGAAGTTTTGTATGAAAGAACATCATTTTTTAAGTGAAATCCATACAAATTGGAATATGGCCTTTTACTTAGAAACTAAGAAAGACGTGTTTAAGGATTTTTCGATATTCAACCCCTGAGGGTGTAAAATAGGGGATGAAAGTTTGCATGGAGATCCTTCATTTTTTAAGTTAAATCCATATAAATTGGTATATGGCCTTTCGGTTAGAAAGTAAGGCAAACGTCTTTCAGGATTTTCCAAAATTCGACCCCTAAGGGGGTAAAATAGGGGATGAAGTTTTGTATGAAAGAACATTTTTTAAGTGAAATCCATACAAATTGGAATATGGCCTTTTACTTAGAAACTAAGAGAGACGTGTTTAAGGATTT
The DNA here is from genome assembly GCA_036250285.1 of Pyrocoelia pectoralis. NCBI lineage: Eukaryota > Metazoa > Arthropoda > Insecta > Coleoptera > Lampyridae > Pyrocoelia > Pyrocoelia pectoralis. The sequence goes on from CM070074.1 coordinate 65,411,990, forward strand.
TTCGATATTCAACCCCTGAGGGTGTAAAATAGGGGATGAAAGTTTGCATGGAGATCCTTCATTTTTTAAGTTAAATCCGTATAAATTGGTATATGGCCTTTCGGTTCGAAAGTAAGACAAACGTCTTTCAGGATTTTCCAAAATTCAACCCCTAACGGGGTAAAATAGGAGATGAAGGTTTGTATGGAAAAACGTCATTTTTTAAGTTAAATCCATACAAATTGGAATATAGCCTTTCGGTTAGAAACTGAGAGAGGTGTGTTTAAGGATTTTTCGATATCCAACCCCTGAGCGTGTAAAATAGGGGATGAAAGTTTGTATCGAAATCCTTCATTTTTTAAGTTAAATCCATATAAATTGGTATATGGCCTTTCGGTTAGAAAGTAAGACAAACGTCTTTCAGGATTTTCCAAAATTCGACCCCTAAGGGGGTAAAATAGGGGATGAAGTTTTGTATGAAAGAACATCATTTTTTAAGTGAAATCCATACAAATTGGAATATGGCCTTTTACTTAGAAACTAAGAAAGACGTGTTTAAGGATTTTTCGATATTCAACCCCTGAGGGTGTAAAATAGGGGATGAAAGTTTGCATGGAGATCCTTCATTTTTTAAGTTAAATCCATATAAATTGGTATATGGCCTTTCGGTTAGAAAGTAAGACAAACGTCTTTCAGGATTTTCCAAAATTCAACCCCTAAGGGGGTAAAATAGGGGATGAAGGTTTTTTAAGTTAAATCCATACAAATTGGTATATGGCTTTTCGGTTAGAAATTAAGACAAACGTGTTTCAGGATTTTTCGAAATTCACCTTATATGACTTCCTTCTATCAAAAATCATTTTCATATGCTATTTCTAAGGTGTATAATTCCGTTCCCATGCATATTAAGTCGTTACCTCGCAGTTCATTTAAACGGTCAGTTGTCAAGTATATGAAACAGGGTCAATGTTAAACCTACCTATACTTATGCCAATGAGTGTACATTCTATTATATTCTACCCAGTTCCTTTTATTTCTGTTATTGATGTACTTTCATTCATATAAATACTTACACATATTTTTAAATATTCATCTTATTGATAATGATAAGCAATTGTACAATATATAAGTCTTTGTTTATTTGATGAAGTATTTTATTTTTATATAAACTATTTCCTTGGTGGTCTTATTCAGTGTTAAGGGGAAGAACAGGGAAGTACAACTTGTAGTTCATCTGAACTTCGCCTTGGGGTTCATCCAAATTCTAATTATTTAGTACCTATGTAATTTTATTTCCTTATAATTATATGTATCTATCTTGGGTGAATAAAGACGTTATTATTATTATTATTATCAACCCCCACGGAGATGAAAATTTTGGTTTTTAAGTTGAATCCATAAAAATTGATATATGGCCTTTCGGTTAGAAATTGAAACAGACATGTTTTACGATTTTCCGAAATTCAATCTCTAAGGGGGTTTTAATAGGGGATGAAACTTTGTATGAAAATCTGTCATTTTTAAGTTAAATCCATACAAATTGGTACCTATATGGCTTGCTCCTTGGAGCTTCCATGGTCTTGGGTTTTGTGGGCTATTGGTGCTAGTAACTGTTGAAGTATTCTGTCATTTCTTGTGTTCATCTGCTTTCTGGTGAAGGCCCTGTTTAATGCCTTCTTTTGTCCTTTCTGAGTTGGTTTTCTTGCTCTCTCACGTTCTTTCTTGTTATAAATCTCTTATGTTCCCCAATTAATGTCTTTCATTTTCTTTCTGTTGTCTACATCACTATCGTCTATTTTTGCCCTCTTCGTATTTCCCAGTCCTTCTGGTGGAATTTATTTGTAGTTCTGGTGTTATGGTCACCTGCATCTTTTTGCGCCCTTTTTTTATTTCAATTCGTGTTTCATGTTTTTCTCTCGTTTTATGTAGTTTATTATGCACTTCCTTTCACTTTCGGATTGTAGCGTTTTTATCCGTTGTTGTAGCTTTTTTATCCCTTCTTTCATTGTTTGGTTCTCCTTTTCTAAGAGTCGATGCAGTCAAGGTCACTTTTAGTGGCTAACGCGTGCGATTGATACCGGCTTCTTATTAAAAGTTGTAGAATTAAATTAGTGCATGTACACATGATCACTACAGTCGCTGTAGTAGGCGAAGTCAGTAGCTCACTCGTGTCACCGGTGGGTAGCGCACAAAATGAGGTCCCTGAATGTTTAAGAACTATTATAGACAATTTAAATGTCAAAGATTTTATAAATGCACTCGTGTCACACCCTGCTATAAGAGCTTCATTGGCACTTGGGTACAACGATACTATATTTAGAGCAGAAAGTGGCACAGGAAGCCAGTGCAGCACTCTCAGCAAATAATGATAATGACCCTGACACATTGTTCATGTTGTCACTCGTTCCTGACCTCAAAAAAGTGCCAGAAAATAAGAAATTCATCATTAAAACACACCTAATGAACACCAAACTTCAGGCACAACAAGCATCTACTTCTGCAGCGATTGCACCTGTGGTATATTCCGTACATCCGCAGCAAAGTGCAATGGAGCGTGCAGTCAGTTACCATACAACACACCCTGGCACTTAAGACTTCAGCGGCTCGTCAAGAGAAAAATGGTAAGTGGTACAGTGGTAAGTTTTTCTCACTTTACGTGTATTTAAATGGAGGGTTGCTTTCACCGCCTATAAAATTAAAACCGTAGATGGCGGATTTATGCAATTTTGATATATCATGTGCAATGGTATGCCACATGATCATAGAAAGTTTCATCCATTTATTTCCACGTATTCACATTCGTTTTGGAGCTCATATTTATTCTCACTTTACGTGTATTTAAATGGAGGGTTGCTTTCACCGCCTATAAAATTAAAACCGTAGATGGCGGGTTTATGTAATTTTTATATATCATGTGCAATGGTATGCCACATAATCATAAAAAGTTTCATCCTTTTATTTCCATGTATTCACATTCGTTTTGGAGCTCATATTTATTCTCACTTTACGTGTATTTAAATGGAGGGTTGCTTTCACCGCCTATAAAATTAAAACCGTAGATGGCGGGTTTATGTAATTTTTATATATCATGTGCAATGGTATGCCACATAATCATAAAAAGTTTCATCCTTTTATTTCCATGTATTCACATTCATTTTGGAGCTCATATTTATTCTCACTTTACGTGTATTTAAATGGAGGGTTGCTTTCACCGCCTACAAAATTAAAACCGTAGATGGCGGGTTTATGTAATTTTTATATATCATGTGCAATGGTATGCCACATAATCATAAAAAGTTTCATCCTTTTATTTCCATGTATTCACATTCGTTTTGGAGCTCATATTTATTCTCACTTTACGTGTATTTAAATGGAGGGTTGCTTTCACCGCCTATAAAATTAAAACCGTAGATGGCGGGTTTATGTAATTTTTATATATCATGTGCAATGGTATGCCACATAATCATAAAAAGTTTCATCCTTTTATTTCCATGTATTCACATTCGTTTTGGAGCTCATATTTATTCTCACTTTACGTGTATTTAAATGGAGGGTTGCTTTCACCGCCTATAAAATTAAAACCGTAGATGGCGGGTTTATGTAATTTTTATATATCATGTGCAATGGTATGCCACATAATCATAAAAAGTTTCATCCTTTTATTTCCATGTATTCACATTCGTTTTGGAGCTCATATTTATTCTCACTTTACGTGTATTTAAATGGAGGGTTGCTTTCACCGCCTATAAAATTAAAACCGTAGATGGCGGGTTTATGTAATTTTTATATATCATGTGCAATGGTATGCCACATAATCATAAAAAGTTTCATCCTTTTATTTCCATGTATTCACATTCGTTTTGGAGCTCATATTTATTCTCACTTTACGTGTATTTAAATGGAGGGTTGCTTTCACCGCCTATAAAATTAAAACCGTAGATGGCGGGTTTATGTAATTTTTATATATCATGTGCAATGGTATGCCACATAATCATAAAAAGTTTCATCCTTTTATTTCCATGTATTCACATTCGTTTTGGAGCTCATATTTTTTCTCACTTTACGTGTATTTAAATGGAGGGTTGCTTTCACCGCCTATAAAATTAAAACCGTAGATGGCGGGTTTATGTAATTTTTATATATCATGTGCAATGGTATGCCACATAATCATAAAAAGTTTCATCCTTTTATTTCCATGTATTCACATTCGTTTTGGAGCTCATATTTTTTCTCACTTTACGTGTATTTAAATGGAGGGTTGCTTTCACCGCCTATAAAATTAAAACCGTAGATGGCGGGTTTATGTAATTTTTATATATCATGTGCAATGGTATGCCACATAATCATAAAAAGTTTCATCCTTTTATTTCCATGTATTCACATTCATTTTGGAGCTCATATTTATTCTCACTTTACGTGTATTTAAATGGAGGGTTGCTTTCACCGCCTACAAAATTAAAACCGTAGATGGCGGGTTTATGTAATTTTTATATATCATGTGCAATGGTATGCCACATAATCATAAAAAGTTTCATCCTTTTATTTCCATGTATTCACATTCGTTTTGGAGCTCATATTTATTCTCACTTTACGTGTATTTAAATGGAGGGTTGCTTTCACCGCCTATAAAATTAAAACCGTAGATGGCGGGTTTATGTAATTTTTATATATCATGTGCAATGGTATGCCACATAATCATAAAAAGTTTCATCCTTTTATTTCCATGTATTCACATTCGTTTTGGAGCTCATATTTATTCTCACTTTACGTGTATTTAAATGGAGGGTTGCTTTCACCGCCTATAAAATTAAAACCGTAGATGGCGGGTTTATGTAATTTTTATATATCATGTGCAATGGTATGCCACATAATCATAAAAAGTTTCATCCTTTTATTTCCATGTATTCACATTCGTTTTGGAGCTCATATTTATTCTCACTTTACGTGCATTTAAATGGAGGGTTGCTTTCACCGCCTATAAAATTAAAACCGTAGATGGCGGGTTTATGTAATTTTTATATATCATGTGCAATGGTATGCCACATAATCATAAAAAGTTTCATCCTTTTATTTCCACGTATTCACATTCGTTTTGGAGCTCATATTTTTTCTCACTTTACGTGTATTTAAATGGAGGGTTGCTTTCACCGCCTATAAAATTAAAACCGTAGATGGCGGGTTTATGTAATTTTTATATATCATGTGCAATGGTATGCCACATAATCATAAAAAGTTTCATCCTTTTGTTTCCATGTATTCACATTCATTTTGGAGCTCATATTTATTCTCACTTTACGTGTATTTAAATGCAGGGTTGCTTTCATCGCCTATAAAATTGAAACCGTAGATGGTGGGTTTATGCAATTTTTATATAATTATCATGCCCAATCGTATTACCACATGACCATAGGAAGTTTCATCCTTCTTTCCTTTCGGAAGATCCTGAAACACGTCTGTCCTAATTTCTAACCGAAGGCCATATACCAATTTTTATGGATTTAACTTAAAAAACATACTTTCATCCCCTATTTTACCCCCTTAGGAGTTGAATTTCGGAAAATCCTGAAACACGTCTTTCTAAATTTCTAACTGAAAGACCATATACCAATTTTATGGATTTAACTTAAAAAGCATACTTTCATCCCCTATTTTCTACCCCCTTAGGGGTTGAATTTCGAAAAATCCTGAAACACGTCTTTCTTAATTTGTCACCGAAAGGCCATATACCAATTTTTATGGATTTAACTTAAAAGGCATACTTTCATCCCCTATTTTACCTCCTTAGGGGTCGAATTTCGAAAAATCGTGAAACACGTGTGTCTTAATTTCTAACCTAAAGGCGAAAAAACGACTTTAATCGGTAAAAGTCAAACAATTTGACGGGGCCGAAAAAACCACCTTAATCGGTAAACACCTTTAGAATATCAGCGTTTGTGTATTCCATATTTCCCAATTAAAAACAAATATTAAGCTCAAAAATCAAAATTCAAACAGATAACACTGATAACAAAAGTAAATGTAGCGTAAACTTTCAAACTGATAGCTAACTGACAACTGTCATCATAAGAAACAATTGAATAAAAATTTTTTGAAAATTTTCAAAGCCAACCATGTTTTGTAAAGTATGTATAATTATAAATTTAATTAGAAAAATGTAAATAACTCTGTAATCATTGATTTTAGGTATAGGAACATGGTATATCAATTTAAAGGAAATTAATTTCTGCATCGAATAGGCTGATAATTAAATAGGCATTCTATTTAAAAAAAGAGACTTTTTAAAGTTTTTCTTAAGTCTGGAAATAACGTCAAATAGATACGTAACCGCGGGCAATTTTTCATAATCCATGACAAACAATTGTGTCTCAATCTTTTGACATTGAGAACCTAAAATCCCATTTCCCTAACTTTTACCACTTTCGACTCTCAATTTTATTTCCTAAACAAGATCTTAACATTTTTCAGTGAAAAAAATTTTTTTTCTCAACAATCAAAATTGATACGCCGATTATTTTAAGCATACTTACTAAACATGTTATGACACATCAGAATGTGAAAAAAAATTGCCTGGTTTGTATTTAAAGTAAAGAAGTTGATGCTCACTTCCGGTATTTCCGGAAGTGCTGCCATTTGGAAAATATTTTTATTTAATAGATTAAACACTCCATGTCGTATGTGCAAAATTTCAAATTTCTAGCTTTTACAGTTCTTGATATACTTCTAACCGACGGTCACCGTGAGACACCCTGTATAATAAAATTCGAATTAAGTTATTGAAAAAAATGCACTTGTGGGAATGCATTTATTATGCAGAATAACAGTCAATACGTAGGTAAATGAAGATATGATACGCAACTGACTTGTATTTTTATATGAATCGGGTTACGCCGGTTACTCGCCTTCTTAGGTGACTATGAGTGTAATTCTGTTTGGTTAAAGTTTTGAATATTACCTAAGGTTACAGAAAGAATAAGTAAACTCAAAAGGCGATTCGCCGTAACTTTTGTTCTTAAAAAAAGAAGAAACAGTTTATAATCACAAGGGGTTCTGTCGTTCTGAGTTCTATTACATTATTAACAACAACCTACGGTTAAAAGCAAGCCAGGCTTCCTTGGGCTAAAAGAAACGATTCGACTGTAAATTCCGTTAGTTAGATCTGTTGGAAGTGCGCATTTCATGCTTTGGCTTGTACCTATGTGGTTTTGGTTGGTAAGCCAAAGTGGCAATGGTGTTGGTATTTTCATCCTACTCATATTATTTTCTTTTTTCTTACCTTATTCTTACTTAATCTAGGATCCATCCGCCTTTCGGCGTAAGGCCAATTTTAAATAGAGTTGACTTTTGATTTTTACATATTTTCTTCCATAATTATAATGAGGAGAGACTACGTCTTGGTAACGCATCTAATTTTTCTTCAGCTACCGTCATCCGTTGTCCGTAATTTCGATCAGCGATGGATTAACAACACTCGCTTCAACAGGACCAAATGTTTATACCTATCCATTTAAATTTTTCGGTAAAGAAAAATTTTCCAATTAAAAGATCACCAAAAATAAAAGTTCAAATTTTTAATTTGTAAGAAATTAAGTATGGACCTCGTGATGGATCCTTAAATTCGTATCGCACGAACATAATGGCGCCAATGAGAAAATGAACATTTGTCCGAGAAGCAATAACGTAAATAAGTCATTATTGTCTTAATTCAATTGGAGTTAAATTTTTTTATGTTTCAGAAGACAGAAAAAGTCTCTTTATAGTAGTCCACGCTGATCTCTCATCCTGTGAACATGTCTCCCCTTTTGTCATCCCCAGCCGTGCAGCGAACGGGTGGTACAAGATCTTATGGTGCAATAGCGGAACAATCTTTGTGAGGGTAGGTAGGTACACGGCTAATCGCGGTTGTAGCTGGTGCCCTGGTGGCCAATAAGAGGTCATCAGGTGCATCGAGTTATTGTAACTTTGTGAACATTTAATTATACACTTTAAATTCGGAATCTTACCCTAAATTCTGTCATCAACTGGCCATTGTCCTCATAAAGCGTACCCTTTTCGGCGTACATGGATTATCCATGTGGGGCCACATCCTGTATACGGAGCCTGCTGTTCTATACAGAATGCTTCGTTCAAACCACGTGATAAACAGGGACCCTATCCACTGCTCTGACGGTATAATAACTCAGAGACTTCCATAATGGCAACTGCAGGAGGCTTTCCTGTAGGAGGCATCCACAAACATCTCGCAAACCTCCATAACGATCTTGATATGGCCATCGATTCCACAACTACGTCAATCCTCCACACAACATAAAGACAGAATATATAATCGTCCCAACGTGAAGGTATAAGGAAGAAAACCACTTGCAAAAACGAACATCAATCAAGTCAGAAATATCATCCCTGCCGAATATAAGATAAGACCAGCCTTTTCGCCTCGCATTTTCAAGAATCGTTGCAGTTGTGTGCAGCTTAAAACAAATCATCGTACAGCGTCATTGGAATTACACGGAAACAATAACCCACTCCTTACCTTAAAATTTGGTTTGGGACCCCTTCGATCCATTCAGGACCCACACCCTTCTGTGTGATCCATCGGAACACGCGAAATTCCATTTCTTCCTACCTCTCGGGCCGGAATGTCGCACAAGAATTCTCCAGCTGGATTGACCGGTTAAGAATTGGAATGAATCACAGACCATTAAAAATATTAGTGGTCTGTGGAATGAATGAATGAATCCTGCAATTAATCATTTCCACTCTCCTCAATATTATAGGGCCGATTGTATTTTATAGATTCACGGTTTAAGGGCAGCTCAAGACGTGAACCGAGTTCTGGAGATTTCAGTTGTTGTACAATTATAATGGTTCATTTGCTTTGCTGAGCTTAGTTTAAGTTTGGCTTATATTATTGAGCGGCCGAATTTGGCGGTTTAAACCAAGTTCAATTAATATTCTAACCTAAATTTGTTATTTGTGGCAGCAACTTGTACTTACTGATGATGAAGACTTTACCACACTTAAACCGGAGTTCAAATTTATACTCGGCTGAGAAAAGCTTTGGCTTAAACCGCAGATGTACAATCGGCCCTTAATAGGATAAAACAGTGCCTCTGATGTACTTTCTCTTATAGGTGGTTGGTAGTTCCTTTTAATTTCACTCTCTCAGCATATTTGCACCTTTTTTTGCATTTTATCCTCTTATGAGGAATTAAACTTCTGTAGACGTCCCATATGTAACTAACTCTTAGGCAAGAGGTATTTGTACACTACCTACCATCACTTGTATTGCATCGAGTATCCGTCTAAAATCAAAGCAACCTCCTAGTTTGATCTATCCTTAAATGTAGATGGATTGAACAAGAGAAGTCAGGGTGGTGGTGGACCACTTCCTACCGAGAGCTACTCTGTTGTAATGTGCATTGCAGTGACTCAATATATAGAGTAGCTTTCTTCCTCTTCCTCACAACCCTTGCACATTACATCAGCTTCACAGACCATTTGCGAAAATGTTTCATTATTAGACAGTTAGATGTAAGATTTATATCTTCGTTGCTGAATTACTTGGATGGTACCAATTGCATCGCATTGGGTACAGTACTCCTCCTGCTATTACATTGTTTAAGATTGTACTTAAATAGTTAGGTATTAGAATTCAAGAATAACTGGTGAATAAAACATTTCTGTTAAATGCTATTTTATTACAAAAAAAAGACAAACAAAATACAAAAGGGACGATGAGCTTCACAGATTCACTGCTTCTTTGTAGTGATTTGCTTTAACGGTTGTAAAACAGAGTGAACTGCTTTGAGCCATCTATAGGATATGTTAAATTAATTGCACGTGTTATAGCTCGGTCACTCCCATAACGCAGTTTTCTAGACTTAAACAAATTGGTTGACACCTGAAGTGCCGCATTTGCATCATGTTCAGTTTCAAACACAACTAAACCATTATCATGACCATGAGTAATCCACACGATATATGTTGGAAAAGCTCCATATATGCCCGACACATTCTCTGATGTCGTTTCCTTTTGTACATCATATATTTCCAGGATGTTACCGTAAGATATACGTCGACAGGGCCCGTAATTTTGAGAAGATAAAATGACATTGCAATTGTTTCCGAAACGTTCTACAGCTTGACTTTCTAAACTACTTCTCAATTTAAAGTTTCCCGTGCAATTAATAAAACTGCCTTTATCACTGCAGGCATTATAAAAATACTTCAAAGTTGGCTCCGAACTGTAGAAGGATTTATTGGGAATGTTTCGAACGTTAACATCGGATGTACTTGTAGTAGCTTTCTGAGTTTGTATCTTCTTTTTAACACCTTGGTATTCCATACCCGGTTCAAGAATTTCCCCTTGATTACAGTCTGAATTTTCCTTATTGAGTTCGTCTGTGCTCATTATGTATGAATATAATGATAGGTTACTCGTAAATTAAAACTTAAACTTTTATTGATGTTTATGATAGATTAGTAATACGTGTTTATGATAGCAAAAAGTAAAAATATCACTGAATGTAATAGTTATATTCGTTTAGAATGTCGTTATTTTTGTTGTATCATGTGATGTGGAATTTTAAAAGGGATTTGACAACAAAATGTCAAAAACTTTTGAAAAAATTGCGCTACGAGTAAAGGTAGGTACAGTCACAAACCAGTCTTGCGTACAGTCACAGACAAATAACTGTCTAGTTGTCTGTGCTGTGGTACAGTTCAATGGAGAAACTGGACAGGAATAGGTACGTAATAATCGAACAGCAAAAATGAAGACAACTACAGTTACAAGAAATCCATAAGTACGTACTTTTCTCTTCGAATTTTGCGTATTAAATTGCAGTTTCTTTATGTACATAGTTAAGAATATTTTTTTCTGAGATACAGGGTAAGGCATTAATAGTGTCGTGGCCATTTTGCTCCGAAACGAAGGGGATAATCGAAAAATGTTTCATACAACATTTGGAGTATTCATGAGGGGACATAAGATAGTGACATTAACTCGTCTTTAAAATGCCATTCTCAAGGTCATTTCAAGGTCAAATTACTTTTTTAAATAGGATGATGTATTTTTTTGCTACGGAAATGGAAAGAGCATTCAATTTTGAGTATAAAAGGTTTTGTACATTTATCCACTGGGGATGATAGGTAATATGATATTGGACAAATAAGACTCGAAAGGTTTTCACGCACTTTGACTTCTCTTTCTCTATTTTATTGTGTCATTTTTACCTACTCATTTGTTTACATAACAGTAGGTACACTGCAGTTGACGGTTTGTTGACATTTGTACGAGTTTATCCACTGCCAATTGAAACCTCATAAGAACAGTACCTAGTGTAGTATTCTAAGTTAGTTCCACTTCGTTCTATGATCATGGATGTTCGATACACGATTAATGAAAGAATCGATATGATTTACATTTATGGTGAAGCTCGTAAGAACGCTAGAGCAGCTTGCAACGTATACCATTTGCTGTCTTATTTGTCCAATATCATATTACCTATCATCCCCAGTGGATAATTAATGTACTAAACCTTTTATACTCAAAATTGAATGCTCTTTCCATTTCCGTAGCAAAAAATACATCATATCCTATTTTAAGAAATAATTTGACCTTGAAATGACCTTGAGAATGGCATTTTAAAGACGAGTTAATGTCTCGTTATGTCCCCTCATGAATACTGCAAATGTTGTATGAAACATTTTTCGATTTTCCCCTTAGTTTCGGAGCAAAATGGCCACGACACTATAAATGCCTCACCCTGTATATTGTGCTATATTTATTTTTTGAAAAGTGTTAATACTAGGGGAGTCTCGTGGCAACTTGCCAGAATTTTTTAATTTCAGATTGCAAATAAAATATTTATATAGACCTAAAGTCAAGCGTGTTGAAAAATCATTATGCTTTATAGAATTCTTTTGTACACAAAATTCAATAGCATGAAATTTACACAAAAATCCTACTCAAAAATGTTTGTAAAATAATCCTTCAAAATCAGGTGACGTTTACTCTGATAATAAATCTCTTTGAAAGTATAATACCTATTTTAGTTATAAACTTGATGATTTTAATTGCAAAAAAACGCCAAAAGAAATCAGTAGTTGGTAGTTTCCAGTTCTGCATGTGGCAGATCTATTAGGTAGTCGATACTAGAAAGTTTCTTCACAGAAGAATTGTTCTAGAACCAAAACGAGTAGCGTACTATTACTTTAATGGTGGGTGGAAGGGAAGGAGGGCACCTACTGTATGCCTAGAGCAAAGATGACAACCCATAAAAAGGGTCTGATCATACATTTTGATATTCTCTTGTGACGTACAACTTGACTTATTTTAAACAGTAGTGTCATAGTTACACTCCAAATATTTCACGACACTTTATTACTTAATACTACCTAAAAATTATTATAAACTAAGTGTCAGGTAACTTATCATGCATTGCTTGTTCAGCTTTGTACACTTTTTGACTTATAAGGTAATCCCTCCCTATTTTAAACAATGTATAATAATTAAAAAATAATAGCAATGTCACTGAAACAATATTGTACCAGTAAAAATAACTCCTCAATAACAAAGTCAGCTGAAATAAAACGAGAGCTACATGAATTGCCAGTAATCCCGCAAGAACAATAGATGGATTCCAAAATATTGTCTAAAAATTATCATCATGCAGTATGAAAAAACTACACATAATTATTATAAACTTACAAAAAATCTCGCATACATTGTATTTCCAGGTTCCGCTGCATTTATCTCACCTAAACCGCGATAAATGTCACGGCCATGGCGTACAAGTGAACCAAACGGCCATAAAACATCTTCCTGCCATGTATGGGTCACAGGTAAATGTGCGCGAGTTTCTACTTTATCCCAGTAACCTAAATGTAATGCAGATCTATGTAGAATATCACAGTAGCGTAAAGGTAAAATGTGAATGGTATATGATGCAAAACAACCTAACCATAGAAAGACAACATGTTGTGTGGCCCAATTTGTATCGTAATATACAAAACTCTGTAATTAGACGTATACACATACAGAGATAATGTATCTACTTATCGCACCTGTGCAAAGCAACACGGAAGTAATCCAGCATAATATGCATTAAGAACTGAGCTAAAAAGAATCTGTTTCATTCGACCATTAAAATTACTCTTTAAATTTTCCACTTCACTTCTTATATCAGCTGCATTTGACGTGCAAGCATGTAAAGGAGGTAAACCATCTGCGTTACAACTAACTAATTCAAAAAATGGTACAATCGTGAATCCGAATAAAATTATATACACAGATATACTACAAATCAAAATATCAATAAGATAATAAAATAGTTAGGTACTATACTTACGGGTAACACAGGTAAAATATGTTCACTATTGCGTGATTTTGAATAATCTGATACGCACACCACGACAACCATACAACCATGAAACCAAAAAGAAACATCCTACAAAATCAAAGAGATTCCAACCAAAAAAAATACAAACGTAATTAATGTTAGACACTTCAATTTACCTATAACATACACATGTTCCATTCAAAAGTTTTTCTGGCAGCCACCTTTCTAAAACTCGACAGCCAAGCAAATAGATAAGCCGTCTCGATAAAATAATAAAAATGAAAATAATTAGATTAATATCGATGAGATAAAAATTCTGGAATATGAAATGTAAATAACTAGCTACTTTTAAGAATTCGTCGATAACTTACAACAGATTTATTGTTGTACGAATGTGGTAACCACCAAACACTTCGGTATAATTGTAAAAATTGTAATCCGGCGGCTATTATCGTATACAGAAACATAAGAAATTCAAAAGTTAAATCATTGTCAACCGGAGTGTTAGGAAATGGAAAATGTTTAGGTGCCAACGGTTCTAAACCTGTCAATGATGATGTTCCTATAGATGTGTATTTATTACTGGCCATATCACCTGATACAAGAGGGACAACCGCTGGATGTAATGCGGAACGAACTGTACGAGGTAGTCGACGTGCACCACTTGGCATTATTAGTCCTTATAGAAAGAATTGCTTAATTAAAAAGAATCCACATGAGGACAACCAAAAGATAACTGAACTGAACACTACAAACATACATAAATTTATTGTAAACAAGAATTAAGAAATAATCATAAGAAATAGCTGTCAATTTTTGAAGTGGTAGAGTTCAGTGGGTAGACCATATGGTAATAACCATAGAATACATGTACCTACGTTATTACTTACTACTTGTCTGTGTTACCACTGCACTCTTGTATTAATTGAATTCAGTCGTTGACGTTGACTGAGAAATAGGTAAGAGACGAAATTACAGCCGTACGTAGCTCCTGTGGGTCTGAAACTGGTCTGAAAGTTGGGTCTGAGCATTGAATAAAGAAAGCTTTCTTTATTCAATGGGTCTGAGAGTTCACTTTCTCACTCAACGGTTCAGTACAGATACGAGTAAGAATGAGACAGCAAATGGGTACGCAATTTTGCATTATAGTTTCGCCTCTTATACTTTTCACTCAACGATTCAGTGCTGTGTTACCCACTGACTCATTAAAATATTGAATTCAGTGGTGTTACCACCTCTAATAGCTATTCCCAGTTTAGACGATTATAATAGCTTCCCACCTTTGTGGCCACACCTGATTCCTGACCGATCCAGCCATGCTACATAAGCGGCAAATGGCAACGGCGCGCTCGATACTGAATTCTCAGTGTGAAAAGTACAATAGTCTAGTCTTTATTCTCTGTATTCCACTTCTGAATTGTTATATTCTTCTTTTGATATATAGGCACTTCTAATTCTTTTCTCTTCAACATATTTATTCATATACACATACAAAAACATCTAGGTATTTCTCTTACACTGACAAAAATGTATATTGCAGAAATTTCAATCAGCATTAAAATAGATTTTATTAAAAATATTTTTCTCGATATTAAGCATTGAATATAGAGAATTATTTATATTGAATTAAACTTTGATGCCGCATTATCTGCGCACCCTGTATAAATGGAGAGCACAAATTAGGTGTTTTCTTTTTGCATCGCCACAGCGTTCCATAGTGTACTAAGCCCCCTTTCACACGGGGATACTGTATGCTGGATACTGTATCTCGCATACTCATTTAACATTGTCGCTTATGGAATCTTTCACACGAATAATTTGTGAGATACAGTCGCCCACAGTGTTAAAAGAGTACCTATGCGAGATACAGTATCCGGCATACAGTATATCCCCGTATGAAAGGAGGCTTATTAGAGTTCAGTGGTAAAGTTACAATCATCACGTGATTAAAGTGCCTTGCGTCATGTGACATGTAGACATTTCTGCCTCTGGTTAAAATAAAACTTAAATAAAACTTTTAAAACGAATAGCGATTATTGAGAACTGAATCAAATAATTTTTATAAAACGAATGGTATGTTATTGGCAGAGCTGGCTTAAGTGTACCACAACTGTCCACAACTGTTTATTTGTATCATGGTCCACAACATGCAAAAAGAAAACACCTATTTTTCTCTGTCACACAAATGATTTAACAGGAAACGTGTTAGTAGCCATTTTGCCACCACTTTGATTTCAAGGTCGAGGGCATATACTCCTTCCTCGCTATTCTTTATTCAATGGTCACACATCTGCTGGAAATAGTAAAAAGGGAAATGTTTTTAGTATAGATTATATAATGATGTAAGATGTTTTTAGTTACCGTCGTAATTAAATTAATTCAAAATGTTTAAAATTTAAATGTTAACGGACATTTGTTCTTATCCATGTTTTTAGTTAGATAATTAACATTTTTACTACACAACAAATAATATGCCTTAAATTTGTGATATATACATATTGTGTATAGTTTATACAATTTGTTTACCTAAGAAGAACAGTGCAAACCTTTTGTGAAAATGTTTAATGGTGACTGTTTGGCAGAGAAACTTCGTAGAGAAAATATTGAACAATTTAATACTTTAGTCCGAATGCATTTATCATTCGTACTGGATTTAAGCACCGAAGAGTAGGTATTGCAATGTTAAGTATTTTCGTCAATTCCTTTTAATCTTTTTTGTTACAGCGATGCTTTGTTAGAGAAATCTAAGCTAAGAAAATGGAGCTTCATTCCATTTAATAAGAAGAATAAAACTTGCAGAGGTATTATGGACGGTATCCCTTTGACGCAAGAAGGTATTTGTCAAGTGTATCAGTTGATTGAGTTTATAAAACAAGAACAAAGTAATGACTCCTAAGTTTGTGACTTTTAACTTTATTATTAAGGTATCCGTAGATATATCGACTGAAGGCATATTTAGGCGAACTGGATCATTAACGAGACAACAAGAATTAAGAAATTTGTTAAATCAAGGTGTGACTGTTTCCTTAGAGAATAATACTTACTCGGTACATGATTGTGCCTCTGTACTCAAAGGATTTTTAGCCGATTTACCTGAACCACTTCTTACCGAAGCACATTATCCGGCTTACTGCCAAATTGCGGGTCAGTATATACACAGTTGTTTACAAGTTTGATATCAATAGCTATTTGATTTATTTTTTAGAGTTGTGTGGAGTGCGTGAAAAGCCATCGTTAGAATCTAAACTTTCGCACGCCTTACAGTTACTGTTTTTATTACTCCCATCAGAAAATCGAATTTTATTAAAAGATGTTCTCAATTTACTGAATTACACCGCTTCGTACGAAAGAAATAACAAAATGTCTTCCGATAGTTTAGCAACTCTATTCACCCCACATTTATTGTGCCCACGTAATATATCGCCAGAAATATTGCACACCAATTCCCAAACACTTTCAAATACCGTTTCGTTTATGATAACTAATTCGACAAAGTTGTTTGATATTCCTTCAAAGTTGGCGGTGGACATTAAAGCGTATTATACTGAACACGAACGACGTAAATTATCGTCTAGAAATTGTAACGAATCGGTTAGTGACAATTTCGCTGCAAATACTGTTTACAGCTTTGTTGATGTTGAAAGAACGACCAAAGAAAATCAGTCAAATCCAACTGAAACTGCTCTAGCTCAATTATACGCCTACATTCAAAGTTTACCAGAGTCTTCCAAAAAACAAAAGCTAGTAAAACAATTTAATAAAGAGAACGGATACGGTACACCCTTGCAAGTGATAAGGAGTACGGTACCAAGCAAAAACAAAAGTGTTGGTAGCTCAATTAAGAAACATATTTTCCAAAGAAATATTAAGGCTCAAAAAAGAAATGGTGCGACACATCAGTTGCGTACCTCTAGTGAAGAAATTTTAAATGTAGGTTTTTGCTTAAGTTTTAATTATTATTTCTGTTATTAACCGAATAACAACTTGGTTTTATGTGCATGTATTTACAGAGCCCTTTTCAAGGAATGTTGGTTCGGGCTAAGCTATTTTGTAATAAATGTGATTCTAGTTCAGACGATGAAAATTTTTCAAAAAAATTACACACATCTATAGAAAATTTTAAATTGGAAGGAAAGCGTAGTAATTCTGACCCAAATTTGTCCGTAAATCATAAAGAATGTGATTATAATGTGTATTTAACAAGTACACCTGCTTGTGTTGCTAAACGTATGTATCCTGAACTAGTATTCACACCTGAAGAACAAGGGCGTAAGTCAATGTCTCCAATAACACAGTCTGCTCAACGAATGTCTAAAGCTATGCAGGTATTGTGCGTATATGTAATGTCTTTGCTAGTTACTAACATCACTTAAATCTATTTACGATGGATTTAAAAATTTTTATTAAATCAATATGTTAATGTGATACAGTAATATAGTCAATAACAGAAGCTGTTGTCTTGCCCGAAAAGTACTTGTTAAAATTAATACAATATAATGAAGTAATTAATAAAAATTAATACAATATAATAATATAAGAATCATGGTAGAACTAGGGCTGTGCTAATGTATTCCATGTTCTCATTCGGATGCTAAATCACCTAAACACTTTTGAGGAACTTCATCAGCCATGCTATTAATTGTAAGAGAACAATGCACTATACAGCTGTAATTTTTCGCATGGGAGATGGTTGATATGACTATTTTAATTGATCGATTAGTCAACTAGTCATTAGTCACAGTTTTTGAAATATTGATAACTGAATAATTGACTAATCTAGTCCACACTCGAATGATGAATTGGAATTATACAGGGTTCTTCAACAGTACGTTGGGTTTCTGTAGAACAGAGACCAAAAAAGTTAGAAGTTTCATTCAAACGCAGTTGTTAATTATTGTTAAGGGCATATTTCGGGCAAATATTGTGACATGTACAGAGTGCTTTAATAACCTGACAAGCAAACAGAATTTTTTTAATGAAGCCCTCTAAATTTTACATGTTGAGAAGCTCCTTTAATTTTCATTACTTCCTCTAAAGGCGCTGCTTCACCATAAATCCAACTTTCATATCAAATTTGGATGCAATTCTTGTTGTAGAAGATTGTCAGATTACAGGATGTTCAAATTTAATTTACAATTTTTAGAAAATTCAAAGCAACTTTTTTAAATGGAATGGAATGGAATGTCTTCTGCTTGATTGATACAGAATTAAAATATGAACATTTTTCGTTCAAATGTGTATTCCTAAGAGTTTCCGAATTAATTTATAAAACTGTTGGGAAGTGGAAAATTGGCTCTGGGACTATTGACCAATTTTAACAGGAAGTAATCGCGATTACTACTGAATTAATTGGTTTTATGAAACCTGCCCTAGTGTCATTATCATTGGTTACTTTATCACTCTGAAAGAATGAATGAAACCTTACTTTTTGGTATTTTATTTATTGCCTGATCAATTTCAATAAACTTCTACCTATTAACAAAACCAACTACTAGTGTCCGACCGAAGCTTCGGCTTCGGCCACCTTCGGCCAAAAATACCACCTTCGGCTTCGGCTAAAATAGGCCGAAGTTTTGGCCGAAGCCGAAGGTTTCTAGCAAATACCGAAAATCAACGAACTATATCGAAATGCGCGGGATTGCGATGAAAAAGTGGTCGCGCGGAGGGCGGGGATTGACCGGGATCACCCTGCATCGCCGGTCAAAACAAAACAAATTAGCAGTTAGCACACGCATTTGGTTAAGTACTTTGGTACGTACCACTATTTAACTTTGATTACTAATTATTATTAATATTAATTTTTTTTATGTGATAGTAATTATTATTTACAGTCCACATTAGTTATTCAGCATTGTTTAGCATTAAAAACTTAAAAACTATGAACTTCATCATTAATTCTTTACTTCTAGTCAATCTTGAACTAAATTTCTTGGGGTTATTAAACCTTCGGCTTCGGCTTCGGCCAAAGGTTGTTGCAAAAGCCGATTAATCGGCTTCGGCTTCGGCCAGGAATCGACCTTCGGTCGGACACTACCAACTACTTACCTTAGTTTACCCCACATGATTACCCCTCTTTTCTCCTTATGTTCTCTAATACCTCTTCCATCCATTTTATCCCCTCTCCATCTTCTCTCCACACCCCTTTCCAACTGCCCTCCTCCTGTTCTCTTAACCCCCCACATTGCTCCACCATATGCCCAATATTTTCCCTTCCCTCTCCACATAGTCTGCACATCCTCTTCCCACCGAAATTTATTATCATTGTCCTCATTATCAACCATAAAACGCGCCACTGTCCTCTTCCTCTCTATACCTCCCCTGCCCCTCAAGTATGTATTTCGGAATTTGATTGGTCACTAATTGCCTCTATTTTTCGTTGTACCTCCCCTCCGCAATCGTCATCATTCTCTTCTTATTATATCTTCCCCCACCTCCCATCCTCTTCCTCTCTGCATATCCCCCTCTTTCATGTAGTATCGTCTTCTTCCTTCCTGCCCATACTTAGCCTCTTTTTCTACACCTTGTTCCAGCAACTTTTCAAAATCCCTCCTTCCTCCCTTCTTTCCATCCTTTCCTCAAAGCCCATTGCTCTGGAGACTACTGACACATTTCTGCATTTTAGTACGCAGGGATCATGATTAATACTGGATTAATTTGTTTTGTAATACCTGCCCTAATGCCATTTCATGATCATTGGTTACTTTGTCACTATATGAAAATAATGAATTAAACCTTGCTTTTTGGTATTTATTTCTTGCCTGATCGATTCTTCTTCTGACGCTATAACCCGCATGGGTTTGGGCCCGCTCCATTGGAGCTTTCTCAGTGCAATTGTTTAAGAAGAGTGGATTTGTTTCCTTATATAGCTAAGGTGTTATGTGTTTTCGCTTTTTCCACTATCTCCTTCCATATTCTTCTATTTACTGCTTTTTCTGCTGAATTGACTCCTAATAATGCCTGCAGGTTTTGGTTTATGTTATCTAGCCATCCCGTTGGTAGCCCCCCCCCCCCTTCTGTCTTCTTGTGGTTCCCATTCCATAATTTTTCTCAACGCTGTATTTTTGTTTTTTCTTAGAACATGCCATATCAACTTAGGCTTTGTGCTTTTATATGTTTCACGATATCTGTAGCAGAAGGATGAGTAATCACAAAACCTTCCCCATGCACAAATTTATTGAATAAAGATCCAATTTTCATATCTGTTCCTCTTTTGTGTGTTCTAGTATCTGTTCTCATCGTTTTTCTTGAGTTCTATTATTGCTCTTAGTATTCTACATTTAAATATTTGTAGCTGTTCCTCATCTGTTTTTGTCATTCTCCGTGTTTCCTGATCAATTACACTACGAATTAGTTAGGTACTACTAATGCGCTTATAAACTGTACATGCGAAGCAACATTAATGAATTAATTATGGATAGATGATCGAGTGTAATACTTGTCATCAGTTTGTATTAGAATTCACAGTTTACTTTTTTATACCTACTTTTCAATGTAAACAACTTCAATTAAACAATTTAATTTTGTAAACTCTGAAAGCTTCTCAAATTTTGTCGCGTCAACATCAACTTATGTAAAATAAGAGAAAATGTTTATTTTGTACAGTTGATCAGTAAAATCATAAATTAATATTGATTTATTTTCTAGTTTTCAATAAGTTCAATTTTACTTATTTTGGTGAAGTGCAAGTTTTAGGAATGTCAAGAAACATCTTCTTGTGGGATAATTCAAAATTTTGTATATGCAACAGTAATATTTCTTGTTCTATTGTTTAGTAACTATACTTATATTTCTTTTGCTTGCATTTAAAATACATACTTCCGTCATGGAATTACATACGGTCCTAATTAAAGTATATCGAGTTTGAATAGTAATTCTTGTATGACATTTTGGGGTGTGCGTTGTGGGAAACTACATTATGTGCAGAACCTTTTTTAATGGAATTATAAATTCTCTAAATCGGGTCCAGGAACAACTTTTGAAACTATGTGTAGAATAAATTTTTTGCTACGAACCTTAAAAGTGGGGAGTGAAAACAGTTTCCCCCTAATAATAAATTTCAGCCCCCAATGTAAATTTGCATAAAAATATCTTAGGGGTTTACATGTTTTTTTAAGGATAACACAACTGCTTCTGTTATCATTATATCCAAATAACTTTATTTCTGCATCGTCCATTAATGTAGCACCTAAGAAAAGTGAAAAGCTAAGATGCAGAACTAAGGTTATTTAATTCAATCAACCGATTTAATTTTTAGTAATAAAAGTTATTTGTAGGAAACAATGATGACACCACGAAGTCGCAAACCTGTATTACTAGTCTCAGGTACAAATATAAACAATTTACCAAAGATTGCCATAAAAGACTGCACAATTGATAGTATACAAGAAGAGTTAGCCGATGTTAGCTTTAATTCAAACCCAATAAGGAGATCTAAGAGTGCTAATCATTTAAAAATTGAATTCGACGACGACGATGCTTCGTTGTCTTCCAGTTTCCGTAAATATTTGCAACATAGAGCTAGTGGATCACCAACAGATTTAAGTTTTACAAGTTGTACTGAAGATTATTGTTCTGCCGAAATGAACGACAGTAAAATGATGAGCTCATCATTGTTACACTGTCTCAATGGCCATTCACCGCCAACACCATTTGTAGAGTCCAAAGAATTGATATTACAACCAAAAGAATTTGACGACAACGGAAAACCAATAATTTACGAGACTTTTTTTTAATACATATATGTAATTAACTTTATTTTTTAGTCTAAAACTATTGAAATTTATGTTTATTAAATCTTTAAAATTAATATACTAATTTGAATTCCACTTAAAACATATCATCGTGAGTTAAATCGTGCATTAAATGTAAACCACGTTCTTTTAATGCCTTTGTTAGAAGTTTCTGTTGATCTTGCTTCGATTCTTGTTCTCTTCTTTGTGCATCTAAAATATCATCAACTGTAACCTGCCTTAATGGTAAATTTGCTTCTTTTTGAGCATCCTGTGAAGCACATCATTACTTAAAAATATACACAACATTTTTCTACCTACTATTTCTCCTAAAAGAACTACATTTTCACCTCGTACAATGAACACCCCTCTTGGTATATCACCAAATTCTTTACCTACATGTATTCTTTCAATTGTTTTGTGTAAAACTAAATTTGCAAACTGATCAACGCTTCGAAGATATCCAATTAATGTCCTCCCATCTCTTAAGACGACAATTAGTTTTTCTGTTAAAATAATTTTATGATTATTCTAAAGATTATATTTAATTTAGGTACTTGCTGTCTAATTCATCCAATAAGTGAGCAGTTCCTTCCAGTTCTGGCCTGTTCATATTTCTTCCAATTTAAACGTAAAGAATTGTTCAACAAAATTTTAAATACATAAAGTAAGGTTAAGGAGACTTTGACTAATCTACTAATCTATGACTTGACAAAGCATTGTTGTCAGATTGTATTTTTTAGTACACGTCAACGTGGAAAATGAAATTCTATACAGAATGTTCATTAAATATAATTACTTAAAATGAGCGGTCTTCTTAAAATTTAAGAAGTTTGTTCTTATAACTACCAAGCAAATATTGAAATTAGAATATTCTTGAATTTATCCTAGAATATTCCATTTTTACTTTCCCATCACTGACCTGTATCCACGAACTTCATAAATAAAAATGGACTGCTAATAGCATATGCCTACTTCTTCGCTTTTGACGCCACCAAGGATCCGCCATGATGAGCGCAAATATTAGTAACATTCTGGTAACATTTGCATATTTGTGTTGTAGATCGGCAATGAACTCTAAATAAACTGGAAGGGCGACCGCCGTAGATTTGTGTGAGGCACGGTCCGGAGATATGCAACCCGCCCCGTTGTGGAATCTCCATCCTTGTATTCTTTGTCTAGCTCATACTTAGCATGGTTTAAACATGCAGGTTCAATTTTTCTTAATTCAATTTGCGAAGCATTTAAAGTTGCAACTGGCAACAAAAGCTGTTTAATGCATTTTAACCACCAATGCATTCTGTAGTTACAGACATTTAAACAAAAAGTAAGCAGGAATTTTATATTTTTGGGTAGAAGTTTTTTATAAGTGATACTAGCTACTTAGGTGTTAGAATATGTTTGTAATTTATCAAGTTAAATTTAGCTAAAAAAATAATTCATATTTACAATGCGTATTTTATTAATAATAGATATCATTTATTTAATTTACGGCTAAACCATGAACAATACACTACAACTTAAAATTAGGTCTTAATATAACATTTTTTAAAATACGATCATTTAACATGTCAAATTTATTACAGCAGTACCTAATTGCAAAGTTTTAAAAATTATATTGTTTCTACTAATTACGGAGTTTTATATTTTTAATATCGTCCAGCACTCAGTTTGGTGTCCTTTGATTGAAAGTGTAAATCGGTAGGTAAATAAATCAAATCGAGTTTCAGTACAAAAAGAGTCCATTTGGTAAAGTTTTGTTTTGTTTATTTGGTTACTTTAGTCACAGTATAAATAAACTGTGCTTTAGTTTCAATTCCTGGACAACCTTAATAGTTGAGAAAAATTATTTTTTTATATTTTCTTAAATGATTTCGTGCGATTTTCTTACCGAATATCCCTCTGCATCGATTCATATCCTGTAAATTTTATTTTCGTGCCATCGATGCACTCAAAAAAACGTTTATACATTTCTAATCAATAACAAATAACAAAAACAATTAACACAACGAAAGTTAATCACTTAACCATGCGGTTGTAACAAGGATGCTTATACCACAAAATCTGACTATCTCATTCTACTGCCCCTGACACACGAAGTACCCTATTCAAGGTGTACAGCTTCCCTTCCAGTTTATTTAGAGTTCATTGTAGATCGGTCATGGTTGGTACCTCTGCTAGCAGTTGATCGCATTTTTATTTTCTTGTGTCAAACGTGACATAACCTGAAAATTTTTAGCCTTAAATACTTTTAGATTTTAACAGTTAAGAAGACAATAATGTTGTTTATAATATTCGTTTTATCAAATTGAAGTGTGAATTTCAGCTATGAACTGAGAAAAGTATTTTTTTACGTGATCCGAATTAGATTTCAAATTTTCGCGGTTGAATCAGGTTGAATTTGCGCTCATCATGGCGGACGCTGTAAGGTGTCATTTCGAATACATGTGATTATCAGTCCATTTTTATTTATGAAGTTCGTGCCTGTATCATAAAGGACTGAGCATTCTTCAATACAACATTGAAGCAAACAAGCCCCACCTAAATATTAGTTACTTCAGGTGCCAACTAGTGCGTTAGTTATATAATGATGGTAGCTCGGTGTTTATAATGTGTTGGTAGTACTGGTATCAGCTGTTACAGTTTAGCTTGTTCTAACCTATATGCTTAATATCTGGTGAAAAGTAGTATAATTACAGGCTCATAATTATTTAAAAACGTAAATTATTAAAAATTGTATTTTATTACAATGCATAAACGTAGTTTATACTACGTATGAAACAAGGTTATGTTTATGTAAATAAAAACATTAGTTACAGTGTTACCAATAATCACCAACACAACAAACCTAAATTACTAATTGGCACCTTAAAATACCAGTTTTCAATTTGCTTCAAAAATAGTGGAGGGGATCATTAGAATGCTCAGTCCTTTAAGATACAGGTCAGTGTTTCCCATGCATATACTCATAGAGAAAAGTAATAGAATTTAAATAAGTAAGTATGCCTTTAGAATGTTCATATGGAATACCTAGGGAAAAGACTTTAATCAATATTCATAGTATATATTCCAAAGACGTATCAAATATTACTGTAACAGTCTACGTGGCGATTTAAGGGAGAAATGAAGCTTAAAATAGTGTGTTCATTATTTTTTTTCAACATCGCTTATGAAAATGACACTTTCATCACCAAATGTAGTGAGGAAAATAGACGTTTGCATCACTAGTGAGGAAAATTTCTTGTACCATGGGCGTATCTATGTGCAAATTCCGGTTTCATATTTACATACCTGACCACAGTAGAAATACCTACGGATGCAATACACCTCAGATCATGGTACAAGAAGACAAGAGGTGTTTTCTTCTTCCACCGCCACAGGGTTAGGTAAAATCACAATTATCACGTGATTGAAGTGCCTTGCGTCATAAGAGATTTGTGCCTTAAGTTAATATAGTTAATATAAAACTTAAATAAAGTTTTTAAAACGAATAGGGTTATAAAGAACCGAGTCAAATTATTTTTATAAAACGAATGGTGTGTTATTGACAGGACTAACTTAAGTCAACCACAACGTGCAAAAAGAAAACACCTATGGTATGCCTATGCGCATCTTTTTGTGACGTCATTGGGATAATTGGGCTCTACCACTTCAATAAAGTAGTGGCGTTTGTGTAGTCCTACCACTTAATAAAAGTGTATCTTAAGGAAAACGAAAATAGTGGATGTTTGTGCAGCTTTTTTGCACGTTGTTCTTACAACCTTTCACAACACAACAGGAAATTTTAAAAACTAATGCGATTCTCAAGTATGATCGCATTAAACGAATGTTGATAATGTAGACATACCTGTAAGATGGGCAACCAACAATACAGCTGTGACGTCATTGCGTGACTTTAGATCATAGTGTATATGGTCTAAGAGCTACACTTACCGGTCTCAGTTTCGCCATAGCACAATTTGGAATGCACAAATACTATTCCTTCGAGATCAAATGGCCGTCACAGTAAAATGGACTAAAAGAAGGTTGCAAACATTACAGAAAACGCCGAATATGCACTGACCTGATACAGGTCAGTGCGAATATGGCGCAAAAGATTACTGAATATAATTCCGACCTGATAAGGGGCAAACAATAATACGATTTCTGATCTTCCGTTGTTCTTATACACCACCCTTTTAGCTTTTCTTATAGTAGATAAGGGTTGAAATTGCAAATTACGAACATACCACAGGGAACGTTCTGAGAAAAATTGGAGTAATATTACTTATCACATTTGGAAAAATTACATTGTAAACAACAGAAATATTTGAGTTTCGCCACTTTTGGCATACCTATAGGTATAGTATGTATAAAAAAATGATTAGCATGTCTTATATAATACCAAATATCAAAACAAAACTGGTTGTATATTTTCTTCTTCTGCATACCTTTCATGCAAATACAGTACCCAGGTAATAAAAAACAGGTATTTTTATTTTTAAAAAATGTCTAACTTATTAGTTATCTACTTGAGATACACCTTAAAGATATTGATATTTCATTTACAATAACCCACAAAAATTAATAGAATTAATTCTGCGGATTAACTCAAACATGCTATTTTACTTCAGGTTTTGCAGACTAAATCTTCAAAGTAACAAAAACATTACAAGATACATTTCAAGTTGAGCTTAAAGAGAAAAAGCCCATATTTTCATTTAATCATAAATAACTATATGATTACACTTATTCCGATTCACTTGTCGAATTACCATAATCCCCCACTAATGAAGGTGCTAATTTGATTTTTTTAGGTGTGCTACATTTTTCATTAATTAGAACTAAATTTTTTAAATTATTAACTTTTAAAACTTGGACGGCCTTTTGTTCTTTGGCAGCTGTAAATGAGGTACACGGTAAAGACGATTCACTAATAATGTTTTTTCTAATTAATGCGGTCATTTTTTCTGCATCTAGTTTTGGTTTCAACTTTAAGCTCAGTACTGCAGCTAACTGTTTATCTTCTTCTACTTCAGGCACCAATTTAATGTTTAGACTTGACTTCTTCAATAAGGCATTATCTTTCGCAATGGATGCCTTTATATCATTTTTTGTTTTCTGAAAAATAGATTGCTATATTTTGTACGTTTAAGTTGTTATACTTACTCTAAATGTGTCTCTCAACTTGCAATTTGCAGTATAATTATCAGACCAAGATGTTTCATTTCTATTATATAAGTTTATCAAAGTAGTTTTTGCG
Source organism: Pyrocoelia pectoralis (assembly GCA_036250285.1). Classification (NCBI taxonomy): domain Eukaryota; kingdom Metazoa; phylum Arthropoda; class Insecta; order Coleoptera; family Lampyridae; genus Pyrocoelia; species Pyrocoelia pectoralis. The sequence goes on from CM070074.1 coordinate 65,439,280, forward strand.
GTTTCTGCATAATTCTGATCGTCAGTACCATGTTCCAATTTAAACATTGAATCATCAAACAATCGTTTTTGTGTTTCCTTCGTTTCCGGTACCACCTGTTCATTTTGTGTTGGATCCCATCTGTTTTCTTGTCGACGTGCTCCAGAGACGACTATATATTCCAAATTCTGAAAGGATAAACTTTATAGGTACCTATACGAATTAATAACGCAATTTGTAATTACCCCTGGATCTGTTTTAATCAAAAAGTGGTTATCGCATAAATGGCACTTCATCTTAAATTCGTACACCGGTGTGGTATAGTACATTCCAATTTTCTTTTTTTCGGCGTTATAACGAACGCCCATTCCAATATGATTATTGCAACCCTCGCACCATATATTAAATGGCATTTCAAAGCGTACAATTATAATACCCATGTGTATTTTACGTGCACGTTCTCTCAATGCGTGTGTTCCTTGCCATTTATTTAAACCTCCTGCTCGAGGGTCATAATCGGGTGGATAATATTTATTTGTTCCTTTACGTTCGCCCATGTTTTTTCTCTTTAGTTAACAGTGTTGAGAATACAAACAAGTTCTTTTGCTGAAATTTTAATGACCGAATTATAGAAATTTATAGACAATAAATGATAATAGAAATAAAGTTTAAATAATAACCTTATATTACCATTTGCAATAATCGCAATGTTGCCAACGCCAACACTAATCTGGTGAGTTTATAGCACAAACTATAGCCCCTAGAATCTAGGGGCTATAGCACAAACCACTGTTTATAGCAATGAACTGTATACTATACGTACCTGGAATGGACCCACGCCGTATTTAAACAATCAGTTTTTGTGTCAGGGGCAAACAGAAAAATAGGACGGTAACCTGTCTTTGTCAATCTCGTTGTAATAAGTTTGGTAAATTCTCCGTCGCTTGAATAAAGTATAATAAATAATTATTGGGTAGCGATTTTTCTTGTGTTGAACTTATATTGTGTAAAACGGACGATATGGTTATTTATTATTGCCTTTAAACAAAAATTTTACGTTGAAAATTTTTTCCTTATTTAGCTTCTATTTGTGAAGGACAATTTACTTTGAAAAATAAAAAGCCAATTTTATGCTATAATTTCTTTAATAGCATCAAAATAATTCTCTTAAAAAGGTGAGAAATGGAGTGCAACTTATGTATCTAAATAAGATAGAAAGAGATAATTTCACGTCCACACTGCGGGTTGCCTAACTTCAAATTTTGCCTCACTTTCATGGATTTACGCGTCCCTTCCAGGTACGTATAGTATACAGTTCATTGGTTTATAGTGAGTTTATACCAGAGAAATCTTAGACCATATCAGAGTCAGTAGATTAATAGAGTACCGCAAGCCTTTGACGCGACAAATGCCGCCTTGGCGGCCATTTTTAGTCCATATACATAAAATATACTTACGAAGTGCGTAATTTTTAATAAAATGCCGTGTTGTTGTGCCGTTAAGTGTATTTTTTTTTATTATATTCCGAAAAATTTAGTCAAAACATCATCTACTTTACTGAGCGTGTAGTGAGTGAAGCGCGGAAAGGACTAAAAATGGCGGAGGTTGCGGTACTCTATTAATCTACTGACTCTGGACCATATAATAATGGACTGCTAATGCAACGTTTAAAAACCCGACGGAACCTTGAAGGATCCGCAATACTGCTCTCTCGCTTAGGCTGCAGTATTATGGATAAACCATGAAGGATGCATAATACTGCTCTCTCGCTTGTAGGTAGGTCAACTTTTTACACATTGTTTAAATATTTGGGAATGAGCAGTCCATTAGTATATCTGTATATATGGTCTAAGAGAGAAATGTTATTCCTACTATAGCACAGATTTCTAGATAAGAAATCTTACGTAACATTTGTTTTCTTTTTGCACGCTGTGGTAGACTTAAGTCATCCCTGTCAATAACAGACCGTTCGTTTTATAAAAATAATTTGACTCAGTTCCCAATAACCCTGTTCGTTTTAAAAGCTTCATTTAAGTTTTATATTAGGTTTTTTGTTTTTTCTTTTTGCATCGCCACAGGGTTAGGTAAAGTCACAATATTATCACGTGATTGAAGTGCCTTGCGTCATAAGACATTTCTGCCTCAGGTTAATATAAAGCTTAAATAAAGCTTTTAAAACGAATAGGGTTATTGAGAACTGAGTCAAATTATTTTTATAAAACGAATGTTGTGTTATTAACAGGGCTGACTACAACGTGCAAAAAGAACACCTATTAACCTGAGTCAGAAATGTCTTATGACGCAAGGCACTTCAACCACGTGATAATTGTGACTTTGACTAACCCTGTGGTGGTCAGTGCCGGTTTTACATGTCATTTAGTAGTACGCACCAAGTAACATTGGGCCCCCCACCATCACCACCCACCCTCACAACAATTTGCATACATAGCAAAACTTCAAATTTGGTACAAACCAATCTGTTTTTTTCTCTACCTCCATTGCTTTTGAGACGATAAAAATGAAAACCATTCAGACTAATATATTTTAAATAGCTTCATAAGATGAGAAACGGCAAGCCTGAATTCTTAAGAAGCTTACAATACAATAAATACGGCGCATCTGTCTTTATTTATGGTTGGTACGAGTAGAAACAACACCGCACGTAAACGAAGTGTAGGCCGGAAATTATGGCAATAAAAATTTTGGTCCATAATTGGAATGGATCACATTATTGTTAACTTGCGCGGAAAATAAAATTTACATTTTGCAATTTTTTTTAAAATACGTTTTCAGCAATTTAAGAGGAATGTTTACGAAAATACAAATATTAGTGCGGTAACATCCGGGTCCCATAGATCACAGGCCCGGGTTCCGCGGGGGTGATAGTTACCATGATAGTTACGCCCCTGATTCACAAACCCCTCTTGCATCGGCATAATTAAGTACAAAGGTTATTTACTTAGAAAGGGACGAGGAAATGTTCAATCTGCAATAAACTCTTTTAAAATATATGAGCAATAAATTTTAGACTCAAACGTGTTAAAGGGTGTCTTCTTATTATTATACCTTCTTTTGAGATTTTAACTTTCCTGTTATTTAAGATTGTTGTATCTTACAGTATTTATTCTGAAGGGAAGTCGTGAGTGAAATAAATACACCTTAATTCCTTAATATTAAATGCATTGATTGATACCCATTATAATTTAATAAACTTAAAACTTTAGATTTATCCGGGCCCTACGCACGTCCGGGCCCTACGCACGTGCGTAGTGTGCGTAATGTATAAACCGGCACTGGTGGTGGTGGAAAAAGCAGTGAACTCTATACTAACTGGAATGGCCCCGACGGTTGTAAACATACCTGAAATTCGTGTCAGGGCCAAAACAACAAAGATAGATACATTCACATATCTCTATCTTTTTCACTCTCATAGCACGTAATGAACGGTGCCAGGTGTTGGGTTTTCATTTTAACTTTTACCTGCTTATCTTACAGCTTAAAGAGTGTAGAAAGCATTTAATATAATTCTGATAGTGCACATGTGGTGAAGTAAATGAAATTTACTGTATATTTAATGAGCTATACATAATATTTCAAATCAAACGAAAACCATGCTGCGTTGCTTATGGATGCAAAAATCTGCAAGATCCCAGAAATGCAATATCATTTATTCATACGTAAGTAAATTACAATTCCCTTCCGCCAGGTAGATATACGTATATAAGTAATTCAGTAATTGTTTCTTCTGACTTTTGGTTAAGTATTCATAATTTTTACCTTTCCAATTAGGTTTCCTTGACAAAATTAATTATTTTTAAAAATTGTTAAGGTATAAATATAGTATTTATTTACTTAATTAAGGAGTTTAATATGTGTATAGTGTCAATAAACATTTAAAAAAACAATTATTATTTGATATAAACCTATTTTAATATCAATGACAAGGTATGCGCGCTATTACATTCTATTGGTTAGAAGGAGATGAAAATACGTCGTAACAGCGGGTTGCATAAATTCAAACTTGGCACGTTTTCTGTGCGGTCGCGTCCATTCCAGTTAGTATAGAGTTCACTGGGAAAAAGAAAACGCCTATATTATGCCAATTTTTATTAGGAGTTACCAAAGATTAGAAACTTTCTAATCTTTGAGAGTTACCATATGTGTATTACATACAGGGTGGGTTGTTGAAAACGAAACAGAGCTAACTTCGGATCATTACTGTGTAATGTTTCTAAGAAGCTTTCGGAACGCTAACTTCACATTACACTTTACCAAATTTCAAATCGGAGCGGGAATACCTAAACATGGCCGGCTAAATTTAAACTTTCCCTCCGAAACAAACCCTAAAAATGACACAAGCTCGTGATCGTCTTACTGGCCCTCTGTCGTGTAGTAGGTACGTATTACAGTGACTTTATTACAAACAGTGACGACAAGCGGCGATTATCCGCCATTAAGAGGCAAAATTGTGGGCGGGTTTATATGAACTCAACGGTGGTATCCTAGCAACGTTCTAAATCAAAATAAAAATCACACGCTGATCAAAGGTCAGGCGCCATTAAGATGCAAAATATACCACGACCAATCAAAATCGATACCACGCTTGTCGTCACTGTTTGTAATACAGTCACTGTAGTACGTATACACGGGTAGTGAACTCTAGCGGGAAGGAAAATCAAAACCAATATTCAAACCACAAAAGACTTTATTTACAATTCATACCCTAAGATTTTGGTACATGCAAAGAACGAACGTTCTACACGGGGACCTGTGGGAAGAAAAAAGAACTGGAAAGAAAAAAACTTCCCGTTGACTTAGCTAACATTCGTAAACTCAGTTCACTTAAATGCTAACAGCGAGACGGGCAAACAATCTTAAACATGAAATAATTAAGAGGTCTTGGTAATGTGCTCCGATCAGATAACATACTCTAAGCAACAACTACGAGTAAATTCAAAGTAGGGAAATCAATCAAATTACAATTCAAATACATTACCTATAAAACAAATAAATGTGAGTTTACACGAATAAAAAAAGGAAATCAAAGGGAATTTACAAAAACACAACACCGCACCAAAAGACCCGGCTACGAATATGATAGCTTCGTCCTTCGCAGTGTATCCCTAAATATTGAATTGCAAAAGTGTACGACTCTTGGAGGATGTCCCGCAATTAACACAACATATAAGACACAGTAAAATATCAGGATAAAGCATGGTACAGTTCGAGTCACATAGGATCGTGGCAGTGCCTCGGCCTAATGCGCTCTAGATATCTCGGAGAATCATAATGGTTACACACATAATAAAATAATTGGTTAACTGCAAGTCATTCCCCGAGTCAAACACTTCTTCAGTATGAGAGCAATGGATATCACTTAGACAAAGTGATCAATGCACACGCGACATATAAATTAAACGACCGGCCTCAGAGCATACTACTGATCGGAACATCACCTGCCTAAAATTACATTACTAATCTACATTGAAAGTGTTACAAAATACTATAACCAAGTACCTCAAGTTTGATTAAATACCTGTACACAAAAGAGCTGGAGTGATCAAGGTCGCAATTGGTTAAGGGTTGGTGGTGACACATTTCTGTTCAAAATATTAACAACTGAAGGTTGACCTAAACACCTGAAAACGTGTTGTACCTATTGTTCAAAAAGGAAACCCATAAAACAGGTTACCTGCTTACACAAAACAAGAAATGAGTCAGACACTGTAATCTGGAAGACAATAGGTCTCTCCCTTTGTACAATAGCCAAAAAGGAAAACAAAAATGCATCAACAAGGACACCTGGCATTTCCACTAATTAACTCACATACATTACTTATCAAACATAGACTCTAAAACGTAAGAAAGATTAATGTAAATGGGGCCCCCCCCATGGATATCTGGCCCCTTGTGCGGGGAGTTACGCAGACTAAAGTTGAAGTTCAGCTCTCCAGACGGTAATCAACTAATCACAAACTTAGGGGATCGAAACTGCCTCCAACTAAGCGTGGGGCAAAAACATGACTACCACGGAACAAAATATTAAAATGCAATCTTAATAACAATTAGCATGATTAGTTTTCACCGTATGCAAAGCCTTCGAGGCCGAAATGGTTAGTTAGATACACAACAGTTAAGAATCAGACTCGGTTAATTGTTGGTAATGCCGGGGTTCGATTTCATAATGGAAATTAAATTAGCAGTACAACCGACAGACCCACGTCGAGCAAACTACATGGCTATCAATTACAATCATATTTAAGCAACGTTACCAGTACAACACATTTACAGATACACAAATATGAAGATATTAAAATAGTTAAATAATTGCAATAAAAATATAAGCATAACGAGTTATTACCTGGATTAAACACAAGTTGATACACAAAGAAAAATGCAAAATAATTCAAATTTAAGTACACGCTGTTAACAAACAATAAATGTGAACGTTAAAGGCAAAAGTAAAAAGATGATTTCAAAAACTCCCTCCAGCTGTTTTATATGTACAGACGAATATGAAGTATGCTACGTTAGAGTATCATAGACGTTGCCACAGAGTACGCTCTTCTTGGAGTGTGACGTTGCCCTCATGGCGGTACTGTGCTGCAAGTTGCCGGCTCCGGTAGCTGTATTCAAAAAGTAGGACACCTCAACTGTTATAGTTCGGCCGCTGGATCTTTACCGATCTATATGTTCACATACAACGACGTGCGTATCTGCCATTCGACTACTTTATTACTAAAAATAAGCAAAGACAAACTGCAAATCTCAGTCAGTTTGTCCTTGTTTGTTTTTAGTGATGAAGTAGTCGAATGACAGATACGCATGTCGTTGTATGTGAACATACATCGGTAAAGATCCAGCGGCCGAACTATATGTTATTTTTCGAAAAGTTCCTGAAACAGATCAATTTTGTATTTGAGGGGGACAACTTTTCAGTGTATTTCGAACTTTCTAACTTCAACCCCCTCGCGGATGGTGACACCAACCCTTAAAATCTTAAATGGGAATAGAGGAGTCGAGTAGAGCATATCATTTTAAAGCTTATTTAAAGGCCTATTTAATGGTATACATATTTGTTTTTAAATTTTGAGTGGTAGTTTTTGTATATACCTACATCTTCCGTAGAATCAGAAGAATATTTAGAGCTTCAAGATACATATATATCATTTCAGATAAACTTTCAAGAATTATTAAAAAAAAAAAGCGTCAATATGCTGATATTTTTAATTAAGAATCAGTGGATTAACGCAGTGCGTATTATTTCTTCGCATTTTTCACTCAAATTGTTTCGAAAGATTCCATTTTGATATGTATTAAAAAGCAGAAAGTAGGTGAATATTTCGTAGCAACAGAGCAACTTCGTTAGAAACAAAATTTTCTGTCCATATGATGCTAAAGTAATGTCAAATGATACGAAAATGCGGCCGTAAAGTAATCCAATACGGCCGCTGAAAAGGGCAACCGCCAAAGTAACTTAGCAACGATCTCGAATCAAGCGGCTTAGGTAGTTGTCAAACGTCACTTCACGTCACGCACTTCGCAGGAAATAGAACTGTTTTATCCATATGGACAGAAAAATGTAATATTTGCCTCACCCGTCAAGTGTCAATACGGCCTAAACCGCCAGCCAGGCAAATGGCGCTGGCCATAAAGAAACGTCAATTAAAATGACATTAAACTGACAATGTGTGTAATACACTGACCTGTATCATAAAGGACTGAGCATTCTTCAATACAACATTGAAGCAAACAAGCCCCACATAAATATTAGTTACTTCGGGTGCCAACTAGTGCGTTGGCGTTAGTTATATAATGATGGTAACTCGGTGTTTATAATGTGTTGGTAGTACTGGTATCAGCTGTTACAGTTTAGCTTGTTCTAACCTATATGCTTAATATCTGGTGAAAAGTAGTATAATTACAGGCTCATAATTATTTAAAAACGTAAATTATTAAAAATTGTATTTTATTGCAATGCATAAACGTAGTTTATACTACGTATGAAACAAGGTTATGTTTATGTAAATAACAGTGAACTCTAGAGTTCACTGGTAAATAAAAACATTAGTTACAGTGTTACCAATAATCACCAACACAACAAACCTAAATTACTAATTGGCACCTTAAAATACCGGTTTTCAATTTGCTTCAAAAATAGTGGAGGGGATCATTAGAATGCTCAGTCCTTTAAGATACAGGTCAGTGATAGTGATCAATTAATGTAAATCTTCTGGTTTCAAATTAAATACTGGCGAAAGTTGCGTAAATGTAGTACCTTTCCTTCAGAACTTTCGACCAAGATTGTAACTTAAATATTTAATTTTAAACCAGAAGGTTTTGAGGAATTGATCACTATGCTACGCATTATACATAGAATTTGACCTATGCATCGTTTTTTTAATTTTTGTTGGTTGATTACGTCCAAAATGGCCATTTTACCAATATGAACTACAGAACTCTCCTTAGGAGCCTTCTGTGCATGAAATAGTGTATGCATTTCTAGCTTGCTTTTATGGCCCTACATATACAATATGTTTGTATATGTATATTAGCCAAACGGCTTATTTGATCGAATTCCAACAAGAGTACCTTTTCGTTAGCTTAATGCGTGGGGAAATCATTTTCGATAATTTCATACAGGGTGTGCCATCCCTGCAAAATTTTTGGATCACTAACCATTTCGAGTACTAGTCCGTCTCTGGCTTCAGGCACTACTGTAAATCTGTTTACCTTTCCAAAATAAACATACACGTACGTTATTGTTATGCGGAAAATTTTATAAAGATCAAATAACCAGCACAAAAATTAAAAATAAAAAACAATTTCAAAATTCACACTTTGGGGGCCTATAACTCGAAAACGAGGGCCTGCATACAAAAAGTTTATATGAAGTACTAACATTATTTTGGCTCAGACTACACGCCCCTGACTTTTTTCCCATTAGTCCCGGGACACCCTGTATATGCTTTGTCATTAGGCATTGTTGCCACCATAAATTGAAAAAGAAGCATTATACATTTGGTATTACCACAGGTGGTATTACTGTTTAAATAATCTTTGACCTTTGACATTGAAACGAACGATATCTACCGATTACAAACACCGGTTAATTATCGTTCTGCTTCATCATTGTAACTTTTCATAATTGTCTTTGCTTCTCGCAATCACTCTTATTCATTATGCCCACCAAAGCAGTGTGCGTTTTAAACGGCGAAATTGTTCGTGGAACCTTATGGTTTGATCAAGAGGTAACTTAGCAAATTATCCCAAGGCAAATATCACGCTTCTTAATTATAGAGCAGCAAAGGACCAGTGGTCGTAACGGGCGAAATCAGCGGATTAGGTAAAGGGCTTCATGGTTTCCATATTCACGAATTTGGTGATAATACAAATGGGTGTATCTCTGCTGGTGCCCATTTCAATCCCGAAGGTAAAGATCATGGTGGCCCGAAGGCTTCGGTGCGGCATGTAGGTGATTTGGGAAATGTTGAAGCCGGTGATAATGGAATTGCAAAGGTTAATATTTGCGATAATATTATTTCATTGGAGGGTAGCAACAACATTATCGGTCGTACGTTAGTTGTACATGGTGATCCAGATGATCTTGGAATTACTACTCACGAATTAAGTAAAACAACTGGTAATGCTGGAGCTAGGGTAGCATGTGGTGTTATTGGTATTGCAAAATTGTAATCATTCCCAAAGAGTACATTATGTTGTTTAATATTGTGTTTAAAGGTTCAGGAATAAAAAGCCATATTTAGCATTAGTTTTATTTATTAATTGTGTTTACCGTAAGTAGTTGCCAAAGTTCATCTTATCAATGAAGGTTATTATGAGTAAGTCTAAAGTACAGAATAAGGGTTCCAATCAAATCTAACCTTATCTATATTATTAAGCAATTTCATATCACTTTCTGGAATAATAAAGTCTGTTTCTAAATTGTCTTTTAAATGTTCCATTGAACGGCCTTTAGGTATCACAGCAACGTTTTGTTGTAAACACCAACGTAGTAACACCTATAAAAGTAATTGATAACACAAAATAGTATTCAACAAAATATTAATACTTGTGCAGGAGTTTTTCCTAATTGTTTCGCAACAGATGTAACAACATTATCTCTTAACAAACTCAAGTTACCATTACCACCTAGAGGCATATATGCTTGTAAAAGTATTCCTTCTTTATCGCACAACTGCTTTAGCTCATTATCATAACAACCAGGATGCCATTCCATCTATAAACAAGAGTTATAATGTAGTTATTTTTTTAAAGATTTATATTTCTGACCTGATTGAGTACAGGTTTAACTCCATAGCAATTACTTAGCAGTTGATTTAAATGACGAGGAATATAGTTGGAAACACCAAGACTTCTAACTAACCCTGCTTCTTTTGCTTCAACAAGAGTGGCCCAACTGGCAGTACGTAACTTTAAATTTTCCTCACTCCTGGATGACACAGTATAAGAACCAGGCCAATGAATTAAATATAAATCCAAATAACCACACTGTAGATTCTTTAAAGATTTTTCTAATGCGGTTTTTGCAACGTTACCATGATCAGAAGGATCTAATATGTATGTGTAAAATATATGAAAGGGAATACAACTACAATAATCCACTTACTGAGTTTTGTTTGTATAAAAATATCCTCTCTGTTTAAATTGTGTTTTGGTAACAATTCTTTTAAAGCTGAACCAATGTCCTTTTCGTTACCGTACATTGCAGCTGTGTCTATAAGTTGTATGTTACTACAAAAATGTCGGTAGGTACTTGTAATTACCAAATGCTCGATAACCTACAGCTAAAGCTTTATCCAGTGTTTTAAGAACATCATCGCCTTCAATGAGGTAGGTACCCACTAAAAATATAAGTTTAATACCTATTGAATAAGAAATATTTTTAACTGACATCCTGTTAAAGGGATTGAATATCCACTCAGCATTTTAAATGTAGCAAATTTGTTGCTCATCTTTTTAATTGTGGCAGTAAATTAAGCGTTTAAAGCAATGAATAAATAGTGTCAGGTGTCAGGACTCAGGAAGAAGAATAGGCATAGGCAATATTATCGTGCGACCGGGATGGCCTTTGCATATGGCAGATGATTGTTTCCTGTTTGACAGTGACGTGCTGTCGCAAAAAGATACCTGAAAAATAATAATAAAATATCATATATGTAAAATATAGATTTCTGCTACGTATAGTACAGCACGCACGGAGAAAGATTGCCCCAAGGTCGTATGCGCACTCGTATAATTGTAAATTTTCCAAGCTTAGCAATCATGTGATATGCCAGTGGTGTCGCCGCTAAATTCCGTTTAATTAGTAACATCTGGCTTGAATATTAAAAAAAAATGATTTTTGTCTTAAATGAGTATATGTGATTTAATTTTACATGTACACGTATTTTTTCTTACTTGTTACTAAAATATAAATTTAAAACCACTGCGAGTTTTATTTCCTCATAAAAATCGACGCCACTGTTAAACGTGGAAAAAGCAGTTTACATGCCGATCGCTTCCGAATACACGAAGTTCACCTGCGCACCCGAAGCAATCTTTCAGCTTAATGCTTAGCTTACAGAATAGAATACAGATCTGTCTTTATACTGTGTCCGTACGTACTGTACTAGTTTTGTTTTTGTTTACTAGTTTGGTTACAAACGGTTATTTAAAGGTAATTTATAGCAATAAAACACACTATATCAACGTGCAAAACAAATGTTTAAGCCCTTAGAAACAATACAGACGCCTATGTTTTAACCTCAAATTATGTGTTTACAAAAAAGCTTGCAATCATGAATTCTACATAAATTAAATGAATTGAACTACTTCCATATGAAATCATGAAATGTGATTCCCACACTAATAGAATAAAAATCACCACTAATTTATCGTTAAAATGTAAATTTAAACAAAAACTAAGTATACGCCTACGCAACGACCATCAACATAACAAAAACAAAGTGAGTCAAACTTGGCTTTTCATGGCCGCATTTCCGTCTCGCCTTGACATATACCGGCGTTTGCTATATGCTTCTTCCTGACACTATTTATTCATTGGTTTAAAGCGTTAAGTGAAAACCATAGAAAATAATCCATAGTATGTCAGTACACGAAGGGGGTAAATGGTAATAAATAAAATAAAATACTCAAAACCTCCCCTTAGACGATGAAATTTAATGTGTATAAAATGTCAGACTTGATGATAACAATGGGATGAATGGTTATGTTTTTTTATAATAAGTCCACCGAAGTGAACTGAAACATTAGCCCCGATACTAGGATCGGCAACACTAACGGTACTGAAGTACTTAATTGTTTTACTTCAGTACCGTTAGTGTTGCCGATCCTAGTATCGGGGCTAATGTTTCAGTTCACTTCGGTGGACTTATTATAAAAAAACATAACCATTCATCCCATTGTTATCATCAAGTCTGACATTTTATACACATTAAATTTCATCGTCTAAGGGGAGGTTTTGAGTATTTTATTTTATTTATAACCATAGAAAAATTAAAGGTTAATTTTTCTATGGTGTAATAATATAAGCTGTGGTGAAAACCATGATGTAAGAATACAAGGTGAACCATTGCCCATAATGGCGGCCGCTTGATGGAATAGCCAATCAAACATTGGGTCCAAATGCACCCGCGAAATACAAATACAAAATTAGTTAGATGTCGTAACAATGTAAATATAAGATTAGGGGAAATTAAATTACATAAAACTAATTAATAATTAATTAATTTCTTTCACAGAAACTAATCTATGCATAAAAATACACATTTTTACGAAGATCGGAGGAAGATGAAAGAAATTTATAACCTCTGATTTCAGACTTATGACATTACCGTAAGGTGGCAACATTGTTAAGTTGGTATTTGTTAGATAATACACCTTAACCTTAAAACAAGAGATCTGTCATAAATATTTTTTACTTTCAATAATAAATGGTCTCGTCCATCAGTCGGGCCTTAACCGCTAGTATACGGATGTGCAAGATACTTGCAAGGTATTTTTCCCTCAATCTACACTTTCTATTTACGGTTTTATAATAAAAACAACATACCTACTTTTTCACAGTTTTGGAGGTTAAGGCGCAAATGACAGATAATAATCGTGGCAGTCATTGGTCATATGCTCTTTAGCATTTGGACCCAACTCTTGATTGGTCAAAAGCTTGGACGACTGCGCATCCACGGGAATGGCACACCTTGTATTCTTACATCATGGTGGAAACTGAAAAGTGTTAAAGTCAACAGAATAAATAACAAAAATTAAGAAAGTGATTTAGTGATTTAAGTTTATATCACAGAATAAAGCACAAGTGATACAGGAGCGACACTCTCCGTCGGCACCACAGACCATTGGTCGGCACCTTTGAAGTTATGTTCACATTAGGTGTTTTCTTTTTGCATCACCACAGGTGTGCCACAGGGTTAGGCAAATGCACAATTATCACGTGATTGAAGCACCTTGCGTCATGTAGACATTTCTGCCTCAGGTTAATATAAAACTTAAATAAAGCTTTTAAAACGAATAGGGTTATTGAGAACTGAGTCAAATTATTTTTATAAAACGAATGGTGTGCAGGGTTGCAAGGTGTCGACAATGTCACGTCGACAATTCAATTGTCGACGCGTCGACAATTGCCACGTCGAGTAAATCATTGTCGACGTATATTGTCGACGCCATTGTCGACACCAATTATAATCATCTCAAAAATTACATATTAATGTTGCAAGACATATAAAGGTCATTTATTTGATTCAAAAATACAACAAAGTAAACTAATGTCGATAAAACATAGTAGTGTAGTACATTCAAAATCTTTCATTATAGGCATCCAAGCAATAAGCATTTACACCATCGCTGTTAAGATGCTTAAATAACAACTTGTTAAGCTCATTTTTATGATGAGATAACAACATATTATTATCATAACTACTAACCAGGATGAAAATAGTACCTAAGCTACTAAACTGTAAACATTGAGAGCCGTTTCTTGACGATGTTTAATATTTCACAACAAAATAAAAAACAAACATAACCTCAAAACAACTGGTATTGACTTTGTTGACATACTCGACATTGTTGACGTATTGTTGACATTCACTCGACGCGTCGAGGTCGACATTAAAGTTGACGCGTCGACAAACAACTCTGATGGTGTGTATTGACAGAGGTGATTTAAGTGTGCCACAAAATGCAAAAAGAAAACACCTAATATGTTCTTATGTTGCCGGTGCAAAGCGGTCTCGTCGGGGCAACCACGCCCATTTTAGTCAAAGTTCCTTGTCTGTTGCATTAGCAAGGCTAGTAAAAACTCGTTTGCCATAGCTACAACCGTTTTCAAGTAATGAATTCTTAAAGAACCGTCTGCATCCGCCATTTTTTTTAAATAAATGGAAATAACTTAAAAACCTTAACTTGTAGATATTGACATGTTAGTATCAAAAGTTATGAAATTTCACGTAGAATCCAAAAATGCAATAAAAAATAGGGGTTGCAATTTAAAATAACGAAGTTGGTAGCTACTTCCGGCATTTCCGGAAGTGCTGCCATTTTGAAAATATTTTAGATCGATTCAGCTTTCAGAGTAACCCCTAAGTGCACATTTTCAAAAACCTACCTATACGACTTTCCCAGAAACGTCTAACTAAAGCTCCCAAAAAAACATATATGTATGTCTATTAGATGTAAATTCTTCTATACGTTTTATGTATATTTTATGTAATATTTACGTAAAAAATATTATTTGTAAAAGCGTTGCGATGACCAAAATGGCAGCTACTCGAGCATAATGTAATTATTATCAATGTAAAAAATTATTTAAGCAGTTCCTTCCATACAAAAAATGGAAAAACTACATTTTACGTGCAACTGTACTTTTAATTATATTTAACTTAATTCTTGCACGAACCCGTTTTTACCTGAACTGAAAGCCGACAGTTTATTATGATATACCTGCTTGAAAAGTGTCACTTAACCGGATTCGAACTTTTGGGAGTGGGCGTTGCAAATTCCGAAATCCGACATGTGTTTTCATTGTCTCCGACATTGTACCACTGCGCTAATCTGTAACATCCCTTTTTTTTTATTTCGTACTTCGTAACTTTGCGCTGTTTCGCGTTATTAGTTTAAATTTTGTTTGATTATACCGTTGAGTGAAGTCTTATTCAATGATTATACCTACCTTTATGTTAAAAATGACCAGGATTTAATTTATTTTATATTATTTATTTTCTATATAAATTAGACGCAGATACGGATCTAATATTAAAGGTACGTGAACTACAATTTTTGGCGTTATAGAAAACACGCGCGTGCAATTACTTATGTGGCGCAAATAGAAACGGACTTTATTTTCGACTATACAATATATGGAATCATAATTTCTAATTATATTTACAGAAGGCATACATAAAAAATGAGTAATATTAGATATAATATTTTACATATAACGTACATAAATCTAATCATGTAAATATGACAGCACATGAATTTCATGAGTGATATGTAATTATACTCCATACGCTCGGCAGTGTCCCTTTTCTCATTAAGTCGTAAATCAAATCTCATCTATAACGCGATCGATAGTTTCATTCAATATGCACCTCTAATGCAAAGTAAAAACCAGTTCCATACGGGCGAAAGTTGTTCAAAACAAATCTTATGGAAACTGGAATACAATAGAACAATAGATTTGAACTACCTAACTGGCAGCGGTTCTCAATAGAAGATACACTAGTTTCATTATGAAATTGTGATGTTTGTATTAATAATTGATATATTACTTTGTAATGAAACTATTAACAACCGCTGACTAGGCAGGTAGTTGAAAGCTATTGTTCTATTGTATTCAAGTTTCCATAAGATTTGTTTTGAACAACTTTCGCCCGTATGGAACTGGTTTTTACTTTGCATTAGAGGTGCATATTGAATGAAACTATCGATCTCGTTATAAATGAGATTTGATTTACGGCTTAATGAGAAAAGTGACATTGCCGAGCGTATGGACTATATCTATATGTATAGGTATATTATATGAATTTCTGTATACAGAATATCCGTAAGTTTCTATACTATTATGTAAAATATACGTAATTGTGTGACATACGGTTTATATAACTTATTAAAGAATACTTACATACTTGATATAGAAAAAAGCATATGTAGGGGTATTTACTTCAATTTACATATGTTGTATGTATATTTTATATGTGTGTTTGCTGGGAATTATTATAATATATGCGCAGTTTTATAAATTTGATACCTTAAATAAGCTTTAAATTTTTAATATGCGATCCTTTTATACCTCTGTTAGCATATTTCAATGTATAAAAGATTCTCATTCTAATAAATAGTTTCACTAAGTACAATGTGGGAAAATCTTTGCAAGGAGGGATAATAACGGAATCTTTTCCAAGCACTGAAGCATAAATTTGCCAACATTATTGGAAACAATTACACTTTCTAAGTGTAGCACAAACTCTTCCAATAATTTAACATAATTGTAAAATTCATCGTGCGGCATTAATAAATTTCCAAAACGGTTCTTATTTTTATTTTAAATTTGCAACGCACCGGACACCATTACATACGCTGAAATGTATAATAGGTGTTTTCTTTTTGCATGTTGTGGTAGACCTATTAAGTCAGCTCTGTCAATGACACACCATTCGTTTTATAAAAATAATTTGACTTAGTTCTCATGAATAACCCTATTCCATAGATCTTAGAAGATCTCTGCCCTATTCGTTTTAAAAGGTTTATTTAAGTTTTATATTAACCTGAGGCCAGTAGCGTAACTAGGGCATCAAGGGCCCCCGTGCAAGTCGAAAATGGGGCCCCTGTTCCTACATCAGGATAAGGTTTGGAAAAATATTTTATCGTTTAAAACTCCGGAGAGGAAAAAAGTTATTTGAACTTTGTGAGAACTCAAAACCATCCATTCGTGAATCCAACAGACATGGTCTGCAGCATTTTCCTTTCCATGATCCAGACAATTGACTCATAAATTCATATCTATGTGTAAGAAGATAGTTTATTCAATATTATAAATCTGAACTGAAACAATTTACAATCCGAATGCTTATGATGCAAATAGTTTCTTTTGAGAAATTTGGAGAGGTTTTTGGTCATCTAAGTTCAGCTAAGGGGCCCCTGAGCTTAAGGGCCCCCGTGCACTGCACGGGCTTGCACTTATGTAGTTACGCCGCTGCCTGAGGCAGAAATGTCTACATGACGTAAAGCACTTCAACACGTGATGGTTGTGACTTTACCTAACCCTGTGGCGAAGCAAAAAGAAAACACCTAATATATTCAAGAATGGATGGGACAATATAATTATGTCAAGTTGATTTTAATTTTACAATCACATAAGCTGTTTTCTGTTTTAAATTTCCAAAACGGTTCTTATTTTTATTTTAAATTTGCAACGCACCGGACACCATTACATACGCTGAAATGTATAATAGGTCATGGTCATGGTACAAGAAGACAAGAGGTGTTTTCTTTTTGCACGTTGTGGTAGACTTAAGTCAGCTCTGTCAATAACACACCATTCGTTTTATAAAAATAATTTGACTCAGTTCTCAATAACCCTATTGACTATTCGTTTTAAAAGCTTTATTTAAGTTTTATATTAACCTGAGGCAGAAATGTCTACATGACGCAAGGCACTTTAATCACGTGATGATTGTAACTTTACCTAACCCTGTGGTAATGCAAAAAGAAAACACCTATAGTAATAATTTAAATTAAACCTGCAATGCGCATGCCTACTCTGTTACCGTTAACAGAACTATAAAATAAATGCGTTTTTATTTCTTACCGCTTATTGCTTAATTCTAAAGCTGGATTTATAGTGTCGGTATCGGTATGCAATAAGAAATAAGAAATAAGCGGTAAGGAAATGAACTTATGGATAACCTGTATATCATTTATAGTAGAAATAAGAAATAAGCAATAAGAAATAAGGAATTGGTTTAATTTTATTTCTTACCGTTACCGTTACCGAATCGGCAACAGTCGTATACGATGTGAGCTTACGAGTTAAGAAAAGACAGATGACATCAATATAAATCAGGTGTTAAAGAAATATTTGAGTGAAATATATCTCTTAGAATCGATGTGTAAGAGACATGTTGCGACAGTGGGGTGCGGGCGAGGGAATGTGAGTGTGAGATTAGTGTAGGAACTAGGAGGGATAGGCAGGGAATTGACAGTCTTTTAGGGCCGAATTCAGAGACATCACTCACCCTTAATTTACACTCAACCTATACTCGAATCGACACTCATGCTCAATTTGGAATTCTGAAATAAGAAACACTCAAATAGACACTACAATTTTAGTGGATAATGAGTTTATTTTGAGGGTTACTAGACATTCCCTACATTATTAACATCTATGAACCTCACATTTTTGTGTTTGAGGGTGTGTTCCACTCACCCTTAAAGAAGTCGCGATTTAAGTGTAAAAGGAGTGTAGTAGTAGTGACGTTTCTGAATTCGGCCCTTAGTTGGAGTTTTGAGTTAACGTAATGTGCGTTTATTATTTTCATGTTAGCGAATAAAATTACAATAAGTAAGGTAGTTGGACGTTTTATTTGGCGTTGCGTCGAAGGAAGGCCTTGACCGCGAAGTTATCTTACATATCAGAAGTGGGATAAATAAATAGATAGATAAATAAAGGAATAAACGAACAAAAAAAAACGAGTGGTTGTACATTTAAAACAAAGGTGCATTTTTCGTACGTTTTAGAATACGTACGTACTGAGAGTAAAAACATTTGTGTGGTTAATTTTTAGCGTACCTAATTACGTAGAGGTTAGTGACACGGGAACGTGAACGTTATCGCGAGTGATACGAAAAACAGGTGTGCGCGTTGTTGACTGAAAAAGAAACGATTTTAGTTGCGAACATTTAAATTATGGTGACGTTGTTTTGAATTAACAAAA
The DNA here is from genome assembly GCA_036250285.1 of Pyrocoelia pectoralis. Classification (NCBI taxonomy): domain Eukaryota; kingdom Metazoa; phylum Arthropoda; class Insecta; order Coleoptera; family Lampyridae; genus Pyrocoelia; species Pyrocoelia pectoralis. The sequence continues at coordinate 65,458,227 of CM070074.1, forward strand.
ATACAAGTGTACTAGCTGTGTAGTAAAAATTATTGTTGTAAACAATGTCTGATCACGATGATAGTCTCGAAGGTGCTTTTGATGGACATGGAGCAGGTTCATTTAACATAAATTCCGATCAACAATTCATGCATCGTATGATGGAATACTTAGTGAATGAGAGTAGGCGCAGTAACGAGGTAATGAGTAAATTAATTGACCGGTTAACACCAAATCCAAATACACCACCAGTTTCTGGGGAAAGTGGCACTTTTCATGTTATGCCAGATTTGTCGAAGGTTATTGACACGTTTGATGGAGAAAGGTGCAGCACAGAGGTAGAATCATGGCTGGAGAATGTGCAAACAAGCGCAACTTTAAATCGCTGGCCTGATAGTTACACTCAGGAAACGGCAAGAGCACATTTACGTGGTGCAGCAAGGGCTTGGTACACATGCAAGAGCGACCTCATAAACAGCTGGTCAGATTTTAAAGCGGAATTTCGGAAGACATTTGTAAAAACCATCAGACTTGCGGACAGATGGGACGAGATGAAGAAAAGGAGACAGGGTAGAAATGAGCCAATTTCGAGTTATTTTCATGAAAAATTGAAACTGTGTAAACGACTGAACCTGGGAGTGGAAGAGACGAAGGAAGAAATACTTGGAGGTCTTTATCAAAAAGATGTCGCCATGAGTCTGGTTACTAATGACTACCACGACTATGATTCATTGTTGCATGCTATCGTACGTGTGGAACGTGTAAAAAATTCTAGAAGTGAGAGTTCGATAAACCAAGGTTTTGAGAAGAAACCCGAGAAAAGTATGAGTAAAGTTGAAGAGAAAGATGTGAACACCAACAATGTTAAGAGAGAAACGAAGGTGACAAGGTGTTACAAGTGTGGACAATTGGGACATTTTGCAGCGCAGTGTAAGAAAAGCATTGTTTGTTTCAAGTGTAAAAAAGAGGGGCATATCTCAAGCAACTGCTCCAACAACGAAAGAATTAACGTAGTTTCAAGTCAATCGCAAAACAGCAATGTAAACAGAGAAACCATGAAGCGAAATTTCCTTGTTAATGGGTGTATTGTGCTGAAGGGGTTTATTGACACTGGGAGTTCGGTTTGCACTATAAAAGAGTGTGTTGTGGATAAATTTAAGTTGGATGTGTTGGATGAGCAGCAGCCATTGTTCGGTTTTGGTAACGTCGATCAACCAGTAGCGATGTTGACCAGGGGTAAAATCATTGTTAGACTAGAGGTAGATAAAGTTTGCGAAGACAAAGTGGAAGTATTAGTCGTGCCAAATGATGCGCAAGATATGGATCTTTTGGTGGGCCAAACGTTCCTTGAGCGACCGAGGCTCTCTTTTACAAAAAGAGGCAAGTGTGTCATATTTAACTACACTGATCAATATCCGTTGTATCAAATTGATGAGTCAGCGATGTCCGAGCATCCAAACAGAATGAAGGTCAGAACAGCAGAAGACGTGAATTTAGTGAGCCGTTGTGTGAACGATGTGAACGTAAAAATAGACGAAAAAGACATGGTCCTTAGAATATACAATGCGACGGATCGAAATATAGTGCAAGCGAAGGATGAAATATTGGCAGTAATCCAGGACGAGCGGTATGAAAAATCGCTACCTGCAATAGAGAAATGTAGAAGAGATATCACTTTGGACATGTTGAACATAGAAGTAGATGTGCCAGACGAAAAGAAAGAAGAAGCAATAGAAGCGGTAACCAATTGGAAGACAGATTAGGAGTTCTTCTTATAGATGAATACGATGAGGTATGTTTAATTCAGCGCCAAGACGAGAAGTTGACTAAAATCATACGGATACTACAGAAGCCGCGAGAACAACTTACAAATGAAGAGAAGAATCTTAGTGAAGGCTATGAGTTAGAAGATAATAGACGAATGGTTAATCGTAGAGTAGCCGGCGAGGAAAGAAAACTCTTTGTGGTGCCAGATTCTATGCGAAAAACTATCCTTGTGCGGTGTCACGATTTAGTTGGACATTTTTCGGTAGAGAGAACAGTTTCACGTATTATCCAAAATTATTGGTTTAAAGGTGTTCGACGGTATACGAGGCGACACATATCTGCGTGTATGGAATGTTTGATGAACAAAATACCAGTGGGCGCAAGGCAGGTGAACTTCATCCGATACCGCCCACAACGAGACCGTTTCAGCGGGTACATGCCGACCATCTAGGGCCATTTGTGAAGAGTTTGAGAGGATTCAGCTACTTGTTAGTGATAGTGGACTCGTTTTCGCGTTATGTGAGTTTGTTTGCAACCAAAACTACTAAAACAATAGCAGTGATCAGGTGTTTTAAAAGACTATTTTTGAGATTTGGCGTAACTCAGACGTTGATTACGGATCAGGGTACATGTTTCACTTCTAAAGCTTTTGCGGAATTTTGCCAAGAGAATGGGATTCGCCACATTAAAAATTCTCCACGACATGCACAAGCAAATGGTATGGTAGAGAGAGTAAATAGAGTGATTATTCCAGTAGTGCAGGCAGAAATGAGTTCAGAAGCACGATGGGATCAAAACTTAGAAAAAATAGAGTACGATATTAATTCGTCAGTGAATAAGACCACCAGGAAAACGCCATACGAAGTATTAATGGGATACAATCCGACGCTAGAGAGGGGTGATATTCAAGAAAGAATGAACAGAAATAATTGGGTTCCACCAAATGAGGAATATGAGAAGGTGAGGAGGCAAATACACACCGAACAACAGAGGTACAAGAAATATCACGACCGTAAACGCTACATCGGACAAGAATATGATGTAGGGGAAATTGTAGTAGTGAGATGCAACCCAGCTGCCACTGGAGAAAGCCTGAAATTAAAGCCAAAGTACAAAGGGCCATATGCAGTAATACAAAAGCTTCCTGCCGACACATACAGATTGGAAGAAATCAGCAGCGGAAAGAAGACGACAGCACATGTATCACAAATGAAGGGATATTATAACCATGTGGAGACGGACGAAGAAACAGAGATTGAGAACACGGATACGGAAGAAGAAGAAATGCAAAACCAAGAAGATCACGAGACAGATGAACCGGAAGAAAGTGGAAAGTGTGAAATGATTAGTGAAACGTTAGCAGAACGACCAAAAAGAATTCGAAAAAGACCGCGTAGATTATTGGACTACGTGGAGGGTAATTGAAGGAAACGAGGACGTTTACTATGCAGGATGGCCGAATGTAAGAGACATGTTGCGACAGTGGGGTGCGGGCGAGGGAATGTGAGTGTGAGATTAGTGTAGGAACTAGGAGGGATAGGCAGGGAATTGACAGTCTTAGTTGGAGTTTTGAGTTAACGTAATGTGCGTTTATTATTTTCATGTTAGCGAATAAAATTACAATAAGTAAGGTAGTTGGACGTTTTATTTGGCGTTGCGTCGAAGGAAGGCCTTGACCGCGAAGTTATCTTACAGATGGGAAAATATTATGTCAAGTTGATTTTAATTTTACAATCGTACCTTAGGTAACCTAAGAATCGTACCATAAACACAGTAATAATTTAAATTAAACCCGCAATGCGCATGCCTACTCTGTTACCGTTAAAGAACTATAAATGCGTTTTTATTTCTTACTGCTTATTGCTTATTTCTTATTTCTTATTGCATACCGATACCGACACTATAAATCCAGCTTTATTCTTCGGGTAAATTACCAAATACCACACCACCATTAAATAAAACAGCCTATCTTTATGCAATGCAGTAATCCACACCACACAACCACAACCCTTTCGTTAAATATTTTCTACTGAACAGCCTGTAGATACTTACATAAATATTTTGTTTATTTTGTTGGTAGAACTGATTTCATCCGTAAAATCCACCCACTCTGTCTGCACAAAATCGAAAATTATGGAACAGACGTACATACTTACATAATTGAACCAATTCTATCACACTTAAAGATGGATAAAATTTGTTCAATGGTTGGCTGCAACAATACGAGTAAGAATTTTCCCACAGGTCATTTTTTCCAGTTTCCTCGGGATTTTGATTTGTATACTTTCAAACACATCTAATCAACATTTCTAGTATATTAAGTGTTTCAGATGTTTATCATGGGTAGAAAATTGTAAGAATCCTAAAATTGTTGAAGATTTTGTTTATGGAGGTGCCCTACCATGCTTAAAAAGATATATTTGTTCTTATCACTTTAGTTCATCTGATTTTATCGATTCAGAACATTTACATCTCGGGTAAATATAAACATGTGTGGTATCTTTTTTTAAATTTAGTGTGTTTAAATAGTATAAAACCAGGTGCTGTACCGCATTACTACCTATTAAAAACGGAAGAAACAATTAGTTCTGAAAAGGATGTGAAAGAAGAACTTTATTACAGTGGTAGGTGTAAAGGATTTGTATGGTTGTTGTTAAATATACTTACTCTGTTCTCTTAGACAATGAAGGAATGTCAAATGTAATAAATCATGAAATAAAGCCATGGGAAAATGCGACACAGAGTACTGCACATTTGGACATCACTGTTTTACATTTTTGCAAATCGTGTCAATCAGAAGATCAGTGTATATTTAGGTTTATTTATTTGTTTGTTGTAATAACGTATCGTTATCTTCAAACATTTTAGGAACTGTAATAATTCGTGTAACATTGTTCATCAAAGAAAAAACAAAAAACAACAGTACAAAGACAGGTGATACAGAAAGTTGAAATATTCTTTGCATATGCACAAATGAAATTTTGTAGATTGTGGAAAAATGCTGCACGTGCTGCATTAAGACGAAGTAATGAATCTGAGGAAAGAAAAAAATTCGTAAGCACAAAAATGCTCTAAGAGCGGCTAATAGACGAAGACAAGAAACAGAGGAACAAAGGCATCTGCGACGATTAAAAGATAAAATTCGATCCGCCCAACGGCGCAAACGTGAAACTGAAATGCAAACGAAACTACGTAAATATAATGATGCCGTAAGAGCTGCGTTCCGTAGAAGTCAAGAATCTTCTGAACAGAAAACAAAAAGACGATTATATGACATGGTACGGGCTGCTAACAGACGAAGCAATGAAACTGCCGAGCAAAGGCAGAAACGATTAACAGCAGATCGAGAAAGAGCTGCCAAGCGTCGTGCCGCAATAAAAATTAATTCTAGTACTAGTAAAGAGACACAAAGTGATTTAGAAGAATGTAATACAAGTAGCACATCGGACAATGGGGTAACAATTTAGTAAATGATATATTATCTTAAACATACTGTAAAAGTGTAACAAATGATGACTGGTAATTCAAATTACAATTTTTTTGTAAATACAATGTTTAATACCTACATAATTTTATTAAGCATACAACTTTATAGTTAACAAAGTTATTAGAAAAAAAACGTTTAAGCTAATTTTACTTCCACAGATTTGCTTCATAGTGAGTTTCATATACTTCATCGACTAGTTGATTTATTGAATCTGTTTTAGTGTTGCACATGTCTTCAAATCTTCGATCAACTACTATATACATATTAACTAAAGGATATTTACAAGCTTTGTCACTGCACAAATAAACTGCTTTTAAATCTGAAATTTGTTTTAATTGTAACGGACGGTTGCAGATGTAGCAAATGGTGTCGTTATTAGGCATTTTAAGTAATGCGGGCATTTTTTTTGTAAAAATCAATTTTTGCTGTACATTTAGTATTTACATAAATGTTTGAGGTTATATTGAGAGTAGTTCTGCTCGCATTTAAGCTTGTTTTACACTAAACGTCTATTTGTTGGATTGGAATACAGGAAACAGACCTTTAGTTAACCATTTAAATGTCTGCACAAACATGTTATTTTATTAGCATATAATAGACAAATAAAGAACTAGTGTAGTAGTTGTAGTAGAATAGACTGAGTAACGAATACATTTTTACTTTCCCGTGCATTAGGGAAAGTAATTATGTAATCGAAAAAAAATCGAAAACTAGTGAAAGGTTAGTAAACGTGGTAACAATTAAACACCGTTTTTCGTTTGTTTCTAAATTCAAAATGGCGGCCAATATTTTACTTTTTAGGGTAGTAGGTATAGGGTGACTTGAGACAGACAGACACGCCCCCAGGCCCCTCCCCCTTTGCGTCTATTGGTCTTCCACGCCCCTCCCCTTTGCGTCTATTGGTCTTCCACACCCCTCCCCTTTGCGTCTATTGGTCTTCCACGCCCCCTCTATTGGTCTTCCACGCCCCTTCTATTGGTCTTCCACGCCCCTTTGCTTCTATTGGTCTGCCACACCCCTTTGTGTCTAGTGGGTCTTCCACGCCCCTTTGCATCTATTGGTCTTCCACGTCCCGTCTATTGGTCTGAAGCCCCTTTGCGTCTATTGGTGTGATATCCCCCCTTTGTGTGGTTGTGGTAGCTATGACACTCCTCCCACCCTAGCTATTGGACGCCTTCTATTGGTACGCCTCCCACCACTCTCTTCCTATTGGCTCACTCTCCTCCCACCAATGTTGGATGGCACGCCTCTGTTGGCCCTTTGTTCCTATTGGCTCCCCCCACCAATGCTCCTCCTCTCTATTGTCTCTCACTTTGTTGGTTGTCAAGTAAACCAATCCTCTTTTCCCTATTGGATGCCACGCCTCCTTTTCTTGGCCGTCAAGTAACCCACCACTCTTTTCCCCATTCCTACCTTTCTTGGCTGTAAGCCGTCACTAAATTAATAAGTAACGATGTAAACACCTAAATGTCAGTTACGCCAAGGGGAGGAGTTTAACAGAGAGTTTTCATGGTCATTCCGTGTATGAAAGGACTTTAAAAATTGTCTAAGAAGAACACATTTTTATGTGTGTGGACTTTGAACACTTTGAATCTATGTACTTTGAACCGTCAGGGTTTCTTGAAAAGACGTATTCAATAAGGTAATAAAAGTAGATTCATGAACTTTAAAACATTTCTTGTCGCTGATGCACGTGTTACCCTTATCATTTTTGCACACTTCTACGAAAAAGATTGAAACGTTGCATAAAGAACACCTGCATGTTTTCTTAGAATATGAATCGAACATCTTTGTCTAACGTAGGAAGAAAACATTCTATAAAAATCGTATGTGGACTTTGAACTGTACACGTATTCTTTGAACCCTCAAGGTGATAGGTTTCGTCAAGGATATGGATGTGGGAGAAAAATATAAAGCAATTGGTATCAATACAATTAATACGAAATATGGGGATCGGATAGTGTTGGAGACTGAAAATTTTAAATGTGCATTTACTAATAAACGAAGACGGTAGACTTCAAATTTTCAAACGACTCTTCGATGCATAAAGACGTATTCATCACAAGTACTGGGATGGAGGGAAAAACGAATAATTTAACATTTATGTACATAGACGATTTGAAGTTGTAAACAATGTTGACCAAATAAACGTATAATAGGTTTTTCTCTCTCATATAAGTGATAGCTCAATGATTTCCAAATAAATCAGTGTTGTATACTAATCATCACCGTTGATGTTGCTGTCATGAACATATTTAGAAACCTCTGCATGGATACTGAAAAGAGTTGTAATAATAATTTTAAATTAATGGTGGAATCAGAGGCTCAAAAAGGGGTAGTGGTTGAATTAATAAAACTACTTAAAACCTCCCCTTAGACAATGATATTTAATTAATAAATTCAAATTTAATGAAGCGAAGAATAAGAGTTTATGTTATAATGTTATATTTGGACATTAATAAATAAAAGCAGTAAAAGAACTTTTTTTTTTTCATTTCTCCTTGAAAATTGTTGATTCTTTAAAATAATACAACGTGGGCGTTACTTGAAAATAACGAATAATCGTCAATCACCAAAAAGTGGATCAAGTAACATTAGTAGGAAGGGTGCGAAGGGTTAATCAATTTACAATTGTGTAACCAATATGAAAATACCAACATCAATTCACCTACCTAATAAGTTATGTAATTCCAATCGAACAAATTTTCTTGACATTATTGATTAGTTATTAACGTTACAAACTAGTATTTTTTAGGTGTTGCCTTAAAATCATTTATAGAAAAGTTATCATGGAAAAACAAATTTTTGACACCAATTTTGCATTAATGTACATTGAGAAAGATATTTCAATTAGAAACCATGTAGATGTACCAAAGCTCCTATTAATATTCAATATAAATAACTATTCTAAAAATCACATTTAGATAAATAAACGTTTATATACTAATCTTGAAAAAAGAACTCATTTAGAGTTGAAAATTAACATCATTGCAAATAGGCAACTTTAAATACTTCGTTTCTTTAAAAAGTGAATTTAAATTAACTCATTGTTACATGTTTATTATTAATGATGATTATAATTAAACATGATTGCTTTATAAACATATATATTTGTAGTTGTCGTATGATACAATTGATACATGCATAGTTGCCAAACCTATATGTAACATCCCCCCTTTTTACAACTTTACTTAAACTAATTTTACAAAGAATAATCATTCAACTTAAGCGGTTTTCTTACAACACGTCCTAGCCTAGTTGTCACTACACTATTATCATTTTGAATTTGTTCATCTGTAGCATGAGTAATATTACTAGCAGATGTGTTTAATGTATTATCCTCAAATCTATCATCTATTACTACTCTAGGATTAACATTATTTACATTTCTACTTGGTTTAAGAAAAGAGGAATTCCTCCGATACATTGATCCTGTTTCATTCTCAACCACATAGGATCTTGGAGTTCTATATTTATCTTTTATTATACCTGGTATCCAAGGATCCCCTTTACTCACTTTCATTAATACATTTTGATCAGTCTTAAAATCTGGTTTCATTTTAGCTGTTAAGTCATGATAACTTTTTACAATCTGTTGTTTTTCTAATTTTTTATTTGTTAGATCCACTACCTTAGGCACTAGTAGGGTATTTGAAATTGGTAAACTTGTACGCAGCACTCTACTATTTAACAACTCTGCAGGTGATACATTTAACCCACACAACGGAGTCGTCCTATATTCCAACAGATAGTAAAACAAGTCATTCTCATCTACACATTTTTTTAGCATTTGTTTACAAATATGCACAGCTTTCTCGGCTAAGCCATTACATCGTGGATATCTCGGACTTGAGAACTCGCATTCTATATTAAAGTTTTTACAAAATTGTTTAAACTTTCTACAATTGTAAGGTACATTATCAGAAATAATTTTTTTCGGTAATCCATGAGAACTAAACATTATCTTAAGATTTTTTAACACCTCCTCTATACTTTTATTTTCTATCTTAACTAGCTCAATCCAATTACTATAATAATCTACCAACACCATGTATGATTTACCACCAAACTCTAAAATATCACTGGCTACAGTTTCAAAAGGAAGTTGTGGTACTGGCTGATTTATCAGTGGTTCCTTAACACAGTTACTACTATAAGTTTCACACACTCTACATCTACCTATAAAATTTTCTATGTCTACACTCATTCCTGGCCAATACAACAACTTTCTGGCTCTATTTTTTGTTTTCTCAATTCCTAAATGAGTTTTATGCAATTGTTTTAACATATGCAATCTTAAACTATAAGGTATGCAAATACGATTATTATAATATATGATGCCACTTTTAACTACTAAGTCATCCTTTATTTTGTAAAATTTCTTAACTTCCTCTACATCAATACACTTTTTATCAGGCCATCCTCGTAAACAATAGTCTGTTATAGTGCTAAAGTTTATATCATTATTTGTCTGTGTACTAATATCCTCCATACGATTACTTGTTATAGGATACTCAAGCTCAACACAATGTACTACTTCCGACCAACATGCGTCATTGTCTCGATTACTTTTAATAAACGACCTACTTAACAAATCGGCTATATACATTTTGTTTCCTGGTAAATACTCAATTCTAAACGTGTATTTTAGCATTTTTATCCGTATCCTTTGTAACCGCATACTAATCTCATTTATGTTTTTCTCCTGTATTCTAACCAAAGGTTTATGATCTGAGTGTACTACAATGTTCCTACCATAAATAAATTGATGAAATTTATGCAAACAAAAACATACTGCTAAGTACTCTTTTTCTATCTGTGCAAATCTACTCTCACTATCAGTTAAACTTCTGGAACAAAATGCCACAGGCTGTCCATTTTGTAACAAACAACCACCTATGCCACCTTTGCTCGCATCACACTGTATTACAATTGGTAATTTACTATTAAACAATTTCAACGTAGTTATATTAGCTATTAAACTTTTCAAGTCTTTAAATGCCTTATCCTGTTCTTCACTCCACAAAAATTCAACATTATTTTTTATTAACTTTCTCATTGGTAAAACTATATTAGATAACCTTGGTAAATACTTAGTTAAATAGTTGACCATACCTAAGATTCTTAGCAATTCAATTCTACTTTTCGGTTTCTCTATTGCTAATACAGCCTCAACATAAGCATCATCAGGTTTTACACCCTCTTGAGAATAAACTTGACCTAAATACTTAACTTGAGTTACTTTATACTGTAGTTTATGTAGATTAAATTTAATATTGAATTTTCTAGCTCTTTCTACTACTTGGTCCAAAATTTTATCATGTTCTACTTCATTTGACCCCGCAACGATTAAATCATCAAAATATATCTGCACATCTAAATCACCAAATATTTTTTCATTAACTCTTTGAAAAACTTCTGGACTGCAAGCCAACCCAAAAGGTAATCGTTTAAACTTATACTTGCCAAAAGGTGTAATAAAAGTGCAAAGTTCACTACTTTTCCTATCCAATTCAATATGATAAAAACCTTCTTTCATATCTATTACTGTAAAGATACATTTACCCTGTAATTTACAACTAATTTCCTCCGAAGTTGGTATCGGATGCCTATCTAAACATATACTTTTATTCAAATGCAACGGATCCAAGCAAATTCTTAAAGATCCATCACTTTTTTCAATACATACAATGTTATTAACCCATTCCGTTGGGCCTTCAACTTTTTCAACAATATCTCGTTTTATTAAATTATCTAACGTAACTTTCAATTTATCCTTTACCAAATCAGGTAAACGTCTACAACTACTGACAATAGGTATATAATTTTCTTTCAATTGTATTTTGTACACATATGGAACTCTCCCTACGCCACTGAACAAATCCCAATTACTATTAACAAACGCTGATTTGTCATCTTTAAACTGAGTATGAACATTCTCAATTTCTATTCGCCTTATCAAATGTAATTTGATACAGCTGTTTAACCCCAACAACGGTTTACCCTTAAACTTAACTACAATAAATCGTATTTTATAGCTTTTGTTCCCTATAAAACACCTTAATACAATATCCCCACTTACATTTAAATTATTTCCACCATAGGAGACCACATAATGTTTTACCTGTTTCATTTCACTTTCTTTTTTTAATTTAATGACATAATCTAGAGGCAAAACATTACATTGAGCTCCTGTATCAAGTTTAAATTTGATTGGTTCACCTGCTATATATACTGTTACAATCCAATCTTTCTCTTTTTCATAATATCCAGATGAATCTACTGTACCTATTTCAATATCATTTATAACCAAATCATCTTCAGCTTGTTCAATGTCATGTACTTTAGTTCTCCTAAAATGATCATTACCCTGTACTTTACCACATTTATTCCGGCACACCACTGCAAAATGACCAATTTGTCCGCAATGATTACAAAACTTGTTATATGCGTAGCACTTTCCTTTTTCATGTTTACTACCACACTTGTAACAACCAGCTGAATTGGATTTCTTCCCTTCATATTTCTTTTCACCTGAACTGCTTGCTCCAGCAATGGCGAAATCTGCATTTTTCTTCTTCACGGACACTTTATTAGTGACCATTCTGACAGCATCTACTTCTTGGCCTTGTAAACCTCTTGCTTGTATCTTGGTTGCTTCTTGTGCTCGACATGTATCTTCTGCATACTTCAGATCTAAATCTGTTTTACTTAATAACTTTTCTTGCAGCGCTACATCTTTTATACCCAACACAATTCTGTCCTTAATTAGTGATAATTCTTGCGAACCAAACTCACAGTTTTTTGCTAAAATTTTTAAGTCTTTAACAAAACTATCAAAACACTCACCCTCATTTTGTGATCTTGTGAAAAATTTAAAACGACTATATGTAATGTTATTTCTAGGTTTACAATACTCATCAAATTTCTTTACCACTGCTTTATAGTCTTTTTGTTCAGTTCCACTTAGCTTGAATGTGTTAAATACATCTAATGCTTCTTCTCCCGCTGACGTTAAAAATAATGCAACTTTCCTTTCATCCGACTTATCTTGCAAACCAGCAGCCAATAAATACATTTCAAACCTTTGTTTAAACTTTTCATAATTTTTATTCAACTGCTGATCGAATACCAATGGTGTAGGCAATTTGAGATCCATTTTTCAAAATAATATAACACGTGGTTTTAACCTCACTTATTCTTTTTCTTTATTTTTATAGCTTCTTACTATTTTTTAAAGAAAATACTATTACTTATCCATCAAAATACTTGTTGTTTAACACCTGACACCATGTTACATGTTTATTATTAATGATGATTATAATTAAACATGATTGCTTTATAAACATATATATTTGTTGTTACATATAGGTTTGGCAACTATGCATGTATCAATTGTATCATACGACAACTACAAATATATATGTTTATAAAGCAATCATGTTTAATTATAATCATCATTAATAATAAACATGTAACACTCATTAGAGACGAAAATTTATTTCACTGCAAATAGGCAACTTTAAATACTTCGAAATAAAATGCACTTGGGTAAAAAACGTATTATGCAAAATTGTGCGTTCTTCGTAATTATGTTGGTTGTGTGAAGGAAATATCACTTATAGGGTTAAGAAATCATTTCTTATTAATCCCTTACATTAATTTTATCGAAAATAACGATTTATTATTAGTCATTACCTCTAGATGAAGTTTTCTTCAAATACTTATTGTTTTCAGTCTAGTCCATTGGTACACAAGATCAATAAAGATCGTTTAGTATGACACACAATTAATTACAGTAGTCTCTGATTGATATTTGATTATCCTCAAAAATGGTTTCAGATATCATTCAGCTACCTGTACTTAACCTGAAAATTCAAATTGAAAGTATCATGTTTAGAAAAGCATCACATAATTATTGTGAATTTGAATGTATCCAATTTATTTGTTAAATAAAGTGGTTACTTTTTAACATACAAAAGATCAATGAATTAGGGTAATAGAAAAAGTAACAATAAACAAAAATCTTGTGTATTTTAATCAATCTACAAAATAATATATAATCAGAAATATGTACGATTAAATAAGAAAAAAGACTTACAAACTCTATCCATACCACCCCGAACATTACTCCAAGGTATGCTATAAAGGAGTGGCCCTCGTGCCTCCCCTCTAGCATCTTTACGAGGCACGAGGGAATTCCAAATTCTCCACTCCTTCTAAATTTGATGTAGGTGCTCTAAATAATATAAGATTAAATATAGAAAAATTTGAAAAATTCACTTACCCCTTGTAAACCCACTAAACATAACTCAATTATGTCTTGTTCTAAAAAACAAAAATTACTTATTTATAAAAATTGTTTGTATATATTTACCGTAGGGCTGCAAATTTAAAGGGCTATTCTCCATTGTAAGAACTGTGAATTTAAAAAAAAATTAGAATGTTTCAATTTTATAGTTGAACCTTACCGTTACTTGTGAAGTTGTAGAATGATTAGATTTTCTTTAAGCAGGATCTATTTTTTCTCTTATCTATTAGAAAATTGCATATTAAGAATAATAACAGTACCTATTGTTCCCTTGATTTACTAGAAAAATACTAAGAATAATAAGAGATGGAAATAGAAAGATCTATTAAAATAAGTGAAATTGTACAACTAATACGATTTTGGAATGGTTTTTGTTAGTTAAATTAATTTTTTTGTTTAAATTAATTTGATTAGACAAAATCATATTTTCAAACTGTTTATACAAAAATTTCAACACTATATAAACAACTTTTTAAGTTGATTTTCATAAATTATTGAGTAACATTATGATTTAGATAGCAAGATTGCTTGTTAAATTTTATAGAATTTATAGGATTATTTAATAAAAATTTATTGATGTAAAAGTAAAAATTTTTTGAATACGTAGCAAATTGATACGATTTTCATTAACATTTTAATAAAACGTTTCTTTTAAAAACCTTATCAATTAGCGTATAAGGGGAGCGTTGACATTTGCAGGTGTTTCTGGCATACGTTATGTGTAGTTTTCAAATATCGTGAAAGATGTTTGTAATAATATCTAACAAATTTGAGGATTAAAAAAGTACGTTAGGTAAATATGATCACTGTTATACCAACAAATTTGAAGATGAAAATTGAAAAATAGGTACGTGAGGTTAGATGTGTAATCTATTATTGCTTTTTTATGATCAACATTTACAACAAATGGATGAAAAATTCTTTAATTACTTGTTATGATGAAAAATAACTTTAGGATAAGATTCCTGTGATAAATATTTCATATTCTTCATTTTATGATTTAGAGAGATTGTGTGCTTATTTTGCAATATACGGTAACTAAAGAAAAAATTCTTGTTTTAAATGCTTTGTATTACTCAAATCGATCTGCATTATGCCTTTATTGAAAACAAAATTTGTTTTCTTGTAATTCAAAGTAAATCGCGAAAGAAAGAAGCACCCCGCGAGAGGTAATTTACCACATCGTGAATCGTGAGCGGCAAACCACAACAATGTGATTATTCTTTAGCATTGTACAAAACCATGCGTTTCATAGCAATAGTGTACGACACCATCTTTCAGCCCGCACGGACACAAGCATCCATCCTTTTTTTCAAATTTCTTTTAAACAAAACATGTATACATGACATTATTTTTTGTGAATCGTGTTAGACCACAATATAATTGCTTTAACCTTATTATGTTACTGTCAATATTATTAATACCAAACGTTCAGGTACTGAGTTATACAAGATGTCGTTTTTTTCATTATAGTTTTAAGACTAATAAACCAATTGGCCTCAAAAGCATCTCGCAGCGACAAAAAAGTATACACTTGTCAAATATATAAGTATCTACCATTCAGTTTCAATAATCTAGTCGTTTTTAAAGTCGAGCGCTTGTGCGATTTCAGTCATAATTAGTGGTTTTTCGCACATACATTAATACAGAAAATTAACGATGTGTTGCAAAAATCTAAAACTGTACACCTTTTTGTAGGAATAAATGATCTTGCACTTTATTTCATTAAATTATGATTGCTAATTACTGAGATACAAGCTTCTAAAGTCAGAGGCATTTTCACTCCGATGTTGTAATAAAGCTGAAAATCACCTCCTAGTTGATAAAGTAAATGATTTTGCAATTCTCATACAAATTAATGAGAAAGTTTTTACATATGTTGATTTTCAAAAAATTTTGATTGACCTGAAAATTGCCGTTAATTTTATTCAAGTTTTCATTTTAATTGACCTATATTTCTTATATACAAACAAAACTTATAAGAAGTATTTGCACAGGACACCAAATTGATGTCAACTAAAAATTAGAGTGATTAACCTGTTGGTAAATTACTCGAATTGATCAGACGTCCATTCATAGCAAATCTTAAAATTTCTAACGCTCTATATGAACTTCATATGTTTAGTACACTTGAGCCAAAAGAATCCACGATGAAGAAGGGTGTGTAGTTGAGAACCATAATGTCAAGATGATCTTCACCTGAGATATGATGAACGGTTCAATGCTACAACAGATCTGTTCATTTGGTAAACTGAGCCACTCAACTGATAATCTACTCATGATCCGATCATCTGATAATCTGTTAAACTGATCATCCGATAAACTGATCCGATCATTTGATAATCTGATAAACTGATCATCCGATAAACTGATCATCTGATAAAATGATCATCTGATAAACTGATAATCTGTTAAACTGATCATCTGAGGATATGATCATCTGTTTATCGGTTCATTCCGAGGAACGAACTCTTTGAGATATCAGTAACGAAAATGGTGAAAACGCTGGACAACGGTTACAAAGTAGATGATAAAACAAGTAGGGTCATTAGGAAACATTAATAAAAAATACAAAACCATTTATTGTTTCGTAACGATAAAAATATTTAACGACTAGGTATTTAGGTCTGCACGCTAATGCACTAATTTGTAAACCTTAAATTACAAAAATATTCTATACAAGTAAATGATTTTACATAATAATTCTAGTACTTTTATTTCTCTTATAACCGTAGGGTACGGTGTCGTAATCGTTGACCCTTTGTCGCTTTTTGACATTTATTCGAAATTTCTTCTCTTCCATTTTAGTCACTAGTTGATGGTCCTCGGTGCGCCTAATAACCGAGTTCATGGTCATAATTTCTTGATCCGTTTGATCGATAAGGTCAACGAGAGAATTAAAGTTAACCTTCTCCATATTCTGGTGATTGAGTGTTAACCCTTTCACCTTAATTACTGTTTTTGTTTTTCCCGAAGGTAACTGAACCTCGTATCCGTATGTTTTAGGACCCCCTGACGCGAATTCTGTGATAAAAGCGCCTGGTCCATACTCTCCTTCAATTTCGTCCGTTAAATCACCCAAGTTGTTTCCCAAGGGTAAATCTGACTGATTTTCGCGAGAAATGTAAATGACCGAATCGGTATCGTAATACAGTACGCGTTCACCCAGTAAATCCAGGTAGGAGTATAGTTGAAGGCGTGCCTGCGTTGTAACATAGGCGGCGATTACACAGTTCACGGTAAACAAGGGTTCTACGGCATCGTCCTTGTATTGCCAGTTCATAATGACCGTTTCGTCGTTCACCTCTTGCAGATAGTTGACATCAACAGCGGGTGACCACATGAGGTCGTAAAATTCCTTAGAGTCACGTACTATCGATGTCTTCGATTGGTTTTCTCGCTGACCAAACTTTCCCCAGAAGGAATTCAACATCAATTTGGCAAGAGAACGTAATCCGGGGTTTTTCATAATATCCTCATATTTGAGTTGAACTCCTTCACTTTCGAAAAACTCTTCGATATATTTATCTCTTTGCTCGCGAGTACAGCAAGAAGAGGGCCAATCGGATGCTTGCTGTTTTATTCTCACAAAATGATTTATAAATTCCGAAAATAGACCACCAAAGTTTACAGTCTTATCGTAACGGGTAGTTTCGTACACCCACATCTCATGCACGTCTATCAGTTTATAACCCTTGTCCAACGCTTTCACAATTTCGTCACTGCACCAGGTACCACAAATAGTTCTTTCCTCGGGGTCGTGAGAGCATTCACTTTCGGCAAGGTCTTCCACGCATTTCATACACAGGGGAAACATTAGTTTATTATGTTTTTTCACGGGCAACACGGGATGATACAAGTTCTGGGGTGGTAAAATTGAACACTTTATTACACCGTGAGGGATTCCCTTTTTATCGATAAAGTTTCTACATTCCTGTCCTACGAACACTTCCGGATGTTTTAGCGGAAAACGCCCGTACTTACAAATATACGGATAAAGTGAACAAACATCCACATACTTGATTTTTTCGCCCTCCTTAGCCGTATATTTAAGTTTTGTGCATCCTGTACGCCCGCCGTAGAAAGCGTCGCGAGGGTTCAGTGGAGCATATTTTAGCATGGGGTGTTCACGTAGGTAATGCATTGCAAAATTGGATTTTAGTTCTCTTTTAAAAGTACACTCCCACATTTCCACAACCTCGTAACCTAATGCGCGTAGTCTTGTCGCTTTAGCTCGGGTGTTTTCGTAACGATGGTCCATAGTGTCATGGGGTTCGTCGTCGTGAAGGGAATGGTTACGATTCGTTAAAAAGCAGTTGGGACATCCATGGAAATAACATCCGTAGAATTCAAATACCATGCTTTCACAATAACCATCCACTCTCATTCCATTTATCTTTAATTCTCTCTGTCTACCGGCATGTTGAATTTTAATTCCTCGCCTATCTTCCTCCCATACAAGCCACTGGATGGCTACACGTGATTGGTTATCGGCTCTTCGATAACCGCCCTTCGGAATAACACCAATGGTGTCCGGTTGCAAGTACTTGCGACGAAACATCAGATTGCACGCAGAGGCAATGGTGATACTTTCGGTAAATGGATCGACATCGCATTCTTTTATAAACATGTCCCTGAATTTCATGCAAGCTCGTTTAAGAATATCGACATCGGAGCGGCAGTATTCCACGAGGTCTCTCTGCATGTCAAATACGTCCTGTTTATGCTCCTCGTGCCATTTCAGAAACAGATTTCTCGCATCAGGTTTCATGGAGTCGGGGGAATAATATTTTACGGCAGGTAGAGGACCAACGTACGAGGCATTTTCTTCGGTATTGAACAGATGTGGGAAATACCCCTTCTTTAACTCTTCACCTAATCCTAAGGCTTTAGGGAGCGCACTTAGAGCCATAGGAAAAAAATTTAAACTGTCTATAAACTTTACGGCACCTATGGCCATCATGAGAATTTTCGAACCACGCATTATAAGTTCAGGTTTCACATGCGTCTCATTTAGTACGTAGTTCAACACGAATTGGTGATCGAAAGCTTGTCCGTTATGAGCAACCACTATCACCTTTTTAAACGTTTTACGAACATTTAGCACGTATTCCATAAACCTTTCCAAGCACTTAGGTCCCCTTAATATCTGTTCTCGAACACCGCACCGAGTACAGACAATTGTTGTTGCCGAATCCCTACATAGAGGACACGACTGTTGAAATACGCACAGGTGTGCTTCATGTACCTTAACAGCTGGATCATGAGGGTCTTCCTTTTCCTGTCTCGTTTCCAGGTCGTAGAATATGAAAAGCGACCCGTCTTTCTGATTGCGAGCGGTCGCAGGACGAATGTAGCACAGATGGTTTTCCAGTTTATAGTCCTGACAGCACTTGCAATAAATTTCCCCGCAAACGTGCGGCGACTTACGGCTCGCGTACGTTTTGAAGCACTTTTGACATTTTCGTACGGTTGCGCACACAGAACCCTCCTTATGTCGATTGAAACATTCAGTACCCCGAAACGATCTTCCACATTCCTCGCACATAATCTCATCCTGCACTTTTTCGCACGGGGGTTGAGCGTTACAGCACGGGCAGCACGCCCCGCAACGATGCTTGTTTTTATTATTGTAAGGCGTGTGACAGGCTTCACAGTAATACTCGCATACAAAAGCGGATGTTAACGAGGTAATGACGTTAAAATGTCCCTCATGGTAAAGAAGATTGATCTTTTTATCAGCATTAGGTCCCTCAAACGTTAACTGTCTTCCTTTTGTGTTATACTGATAAACACTTATTTTATATCCGTTTAGATGGTTTTGGAACTGCCTCAGTTCTTCTATACCGCAGCCGTTTGAGGGGATCACTACATTTGCTTCTTGAAGCAGCCGTTGCGCGTGAATTTTTTGTATCCCCTTTCTATTCCTTAGTATTTTATAATTGGGATCCTTGTCAACGTTCGCTTTAGCTAACACTAACGCGAGAGGTAAACACATATTGTCTGTATTGTTTATAGTTACGATTCCTCTACGCTTACGACACTCTTCGTCATAATTATTGTAAACGCGCTGCCTTCCTTGTCCAGAAGGAGGACTAACGGATGTAATCTCCATTCGGAACGCATCGGTACTCAAACCCTCGGAGTTGCTTTGAAACACCGATCCCATTACCTCCCACACGTTTTCAAAGGTAAATTCCATCGCTGATCGAAAACTTAGCCATCCCGGTAACCTCTGCTTGAAGGTTTCGCTATAGAACGTCAGACCCACCTTATCCTCAGGATTTATGGCAGTTGATATGTAGGAAACGATCTGCAAGACCGCAGACCGCACCCACTCCACAACGTTAGAGCACGAAGGTGCATCTTTAATTTTAAACACTATCTTGCGCTTGGTCATATGAAACTTTTTGAGTTGGCTTACGCGCTCTGATAAGATCTCAAACTGTTGAGTCATCTTCAACAAAAAACCCACCACGACCACTGATTATCAATTATACACGGACCGCTGACAAATTTGAAAATTAAGAACTCACACAAAAGGGATTATGCACAGTCAAATTGTTTTTACACTATATACTGTAACACGTCGTGAATGGAGTGGTAAAACTTTATAATATGAGGATTTTACGCGTACTTTTATACCTTCGATAGTGGGAGGGATATAAAGTCAAGGACTTGTGAACTTTGAACTGTTGACGCACCTGTAAACTTTGAACGAATTCAAGGAAAAATTGTACATGTAATCAAGAACTTTTAAACGAAATAAATCATTGATGACTCAATCTTATTACACATCTGTGTAGTTTTTGTAACTTTGCAAAATGTAAACTTTGAACTTTTAAATAGATTACAACAATCTTATTTTGCAGTAGAGTTTGACCTTCCTACATTCTTGCCTGATATGAAGGTACTTTAATTGATTTGCTATGAACGTTAGTTTCTTGAATTAATCGATTCTCTTATCGTTAAATAATACTCTTTCATGGCTAAAAGATTGTAATAAGTTTGAGGGATGTGGCGGTATTTGAAACAGAAATATTGAATGTGTTTATGTCGTTAAGTTTTACTTAAACGTTAGGAAATAAATCTTGGATATAGTTCAAGAGGTGAAACACGTCTATTCTTCCTCTATAGGATATATACATAACATACCTACTATTGTTCTTTTGCCAATTGAGTTCACATAGGATATGTATTTCTTCTTCATAGTCTTGAAAAGGATTTGAGAATCAGCACACAGCATTGTCTTTAATTTGTTCGATTGGAATTAGATAACTTATTAGGTAGGTGAATTGATGTTGGTATTTTCATATTGGTTACACGGGGTGACCTTATTGAATACATGTTTTCAAGAAACCCTGAAGGTTCAAAGTACATAGGTTCAGACTGTTCAAAGTTCAAATACAATTTTTTAATCTTCGTACGTTAAACAAAGATGTCTAAGAAACCATGCAGGTGTTCTTTATGCAACTAAGAAACCATACAGATGTTCTTTATGCAACGTTTCAATCTTTTTTCTAGGCGAAAAGGGTAACACGTGACAAAAGTGTCTTAAAGTCCTTGACTTTTCTTACACTGGTTGACCTTATTCAATACATCTTTTCAAGAAACCTTGAGGGTTCAAAGTACATAGGTTCAAACTGTTCAAAGTTCACACACAATAAAAATGTTTTCTTCGTACGTTAGTAATTTCCTATTCTAAGAAAACATGCAGGTGTTCTTTATGCAACGTTTCAATCTTTTTCCTAGAAGCGGCAAAAATGGGTAAAACGTGAAAAAAAAAATGTCTTAAAGTCCTTTTCTTACAAGGGGAGACATGAAAACCCTCTGTTAAGAGTCTCCCCTTGGCGTAACTGACATTGTGTACATCATTACTTATTAATTTAGTAACTTTATCTGATGGATATTACTAGTTAGTCAAGAAATGAGAATTGTTCACAATTTCATATTGTATATAAATTTCCCCCACACCTTGAAATAATCATAGAAAACATGTGAGAAAATTATCGATATTCAATTTCTTATGGACCTACTATCAACTTTTCTTATCGTAGTGTAACCTTAGTGATTTCAGAAGAACCTTACAACTGGGTGGTGAACCACAAAGGGATCCAACAAAGTGAGAGACAATAGAGAGGAGGAGCATTGGTGGGGGGAGCCAATAGGAACAAAGGGCCAACAGAGGCGTGCCATCCAACATTGGTGGAAGGAGAGGGAGCCAATAGGAAGAGAGTGGTGGGAGGCGTACCAATAGAAGGCGTCCAATAGCTAGGGTGGGAGGAGTGTCATAGCTACCAATAGACAAAGGATCCAAGTGAGAGACAATGGAGACAGCCAGCGGGAGCCAATAGGAACAAAGGGCCAACAGAGGCCATCCAACAGGGAGCCAATAGGAAGAGAGTGGTGGGAGGCGTACCAATAGAAGGCGTCCAATAGCTAGGGTGGGAGGAGTGTCATAGCTACCACACAAAGGAGGGATACCAATAGACGCAAAGGGGCAGACCCAATAGACAAAGGATCCAAGTGAGAGACAATGGAGACAGCCAGCGGGAGCCAATAGGAACAAAGGGCCAACAGAGGCCATCCAACAGAGAGCCCATAGGAAGAGAGTGGTGGGAGGCGTACCAATAGAAGGCGTCCAATAGCTAGGGTGGGAGGAGTGTCATAGCTACCACAACCACACAAAGGGGGGATATCACACCAATAGACGCAAAGGGGCTTCAGACCAATAGACGGGACGTGGAAGACCAAGGGGCGTGGAAGACCCACTAGACACAAAGGGGTGTGGCAGACCAATAGAAGCAAAGGGGCGTGGAAGACCAATAGAAGGGGCGTGGAAGACCAATAGAGGGGGCGTGGAAGACCAATAGACGCAAAGGGGAGGGGTGTGGAAGACCAATAGACGCAAAGGGGAGGGGCGTGGAAGACCAATAGACGCAAAGGGGGAGGGGCCTGGGGGCGTGTCTGTCTGTCTCAAGTCACCCTATACCTACTTAGGGTCTAGCTCAAGAATCATTAATTAACTTAATTAAAATTTGAAAATTGGAAATTGTAGCCCTAGGATGGCCAGAACTTTTACTTATAAATAATTGATAAAGAACAAAAATTTAACGTGGCCAATTTATTGGTTCACAAAATTGGTCAAAAATTGAAAACTGATTTTCTCAAAATCTGCTCCAAGCATTTCTTTTATTATTTGAAATGTTATACATATAGTTCATGGAAAACTATTGGCACTAAATTTATTTCTCTATTTCCCAGGGGAAGGTGGAAGAAAGCTTATGAAGTTGAAAACTTTAAAAATCATAACTTTTTTGCTAACAAAGATGAAGAAGTAAAATTGTAAAGTGAAATAGAGGACACACGACTCTTTTAATCGAGTATAATAACAATAAGTATACCAATTTACTTCCGGCCTAATCGGAAATTAACAAAATTATTTAAAATATTTATGACATACTCTGTATATTATTTCAGAAGAAAATCAGAAATCATTTTCTGATTACAACACTATATACTACACACGATATATTTCTTTTTATTTCTCTCCGTAAATTATCAAAATAATAAAAATATTTATTGCATACCCTCTGTATGTATAAGGTATAGTGGTATAGGTATATATTATTTTAGTAGAAAATCAGAAATCCTTTTCTGATTACACCTATACTGATGCACGCTATATATTTATTTTTTTGAGTTATTACGAGAAAACTATTTTATTTAATTACGTCATTGTAGTAAACACGGGAAAAGTTGTTTGCCAGTTTACTGGTTTGAATATGTATTGGGATCCCCAAAACATTATACCATATAATAAAAGCCACTGAACACTTTAGATCATATATGTATAGGTACTCCATATGATCTAAGCTGAACACTTGAAAAATAAACAGTTCTTGTATGGTGTCGATGGATACCTGAGATTTTAAGAATTTTATTAGGTCACACACTAACACTGTGAACTTAATTGCCTTTGCAACCAGTTCAATTTTTCGTTTAAGGTAGTGCTTAGGAATTTTGTTTCATTGTGCTAGTGGTATTGCTTTATTGTCGATGCGCACATCGAAAGACTTGTTTGCTTTGTTGTTGAACATTAGCAGATCGTTTTGTTTTTGTTTAACTTTAGAGCATTATTGGTGCACCATTTAGTCATATTGGAGACAATATTTAGATGCATTAATTGATATAAATGGTGGATGTTAGGCGCTGAGACGATGCATGATATATGTATCGTCCGCAAACTGGTAAACTGAATGAACGTGTAGGTGATATCATTGCAATAAAGTAGAAATAAGATTGGGCCAAGAATTGATCCTTTAGAACTCCTTGGTTTATCGTTAGTAGTGATGAGAAGAAATGTTGGACTGAGTTTGCGTGACTGTTTTCTTGTTTTCTACATAGGATTTTATCAACAAGGAAGCATGTCATCTGAATCCATATCGCTCTAATTTTGAAATAAGCAGTACGTATTATTATGATTGAGAGTGTCAAATGCTTTTGATAAGTCGAAAAATATAGCGGCTATTGATGTCCTTCCATTTGCTTTACTATGTATGACACGGCTTGAGTTGATGATTTAGAATCAAAATTGAGATTTAGAAGTTATATTCATTTTCAAGACAAATGACATTATTCTACTATCTTTATTGTTCTATGACTTAGGTACATTGCGTTGTCTATGATCTTCGAAAAACTTAAGGATATAGACAAATATCTATAATTATTTACATATATCCCATTCTTGTGGAACGATATGTTTTTGGAACGATCTTTGAACTTCTTTGGAAACACTGCAAACAAGCTCAATCACTCTTTTTCCGTAATTTGTTAGGTTTTTTCATAAACAATTTGGTTGTTTTAATACCAAAAGGGATAAGTCTTTACTTTATCGTTAGTGGAGCTTGGCGCTACCTAAGTCGTGAGTTTATGTCCTGTATTCGCCACACAAAATTGCTTACATGATATTTGGGTGTTACCAAATATGATCTAAATTCTATCTTTTCTATGTTAAATAAATAAAATAATAGTATATCACGTTCCTCTTGAAAATTGCTGTTATTTGCTCCTTACGAAAAGTACATTTTTTTTAAGTTGATTATCCTATTTCTTTGGCTTCACTTTCATACACAGCAATTAAGTTGTCTTAGCAATACTACACCACAGTCAACTAATTTGTTTGTGACCACACTACTCACCTCAGCATAGCGTAAAATGTTGTTTGCTTAGTTTGCTTATGCTATGTCTGTGGCTATGTAGCTTAGTAGTTCTAATCACCCATTTCATATTTTTTTGTAGTTAACTTGATTATCCGTAGTTATAATGTAGTCTTGACCTTACATCGTCTTAAACTTAACAGAACAACATTATGTTTTACAATACCTTTAAATGATAATGTTATTGTTACGTACAACAAAGTAGCTTTAAACAGTACCTATTATATTAATCTTTTGATGATATTTGTTCAATACTCAGGACGGTTTCGGTATATCTGTTCAAAGTAGGTACCTGTAACAATATTATAATGACTAATAAACAACACACTCAAAACTCTGAGGAAGAGGCTGTTCAACTGTTTGCTAAACAAATGCTACAAAGCAGATTTTTTATGGGCAGGTTCCAAGAAAAACGGTATGTAGCTAGCCTTCAGTCCTACCGAGATGTAATATTAGTTTCTAATGAAGATGTTGATTTAATTCGTGATTTAGAAGTTGTGAAGAAACGTGTATGTGGTTTTTACGCAGATCATTGGGTGGGAATTACTGATCCAAACATAATTGGAACACCATCTGGATATGCAATATGGACAGAATTACCGGCCGAAATCTTTGGAAATTATTGGTATAAAATAACAAAACTAAAGTTTAGGTCCAAAGAAATTTTATTGAAGCTGAAAGTTATTAGGCCAGTCAGCACAGGTGTGTCCTTATCAAAAACACTTTTATCTACCGAAAAGGGTGAGGATAGTAAAAAAGATACTCACACTAGTATTTTGGGAGAAACCAATGAAAGTATTTCTTGGTTCTTTAAAACTATTGTTACATTAAATAATACAAAAGAATTTCTTCGATTCTTATCTATCTTGTTTGTAACGGTTTTTACAGGCCTACTAACATTTATTGAACGTTTTGGAGATTTTACTATTCGATTTATAAAGGAATCTTCACAACTGATTCATGCATTAACACCTGCTTTTCTTGCGTGTATAAATTTGATAGCAAAAATTGTTGGCGGATTTTACTTACTGATATTAAGTATGTGGAAAACAAGATCGCCGCCTAATGTTTATCAATCGCCTTATATTCCAAGATCCAATCCCGTGTTGATCAATCCTAATCCTACTTCTAATTATATTACAGGCTATCGTAGGCATGCTTTAAATGACCCAGATTATAGAATACGACGTTTTAGTGGTAGTGTTAGAAATGTTAAAATAACACCTTTAGACTAACATCTGCTCATAATTTATGAATTTTTTGCTTATTGACATGTTCATGTACCTTTCTATATGATATTGCACAATAAAACGTTTTAATTTTGTATATTAATTTACCACCAGCAGTTTATTGAAACGACTTTTGTGATGTGTAACGTTCTCCTACAGAGAGTTATGGATTTTTATTGTGAAGTGGAGAACATTGTTTTTGATTCCTTTAAAGTTTCATTACAAACTTTTGTTATGAATGTATTATCATTGAATAAATATTATTCAATGGTATTATGCTGTTTTTATATTCAAGAAAATGGTTGATGGCTGTACCTGTAGTTTCATAAACAGGGAGGGAAAAGTGTCATTATTAATAATGAAAATGTGATGCAGCAGACAGCGTTTTTGTGCATGAATCGCAAAAATCCTTGCTAGGTACTGTAAAATGTCTTAAACAGATGGGCTCTCCGCTGTAGTCGCTCACTTAGATTATGTAGAGCCCCCTTTTGTCTAAGGTACAGCCATAAAAATGTTTTATTTATGGGTACAGCCACGATATTCTCTGTGGCTCTTGAAATGTGCAGACAACTAACAAGGACACAACACCAAGACTATAGACCATATACATATAAAGAATATCCAATCCAATACATGTGCAAAAAATCTGGTCAACATTACGGTGCAGACATATATATTTTCGCTCTATAGATGGAAAAATGTTCCATATTGACATTATAGCCAGGACATCGCAATGCGCAAACCTTCATCCCGATTGGCTCATCTACAGAGAGAATAATATCTTCTACCTTCTAATGTTTCCCAGATAAATTGGTACAATATGCTAGCAGTATATTCTTTATGTTCTAAGTGTATATGATATAGACGCATATTATATGTCCCTCCCTATTCCCTAAAGTACAATTAATAGCAAAAATAATTGCAAGGTTTATTATAACATAGTTGAATAATACATTAGCATAAAAGAATATTTAGAATTTTATACTCGTAAATACACATTTTTAAAATAAACAATACAATAAACTGTGTACACTTTTTGTTAGGACTGTCCGCGTTGTCATGGATTTATGGAACAGATTGCGTATACAATCATTCGCTTGCCTAAACATATGTAATAATACCAAAAACGTCATGTTTCTCGAGGCTATATCTTCAAAGTACACGGTAAACAATTCTCAAATTGTTTCACAATATTCGTATAATCCCTCTCCAGTATTCTTTAGTTTTTTATTAGATTCTGACATTCAGTTTTGACAGTACAATTGATAATGTGTCATTACTCACATAACACGAGATCTGCAAGGGATGTCCTATGGACATATGCGGACATTTAGAAGTTCTCAGAATGTCGTTCGGATGTCCTGGGGACTTATGTGGACATATAGAAGTCCTTAAAATGTCTTTGAGAGATATGTGCTACGTGGGCGGTGTTTTTTTGTATATAGGTTTATCAGTGTAGGGTTGCCATCCGTCCGGGTTTCCCCGGATTTGTCCTAGTATAGTTTTGGGGGCGTCCGGGTGGGGTTTTATTTGTAGTCCGGGTTTAAAAATGTGAGATTAGAATAGTTTTTTATAACACTTTAAGATTGTATTTTGTTAAGAGTACTTTTTTTCAATTAAAGAAATTAAAAATGTGAGACCAAAGAAGTTTTTTTGTATAATTTTTGTTTCATATAAAAAATAAGAAATTTGAGACTATCAAACCTTCTATCAAACCTATATCTTCTTAAGATTTTGTTTTGATAACAGAGTGTAATTACTTTTTTTATTTTAAGAAATAAAAAATATGAGTGCTAACAGTTTCTCAAAACTTTAAGAAGATTCTCTGTTCTTTCTCAGAAGAGAAAGATAATTTAATTTAAAATTGAATGAAAATACATAAAAAGTTATTTATAGCAATTAAAACCACTTTTTATGTTACTGAGTAACTTTAAAAAAATCAGTGCTCGGAACGATACTTTTAAAAAGTAACGCGATAGCGATACCGATACTTCAATAAAAAAACTATCGCGATAGCGATACTCGATGCTTTTCTTACAAACTATCGCGATAGCGATAGTCGATACTTAAAAAGTATCGCGATACTTTTAACGATACTTTTCGTCTCACAGCGAAGCGTAAAAATTAAATTACAAAAACGTGGTTCAAATTCAAATAAGTAGATATAATTTCTGTAACATTATTTGATTAACATAAACGCGCTACACTTACGACTAATTTAACTACGTCACAAATAAAACTTATTTACTTTTAACAGTAACTGTGTTTCGAAGTTATTTATTATTATTTTTTGTAAAAGCATTGATAGAAAATAACCCCTTTTAGCATTGAATTTCAAAACAAAATACAAAATACCTAACAGCAGTTTATTTAAAATTATTTGTTTAAGTCGGTCTTTGTATGGTCTTACCTTCGAAATTGTTCGAAGGGTCTTACGCAGCAGGTAACTTGTTTTGTTACTTAAGCTGACATTGACAAGACTAAAATATAAATATTCAAAATTCCGAATTCATTCATTTCGGCTTTTCGTGGATTTACTTTTAAATTTTAATCCCATTCAACACATTTTTCCAAAACATCACTTTTACATTTTTCTACGAATTTCTACGAACAATCATATACAGATGCGGTTGGTATTTCTTTATTATTTGGATGAGATTTTTTAGGCTATTTCCGCAAAACAGTATCGCAAAAGTATCGAATTATGCGATATTCGTTATTTACAAAAACTATCGCGATACCGATAATCGATACTTTCTTTTAAATGTATCGCGATACTATAGTCGATACCCCACACAAAGTTGTTACCTTGACGTGGTTGTGGGGCTTGAGTGGTTCAATGATCAAGGGGGCGTGTAACGCCGGGCCTGTCTCGGCGTATGGCGGCCCCAAGTGAGAATCCAGACTAAAGACAACACCATTGTGCTTACAACACCCTCGTGTTTGTGCCGTGCGAGGCGACCCGTAATAGCGGATGAACGGATCCTGGTAGTTGAGTCAACCTTGGAGCGGGTTAGATCTCCAAGGGCGACAACACACTACTTTGGCCGGAATTTCACTTAAGACGGGAGGTCGAGACTAACCCATCTCGATCAACCGGCTGTGTCGTCGGGTCAGACCGCCGACCGGGTGAGCTTTTGTAGGGCAGCGGCAGCAGACTGATTAGCGGACGGCGCGTCGGAAGCGAAACCAGGCCTGTTTTGTTGCTACCCTTGGAAGCTATATCCTTGTAGTAGCCCTGGCGTCTGGATAGACGCCCCCTAGTTGGGCTCCGTGGTGGGTGGGGAGCTAGAGGGATGAAATTTATAAACCAAACATGGATGATCTAAACCCAAAAAATCAACCAAAGGGAGCGTCTCAGGATACCCCTCAAACCGAGTTGAAGGTCAACGCACCTCAACAACCGCAACGCCCAAGAGGCAAGCGCATTTCTGGCGCCGAACAAAAGAGGAGAAGGAAGGCTAGGCTGGCTCAATTAAGCCAAACTGGCCCCACTTCATCCTCTAATGCCGCTATCTCCCGCGACCCAACTACGATCGAGAGCCAGGCTCCTTCAGCCACCTCTGATCAGGTGGGAAAACGGATAAACGGATAAAAGCATGAAAAGGCAGAGGTCGGATACCTCAACTCCGACTCCGCCTCCGAAGAAGAAGGGCAGACCACAGCCCCAACCAACAGCGGGAAGCAGCAAGGCTGCACATATCCACAACCGCAGCTACAAAGAAGCTGCCGAAAGGCAACTCAGGGTAGCAGTAATTGACACCAACAATCCCGTGGGCAAGCTGTCAGCTAACCAGGCAGAGATGGTGAAAAACGAGCTGGCCAAAATCATTGACCAGCTTTTCTATGCTACAGAGAGCACAACTCCTGCACCCACTTTCAAGGGCTGGAGGTACTCGGGCGAGATCCTGCGGATCTCGTGCGAGAACAACTACTCCCTTGAGTGGTTTAAGAAGGTGGTTAGCGACCTCCCACCATTATGGGAGGCTGCACACCTAAAGGTGGTCCAGGAAGACTGCCTTCAGAGGCTCCGCAAGGCTGCCATCTGGATCCCGGAAGAACCCGAGGATCTGGAGGTGGTTAAGCGGCGACTTGAGTGGCAGAATCCCTGGGAAAATGTAGGCAGCTGGTGTGTCTTTCACACAGCCGTGAACGATCAGCCTCCAGGGAGGCTGATAGTTTTCGGCATTGGGGAAGCCGATCAGGCTAACCTTAACGCCAAGGGAGGCAAGCTTAATTATAGGTTTTCCTCTCTAAAGGTGAAGGTTAGGAACCCTGCTAAACCGGTTGGAGCCAGTACCTCGGCACAACCACAAAAAGAACCTCAGCAGTTGCCACAGGAGCAACTGTCAGAGGAAAAAGAGGCATCACTGCCCAGGCTGCCACGGCAACCTGTGGTCAGTGAATGCTCTAACCTAAGCAGCTCACCCGGGCCGATTACGAACTGGGATGAGTTTGCTAACCTTGAGGCGTTGCTGGAGTCAGAATCCAGCAACGCGGAATAAATAAAGGCAGCTCCTGCCCCTTTAACATACCTTAAGTATGAAAGAACATTTTATTCAAATAAACCTGCAACACTGTAGGGCGGCTGCGGTTACCCTAAGCAGGCGCCTTACTATGAAGCAGGACATCGCCCTCATCCAAGAGCCCTGGGTTGTTCAATCAAGGGTTTCAGGTCTTGGGGGCACAAAAGGAACCGTTTTCTACGACAAACGGCAAGATAAACCTAGGACATGTGTATACGTTCCCAGCCACATTAAAGCTCTCCTGCTGCCGCACCTGTGTGGGCGTGATATCACTGCCATACAGGTAAGTGGTAACATACAGGGAAGGGCTGAACTAGTCATTGCGTCAATATATCTTCCAGGAGATTCTGTTAACCTACCTCCTAGCAACGAGATGGTAGAGCTGATAGAACACTGTGAGAAAAACAACAAACACCTCATTACAGGGTGTGACTCAAATGCTCACCACACCACGTGGGGGAGCACTAACGTCAACCCTAGGGGTAAAGCACTACTTGAATATTTGACAAGCACTAACCTAGAGATACTCAATCGGGGCAGTGAACCTACGTTCGTAACTACCCGAAGTCAGACTGTGATTGATCTCAGTCTGGCCTCAGTGAGCATCTCAGACCACATAATGAACTGGCGGGTTACTCCAGAAGCGACAATGTCAGATCATAGAATGATTTCCTTTGAAATGAATCACATGGGTGAAGTCCAACGGAGTTATCGCAACCCCAAAATAACGGATATTCCCCTATACAAACATCTCCTTGGGGAGAAACTAAAAGGACACCCTTCTGAGGGGCGTCTCTTAAGTCCTGCTGACGTGCAGGACGAAGTTGACCTTCTGTCCAACTCCATTATGGGGTCGTTTGAACAGGCCTGTCCCCTGAGAACTGCCAAGACGCCCCACCACCACCCCTGGTGGTGTAAGGCGCTCGATAAACAGAAAACTCGGCTGGGAAAACTGTTCAACAAGGCAAAGAAGGACAAAACCATAGCCGGCTGGGAAGCCTATAAGGCAAACCTAAGGCAATACAAAAAGGACATTAGGAGGCGTCAGAGAGAGGCGTGGAAGAGCTTTTGCGGCTCTATAGAATCCTCCTCATCTGTATCCCGCCTAAACAAAATCCTAACCAAGGATCAGCACTACAACCCAGCTAGCCTCAGAAGGGAGGATGGTTCCTATACGAACAACCTGCTAGAGACGGCTGAGGTGCTGAAAGACGCACACTTTCCCGGAGCTACCACTACGCCATACCCTATCTGGCCAGAGGCAGCCCCCTCTGTCCCTACGGGGACTGACTGGGCGGACGCCGAACAGATGGTGGATGTGACGAGGGTCACCTGGGCAGTGAAATCATTCTCATCATTCAAATCACCAGGACTGGACGGCATAATACCAGCTCTCCTGCAATGGGGACTGGATGTTATTGCTGCTCACCTAGTGAGAATCTATACGGGCTGTATCGCTTTCAGATACATACCAAAACAATGGAGGGAGGTAAAAATTATTTTTATCCCCAAACCTGGCAAAGGTGACTACTCCACACCCAAAGCTTATCGTCCAATCAGTCTAATGTCTTTTCTTCTAAAGACACTTGAAAGATTGTGCGACAGACACATAAGGGATACGGCGCTAACACGATTTCCGCTGCATCCTAACCAACACGCATACTCTCCAGGAAAATCTACAGAATCAGCCCTGCACTGTGTTGTAGGGCTGGTTGAAAGATCGTTGGACTCTAAACAGTCCACACTGGGAGCATTCATAGACATAGAAGGGGCGTTTGACAAAACAACCTTCGAATCAATAGAAATTGCCTTACGCCACCATGGCATAATAGAGGTCGCACGCGGCTGGATTGTGCAACTGCTGAAACTCAGAGCGGTGCACATCAGCGTCGGCGACAAAACACTCAGGTGCACAGTAGTGAGAGGATGCCCCCAAGGTGGGGTGCTGTCACCACTTCTGTGGAGCATAACTGTAAATAGCCTCCCCTGTCGCCTTAACGACAACGGCTACTACACCTTAGGTTATGCGGATGATCTATCTATCCTAATAACCGGCAAATTTATGGGTACTCTGTCCAGTCTGATGCAATCAGCTCTCAGAGTAACCGAAGAATGGTGCAAGGAACACTCCCTGTCCATAAACCCGACAAAAACGGAGGTAGTTCTCTTCACAAGGAAAAGGAAGATAGAGGGCCTTCGAGCTCCTCTACTCTTCCGAAAACATCTCCAGTTTTCAGGGTCAGTGAAGTACCTAGGTATTACACTTGACAATAAACTGAACTGGAGCAAGCACATCCACCTTAAAGCGGAGAAAGCAAACAGGGCTTTCTGGCAATGTCGCCGCGCTATCGGAAGACTTTGGGGCCCATCCCCAAAGGCTATCCTGTGGCTGTACACCGCCGTGATAAGACCTATGTTCTGTTATGGAGCAATTGTCTGGTGGCCTAGAACCAGATTATCCACAACCATAGCACTGTTCAATCATGTGCAAAGATTAGCTTGCCTTGCATGCACAGGAGCAATACGAACAACTCCCACAGCCGTCATGGAAGCCATTCTGGGTCTGCCTCCACTGGATCTCCACGTGAGAGAGCAGGCCACTCTGGCAGCCTTGCGTCTGAGAAATAGGGGGTTGTTGAACAGAAAAGGCACTGAGGTGGGTCACTTTCGTATTCTTGGCGAGGCAGTCAAGCGACTACCTATACTAGAAGGACGATCTGACTCACTCATACCTCGATTTATACTAGGGAAAAACTACCACATCTTCCTTGATGTGGAAGTGGCATCCCAACCAGACATATCCATCTTCACGGATGGATCCAAAACAATGGAAGGCACAGGTACAGGTGTGTACTCACAAGAACTGAACCTCCATATCAGCCAACCACTAGGCAAAATCTCGACTGTCTTTCAGGCAGAGCTAGCAGGTATTACGCTAAGTGCAAAAACAATTCTTATGCACAGCATAAAGAATAAAACCATTAGGATCTCCAGTGACAGCAGAGCGGCTCTGCAGGCACTAGATCAATACAAACTCACCTCTAGGCTGGTTTCCAAGTGTCACCAGGCACTAGAGCAAGTAACTAACAGCAATACCCTTGAGCTTGTATGGGTTAAAGGGCATGCTGGAATAATAGGCAATGTAAAAGCCGACAAGTTAGCCCGACTGGCCTCAAAACAACCGTTTTATGGTCCAGAGCCGGCTCTTCCACTTACAGTATCAACTGTAAATAACCTAATAACTCAAGACACCCAAGCCCAACACAGGGCTAGGTGGAACTTGATGTTAGACTGCCGCCACGCGAGAGAGGCCTTCAGCGGACCATCTCGCAGTCTGGCGCGCTTTTGTACAGGGCTAACCAGAGGTAACCTGCGGCTACTTGTAGGTATACTTTCTGGACACTGCAAACTTAACAAGCACATGCACCGCATGGGCCTGGTAGACTCACCATCCTGTAGGGGATGCTACACAGAAGACGAGACGGCGCAACACATATTGTGTGAATGTCCCGTACTTGTCGAATTAAGACGATCCATGTTGGGAGAATCCTGGCCGGACATGGCTAAGATTAGAGCCGCTTCCCCGTCCAGCATCCTCAGGTTCATCTCACGTGTGGGATGGCTTGAGTGACGTTGCGGGGTCGGACGACTCTAATCAGGGAGGCAGCACAAAGGGCCCGAATAGTTGGCCTAGGTGCGCGTGGGTTCTCCCACCCTCCCATCGAAATCCAGAATCCAGACTATAGTCGATACTACAAAAGTATCGCGATACAGGTATCGCGATACAAGTATCGCGATACATCCGACCACTGAAAAAAATCCTGTTTACATGTCCGGGTTTTAAGGTACAAAATCCGGGGTTTTCACGCTTCTTGTCCTGGTTACCAGATTTTAGAGATGGCAACCCTAGGTTTATGTCAATTACGCCAATTTTAAGTGTAAATATCTCGACTTAGGGACGGTAAACCTCATTTAAACTCCACAGATGTTTGGATAACGTATTTAATAACGTATACGTCAAGTTTGAACAAATTCTGTCATAAATCGTTCCGCGGAGGAACTACCTTAAGGCACGCAAGTGCAAGTGTAAAGTTAAATTGCGTTACCAAGTACCAACATGCATGTTATTTTATATATGATAACTCCCTAATGCGGGCTAATGCATCAAATATTCCAAACAAATTTTTCACATCTGGAAGTTTGAGAAGTTTGTCAAAAACTCAAAACCAGAAACACATTGAACTGTACGCTATAGTATAGCGTACCTACAGTTCAATGCCAGAAACAGCACTAGCAGAAGAGGTAATAGTATAAAATAAAATGTTACTAGAATTCACTAAATACGCACCGCGTTTATGAAAACTATGCTGGGAGTTGAGATCATTCTCTACGCGGAATTTAATTCCGCCGTCCGCAATCCGCTATTGTGAAAACTTACCTTAATAGGTGTTTTCTTTTTGCATCGCCACAGGGTTAGGTAAAATTACAATCACCGATCACGTGATTAAAGTGCCTTGCGTCATGTAGACATTTCTGCCCCAGGTTAATATAAAACTTACATAAAGCTTTTAAAACGAATAGAGTTATTGAAACTGAGTCAAATTATTTTTATAAAACGAAGGGTGTGTTATTGACAGAGCTGACTTAGGTCTACCACAACGTGCAAAAAGAAAACACCTAATGTTAGTTGCATAAGTTAATTTAAGCGTTTGTTTGTAAAGAGACGAATACCTACCCTCTTTTTTTATTTAGCGTAGCTTCGGTTGCCGTTCGCACTTTGCACAACGAACATGTCTTTAATACATTTTATTTTTTATTTTGTAAATATGTATAAATAAGTTATTAACATACGAATCTCGGGGTGTTCTTATATGTATAAGTGAGAACGATCAAACAGTTACTATGTTGAATAATTGTTTTTTAATAACTACTTTTTCGGTAATTAATATCATTACATATTTATAGTTATAGAGATGATACTTTCTGGGAATCGAAAATTGTAAACAAACTCTCAGAGTTCTTTTTAAATTCCTTATTACCAGAGCTCGTTGATTCTAGACAATGACGTGATGAGGACATACGAGAAATATTGAAATATACCACTGTTCAACGAAAAGCGCTCAGGAGTATAGCGATAGCGACTTCAGTGGTGTAATAACTCTACCAAACCATAGGTATGTATTATTCAATGGGACGGTCTTTGCTATCACTTGATTCTTGAAGAAAAACATTGTTTTACACGCAGTTATCCGTTTGTTGTGACGTCATCGAATTTTTTTTATTTTTAAAAATAATTGCACGATCCTATTTTTTTTCTATTCTTGTAGAGAATTTTACAGACTATTAATCTATCTAAACATATACTACGCTCATTTTATTTTTTTAAAATTTATTTTTTGTTTTTGTTATTTATTTTTTTAATTTGCCAGTTCAACATTATTAGAACTGTTATACCTACATGACATTTTTGGTGTAAGACTACATAATATTTACATTACTGTGTTGCCACTTTATGAACATTTTGAGAAAAATATGTAAGAAACTAATTCGATCTAGTAGGCCGTTATTAAAAAATAATAAAAAATAAATTAAAAAATAATTAAAAAAATAACGTGATCGTAGTAAATGTTTAGATAGATGAAAAGTACGTAAAATTCTCTACAAGAATAGACAAAAAAATTACATGGTGCAATTTTAAAAAAATTGTCTTACAAATTTGCTTTCTTTAGTGACAGTACTAATAATAACGTATAAAAATGGTAATTATAGTTCTACCACCTTTTTCAAAAAAGAAATGTGGGATGTGGGAATAGTGTAATTGCTGTAATACAATGGCACAGATAGTGTATTTTATCTGTGACAATGGGTACGATAACGCCAGGTAATTTCTTTTGTATTTCTTTACAATTAATGGTCACGTTGCCCGAGGCATTTAAAGTGCCATTTGAGTTGCCTAACTTTATTTTTCTTATTTGATTTTTTTGTAAATCGCGTAACCCTTTTTTTAAAATAATTCTATATTATCTTAAAATATGAAAATAAAAGCTTTAGGTACCGCCTTAGAAAATAATTCCACGTTTCCATACCACTGTTTACTTTTTTCTATTAAAATTACAACGGATGTCATTTACCACAAACGATTATTCTATTACTGCGATTAATTAAAAAAATTAGATCGATAAAGCCATTCTTTTTAAGTACAGTAGCTCTTCCCATCATTGCAAAGAATATGCGGTGTCGATAGACTTTAACGGTAAAGACAGCATATCAGAAGAAAGTTTTATTATTTTTTCAATATAAAATATTGACTACAGAGGAGCCTTAAGGTGGGGTTCAAGAACTTTTTTCGATCCAATATTGACCCTGATTTCTATCGCGTTGAAGGCCTCCAAAGCTCTCTTACGTCTGCCCAGTTTGGTGTTCTTCTTAGGCACCTTTCTTTCACCTGCATGCACCGATCCTGGTTTACGTTGGCCCATTCCACTGAAGAAATCTCTACGAATTTGTTTGATGAATTCCGAAATTTTCGAATAACGACAGCAATTTACGAAGAAATTTAGCCTGAAGTAAAGAGTTGTGATGGAACGACAATTTTTCCTGCAAGTACGCCAAAAGTTCACTCGCCATTGGAAAAGACTCGGACTTCATTTTTGGACAATTCGCTGTGACCACTGTATTGGTCGGATTTTTGACTTTTATATCTGAAAATGACTCCAATGAACCCTCACGGCAGTTATGCCTATCGATATCGCATTGGGGTATGCTATTTCTATTGTAATTTTGAAAGAATCGCAAAATATCGCAAGAAAACAGTATCCGTCACTTTGACACATACTAGACAACTTAAAACATTATACTTTTTGGTCAGAGCGAGTTGTCCAGAAATGCATGCCAAAGTCCAATTTTAACATGGCGTTTGGGAGTGTGGTTATGAAATTTTGGTTACTTAGGACAATTGAACCCCTCCTTAAGTAGGTAGTTAAAGTGTAAAAATATCACGTTTATTTTCCATTTTGGATATTTTTCAGAGAATTATTAAGGTTAAGGAAAGATTCTCCTTTCTGAGCCAGTAGCCAGAAGCTCCAGGAGCTCGGTTGGGAAGTTCTTATGCATTCGCCTTATAGGCCATACCTGGCGCCAAGTGATTGCCACCTGTTCCTGTCCATGGCGAACGATTTTACTGGTGAAAAGTTCGCCTCAAGGGAGGCTTGTGAAAATAGACTGTCTCAATTTTTTGCCAATAGGGACGAGGGATTCTATGGGAGAGCATAATAGAATCACCTTCAAAATGCCAACAAGTTATCGAACAAAACGACGCATATTTCACCTAAATTGGATCATTCTAACTATGATAATGAAAGCCTTCAATTTCATGCAAAAATAATGGATTTCTTTTTACTGCACCTTTTATTTTCTTTTAATGTAGAAATTGATATACCTATACAGGGTGTCCCAATATTCCATGGACATAGAGCTACAGTAGGTTTGTGAGATCAAAAAAGTCGAATAGGCTAAAGTTACCTATGTTAATTTTTTTAAATTTGGTTTGGTCACATTTCAATGAAGGAACTACGTTTTTAAACAGTAGCAGATATCAATTTAACTGAATTCCGAGAAGGGTGAAAACTACCCCTACCGTTCGATATGTTTAATGGTAACTTTTTTGTGGGTCGTAGAAGCGCTTTTATTTTTTTTTACAAGAAAGATACATTTATCTGCTGTATTTTTCGTCTCTTACAAAAATGTTGTATCTATCTCTTTTAGTTGATTCGAAATGTCAAATATACGGTGTGTATAGGTACAAATACATACTTATACTTACTTATATCTGCATAGTACCTACCCACTTAAACGAAACGAAGGATTCAATAAATGAAAAATTTTAAACTAAATATTTGTTGAAATAGCATTGTTGGTTGCGTTTGTCATACTTCAAATAATATGGCTAAGATAAAATTTGTACAAACATTTTTCTTATTGACTTTTTTAATAATCAAATAACATCAACAATATAACAAGAAGAAATAAATATACACAATAATCAAGCGATTTGATCAATAGTGGTGGCCTGGAAATGAGGATAAACTTCCTCCTTTGTAGCTAGATCCCAAAACAGTAGAGTAACTACTTCCACCATCTCCATAAGCGCCAAGTCCGCCAGATTGAATACCACCAATTCCACCAGATTGAATACCACCAATTCCACCTATACTATGTCCGCCATATCCTCCGAAGTCTTCTGCACCTTCATGAACGGCAGCAATTTGCCCTCCCTGTCCTTGACCGCCGTGAGAGCTACCGGTATGTTTTTCGTGAGATATAATTGTACCACCGAACAAACCTCCAGACGCTAAGACATTTCGTTATTCTTTGAAACGAATTCATTATAAAAACTTACCGTGGCCACCAGTTAAATCAAAGCTGGCCCCTTGGTGTCCAGATGAACCACCACCACCAACAACGCTAACACCTCCATGATAATCGCCGCCTCCGAAACCTTGTCCACCGTTTACGTTATGCCCACCTAATCCACCAGCGGTACTAGCTGCATAACCATCACCGGCATTTCCAAAGCTACCGTGACTTTCGAATCCACCTGCTTGGAATCCTCCGTAACTTGCTCCACCGTATCCTGCGCCTAATATACCACCTGATCCACCAGAGTGTACTCCTAGACCAGCGCTACCGGCGAAACCACCTAACGATGCCCCTCCGTAGCTTCCAAAACTACCTCCAGTAGATAATCCTTTGAAACCGCCACCATTACCAAAATCTGTATAGGTAAAAAACATCTTACTATAGTTAAAATAACGGACGTGCATTCTTGCGCTAAAATAGAAAGAGAAGATTTGCACGTGGACGTGCACTTTCACTTCACCTTTCTTTTTAATTAAAATTAAAGGGGTTTCTTACCACCGTGTGAAATAGACCCTGCCAAGCACACCGTGAAGATGCTACAGAGTTGTATAACTTGTAACTAGAAATGTTTAAAATGTTACATTATATCGAACAAATTCGCGTCTAACTTACCCTCATCATTTTTATTGTTTAATTAGAGTCGTGGTGTGCACACTTATGTATCACGTAACAAGATGCGGCACTTATATATAATTCAACTAAATTAGATTGTAATAAAGGAGGTGGTAACGTTGGTATTTTTGACATTGAGCGAAAGTCTTTCCCTAAAGAAGGTTCAATATCTTGATCACTAAATTTGATCTACTTTATAAGTTATTCCGCCAGTTGGTCTCATTTTACTTTTTAATTAGTATATAAAACTCTTACTTTCATTTATAATATTTGCGGTTTCTGTATAATTGTTATTAATACTATATACCTAAGTACATTTTAAAAACTACTTAGGTATCTACCTACTATGTACTAATTAATTACGTACATATAATATTTGTTACAAAAGTTTTGTTTATAAACAACTGTTTTTGTATTATACCTAAACGTTAAGAAAGTTACAGGGTACTTTCTTTATATTTTTCTTATGTATTTCCTTTAATAAGTATATCTACGATTTAAAATAAGTACTTAAAGGAAAGTATATGTAATGAATCATTTGTTGTCATCTGTAATGTTTCTATGAACATTTATCAACAGTAGTTTAATAATATTATTTCAATGAAATTGTGTTAATTGAATTTTTATAGAGTAGGTACTACATAATTCAATAAGTACCAATGATACGTTTGTCGCTCAATTTGTACTTATATGTAGGTAATACTTATTTTTCATTATAAAACAAGTTAATTATTATAATTTGGAATTTTAAAATAACGGTTAATATTATTTACATTAAAATTATTTACTTTGTATCTTTAAATTACTACGAATAATATGTGATTTGGCAGATTTTAAAAAGAAATACTCGTGGATATCGGATTAGTTTTTTATAATTCACTTTCGCTCATCCAGAAAGGTTAAATATTTACGAATTCAAAAGAAAGTTTACAAAATTGCTTTCTGATGGATGAATCTCTATCTATTATGTCTATCTACACATCGTTACCTTTATCTCTATACAGGGTGTCCCGTTTCTTATTCATTCTTTGATGGCTTCCGTTTGACTTGCGTAGCATTATACTTAGTTCGTATACCTCGTACCTCAAATTCCTCCACAAATATAAATTGACTTCATGATGTTTGGCTAGAGGTTCAAATTAAATCATTGTCTCCATTCTATTCTAAACGAATGGACATAGTTAGAAAGTTACAAATCAAATTTTCTTAAGTGAATAGAAAGACCTACAACAATGATTAAAACGTAATTGAGACCAATTTTTATTGTAGAATTATATAGCAAATCTGTTACTTTCAAATCACAATTAATACGCTAAATGAACAAGTATAACTTTCGGATGATATAGGTATTGCAAATTTAAGAGGGTCAGGTCAGTATAAAAGTAATATCTACAGCAGTTAATAGGCACATACTTCAATGTCCATGTAATACAAAAATTAAATGGTTGCTCATCATATTTCGCTCTTATTATTCGAATAAAATTCTTCAAAGGCGAGTAAAGAAATAGATTGTACCTATTTCACTTGCCGAAGCAAAACTACATGAATTCCTGTAATGTCTTCATGAATGCAGTCTTTTACCTCTTCAATTGTTGCGAAACAACATGCAAATATAGTACTTTTCCTTTCAAATACTCCCAACCAGAAAACCCAAGTTCTAAATCGAGAAATTAACGGATGCTAATAAATTACTTCGGATTTCTCACGGTATTTTTGGAAGTCTTTCCGCATCTTGTCTGTGCGTTGGTCGATGTTACAGGGTTTAGAAAGTTGGAGGTGGTGTTATCTTATAGGAAATTCTTTACTGATTCCAAATCTCTGGTAATTTTTTGATCGGATCACCGGTTCGCCGTCGGGACGCCATTAAAGTCAAAATATACACCCTTGAATAGCTCG
Organism: Pyrocoelia pectoralis; assembly: GCA_036250285.1. Classification (NCBI taxonomy): domain Eukaryota; kingdom Metazoa; phylum Arthropoda; class Insecta; order Coleoptera; family Lampyridae; genus Pyrocoelia; species Pyrocoelia pectoralis. The sequence continues at coordinate 65,499,671 of CM070074.1, forward strand.
AGAACGACACATCCAATTAGAAACGAGAAAAACACGTTTTCTTTATTTTTTGAAGGCTATTGAGTCATTATACGTAAACATCACCCTCACCCCCCTGTGGTGTGGAGCGGGGGAGAGTTTTGAAAACTTAAATGGGAACAGCTATTTTTTATTGCACTTTTGGATTCTCCATAAAAAACTATTCTCAAATTGCAAATTTAACTCTCAACTGCAACCCCTTTTTTGGGGGTGGAAAGGGGGAGAAAAACGATCTTCTTTTACTTTTTTCTCCTAGAACATTTTTCCGTGGTTTTACAAATTGTCCGTCACCCTCTCCGCCCCCATCTCCCTGCGTGGAAAGAAAAACAATGGCTCATTTGTGCAGAATCCGGCGTGCTTGTGTCTGGGGGGGGGGGGGGGGGGGGGGGTAGTTATATACATATATATTATTTTTATTTAAACTTCCACTAAGTATATTATTATCAATATTCATTATTTCTGGTAATTCTGGTAAAAAAAATAGGTATAGGTACACGAATTACCAGAAATAATGAATATTGATAATACATACATATTGATATTGATTTTTTGGTACATATATATTGTATATAGTATCTACACGCCATAATTAGGTACTATGAGAATTGGCGCCTTTTGATACTTGTTTTTACTGATCTCGTCCAAAAAGAACACTTACTTTCTCATAAACGGTATTGTCTATTGGGTTTTTGATGCGTTGTGACGATTTTTTTTTATGTGCAGTAGATTTGAAAATAATAACATTATTAAATATCCAAATATTTTAAATGATGAATCACAAACCCCTACTTCCATTTAAAAATTTAGGGGTTGCACCCCTCACTCCAAGTGGGTTAAAGTTCGGGATGTTATTTTAAAATCTAAGATTGGCGTGGTTTGGGATTTTTATAAATATGCACAATAATTGAAATAACGAATTTATAAATAAAATAAATAAAAATAAAAATAATTTGGCTGTTCCACACTGTAGATGTAGATGTACCTATACGCATTTATACCCAAGGATTATAATCCTTGATTTATACCTACGTTAATTGCGAGCTTGGCAACATCGTCTACGAAATGACCGTCCGAATAGTTATAACTTATTAATTTTTCACCTTTTACTCATCACACTTTCTGACGATTAAGAACAACTTTTTCTTATGACGTAATACGATGCATTTCGTTTATTACATTACATACGTAAGGTACTATAGTAAGTCTTGACATACGGATAATATTTTTGCCTTTATTTCACTAAAGAGTTTTGAAATTAACAAAACTATTCAGAAATTTATATGAACCAATGTTGTTGAACATTGTTTAATTAAGTATTTACTTATCGATTACGCGTCTAGTTTCTGTATTTTTCATGGGATTTTTGCTACAGAAATGAAATTTGTACTTGTTTTGTCTTTCTGCAGTTGTTGATTGCCAAATTTCACAGATTATTGTATTGTTTTCGATTTTTATTAGTTTTGTCTTGCCGGAAAATGCCATAAGTCTAACCTAGCAAATGCATTAACTTAGTTATACTTGGTTGTTCCACACTGTAGGTAGAATTTATAGTGTGGAATAGCTGCAACTACAGTGTACACTAACTTATGGTAAATCTTGATAAAGAATTTGTAATTATTGAAAGTGATCGGTTTGCATACTGCAGCTTTTGAATTTAACTTGTCCCAGTTATAGTGCGGCGGTTAAGGACCGGTACTGTGCATTTTGTGATACAAGTGTGAGATTTGCTACAGTTGCTTTCAAGACTCCATCTAATAATTCTAGATGTGGGGCACGGTTTCCACTCCTTGTGAACACCCCTTATAGGGTGTTTCAACCCCCTAAAATTCGGTTTTCTGGAAATATCTCTCGATAATGGAACTTTAGAGGGAAAAGTTTCAAATTAAAGTTGTTCTCCATCAAATTCTCTACAAAAATGATATATACACATGCCGCTATAGGCCAGACAGGAGATCCAAAAACGTAATTTGAAAATGAGTGTTTTTTGTAATTTCAAATTTACGTATTTTCTAAGCTCTATACTTTATGAAACTCATTTCTTGTGCAATTTTTAGTAAAATGATAAACAGAGGCTTTTTTTGCATGATTATAAATGACTGCATGTGCTTCGTGGACAGTGCGTTCATCCAATAGACAACTCATATCTTTATGCGGAATGTAGATGTACCTATACTTGATATAATATTATGCATATCTTCTTCCAATTATTGCGAGTACTCTAAATGAGTGAAAAAATGAATGAGAATAAGACCTGCCATGAAAAAACATAATATGTTAGTGAGCTAAAACAAGGCCACCTAGGAGGCCTTGGCTAAAATCAATCACCTAAATGGCATTTATTTCACGATGCAGAATTATCAGCAAACAGTGATTGATTTTAGCTCACTAACATATTATGTTTTTTCATGGCAGGTCAAATAAAAAAGAAAGAGTTTCAATTTAGAAATATGTGGCCACTGCAATACCTACACATTAAAAGTTACTCTTTCGGGGTTTTATCAGTTTCTGATTAGTTGTGTGTACTGTTCGGATATTTCGTATTATTTTTACTTATTCCCCAAAATGTCACAGTGTGATTTTAAAATTTTCAATTTTGCCGATCAGCCGCTTCGAAAAAGTAATTCGGTAACTAAATCCATAAATTGGGCCGCGTGGCTCCTATTAAAACGAGAAAGGTCAATCCGCCACTAGTCCAGGACAAGTGCTTGTTCTGCGACATTGGTGCAACTGGATGTAATCCACTGAGGAATAAATTCACCAAAAGTTTGAAGTTTGGAGAAACGGCAGCTTATGCCCGATTTCTTGTATCGTTTTACAATCGCAAAAGAGCAGCGATTACGGCTGATACAACAAAATCTTACAGACAATTAGCGGGTTTCACTCTTGCCAGTATTGTATCACACATGAAAGAAATGAAAGAAAATAGCTCCAATAAAGTTGTCTTCACATTGCCGGATATGCAGAAGATGTACGCTGACCACGCAATGTGTTCCAACCTCACTACTCTTATGGGAGGAGCAAGTTTGAATAAGCTTGATAAAGGTTGGAAAAGCTTGATAGCCAAGCCAAGCTTGCATTCGAAAACATCAAGCCAAACCAACCTTTGTTCTTAAAAAGCTTGCCTTTCAAGTCCAAGCCAAGCTATTATATTTCAAGTCAAGCTACTTGGCTTGGCGTATCCCTGAATCGAATGTTCTGGAGGCCCCGGTCAAACATGTTTATTTTCTATCAAGACAGACATTGTTAAAACAGTGAGGTCAAGCATCAGCAGAGATTATCACGAAGAGTACAATCAGCTATTCAATTGTGCTCACTCTGTTAGACGAGACATATTTGATCACGCACCATGCGACTGGGAGGATGTGTCTGACCATAGTCAATCTTCTAGCGTTCCGAATTCATTGAAAACAGTCGTCAACAGTGGCGGTGCTTGCTGAAAAACTAGGTGGTGCTCTCGGTATTGAATTTTTGTTTAAATTTTTTTATATATTTGGTGTAGGTCTTCCAAGGCGTTTAATATCCACCTTTTGCTCCAATGGCATTGTAGAAAAAGGATTTTTCAAAATAAATTGCACCGAATTCATTTTAATATTCACACTGTGTTGCCCTTACGTTGGAATAACTCCGTTACAATCAAAAATGAACAAGTTATAGTTGCGAAGGTACCTACGATGTAAGTTAGCGCACCGTCGCCGGGTTAAAAACGCATTTAACGGCTAGCCCGAATCTGCCCGAGTACGTAATTTGCAGCCGATAGCGAAAGAATCCCGTGCTCCGACTGCTAGAGCACGTTGCGCGATACTTCAATACTTATCTGTGCATATTTAAAGGATTTGCTTGCTGTGCGCTATAATAAAGCAATTAGCAATATAATACCTACGTAAAAAATAAATATCTGTGAATTAATATTCTTAATTTGTTAGTCAGCCTAACTCATGACAGTTTGCAGGAATATATTTTATATTTTAATTTATTCAGGTGGTGCGCGAGCACCGGAGCACTTTAGCAGCAACCGCCCCTGGTCGTCAAAGCACTCCTTTCGAGTCCTTCTTCCATGAAAGAGGCTGAAGATGAAGACCAAGTCATATTGACAATTTCTCAGTTGATAAATAAAATATCGCTCAATAATTTTTACTTTGCTCTTTCATTTTCAGGTATCTACAACAATCAAAATGTAGGCCTCTGTTCACCATTTCACTAAAAATTGCATAAGAAACGAATTTCGTAAAGTATAGTGGTTAGAAAATACGTATAATTGAAATTAAAAAAAAAACACTCATTTTCAAATTACGTTTTTGGTTCTCCTGTCTGACCTATAGCGGCATGTGTGTATATCATTTTTGGAGAGAATTTGATGGAGAACAACTTTTATTTGAAACTTTTTCCTCTAAAGTTCCACTATCGAGAGATATTTCCAGAAAAGCGAATTTTAGGGGGTTGAAATCCCTATAAGGAGTCTCCGCAAGGAGTGGAAACCGTGCCCCACATCTAGAATTAATTAGATGGAGTCTTGAAAACAACTGTACCAAATCTCATACTTGTATCACAAAATGCACGGTTCACCTTCAATATGGTCGTTAACTGCCGCACTATTAAGGCGCGTACAGATCTAGCGCGCAGATTCGCGCCGCGCCGTGCAAAACGTTCGCGAACAAAATTCGTGTATGCTCGCAGAACTGTCTAAACAGAACGAATGCGCAGATGTTTGGCTATGTTCGGCAAGGTTCCGACTTTAAGTGCGTTTGTTTCATTCGATCATGGCGGATGACGAAGAAATTAAAGTAGCAAGTGCTGCGTTTATTGTATTAAACGAAGTATTAAAAAAAAAGAAAAAGAACAATCGCCAATGGTGGATGGGGAGAATGTTCAAAAATAGAAGTCGGTACAGCGGCAGTGACCTATTATGTGATTTGCCCCACTCAGCATTATTGCCGTCTTCCATTTTTGAATAGACGAATCTTGACGCTCTTGACGAATGCACGCACAAACAAAGTCCGCCCAAAGCGAGCGCGCACGAACAAGCAAATTTCTTTGATGTACCGACAACTGGCGGATAATGTTTGCGAACGCTCGTGCGTACGCGTTGTTGCACGTTTATGAGCGGTAACCCGTCCAAATTGAAAGCGCGTGCAACGTTCGCAAACGTTTTGCACGGCGCGGCGCGGATCGGCGCGCTAGATCTGTACGCGCCTTTATATGGTATAGTTTTTCCTTAGATTATAGAAAGAGTTTTTCATTATAGAGATGCAACTGTAGTAATTAAAATTTTTGAAACAGCAGTAAGTTCTGCCTTTGTGTAATCGTGGTTACTTTTATGCCGCGAGTTTGAACTCGTCAAAGGTGACTAAAGCGGAGAAGAAATGAAACACGCACCTTTCTTTTGGATAGGAAGTAAAACCGTAAATTCTAAGTCGATGTGATGTTCGGCGCGTTAAGGATCCCTTGTTGTGTGTGGAACTTTTTCGGCTAAAAGTAGTGGGGCTGAAAACTAAAGTAGTTTATGGGTATTGGGATGTTTGGACGCCCGTTGTTTGTAGACCTTGATTGCCGTAAAATTAAAAAAAAACAAAATAGTGTTTTTTGTTTTAGTATAATTTACTCATATAGCTATTTATGATATTAAAAAAATGAAGAAAGTGATGATATAAATATTTGTTTGGATTGAACTTTATTATTATAATGATCATAAGAAAAGTAATATTTTAATTTGTTTATCTGTTGTTAGAGTTATATGGTACCTATAGCCCAGGAGATTGAGGTTTTAACCTAAAAAAAATAATGTAAAGCTGAATTTTTGCACATCGATAGTATTGAACCCCCTGAACAACATATCAAAATACCTAAACTTGCCTATGGGTGCTTCATAGATTTTACGACGTCACAAGATGGCGGCTTCCGGTAAACACTAAAAAATTCGTATCTCCGGTAATATTGCACCGATTTCGGCGATTCTTGGCACAATCGATAGCTGCGTAGATGCTCTACAATGTACTTTAGAATACTCATTTCCGAAAACGTGACCGTTTTTATAGAATTTCAAGAAATGCCCATTTGAAGGCTTTCCGCGCGCGCTTATTGGCTAACGTACTGAAAAACTATTAAATGTACGAGATTTTGTCACTAGAACAATTTTATTCCTTCATCTTTTAGCTTTCTCTATTGCGCTAGATTTGCATAATATGTTAATTAGTTCTGAAGATATTAAATGAGTACCGTCCGAAAACAAATTTTTGTTTATGAAAAATAATTTTACTTTCAATCAGGAGATCGGTAATACTGCCTCCTCACACATCGCTCCACCCCAGAGACAATTATCGTAATTACGTATTTGAAAACATATTCCCATGCTCATTTAATTAATTTAAGTCACTGCTCGCACGAGACATAATCTGACTGGCGCGTGATCGTTTTGCGTTGACTGATCAGCAATTGCGTAGAATGCAATCACACTCGGGTTCTTGTACAATCTTGTCTTGTATTCTGTTCTGTTTCTTTAATTGTGTTTTTGTAATGGAACCAAAGATGTGCGTATTGCGTAATGATACACTGGACACTGGTTGTCTAAGTACGGTTAAAAAGAAAGGTCTACAAACCCTTTTGTCAATTAGTCTCCTAAAAAAAGATGGACTGGAAGTAGAATTGCGAGGGAAAGAATTTATCAAGGTACATCTTCTGAGTTGTAGGTAAGTGATTTCATTTCTTAAATTTTACTAAAAATCAGTTTGCATAGCTTTTAACCTATTATAATATAGGCTTTTTTGTCACTATAATACTTAGACAACCAGGATTTTGTTTTATAATCTAAATGCATAATAATAATACTGTAGTAATAATAATACTGTAGTATAATAACAATGTAGTATTATTATTATGCATTTAGATTATAACATTATATTCGTTCGTGACCACAAAAAGGGGAGTTTCAAAGTAAATAACAGAGAAAAACTCACAGCCTTCCCTTGAAAACAGTATATATTTAAATAAAGTTGATGACGATGGACGAAGATGAAGTTTTATGTTTTTAGGTATAAGTATCGAAGTAGTGAAACTGACGCCAATTCAAAACGTCAGGGTTAAAATGTTGAAATTAAGGTGGACGCTGACACAGCTTATCCAATGATAGCCTACTGTGTCTAGTCGTCTCAATCGAAGTAATGATGAATGAAAATTAAACTTTAAATAAGTAGTTAATGGCAACATGTTTCGACGCCTTACTGGTGTCATTATCAAGCTAACTATCGGTTACAAAGTTAAAAGGGCTTAAAAAATTTGAATTAAAAACAGATACTTAACACTAGGTAACTCACCATGAGTAATAATTCTTTGTGTGACAGTCATTGTTCTTGTCTATAACTTATTTAATTATCTGGTTTTATCCAGGTTATCAATGATGTTCCTGTTAATTTTCCTTTCCCCTTAAGGGATTAGTGCATTTATTTAATTATTTTGTTATTGATTTGTTTTTTTCCCCTTCAGGTAAGTCAACAAAAAATAGCACGTTTTATAACCTAAACTATTACATTTTCAGAACATTTTATGTATTTTACAACACCCAAAATTTAATGTATTCATTCTTCAACCATTTTTTTTACTCATGGTGAGTTACCTAGTGTTAAGTATCTGTTTTTAATTCAAATTTTTTCAGCCCTTTTAACTTTGTAACCGATAGTTGTCTTGATCATTGGATAAGCTGTGTCAGCGTCCACCTTAATTACAACATTTTAACCCTCACGTTTTGAATTGGCGTCAGTTTCAGTACTTCGGTACTAATACCTAAAAACATAAAACCTCATCTTCGTCCATCGTCATCAACTTTATTTAAATATATACTGTTTTCAAGGGGAGGCTGTGAGTTTTTCTCTGTTATTTACTTTAGATTATAAAACAAAATCCTGGTTGTCTAAGTAATATAGTGACAAAGGAGCCTATATTATAATAGGTTAAAAGGTATGCAAACTGATTTTTAGTAAAATTTAAGAAATGAAATCACTTACCTACAACTCAGATGTACCTTGATAAATTCTTTCCCTCGAAATTTTACTTCCAGTCCATCTTGTTTTAGGAGACTAATTGACAAAAGGGTTTGTAGAGCTCTCTTTTTAACCGTACTTAGACAACCAGTGTCCATTTTATCATTACACAATACGCACTTGTTTGGTTCCATTATAAAAACACAATTAAAGAAACAGAACAGAATACAAGACAAGATTGTACAAGAACCCGAGGGTGATTGCATTCTACGCAATTGCTGATCAGTCAACGCCAAACGATCACGCGCCAGTCAGATTATGTCTCGTGCGAGCAGTGACTTAAATTAATTAAATGAGCATGGGAATATGTTTTCAAATACCTACGTAATTACGATAATTGTCTCTGGGGAGGAGGGATGTGTGAGGAGGCAGTATTACCGATCTCTTGATTGAAAGTAAAATTATGTTTCATAAACAAAGATTTGTTTTCGCACGGTACTCATTTAATATCTTCGGAACTAATTAACATATTATGCAAATCTAGCACAATATAGAAAGCTAAAAGATGAAGGAATAAAATTGTTCTAGTGACAAAATCTCGTACATTTAATAGTTTTTAAGTACGTTAGCCAAAAAGCGCGCGCGGAAAGCCTTCAAATGGACATTTCTTGAAATGCTATAAAAACGGTCACGTTTTCGGAAATTAGTGTCCTAAAGTACATTCAAAGAGTAATACTCTTTGCCAAAGAGTATCTAAAATGTACATTGTAGATCATCTAAGCAGCTATCGATTGTGCTAAGAATCGCCGAAACCGGTGTATTATTAACGGAGATACGAATTTTTTAGTGTTTACCGGAAGCCGCCATCTTGTAACGTCGTAAAATCTATGAAGCACCCATAGGTAAGTTTAGGTATTTTGATATGTTGTTCAGGGGGTTCAATACTACCGATGTGCAAAAATTCAGCTTTACATTATTTTTTTTGAGGTTGGACCCATATTTTGTCTAAAGTGACTGGGCTACTATTCTCTATTCCATTTAAGGTAGTTCCTTAGAATAAAGGGTAGTTCCTCCGCGACAATCTCAACCAAAAGTTTCGTCCCATGTAACCATAGTAACTTCTACTATTAACCATTTTTGTCACGCCGTGGAAGTACAGTTTTTGTTCGGACTGTCCGCGTTGTCATGGAACAGATTGCGTATACAATCATTCGCTTGCCTAAACATATCTAATAATACCAAAAACGTCATGTTTCTCAAGGCTATATCTTCAAAGTAGACGGTAAACAATTCTCAAATGTTTTCACAATATTCGTCTAATCCCTCTCTAGCATTCTTTAGTTTTTCATTAAATTCTGACATTTAGTTTTGACAGTACAATTGATAATGTGTCAGTGCCCACATAACACGAGATCTGCAAGGGATGTCCTGTGGCCTTATGCGGACATTCAGAAGTTCTCAGAATGTCTTTCGGATGTCCTGGGGACTTATGTGGACATATAGAAGTCCTTAGAATGTCTTTGGGACGCCTTTGAAAGATATGTGCTACGTGGGCGGTGTTTTTTGTATATGGGTTATATGTCAATTATACCAATTTTAAGTGTAAATATCTCGACTTAGGGACGGTAAACCTCATTTAAACTCCACAGATGTTTGGATAACGTATTTAATAACGTATACGCCAAGTTTGAACAAATTCTGTCGCAAATCGTTCCGCGGAGGAACTACCTTAAGAAGATAGTGAAGGAAAACATAGGGAAGCTTTGACCTTGATTCTCATTGGTTAATATGCAAACCAGTTTTAAACACACAAACATATTTTCATGAAATAGTGTTATTTGAGGTAAAATTCAAGTTATATTGGAAAACTTGTCCTGCTGTCAGATAGACAAAACTGTCTATCTGACAGCAGGACAACCAATTTTACCAATATAACTTAAATTTTACTTCAAATATCACTGTTTTATGAAAATACTTTTGTTTACCAATATTGGCAAAATTGTTTGTCCTGCTGTCAGATAGAGATAGTTTTGTCAATTCCATTACTTTGTATTCTTTGTAATGCTGGTGTTTTTCATTTATATTCTCCTATCCGTCATTTTTACTACATATTACATAGATGCTCGCACTCAATGTGAACATTTTTTGGTCATTTTGTGTAGAATGTTATGAAATTAACTGAAAACCTTTGACTCTAACCTTTGACAGACCTTTGAGTCATTGAACTATACGCTATACGTATAGCGTACAGTTCAATGCTTTGAGTATAATGGGCGACATCTCATGGTCATCAAATTACCTCCATGTCACGCGTTTGTGTTTTGCTCTCGGTTTTGCCATTCACAAAGTTCACCATTACAATTCACTTCGTCCGTCGCAATCTACAATCTCATATATCACATTTTATTTGAAACACACGACTATCTCAATCAATCATGTACTGGCTAATAAAGAAATCCCCTGATTTATTAAAGAGCTTTCTAAAATGTATGACGTTTACAAAATTACACTAAGTATTTTTAAATTTTCCCGCATTTTGAAGATAACCAAAAAACATAGCTGTGTAAACTTGCCCTCAGAGGTAGCGCCATCTACTACCTTCTTAAATGGAATAGACAATAGTTAAAAAAATAAAAACGAATCGTTAATAGTCTCTTTTTTAGTTTTTTACAATATATCTGAACTGGAGCAACGTGAGGAACAATGAATTTAAAAAATCTTGATTTAATACAGTTAATGTTAAAATTCCCAATTTATTTCCCAAACACTTTAGGTACCATCTTTTTAACAGATAGCGTTAAACTTTGTTATTGTTATTGTTATTTCATCACCGACTTACCTACATATAAATAGCAATATAAGCCTACTTGATTAAAATGTAAGACAATTAATTTTAGTGCTATTTTTAATTCAATAATGCATTATCTTACATCGTTAAGAGTTAAGAGAATTGGCACGACTAGGTACCTCAAAGGCACCCATCTTGAATTTTTGTTCGAAATTTACTCGGACAATCTGACTTGATATGGGATACCCTATTTGTTTCGTTATTTTACTCCATTTGATTGATTTAGTTTCTTGTAACGATTAAACTAACTCTAGGCGTCCATTAAATTAAGACCTGCATGTTTTTTATCAGTGCGGTAGGTATATGCTCCTCAGTATCAAATTCGTACCAAGTGCTATTCAAATCCCTTCTTCTGAACTGGCACTTATGATATTGTTACGAGTGATTCGATATCGCGCTAGGCACTTTGAATACTTTGATAAGTGTGTATATTAGGGCAGTTACTGTTCGATAGATAATTCTAAATAATGAGTATGGGATAAGTAAATAGAATTTCTTCAAACAAACGTGGAAGGGAAAAATTTAATTGTCATTAAACTAAAAATAAACTGCTCACAAGAGATCGGGGATGCTTAAAAGGAATTGGGGTAGAGAACAATGTTCGCGAACCAAGGTTCATTATCGTATTCTCAACAACCAACAATCCGATGAAGCTGATATTGAACACTCCACCAGTAAGACGATTTGCGGCAATTCGTGTTGTGGCTACCTTCAGCCAGCTATTAAGCCGGAGTGGAGATCTGATGCAGAGTATCTCCAGCAGTAACATATGAAACGACGCCGACGGATCATTTGGCAGTTACACACAAATAATCGATGAACATTTGTTCAATTACAACACTTCGCAGTTTATAGGAAAGCTGTGGAAAAAGGATTTTCACAATAAAATAATGTTGATTAAAAATAGAGATTCCTGAAAATTTATTATAAAAGTATTTATCTCAACTCATCACACATTTACTAAAAAAAGTGATGTACCTAGTTCCAAAAAGGGACTTCAACCACTTCTGGGTCTATCTAATAAAGCATTTAGAAAGGCAAAGGATTAATTTTGATACACTTGAGCAGTTTTTGGTAACTAGGTCAAAAAAGCAACAGGACTACCAAAATTTTAATTTATGATACATGTATAAAACTTTTTTAATTATTAAGACACGCAACCTACTAACTGATAATAAAAATCAATACCGCTTCATTTATTCTCAGACATGAGAGCAAATGTTATTCTAGTTTTATTGAGTATGAAACAACAACGTAGAGATATTTCACGCCGCGCCGTAAGGAGGAGGAAGGTACCAAGGATGTTTTGAATAAACATGAAACTTTAAAAGTGGGCCACGTGTTTCAAACACGCTATGGAAACATGCGAAATGTGACTTTTAGTATTGATTGCAAATGTCAAATTCTGGTCTGGAGTAACATTTTTTTCTCATTCTTTCAACAATGTGGCAATCTCACACTACAGCGTAAATTAATCTCCAATTCATTTTTGTTACGTAGAAAGATGAACGTGAAACTTTCTTTTAACATAACGTAAGTTTGCTTAATATTGTTGTTTCGTTATTGTGTTACTCATTAACATTTTAGAAGAGAAGAAACGGTTAGCGTATTAAAAACTATTTTAATGGTAAGTTTTGTCGTATATAATTAAAAATAGTTATAGTAAGAAATACGTCGTTTAGTTCTTAGATGGCTTAAATTTAAATCAAACGAGTAAAATTCTCCAAGATGAATGTTCAGAAAAGGGTTACAACATTGTTAGAACAGAATCACAACTGAAACTTGACACCCAAACTTCCCCCATTGCAAAAATCAATTTCAGTGATAGTCGTGTGGATAATTGGCAAGGAGAAGAATATTTTACTTTAGAAAATTCCATCGTAGCTAAACCTAAAGAAGACTTAGTTTTCTATTGCATAGATCCTTTAAACTCTAGACAATCTCCAGATACACGGCACACAATGCAGAATCACCAATTCAAGAAGTCTAAATATGCCAAGAAACTCACAAAAGGCTTTAGAAGTCTTAGCAGTAACTACCTCGAAAGGGAAATGCCGAAGCAAAATGGAACATTTTTTAAATCACGATCATATCCTTTACTAAACCTTAAAGTCCGAGAACCAACTTTGAATTCTCAAAACTGGGAGAAAAATTATATGAATCCTCAAGTAATGAATTACAGAAAGTTAAAACAATGTTTTCGTAAATTGGAAGCTGAACATCAAAAGCTAATGAGTAAGTGTGTTTGAATTATTTGTATGTACCTAAACAAGTTAAATATTTTTTCCTAGGCGTCACTACCGAACTAACTGGGGCACTACAAACTCACATTTTAGGCCAAACTGAAAACTTAAATGCAACATTAAATAAATGCAAGACAATTTACCCGGAATTATTTCATTCAAGTTTACCAAGATCCACATGTGGCGAACAAGTGAAACTACCTACTACACTTAATAATACTGAAGAGTCTTTTCCTTTGAAAACCAATCTAAATAATAATCTCGAAGACTCAGTAGAGAAGACATATAAAGCATTCGAATCAATAGATTTCACCACAGCCACTACAGATACCTTCAAAGCAGGAAAAACTGAAGAAAAGGTCTTAACAGAAGCGAAAGGATCTCTATTTGGAAGCTGTACATGCCACTCTTATAAACTTGCCGGGCCCGTGCAAGAAGTTTCAGAACATTGTGACACTACTGATTATTTATATACTGATAACTACTTTGAGCTTGATTATAAAAAAATAAAAGAAGATCTTTTAACGGCGAATGCTGAACTTAGAGTGACACTTCTGCAGGGTTTACGAACGGTGGGATACAATAATAATATAGGTACCATACGATAAATGTGACAATATCTACATTTTAGCGAATTACGCAAAGCTCAAATAACTATCGCGCCCAAGTTATTCAGTCATATGTTTACAATGATTTGCTAGAACTTAAACACTCTACAGATTCAACAGGAAAGTTGTTAACAGAAGTTTATTTCACAACCGATACAGAAAGTTTTCATCTTTTACAGGTAAAAAATTAGATAAATGTAGGTATAGATGATAAATAATTCAAAAATCGCGTGCTGCCATATTATTGTTGCGTGTTTTGTTACTTATAATCTGTCGACTTATTGGTTACGGTCATTAATTTATATTACAGAACTAATATACAAGGTGACTAACTTTTATTTAACTGCTTAATTATGTTATTTGAAGTAACGGTCATATCAAGATTTAGAGAACACCTCGCCTGATATTGCCAGTTTCGATTAGTTGTAGGTAAAGTTCGATCCACGAGAGTTGGCGTTCACGTCATAGGTTTCCGAATGAATGCACGACATTCCTTTTAAACAATCATTAAAGCTTAATACATGTTTGTGATAAAGATGGCAATATAGTTTGCATGTGTTTTAAGTAAAGACGTGCGTATAGATGATCGCCAGTGAAAATGAGAGAGAAGTGAGTATGTCCGTATGTTCAACAGCTGACTTCAATCAACACTATCTGTCAATGTCAAATTTATTCATTATTTATAAACATTTGTAACATTAGTGCCAAACGTACCGCCCAGAGAACGAGTTCAATCGCAGCAGACGTTAATATGTTTATTGCACTTATTAGAATTCCGCATTTAGCTTTACTAAGCTCTAATTAATTTTTTAAGATACGTTTTATACGTAATGGATTAATTAAACACGTAAAATATTACTATGACAATTTTAAAGTAGCACAAGCAACTACCTGTGGGTAATTAAAGTATTATTTGCAACACTGCCTTGTTACGATTTGGCAGATTTCATTCCCGACGTCATTATTTCTTGACTTCAAATTTTAATCTTAATACATACAATTACAAGTAATGACGTGCACGCCAACTCTCCTGGATCCAATTATACTATACACTTCCTAAATCATCCATATCTACCTAAATAATCAACAAAAATATAATCCAATTTCGGCTTTCACATAGTTTACAATAACTTTATTTTACATACCGGATATTCCATTCGGCACAAGTTCCATATCAATTTTGAGTCGCAATTGTTTAATAACCAATTCTTAAGGTTTCCAAGTGAACTATTTACGTTTTAACGAATTTCTCAGCAAATTACTATTTCTTTGTCATCTTATACATATCTCAATATTACTTCATTTTCTTCACAAACTGGTTTATGGTAGGCTTAAAAAGTCGAACTTCCTAATTGGATTTAATATTGTACAATCAAAAAATTACTGATATATTTTACTCTCAAGTCAAAATAGAAATTTGAAATAAAAAATTGAAACTCAAAATATTAATGCTAATGAATATAATTTGAAATTAAATTCAAAATTGAAATTTGAAATAATGAACTCGCAATTATAATTTTGTAAATTTATAGTTCAAAAATTAAAACGTAATAAAGAAAAATTGACAGTGCCATTTGAAAAATCAAGTTACTGTTTAAAGAAATTTTGTCAATTGACGTAGTAACTTCTCCCAACACAAGAAGGAATATACAGGTACAGGGGTTCCATTAAAAAAATGCAACTTTGATATAAATCATCCTGTATACACTTTCCGATTCAAGTGAAAATATTTTAGATGCGTGGCCTTACCATATCCCATGAACGAACTTTCGAAATGTTCGTTAATAAACCTACAGTCCTTCATCCATTAGCCGACCCTGTATACATACAATATTTTGTACTACTATACCTATCATTAATCCAAAATATTTTCTACTAAAATTAATTTAAATTAATACCGAAATACCGGTATTTACGTGTGAATACCGGTTTTAAATACGGCATCAATTTGTCCAGGATCCCGGTTTTCGAAATCCCGAAATTCCGGTATTGTAAGCTCTACTTGCTTGCCATAAACTTAGTGGTGCCTATAATACTCCTATACACTGTTTATTCGTTCCCCGTCCTTTCAGGAACCTTGTAGCCGGTGAATTCCACTTAGGAAGAATTTTGGGTATTTATTAGGTATTATTGAATCACGAGACACTGTCTAATAATTCATATTAATTATTACTATGAAAACCGCAAAGGTGATAGAAAACCATTTTTATAATGATAACTACCGATTTACATTTATACGTTCCGTTTTTTCATAAATGCGTATTCTACAGTGCAAGTCCTGCAACTAGAATTGCTACTTCTATTCTTGCTGCCATGCTTTCAGAAAAAGGTAGCACTTCAACATTTTCCAATATCTCTCATAAATTTGCTCACACTGAAACCAAAAATACCGATTGGTCTATAACTATGGCATTGAGAAGTTACTGTAACATCCATATTAATGTAATAATAATAATAATTGGTTTCAGATACCTACTCACTTGCTTCATTTCATACACTCCGCAACATTTTTTCCATTTCGAGTTACACCTTTAGAGTAATATCGTATGACGGTCTTGGTGGTACATTATGTTGTCTCATAATATACTTGTATATAAGAAAATGTACCTAATATTAATTCCAGGAAGAACTATCCAGATTGGTGAATACGCTAGCTTCACTAACAATTGGACGAGACTACATGTGCCAAAGTGAGGCACTTTTGTCATCACTGGTAGTACTTATCCTCAAAATTGATAATTTAAATATAAATGAATCCACGCGGGACATGTTAATAGCTACCACTCAAAAACTTAGTTTAAGGCATGGACAGCGAGTATATATGATTAATTCAGGTGAGTTAACATCATTATTCACCAGCACCACTTAAAAGATCATTAATCAAATCTCATTATCTCCATATACAGCCGGTTAAGAATTTACGATAATAGTACCACTCTACATCCCGCTAATGCTATTGCTTGAAGTTGCCTTAATCGTGAAGGTTCTGTTACTTTGTATTACTACAATATGTCAGTAATTAAAATATTTATTACACCGGAGATTGGAAATCCTTTTAGCTTAACCATCATTACCTTATCAACCGCTCGTCCGAAAAATTCAATTGAAGTATAACTCTAACCATTCACGGAAATTATATAGTCGACTCTATATGTATTACTCCTGAACAATTTATATTTTCAACCTCTAAAAACGTTCTCACAACTTCCCGCTCTGACACATACGAGATGCAAATTTGCCCTATGTTTTTACGGCGCTATGTTGTTTTATACTTTACGAGTATGGTTTTTATCAAATAACAACTGTTACCACATTATGTGGTCTCCTCTTTCATAGGGTACATATTATGTTGTCGCAAAAACGCTGAAGATCTATCACACGTTCAAAAAGTTCAATAACTACTCGTCGTTTTGAATGATTAAAGCGTTTCACGACTATGTAAATATTCCGAAAGTTGTAAGTTAGTATTCTTTGATCGGTTCTCTTGTGATGATCTGATGAATCTCCACATATACGGGTACTTTTAATCTTTTTCGAATGTAGCCAAATGTTCAGTTTTCCGTCCTAATATTTTACTCTAATGTCCATTAAATATTATAATCTCTTGTCAATGTGCGTTATTTCATTCCATCTTAGTTTTTCCAACCAAGATCCCTAGTTGTAATAGTTTTGCAAACTTCCATTTTTATTAATTTTTACAGTGTAGGCACCACGTGATTTTGTTACTTCACTATTTTGATAGTGGTTTCACATTCTTCGTGTTTCGGCCTTGCTCCGCTATTATTCAAATAAGTTCTGCATTCTGGTCTAAGAAGTGCTTTATATTTTTCTTATGTTATTTAATATTGTTTCCGCCTTGTTTTCAACCCCTATCTCTGGTTCGTTAACGATGTGATGTGTTAAAATTTAATTTTGCTATTGATACGAATTAAATTTAAATAATTTCGAATTAAGATCGTCCGTGATTTTTGAGAATAGTATGTATTACCATATTTTTGGTTTGGCAACTTGTTACTTCTACCTCGGCAGCTTTTACAGCTGCGCCGTTTAATCAGTGATAGTACAAATCCAGAATCTACCAACATCATAATACTCAGGTCATGAATTTAAACTAAAGAAACAGCCAATAAAATTTTTGTCGATTCCTGATGGCTTTTACTTTACTGATTCCTGAACTCCCTGTTTCTTTAATTCTTGTTGCAGCATTATGGGATGGGCGTGATTGATTTGCCATTTTGGCATCAACATCGACTTGTTAGCAATTTGCTTGACTTGGCCTCAAATGATTGAATTTTTGTTTTGACGGATTCTATAATATCCTGGATTTCTAACAGTTCATTCGATTTCTTAAGAGGCAGTTTATTTAATTCGACATCTAATGTGAAATTATTTTGTATAGTCTTTCCTTCCATTTTTAATTATACAATTCGTCACTGTGTTTACCTTCAGTGTTGTGTGCGTCGACGATGTTGCTACGAAGTACGATCAGTATCTTGTCGACACCGAACAGTTTGGTAATGTGTCCACTGTCGTCTTATTGTGCATTGTAGATTATAATTATGGACTACCTATCTAAAAATATTGACATCATAGTTGCCATTCAAGGAGCTAGTATACAGGTCATCTTCGAGTTTGAGTTTGAGCTTTGGAAGCAAGCTTGACTAAAGCAACTCATTATCGTGCACTGCATAAAGTAATTAATCCGCCGATAAGTATTTCAATAGATTCTTCATACCTCTACATCTGACATAGACTCTTGATAATATTGACGCTTAGCAAATTTAGAAACTACGGTTTGTACTTTGTATATGGCAATGCTCTTCACAAAGAATCATTATATCTTAATGACCTGAATTGTTCGCCTGAAATACCTATTTTGATATGGATGGTAATTTCTGAATTTATAGTTATATATTATAGGGTTCTTAAATGAAATAATCACTCATAAACTAGATAAATATTGTTTAAGTATACTGTAGGTAATTGCTTCGTTCTTTAAATAAACTGTTATTTTGTAGGCCTTGTAGAACACATTTTAACATATTTACTGAATAACCATTCAAGTATTTCACATTACTGTATGGAATATATTACTGCCCTATTTATGAACTTATGCTTACATAAATCTGCACGGAGCCGCTTACATCCATATGCAACGGATATCGTAAGTCTGATGGTTAACCTTTTGGATACAAAATACAATTTCTGTATCCCTTACGTTAATGGGACAATGTATAGCTTGTTATCTGATCCCATTATTAACGAAGAAGCTCATAGAGTAAATTTATCAAAATTGTTAGAGTACCATATTAGTTATTCAGAGAACCAAAACAAGAAAGAGCTTCAGCATATTTTGGAATTGCATCTAAAAGGTGGGGGCAACCAAATGTGTAATTGTGATTCAAACACTGAATGTAATGTAGAATTTGATATTTTGGAACCTGAATTAGATAATGTCATTCCAAAAGAAACTGTCATCGGTGTAATTTTGAGCTATAAATTATCAGAATCGTCAGAACAAGATTTGCCGAAACCTCTACTAAAATCCGTAAAAGAGGAAGACGATAACGTTGGAGATAATTCAAAACTTACCGACTCTTCCTACTGTGAAGAAACAAAACAGTATTATCACACTCCCACTAGAAATGAAATTTTTGAGAAACAAAAAACGAAAAAGGTACACCGAGTACCTCCCTCATTTTCCAAAGTAATTCCCGTCACCCAAAAACCTCAAGCTAACCCGATAACCAAACACTGCCGTTATCATCCCCGGTACTTTTCAAGACAGACACGTTTTATACCAAATGGAAGTGGTTCGTTGCAGAATAAAGGTTCCAATTCAAATTTAGGATATTTTGGAATGTGTTATAAAGATGAATATACTACTCGTAACCAATTGCTGAGGGAAAACAAGTATACGTGCGATTGTTATAATGTTATTCGTGAGGCAATGAATTTACCACCTCAAGAAGATAAAGATAATAATAAAGAGGAGATTGGTAATGATAGTAAACCGAAATTCTATTACTGTCATCGATGTCATACAGGTGGTGCCTTTCGATTGACAGATTGCAGTCGGTACGTATTTTCAATAATTTTTATTTAATACTTTTTACTTAAAATTTGTATTTATACAGAATGGAACGCTTAAAATAAAATTGCTTACTTTGCTTATACGCTTAAAACCTCGGACGTCAACCTTAGTTTTTAAAGGTGCACCCAATTTTATTCTCTCCCACTCCTTGTGACAGCGATACCATCAAAAAATTTTAAATCGCACAACCCCCAAACATTTCAAGCATTCTGATTCTCCTTAAAATTCCACACTTAAAAATCCCATAATTGAAATTTCGATAACCACACCTCTTAAACTTTTCGTTTCCAACATTCAACGTTATTATTCTTTTGGCAGTTTGTTCAGGCCCATTATATTTATTGGTTTCAAACACGTTCATAAAATTCGTCAGCAACTGTGATTCTTGATTTACATTTTTTATGTGCCTTATCTAATGCTAATCCTAGGCCAATCCTAATATCTCTTAAGTGTTTAGAAGGAGGGGTATGAAACCTCGTATTTTTAACCGCGGAATTTTAAGTTAAAAAACCATGAAAGTATAGGACAATTAAACATTGTTCATGACGTCACTGTCACATAGTGGGTAGAAAAATATAAAATTGAAAATGATCAAAAATGGTGCGCCTTTAAAAGGTAAGGTTGACTTGTACGAGTATTTTGATGGCAAATAGAGGTTCATTTTATTTTGAACTTGAACTCTCTACAGCAAAGAATCACGCTGTGTGATATCATGCAGGATTTCTCCCAGTTATAACCCATTAAAACTGTAATTTATAATATTTTACGCTAAAATTGGTATCATGGTATCTATTATTAAACAATTTATCACTACTAGACTTCTCCATTTACATACGCTTATTGAATAGGACACATATTTTAGAGAGAAATAGCTATTTTGTGCATGTGATATAATGATAATCTTTAGGCACCTCTTTAGCAAATAGCATCTGATCAAACATTTAAAAATTAGATAACCTTTTTATATCCCGAAATATCCTCATATATACCATTAAACTTTATTAGATATTTGGATAGTGATTCCTATTAATAATTCAGTTTAGTACCACCGCACCTTCAACCATCTTGAACATATTTTCAGTCAAATCAAAATTTTAATATGTACCTACCTACATAGTTTTTTAATCAGTCATTCGAGCATTATTAATTATATTTATGTGTTTAAGGTCGTGTATAGATACTGGTGATAAAATGGCCAAAGAATTATCGAAAACAGTTCACTTAGGAGACAGGCACATATGCCCATGTCAAGATGATGGCCATTGTTATGATGTAGTCTTCCAATCACGCCCAAAGTTACTTCGTACTCCACCATAATATTACAAATGTATTTTTTAAATTAAATTTAACGTTTAAATGGTGCGTCTTTTTATTTATACTTACTCAATTTGAAATAAAATGTATTAAAACATACAGGGTGATTCAATATTCACTCCCCAACCCTCGGATATATGTATTCTACACCTAAAAATAAGATAAAAATAAAGAATAGTAAACTCCCGAAAGCCTAACCGTTTTCTTCGGAAATCGCTCTCTGTATAAACGCTCGGCAGCACGGGCGTTATCTACAAGCGCCTAAAACTTTTATCATATCGACGTATTCTCTGTTAGTATACCTTTCCATTATTAATTTAAAAGCTTTTCCAGCTTTCAATACTTTATAAATGATATTAAGTCAAATAAACAAACAAAATAACGACAATTGCAATTTGATTTAAAATTTTGAATTGTTTTATTGTTTATTTCAATTTTACCGGAAAACGGTTAGGCTTTCGGGATTTTACTATTCTTTATTTTTAGTTGTAGAATACATATCCGAGGGCTGGGGAGTGAATATTGAATCACGCTGTATAAACTGTGGTTGGTAACCGGGTTTTGGTTACACTTATAGGTATAGGTAAAATATAGATACTGGCTGCCTACTTAGTACCAACGTTGATTTTTCAATCAACGGTACCAAGGAGTATATAACGTTATACAGTATGTCTGTAAAAGTTGGCAACATATGGGAAACTTTTTTATTACTTATTAATTTTACGAAAAAAAGTTATTCTTTATAAAAAGTTGTGCATGTTCTAAAATCTAAAATACAATCATCAGATATTAAATTTTTTCAGTCGTGTACGCGGTTTGTCAAAAAATATGAATTTTGGTAGAGAGTAAAGTATACTCATCCTTTATTTTTGACAATATAGAAAATTGTTATTAAAAAAGTTAATCAGAGCTAAAAACTACGTTCAAATATGCAATTACATTATCCTGCTAGTTAAAAATTTTTTTTTACAACTTTATCTCAATTTACTACCTACCGATACTGATACGATTTCCGTTCCATTCAGAAACCTCACTGCCAAACATTTCTCGATAATAATACAAATCATTTGTTTATCAGTGCATCTTAGATTTCACGTAACTACACTTACATTTGCATTGTTATTGTAAACAAAAATAGGGGGTAAATTTTGACATATTCGTCTTTCCACTCCAAAATATTTATTAGCGTCTGCCATTTGATGAGAACGATATAATAACCGAATTCTATTGGTTAATATTATATGAGTGAAATAATTAAGATAGGTAAGTAACAGAAAATGGTAGAGTGAAATGCGAGAAAACAATAGTAGGTATATTATGCAACAAGTTTATAATCTTAGTGTTTATTGCACGAGAGAACGTTTAACGTACGAGCGAGCGCAGTGAGCGAGTCACGCTAAATTTCCCGAGTGCAATTAACACCAAGATTATAACGAGTTGTATACGCTATTTTTTTATGCTAGCATCATAAATTTGAAAAATTTTATTTTTAAACAAACTATACCCTGTTCAAGTCACCAGCCGTTGCTTACTAAATCAATGACGTGGTGATCAGCGTTGTCAAGTGTACGTGTTGTCAGACCACTGAAATATATACATACTGGAACGCTTACTGGCTATCTCTGCAATAGAAAAATCGGGCCGCGAGAGAGATAGCGCACAAGGGTATATCTGTCCTTTTCGTAACGCTTTACACATGGAGAGAGCAGGCAGCGTTAAACTAACACACACTAACTAAAATGTAAGAGAGCAGGCAGCGTTAAACTAACACACACTAACCACAATGTACTCGAGAGAAGGACAGGGATACACCATGTGGCCCTCTCTCTCGCATTTTGCCGGCGACCTCAGTAAGCGTTCCAGTATGTATATATTTCAGTGTGTCAGACTGATTAACAATTAATGTAGACATAAACGAAATAAGAGTACTGAAAAATACCGTTTTTAGTAAGGCAATTTAAAACAAAATAGATTAAGTGCGTACCGGTGAATTTAACAAAGTAAACAAAATTTGACGTGACAACATCGAGATATTTTATGAGTTTATATCATAGATAAGCAAAGGTTAGATGTCCAACTCGAATTACGTAACTGTAACTGCTTTTTAATGTAGAAGGCGGTACCTGAAGCTTTTCCTCCGTTTCCCTTCCAGTTGCTTATAGCGTACACTTCAATGGCTATACGCAACTGGAAAGGAAACGCGCATAAGTAACACTGAAGCATAGAAAAATTTTACTTTTTCTATGCACTGAAGCCAAACGACTGGGTATCTCTATCTTTTTCTTTTACACGTAACGTCATACAAACGATGACACGGAGCATAAAATGCAGTTGACAGATAAAAAAAATATATTGCACCAGTTATCTCTCTCGTCTGCTCTACTACCGCAACAAGCTAGAAAGGCGACAGAAGTGAAGTACCCATTCCGCATCTGTCTTTGTCAGCCTTCAACGCCTACAATGCATTGAAATAGCTCGTTTCCGTTCCAGTTGCTTATATCGTACTCGTACATGCGTACAGTTAGGCGGCAGTCGCACAGACTTTGGTCGCCGACCAAAGACGACCGACCAAAATTTCAATACCACGTTGTTAGATAGAGCACGTCTTACAAGAACGACCGTCCACGATCGTCCACAAGCGACCACGACCGTACGGTTTGAAATTTCAACCTGGCTTAAAACTTTTGGTCGACGATTAACGGTCGGTGACTCATAACATTTGAAATTTTTTTACTAACCTAATATAATTATTTATTTTAAAGTATTTTATTATTGTTAAGTATGGATGGGTGGACAGTCGAGGAAGTGGATGAATGAAGTTGTTTAATTTGCTTAATTTGTTTAATTTACTGTGGGTAACATAAATATCGATTTTATTTATGGTGGGTATGTAGAAACCTGTAGAATTATTATCGACTTTAGCGCGACATTTAAAAATCGGTTGGTCTTGCAGGGTCTTCCCTGTGCGACGGTTGTTTAATTTTTGGTCGGTCGAAGTTGGACGGTTGCGGATGGCCATGGTTGGTCGTCTCTCACAGACTTTGGTCGCCGACCAAAGACGACCGACCAAAATTTCAATACCACGTTGGTAGATAGAGCACGTCTTACAAGAACGACCGTCCACGATCGTCCACAAGCAACCACGACCGTACGGTTTGAAATTTCAACCCGCCTTTAAACTTTTGGTCGACGGTTAACGGTCGGTGACTCATAACATTTCAAATTTTTTTACTAACCTGATATAATTATTTTTTTTAAATTATTTTATTGTTGTTAAGTATGGACAGTGGACAGTCGAGGAAATGGATGAATGACGTTGTTTAATTTGCTTAATTTGTTTAATTTACTGTGGGTATCATAAATACCGATTTTATTTATGGTGGGTATGTAGAAACCTGCAGAATTATTATCGACTTTAGCACGACATTTAAAAATCGGTTGGTCTTGCAGGGTCTTCCCTGTGCGTCGGTTGTTTAATGTTTGGTCGGTCGAAGTTGGACGCACAAACCACTGGACGGTTGCGGATGGCCATGGTTGGTCGTCTCTCTGTGCGACTGCCGCCTTACAGATAGTTACCTTGAATGCGACCTTATTTAAAAAACTTCGGGCGATGATACTCTGTGGCGATATCACGCGATATGTCAGTCAGAGTCAGTAGTTCACAATGGTCTGTGGTAGTTCAGTACAGCCAACACAACATAAGCAATTCTCCCATTTCCGATTTTGCGCGAAGGTCTTTTATGTCCGCCTGTGTATACGTTTACCGTGACACCACATGAACTTATAAATTCACTTTTATTTAACTAATCATTAATACTTCGCCATCATAAAATGGTGCTGAAAAAGGTAAATGTTATTTTCTAAATTTTTTCTTTTATATTTTTATATACGATTGTGTTTTAACTGTTTATATGTATTTTTATCGTCCCATTTTTATACATGATGACTGGTTGTATTTGCTACTCTTAGGAAGTTTGTGCAGAAAATTACACCCTCTCTGATCACAATAACACTATGCCTTACATTGGGAATCGTTAATGAACATTATTTGATTATTAAATCAATTTTCTTCACAGTCTAAGAAGAAACCCGGAAAGAAGGTAGCTGCCGCTCCTCTCGAAGTGAAGAAGGTTGAAGTTAAGAAAGTAGTCAACCCTTTATTTGAAAAAAGGCCTCGTAATTTTGGAATTGGTATGTATTGTATAACCAAGAGTTGATAAAATGTAAACTAATGATGATGAAAAAAATATTCTACAGATGTATTTATGTTGATCAAAAAACGAGCTTTTTAATTCTGATTTATTACACTATTTAGTTAATTTGATCTCTTAATGCCTTTATTTATCAGTTTTATTTCAGGTCAGGATATTCGCCCTAAACGTGACTTGTCCAGATTTGTTAGATGGCCAAAATACATTCGAATTCAAAGACAGAAGGCCATCCTTCAGAAACGTCTGAAAGTTCCACCGCCAATTAATCAATTCACTCAGACTTTAGATAAACAAACTGGTAATTATATTGAAATACCCCTGTTTTTAATTAAAGTTCAATGATGATTTTCGTATTTGCTATCCGAAAGGTTATGAAGATGTCACTTACCACTTTAATTTCTGACATTCATTTTTTGTGTTTGGAAAATTTGTTTTATGCGTATTGAATATTAATTTGAGTGTTTTTTGTAGCGACACAATTATTCAAAGTGTTGGAAAAGTATCGACCGGAGACAAAGATTCAAAAGAAACAACGTCTAAAGGTCCGTGCTGAAGCAAAGGTAGCAAAAAAAGAAGATAAACCTACAAAGCGTCCTATTACGTTACGAGCTGGAACAAACACAGTTACAACTCTGGTGGAACAAAAGAAAGCTCAATTAGTAGTTATTGCCCATGATGTTGATCCTATTGAGGTAAGTGTTTTTCCTTTGACGTGTTTACGTAGATATTGTTAAGATTTTAAAAAGAAGGGACTGACACAACCAATAACAATTGATTTGTTTATGAATCGAAGCGCTGACAGTGCCTTCAACAGAAATAAAAATTATTTTCTCTTTCTGCACATAATCAATTAACTAGCATGTTGATATGTTTCAATTATTAAACCATTTCAATGATGTTTCAAATTTTAATGATCAGTTAAATTAGGTAGCATTGTAGACCCTTTCTATATAATAAATAATGACTTAAAGAACATAAGCTCATTATGCTTGTCCTGTGTGATAGTGGCTACCGCTAAGCTCGATATTGGATACTGCGCTACCGACATATGTTCGCGTGCTGACCACACTGTTATCCCTCTCCTGCTCTGCCAACACTGTACAGGCAACAGTGAGCAGTGATGAGTTCAATCGTTCAAGTTCATTTTCCATAAAACATACTTTTCATTACAGGTTTTAGTTATTTTGTTTAATTATGTTCTCAAATCTGTATAAATAAGTAAGTATTCACTGCAAAATTATTGTTTTCATATTTTATGATATAGGTACCTATCCTCAAAGTTTAAATTAAATTAGAAAAGTGAAAGTAAATTAAGAAAAATTAAAAAAAAAGGTATCAAAATAGCTAAAAAGAGCATATTTCAATTAATAGTTTCCGGGGGAGGCCTCCACTTTAACTGGAGGGTATCTCCCCCATACCTCTTGGAGTGCGTCCCGTTTTTCTAGTTCACGATTTGGTCATCCTATACTAGATGCACAAATGATACTTATGTAAATATAAATCAAATACAAATTATTTGTTGTTCACTCCTTTATTTCTAACATTCGAAAATACTTAAATTGCTAAAATTTCAAATTTACTGCCAAATAAATGCAGTGTCGTTATTTTATTCTTAATTCACATGATTTATAGTACTGCACAAGTCTCTTCAAAAATCCTACCTTTGATAATTATTTCTTATATGATGTTAACTGAATCTCTTCACCTGATGTAATTTGAAGAATTATGACTTCTGAATGTGACTTTAAAATATATTTTCCTTGTATAGCTGTGGCATATATGTAATATTAATTTTTTTTTACAGCTTGTTCTCTTCTTACCTGCCCTTTGCCGTAAAATGGGTGTCCCTTATTGTATTGTTAAAGGAAAGGCACGTTTAGGGTTGCTTGTAAGACGCAAGACTTGTACATCAATGGCTTTAACACAAGTTGATGCTGCCGATCGTGCAAATTTCACAAAATTATTAGAAGTAATTAAAACTAACTTCAATGATCGTGGTGATGAAATTAGACGTCATTGGGGCGGTGGTGTACTTGGATCAAAATCAGCTGCACGTATTGCTAAGATTGAAAAGGCAAAGGCTAGAGAATTAGCACAGAAACAAGGTTAGAAAACTTGTTTTGTTACCGAATTTAAGTTTGTATAAAACTTGACCATCAATAAAAAATTATTTAATGAAATTTTTTCATTTTGTAAAATGCTAAAATGTCTAGTTTTTCAAATATAATCTAGTTGGAATTTCTTAAATTAGAATAACATAATATACCAATTACCAATAGACTTCTTGCCAATAATAAGTACTGAAAGTTTGGGAAATAAAATTCTAGTATGGTGAGTACCTAGTAAAGCTAATAACCAAAGCAGTTGATGCACATGGAGATGGTGATGCACGTCACACATAATATTAAATATACTTACCATTGTTATGTTTACAAAAACAACACTATAAGACAGTAGTATTAGACAACTAAGAAAAACTATAACATAATGACCCCAAATCACTAAATTGTTTGAAAATTCGGTTTGGGATCCACCTAATTTTATGGAAAAATTTCGATGAGTGATAGAAAGTGGGTCCCTTATAGAAAAAAATTAGAGTTACAGTGTACTGTTCAATAGGTGTCACGACAAAAACAGTAAAGCATACTTACACGTAATCGATCAAGTCAAGAAATTCTTGAACAATCAAAAGAGAGTGAGTGCATTACTATTTAGTATATTACCTAATTTGAAAGAATGTATAAATAACATGCGGGTATTGTAATGTAAATGCACTAAACCTACTTTTTTTAAACAAACGGCAAACCCTATTTAAATAAATACAAATAAAAATCTCCCTTTAATGAATGTTCACAAAAGCAATACTACCTTTACGTATTAGGTAGTACATTACAACTGATTTTATGGTACTTGGAGTGTTCGCTGAAAGGATCATAGGACCAAGAGAATGGAAGAATAACATAGATTCAGCGTAGCCTTGCAGTACATACCAAGAAGAGTTAATAAAAGAACAATAAGATGACGACTGAAGACCAAAATGTAGTAGATTATATGATATGGTAATTATAACAAAAAGAAATGCGAGAAATTTTTAGCAGAAGTTATGATGGCCCCCACCAAACCTGTTCCGTGGCCTTGTGAAAACGCTACTACTATATTACCTAACTTCTTTTTGAGATTGACAAAATGAAATTTCTGTTGTGCTGATTTCAAAATAGAAAATTGCTAAGACATCTCGTTTAAAAAAATTTATTAAACATTAAAACTTGCATGGGGCCCAGGCCCCCAAAAGGTATACTTGCTGTTTCAAGAAACAAATACAAAATCATAAGGGTCAAGACACATTTATACTGTAAATTACATTTTAAAAAAATATCTTATTATTAGCGGTGCCTCCTGCGCCTGTACAAAAATGATGAGGATTGAAAAAACAATTCAGAATACGCCCTTATGTTTTTGGCGTTGCAGTGTTTAAATAGTATAGTAATGAACTATATACACATTAGAAACCTCATTCATCTACTGCTACTTCATCCTACTAATTCTTGCTAAACATAAAAGTAAAGTAAAACAGGTAAGAATAACGGCCCCCGTGCATCATGCTGCCGCAGCTTAAATATTGTGCGGGCAGACCGGGGCCAATGGTGACCCTCCGTCGAGCGATATGGACGTAGAAAAAATTCTAATTGTTAACCTTTTGTGTTGTAAAAAACGCAAATAAAAGAGGAAATATTGGATTCATCCTCTTCTCGAACGGCACTCTAAGGCTTATTTAATAATTATTTTAAAGAAAAAATTCATTTATGGTTACTGATACTCGTATGCGAGCTTGCATAACTACAGAACAAAAATTGGTGATTGTTTTTCGAAATATCTGACTGCCACCACAAATGCTCGGATAATGAAGGCAGCCACAATGCCACATTACTTTCGCTTGTTAACTGCGGCTGCCGTGTAATCATGCGCATTCTAACGCCTATTGCTACCAAGAATTCTTGGCCGCTTCACATGCGTGGACTCCACTAGCAATCATATGTTGGACTGAATGCCTAGTGCGCAGCGGCCCTAATGATACGAAATGCAAATCTCCAAAAGGAAGTGTGGTCTGAAGCAATATTTTTGTGCAACATATCATTTTAATAGTTATCCGACAACAGCACTATCAAATAAAACACCAGCTGAAATGTTTTATGGAAAGTAACCGCACTTAAAAAATTTGAGAATATTTGGATGTGTTATATAGTCACAAAAGAGAAACAAGTTAGTGAATGTATCTTATATTATTTGTGCCTTCGATTTTGTATATCACAGCATTTACACAGCACAAATGACAAAACTATATTCACACACATTTGAAAATTACCTAATGATAATAATCAGTGACTTATTTCCCAAATTCATTTAAATGAACTGAACACAAATTCTAGCAATATGCTGCTTTGCCCAAAATTTGTGAAAAGTACAGGCGTAGTCACGTAAGAAGGCGAGCGCGCCAATGCGCAAACGACCAATTTACGCTGCTTGTAAAATTTCGCGTATCTATAAGTCAGTGTCGTTTCACTTTGTTGTTGTAGATATGTTTATTCATCACTAAATATGAACATTAATGTTATTTATTGAATTATAATTACAGGATAATTACATACTTTAGTGATAATCTTTGGTGATAGATAATGAAATTCGAATAAGTTATTGAAAAAAATGCACTTGTGTGAATGCATTTATTATGATACGCAACTGACTTGTATTTTTACAGTACTCGGCTTTCGGAGTCATGAATCGGGTTGCGCAGGTGCTCGGCTTCTTATGTGACTATGACTGTCCCAAACCAAAAGATTGGTGCAGCACACAGAAAATGCTGAAAGCATTAGGTAATCGCTTATTGGAGTTTTTTTTAAATAAAATTTGTCGTTGATATTACATGCATTTGGTTCAAATTACATGTTAGTGTATTGAAACTTTGAAATATTTTTTGTTCAAATTTAATTGAACATTTAAGATTATTACATAAATCATAAGCACTTAATTCTTTTAATATCTTTGTAAATCATCATCACATTTTTACTAGAAGCAATTAGGTAAGTACTAATTCAGCAACACTGTGAATCTATTACATCAACAAGTTTTTGTAGGTAAGTACTAGCAAAATTGTTAGTAAAACTACTTACAATACATTCTAAAATTTTTTTATGCAAATACACTTCCAATAGGAAAAAAATAAAAGCAAATGTCCAGAGAACTAACACATATCCAAACAAAAATGTTAAATGTGATATTTTGATCACAGGCATTTCTTCAGTGACCATTATTCTACGATCGTAAAATATATCTTGTTGCCATTTACCAACTATTCCAGACTCCACTATATTGTACACAAATTTTTGAAAATGATGCTCGAATGGAAATCCTTTTTTTAAAATCATTTCTATTGGGACCAGAATTTGATGATCCTCAAAGCAATACACAGAGAGGTTTACATTATTATCATAATTAAGAATGTAATTCATATGTAAATATGGCACGAATAGAGCAAAATCTTTCGCAGTTGCTGCTTTTGAAATGCATGAAGTACCATTGTAACAAGCCTCCCACCTGTCAGATGTTGGATCCATTCCTAGATATTGTAATGTTCCAGGTATATAGTACAGTTTAAATTTTGCGTGTGTGATATGATCTACGCTTGAAATTTTTTGTTCTTGTTTTGGCTTAGTGAGTACACTAAACAAAGCTGATTCATAAGCAACATTAACGTGCAGTGTGAAAATTACATATAGCATAAACAAAAACCTTACTTTAAATGTTCTCGGTTGTACATTTATAGTTATATTAAGCATAGTAGCAACAATATTTTGCAAAACACTCTTGTATGTTTTAAACGAAGTACTTTCGTTTGGGGCATTTACCGAAAGCAACCATATTGCTGTGGATACTGCAAAATGTACAATTTGTAAAGATACCCAAACATGAGCTTGCATGGTTAAAAAAACATTAGTGTGTGTTTGTATGGATACAAATGGAACACACCAAGTAAATGATTCTTGTAAATGATAAGCAACTGTGTCATACTTCATATGCAGTTCATTAGTTGCGTAATAAGATCCAATTCCTATTTGATGATTGTGTTCAAGATTATGTTGATCGCATACATTGTATTCTATCGAAAACTGTTGATATTGTGCCAGTGTATTCATTATTAATATTTCGAGACCATTGCTAAATGTTGCTTTGCTTGAAGGTAACACGTATGGTGGCCATATAACTGTCTGAACCTGAAAAAAGCAACCTTTCAATGTAGGGTGCTTGTTAAAAACTTGATACTTTTGAAGAAAATTACTTTGGGAACATTTATCATTAATTAATAAACCGGATGTTTTGCAACCTTTGTATAGCACGAAACTAGAAGATTCATTTTCCAAACGTATGATAATTACTTCATTCGCATAATATTCTTTTAGCACCACTTCCATATCAGCTAATGGTAGGGTTGAAACCATTAGTAATTTCTGCCTTTGTGATGAACTTAATATCCATTGAAACTCTTCTAAATTGTCAGTCTCATAAATATTACCAATGGTATTACTTATGCCTTCTTGAACCAATAAGCTGTGATTATTCGTATATAATTCTTGAAAAAATGTGTAATCTATTATTTTTCTAGGCCAGACAGTAATTGCATCATCGTTGGCAAAAATTTGTCGATGGATTACTTTAAAGCATTCTAAAATATGATCATTACTTGGTATTTCATTAATTAAATCTGAATAACATGCTGAAACAACACTTAATACTGTAAGTATGGACTTTAGTTGCATTGTTACTGGTCTGATTAAGTAATGCTTCACTTTATACATTCTTGACATTTATTACGTCAATTATGAATAGCAATCAAATGTAAAAGCTTCTATAAATGACCATTAAGCATATGACTAACATTAACTAAATGGTCAATACTATACAAACTGATCCACATTATGACATAATTCCATCCTTACCATATTACATCAAATAATTTCCACCTACTATGGGAGGAAAAATGCAAGGCCCCTGATTTGAAAGCTTGTATCTCATCTCAGTAATTAGCAATCATAATTTAATGAAATAAAGTGCATTTAAAAGGTCATTTATTCACAAAATGGTGTTTTTAGATTTTTGTAATACATCGCGTTAATTTTCTGTATCAGTGTATGTGCAAAAAAGCGCTATTATGACGCAAATTGCACAAACGCTTGACTTTAAAAATTAATTACGGCTGTATTATTGAAACTGAGTGGTAGATACTTATATATTTGAAACATGTATACTTATTTGTCGATGTGAGATGCTTTTGCGCTCAATTGGTTTATTAACCTTAAAGCTATAATAAAAAAAACGGCATCTTGTGTAACTGAGTACCTGAAAGTTTGATATTAATAATATTGACAGTAACATAAAAAGTTAAACGAATTATGCATCTTCATTTCAATACAAACAATTTAGCATATAAAACAAGAATTTTTTCTTTGGTTGCTGTATATTATGTGTTTGAAAATAATGACATTTTCGATTATAGCTCATAAAACCAGTTAATTATATCAGTAATCAACATTTATGGGCATTCGACTTTTGAGAAGTGTGTGCTACATTTTTAAATAATTTGGTAACAATTTATGGAACAATAATTTTATGATAAGTTAAAATCTGACCGTCAGCCAGGAACATGCTAAATACAACGTTTTTATTACTGTTAATTAAAATAATAGTTAAACAATTGATTCTCTCATTTTGATTTTTACACATGTTAAACACATATAACTGACTAATATGTACTGCCCAAACATGGAAAAAATTCACCCGAAAGTTTTTCTAGTATGACGACTCAGTCAGGGGCCTTGCATTTTTACTCCGATAGCAGAGATAATATCATAGGTACTCTGCTTCTTTTAAAATTCTTTTTTTTGTAATATTTTTCCGAAGATTCTACTCATTATCATTTATCATAGTACAATTAATACTAAGGCATCTGTAGTTTTATCGATCGTTATTTGTTTCTCCAAATCTAAAGTTCCATACTATAAACAATTGTTTATAGTATGGAACTTTAGATTCAATTAAGCAGGATTTAAATGATGACCTGTACATCAAAGACAACAATTCATTTCAAAATATTGAACTGGTATAATATGTATGTATGTATGTAGGTAATAAAGGGGATGTAGAAGATATTACGTTTCATTTTGTATGTGTATGTCCTATGCTAGAAGAGTTTAGAATTAAGTATTTGGGTAAAAAAGAATTAGAAAGTTGTGAATTTATCAAGTATTTGAATGGTAGAAATTGGTGTACGTTAGTAAAGATACAGTAGGAGTGCATGGAAGTACATATACCAACATATCGGAATATAATGGATAGTTTTTTGTGTTTGTTTTGCGTCTTCACTAAGAGTTATGCATCGTCAGTGGACTATAAATTGCTATTTATGTTTAGTCAATATATAATAGGAAACACAACCGGACGGTCATTAACCATGGTAAAGCCTTATGTAAGAATGTAATGTGAAAGTTTTACATAATGTTGTTTAGTTAATTAAATAAAGGCAATTATTATATTATATTGATCGACTCCAAGGGTCATAGCAAAATAAGTTCAATAACTGCAGTAAAACAACTAGTGACAAAGAAATATATAGTATAGATCAGCGTTTCCCAAAGTGTGGGTCGCGACCCGGCACCGGGCCGCAGAAAAATTTTGCCGGGTCACGGAAAAAATGGTAAAAACACAAAAAAAATTGTTAAAGTACCTATTAGTTTTTTTACATCAGTTATACGTTATACACTAGGAATAGTGGAAAAGTGTGCATTTGCACTCTTTCACATAGCTTTATCGCTCGTGTCCGCGCGTTGTGCTGCTAACGTTGATAGTTTACTTCATTTACTAGTTTTAAATGAATATAATTTTTTAATTACTTTTATTTTTCTTATATAATTATTTTGAAATTTTTGTGTATGAAATAAAACAAACAAACAATTAACTAGATTTTTAATTAAAAAATAAAATGTGTTTTGTAAAGAAGTGGGGTTTTTTCATAAGGTGGGTCGCCAAAAATTTTAAAACCTCGTACCGGGTCGCGGTCAAAAAAGTTTGGGAAACGCTGGTATAGATTATGCATTATGTATGACGTGAAAAAAATTAATCCAAATTCAAGTTAATAATTAAAGGTAATAGATACATTAGTGCATTGAGCAGGTACCTATTAACTATGGCTAATTTTTCATGTTACTATAGTGTTCAATAGTAAGTGGCTAAATCCACAAAATGTTTTGGTTGGACGGTTCATGTGCTTAATTCACCGCAATCATTTTCTTGAAAGCTTGGAGACGTCTTCAAGAGGTGTTACACTTATAACTTATAACCCCTTACAAAAGTGATGGTTATAATCAATCAACCATAGGATTTCTCCGCATTCGCCTCCAGTTGAAAAATTAAAATCATTTTAAATTTTTTTAATGGAACAGCACACTTTTATTGCACAATCCGAACCACCTTAAGTACGGTATATGTATAATGTAATCACATTTCCTGTAATACCTGAAAGTGTAAAAGAACTACCAGACACATCCAAATATGATTATGCACGAAACCTTTTCATGTAGTACAACCCAGCTGGACAAGAACATAAATAAAAAATGATCGTCCATCCAAGTAGTATTTAAATTAATTATAAATATAGTGTATAGACACACCTCTACAGAGAGTAATTGCGACAACAATAGACACACCCTTTTCTTTCTGGAACATTCTTATCCACATGTGTTTACTGCCCTTTTCCTTGTGTTGACACAATAGTAATGTTATTAACGTTAATGTATAAATAATATCCGTATATTCACTAATAGAAGCTCAGATGGAAAGTTGAAATGTTTTTATTCAAACACATAAATACGATGGAGAATTAACTGATGACCTTAATAAAATTCAAAATCCGGAATTTTTCAAAGTACATAGATATTTTAAAGAGGGTTAGTTTAATTTTGACTGCGTTTTTGATATGTGGTACAAATTGGACACCTTCTTATGGAGACATAGAAAAAAATGGACCTAGGTGTCTGAAGCTCAATTTTAATGAGAAAATCACTGTCGCAAACAATATTCAGCTAAAGTCTATGTAAACTCTTTTTGCAACCATGTGATCAAACTTCATGACGTCAAGTTTAAACAGTGTTCAAATGTTTGTTTACATTTCAACATTCAATGGAAAGGTTACGTTATTAAACTATGAGGTTAGAAATTAAACAAGACAAATGGCAATGTGGAGTATTTTAAAAGAATCCCGCCAACTAGGTCGAGCGAAATTCA
Organism: Pyrocoelia pectoralis; assembly: GCA_036250285.1. Lineage (NCBI taxonomy): Eukaryota > Metazoa > Arthropoda > Insecta > Coleoptera > Lampyridae > Pyrocoelia > Pyrocoelia pectoralis. Next base: position 65,535,309 of record CM070074.1, read on the forward strand.
CTAGAACTCACTGCGATTTGTAATGCGGATGTATGATGGGTACGTTGGTATAATAAAACGTCATTCTGATGGCATAGATCACGTGGTTGCAAAGAGTTTACATAGACTATTATAATATCTCTAATCGCTTGGCTGCAAGGGGGTGTTTCTAGAATTTGGTCGTTTTCTTTATTATTCTTATTATTAAAGATCATTCATTTTGGCAGAAGCTTTCTTAAAGCACTTTATTACGTAGAATCCATCGCGATAGACAGTTTTTATACAGGATGTTTAATTTTTTTATCTATATGACTAAACTATATTTTTTCATACCACCCTGTATATTTTGGGATTTTTGAAAGGAGCGTAAAATTTCCTAAATTTTTATGTATCAATTGAACAATATTAATGTTAAATATTATTTGCAATACTTATTGCATTTTATAAATTAAAATTTTTTTATGAAAACAAATATTTATACAATATTTATGTATAAAATAAAACACTCCACTAAACTAAACAAGTTTAATACAAAAATAGCTACTCTATCCTTATTAGATTCTTGAGGTTCAGAACATTAGTACACAAAACACCGTTTGTGGATTATGAAACTCTTCCACAAGATTGGTTGAATTGAATATTTATAATCCAGCATGACAATAATATTCAAAATAAATTATTTCACGATATTAATACAAATCACAATATTTCACAAACCATAGATTGGAATGCAATATAATATATATTTTATGTAAATTCAGCTTGTGAATAAAATTTCATCAGACTCTGTGAGTTTACTTTCTATATCATTTTCAACTGCCGAACTACAGGATGGTTGCTTGGAAACAAGTTGGTTTTGTCCTACCAATTTTGCTTTAACTTTCTCCAGCCTACCTAACAAACTTTTGTATTGACAAACACGTCTGCACTTACCAAATGGATCCTATCACACAGAAAGTACAAAGTTAGTCAAAATTACAAAAAAAAAGTAGATTACATACAATGAGTTCAGTGCCATCTAAATGCATGTTGTTCTTTACAATTTCAACATATTGGTCATAGAATTCTAGAAATGTTTTTTCCATTATTTCCCTCAATTTTGTTGGAATATTTATATGGCACTCGTTTTCAATCATTCCACATACTGCAACCCTCAATGTTTCATGCTGTAGAAACTCATTATATCGTTTTGAGTCACCTGGTATTTGTTCCTGCAAACATAAAAAATATGTAATAAGAATAATCAAATTCAAAGCACCAAAGAACAAATTTGTCTTAATACTAAATGCATTTGAAATTAGAAGTGTAAAGAACATTAACATTCTGCAGTTCTTTGAAATGAAACTAAAATACGTAACGGTTAACACCTTCACAAAAAGTGAGAGCTATACGGAAATCTTCCGGTGTTACAAACATTATGTACTTTATTTTTGAGTAATTGCACATATAAGTGAGCCCTAATTTCTTAGATTATGGAGATAATCAATGTCGGTTTATGGGGAATTGTAGCCACAAATCTCCTCCATTATACAAGTGGATTCAAAAATAAGTACAAAAAATGTATGATTGTTTATACAGGATCCTATACATTTGACGGGACATTTGAATAGAGTTTCAAAAGATAAGAAATGTGATATATACCTAAGATCTATCAGACTCTTGATTTCTTAAGATATTTAAGTTAATTGTCATAATAATTTGTATGCAAATATGTATGCAAATATTGCATTTACATTCAATTTGCGTGTTTAGAGGTTTCAAACATGAAACAGAAAGCTGTCTAAAACTCTATACCTTCGGGAAATAATATACAGATCATTCCAATTGAAATATCGGATTTAAAAAAAATGTTACAGCAACAGTTATTTGCTGATGAAGACAGCTTTCTGTCAGAATGCACCTGATTTGGTAAATTTTTACTATCCTTTTTGGTGTTTTCAGTGTTGTGTTCAAGGGCCACAAGGACTCCAGTTCTTCTAAAAAGAGCTACACTTTATACACAGTGCAATATTAAAAAATCCCCAGACAAAGGAATAAGAAAATTAACAATATTATTTAGTGGTGCACCAAAGAGTAGACAACTTTTGAACTTTCCAATACAATGGAAAGCAGCAAAAATCATACTCGTAGCTAAATCTGAAAAAGAATCCTACGGATCCATAACCTTGCTACTAGTATGTCCAAGGTTCTAGAGAAATTACTACTAAAATGAATCAGGTGACTAAAAGGAAAGACAACAAATATCGAACCACCAGTGCACCGAGTAGTACGAAAAATCAAAGTACATATTAATGTGCAGTATCTCGAGATGTCAGAAAGGCTTTTGATAAAATACAGCATGCAGGCCTAGTATATAAAAAAGTTAATTAATGTAGTGTTCTGAGCCTGACTAGTAGGTACTTAATGTTCACAGCAGATCCGCAAAATCAAATATCACTACAACTGCAACATTTGCAGATGATACCATGATAATGCGATGGTTCCTAACAAATAAAATGTTTAAAACAAGACTTACGAATCGTGTTGGTAAAAGACGAAACAAAAAAATCCAGTGACAAGCTTACCCCAACGCTAACCCAGGGGTCGGCAGACATGTGGTTCTTTGCGTCCAAAATTGTGGCTCCTTCGAACAAATTCGAAATGCTCCATATTTGAACAAGTATCTGTGGCTTGTTAAAGGAAAATGCCAAGTCGCTAAGAATCCCCATTAAACAGTTTATTTTTAGTTCATATTCATTTACACGCGCACAAGTGTTCACATGTTTCAATGGAATCCGCTCCCGACGTGCGTCGAGATTGTGCGAAGTGCTCAGAGTATGGGGAGTTTGGAAGAGTACCAGCGCACGGCCGCACCACCACCATATATGTGTGGCTCTTTGAATCTGGTTCAATCTGTTTATTGGGATAATTGGCTCTTTACACTCCAAAGACTGCCGACCCCTGCCCTAACCACCTAGCAGCCAACCTGGCAAGTGAAAAGAGAGATAAGCACAGATTAAAATTCTATAAACCAATCGATTAGATTCACTTAAAGAACTAATACCGCATATAGTATTCATTTTTATTCTAAAATATAATAGTTTAGGGTAGCTTTGGCAGATATTTACAAGTGTTTCTGTAAAAACCATCATTTAGGGGCTTCAACAATTTTCCTTTCCTCACAATGATAGTTATTTGTACAAAGGAAGAACTGAAATTTTATACTTGAAGACTTGGTTGATGCGCTTGATTCCAAAAAACTTTGATTTTTTGAAATCCGACTATAAATAATGTAACATATAATATAATACAATAATATAGATTTGTAAAAAAAACAAAAAAGGTCCACAATTTGAAAACAAAAACCAAAATGAAAAAAATTACTTTAAAAAAAATATTAGGTAGTTTTGATAAGTGCTATAACCTCTTGTTCACTTTGAGTAGAAACACCCTGTATAGTGTATACCAAAGTACTATAGGTAACTTGATACACATTAATTTGAACAGTTATCACTTTTAACATTAAAATTGTAAGGTTTAAGTAAGGTAAACGTAATGAAACTTGCTTTTATTTTGTTCGTAGAATTTTCAATTTAACAAACTTTAATGGGTTTTTTCTGTTTTGGGACTCCCTCTGCATTACGAACATAATTTTAAGATTATTAAATTAGTGGTTATTTGGGACTTAGACCAAAAACGCGTTATTCCCAAATAACCAATAATTTTAAGATATACCCTAATTGGCCCCTATCTATCTCGAAAACAAAACCTATTTAAAGTCAAATAGTGTAGCCCATAATATTCTGATTTGAATAATATGAATTAACTCTGTATAATACAACCATTATTTAAGCACTTCGCAATTTAATATATTGGTTGCATGTGAAAAGGCACAAAATTTAACACACCAAAGAAATGGAATAATATTACTAGCTTTTTCAGAATAAACACCTGTTGTTTCACAAGAGGGAAATTTGAACATATGGATCTAATAAAATCCGTAGTACAAGTTGGGTATAAAAGTAAACTCTCTATGCTTTGAAAATTCCAATAAATTTCTTCTTTGGTGCTTACAAAACATACATTGTTTCATACCTTCCAGAACAGATATTTTTGCTTGAATTTAAAGTTGTCTGTTGAGAGGTGAAACAATTTGGAGAAGTAAAGGATAAATTTTTGTTTCACAGATCAACATGGGATGAACTTCGAAATAAAAATGTAAGCAGTGAAGAATGTTTGAAAATGTCCAATATAACTAATGTTAATTGTGTCATTAATGTAAACTGTTTTAGTTTTTGCTAAGTTTGTCACAATACCCTACATTTCTCAAACGTCCATTAGCATTTCATTGTTGATTTTATTTTTACCTCAGCTAGTGTTTTTTACATAAAAAAAGTATCTGATCATGGTTGTTTGAAACAACATGTAGAGACAATAGTACACTACGAATACCTTAATAAATCCGGGTTCATTAAAATAAGGTTTTTCACATAGTAAACTTTGAATGGATAGTAACAAACTTGAAAGTTGTTGGGCAGGACTCCAAGCAGGGCCATCCCAAGTACTGCAACCAATATTGTATAAATATCACATGTAACGACATTTACTTACCCTAAAATACTTAGGCAAACTTTGCCACAACTATACATATTGGGATTAAACCTTACTTTCCCCGCATTGGTTGTCATTAATTTCACCTTGGGTGGATGAATGGGATAATCATTAGGGCATCTTAAAATATAATAGAAAAATCCACCTTCATATGGTGTATCAATCACTCCGAATATAATAGCGTGAATTATTTTTAAATTTGATTCGTCTCCTACCACAAATATACCTGGAGGTGGATCATTAAAAATACTAATTAAATCTCTAAAATTATAAATAATTATAGGTAGGTAATTATTGAGAATGTGTCCCTTACCGTTTGATACGAGAGGAAGCTGTAGCAGTTAATGCACCCTTATCTAAAGTATCAGTAGGATCCCATTCTGACCTTGGCATGATTTTTTTTAACATATTACTGCTCCTAACTATTCTACAAGCAAAATTAAAACATCTAGATATATATTGAATTCTTTGTATGTTGTACATACACCTAATAAACATTCTGTTATGCCATACTTATTAACTATTTATTAACGTGAGACAGTAAAATAAATAGCTCTCGTAATTAACAATTTAAGAGAATAGCTTACCTTACTTGTAAATTAAATTGTAGAAGACATGAAAAACAATAATAATAACCTGTTTTTTAGTTTATTTTCGAATGTACCCCTCGTATACTGACAAATATAAATACGAATACCAACCTTTAAATTTTATCTGTCGTGGCCGCCCATTAGGTGTTTTCTTTTTGGACCGCCACAGGGTTAGTCAAAGTCACAATTATCACGTGATTGTAGTGACTTGCGTCAAGCTTGCGTCGTAAGACATTTCTGTTAAATAAAGGTTTTAAAACGAATAGGGTTATTGAGAACTGAGTCAAATTGTTTTTATAAAACGAATGGTGTGTTATTGACAGGGCTGACTTAAGTCAACCACAACGTGCAATAGACAACACCTATTAGGTGTTTTCTTTTTGCATCGCCACAGGGTTAGGTAAAGCATTGACTTTCTACAAAGTCAATGGGTAAAGTTACAATCATCACGTGATTAAAGTGCCTTGCGTCATGTAGATATTTCTGCCTCATGTTAATATAAAACTTTTAAAACGAATAGGGTTATTGAGAACCGAGTCAAATTATTTTTATAAAACGAATGGTGTGTTATTGACAGAGCCGACTTAGGTGTACCCGGTGTACCACAACCACTGAACTCTCAAGCTGGATTTATAGTGTCGGTATCACTGACCTGTATCGTACAGGTCAGTGGTCGGTATCGGTATGCAATAAGAAATAAGAAATAAGCAATAAGCAGTAAGAAATAAAAACGCATTTATAGTTCTTTAACGGTAACAGAGTAGGCATGCGCATTGCGGGTTTAATTTAAATTATTACTGTGTTTATGGTACGATTCTTAGGTTACCTAATGTACGATTGTAAAATTAAAATCAACTTGACATAATATTTTCCCATCGATTCTTGAATAAGAGATATATTTCACTCAAATATTTCTTTAACACCTGATTTATATTGATGTTATCTGTCTTTTCTTAGCTCGTAAGCTCACAGCTGTACACGAATATTCCCGATTCGGTAACGGTAACGGTAAGAAATAAAATTGAACCAATTCCTTATTTCTTATTGCTTATTGCTTATTTCTTATTTCTACTATAAATGATATACAGGTTATCCATAAGTTCATTTCCTTACCGCTTATTTCTTATTTCTTATTGCATACCGATACCGACACTATAAATGCAGCTTCAGTGACCACGACGTGCAAAAAGAAAATACCTATTATACCAATCACAGATGATACCAATAATCAAAAGGTGTTTTCTTTTTGCATCACCAGCACCACAGGGTTAAGTAAAGTCACAATTATCACGTGATTGAAGTGCCTTGCGTCATAAAGACATTTCTGCCTCAGGTTAATATAAAACTTAAATAAAGCTTTTAAAACGAATAGGGTTATTGAGAACTGAGTCAAATTATTTTTATAAAACGAATGGTGTGTTATTGACAGGGCTGACTTAAGCCAACCACAACGTGCAAAAAGAAAACACCTAAAGATTCTCTAATCTTTGCCAATAATAATAAAAATAATAATATTGTATGCTTTTTCAATTCTAAAGTTGGTAAATCATATTTGCCGCATATACATATAATGATATAAAGAATAAGTATACTGCTAGCATTGTACCAATTTATCTGGGAAACAATAGGTGTTTTCTTTTTGCATTTTGTGGTACACTTAAATCACCTCTGTCAATACACACCATTCGTTTTATAAAAATAATTTGACTCAGTTCTTAATAACCCTATTCGTTTTAAAAGCTTTATTTAAGTTATATATTAACCTGAGGCTGAAATGTCTACATGACACAAGGCACTTTAATCACGTGATGATTGTAACTTTACCTAACCCTGTGGCGGTGCAAAAAGAAAACACCTATTAGAAGACAGAAGATATTACTCTCTCTGTAGATGAGCCAATCGGGACGATAAGGTTTGCGCATTGCGATGTCCTTGCTATAATGTCAATATGGAGCATTTTTCCATCTATAGAGCGAAAATATATATGTCTGCACCGTAATGTTTACCTATTTATTTGGTCTCAGCCTCAGCCACGTTTAATTATATATCAATCAATCGTACAATTGGCATTATTATACTCCCACACCTTAAGGTCCACACCAACTTATAACGTTAGTGGGGATCCCCACTAACGTTATAAGTTGGTGTGGACCTTAAGGTGTGGACTATATGACTACGTTTACACGCACTGATTTACGCCGGAGTTATAACATCGGTAGTTATAACTCCTGTTAGGCAGTACCGTTTACACGTTGAGGTTTAGCAGGAATTATAACTCCGATTTAGAAATAAATTTGCAGTAGTACCAATCTTACCAATATATAAATGAAATGAAATGAAAAAATAGATTCTTTCTTATAGTGAGGTTATAAGGTGCCTTTCATTTTAATTGAATTGTAATCGTATTGAATATGAACCAATATGAAAATACAGACATACACCTTACGCAGTATCATGTGCGATTTTATTTGGGTTGGCAACAATCGTAGTCGCCTGTTTACACGTACTTTAACACCGGAGTTGACAGAAATTCCGGTGTTAAATAAGTGCACTCCTCTTTTCCAACAGGTGTAGAGTTATAACTCCGGTTTAGTAGTTCCGGTGTTAAAGAGCGTTTACACGGCATCTTACTCCGAAGTTATAACTCCGAAGTTATAACTCCGGCGTAAATCAAGTGCGTAACACAAAATTAGATAATTTGTTAGATGGAGTGCTTCAGTAGAACAGTTCAAATTTACTATCACTTATAGTGGATACTATTACTAGAGACATAAAATAAGTACCGCAATTATCCTCCATTTTTGGGCCAAACAACTAGCGTACCCGCCAAGGACAAATGTAATATGCCGCCAAGTATGAACAAATTGACAAAAGCTTCCTTTGACGTTTCTCAGAGGTAAGTGCCAGCTTTTTAGGAATACGAACCGAAAAAATCTCGCTGTAAAATCCAACAACCCGATATTTTTGTTTACAATTAACTGACTTGTAATAAAAACGATTAATATTTATTTTCTAACATGAGAATTGGGAGATGTCGTATAAAAGAAATAATAATCAAACAAATATTATAAAGCCTAATGCAATACCAAACTTTGTTATAATTGTTCTTTTTCTATGGTTATAATTTTTGCTACAACACTGTTGCCAATATGATACAATAATATTCATGAACAAAGGGCATGCTGCTAGCTGTGTTGAAGTTGAACGCTGCTATTTTTTTACCAATGTTTACAAACATCCAAGTTAAACAAATTCAAACAGTTTAAGTTCTGTGCTTCTACTAACTTTTTTTAATCTGAAACTATAGTATAATTGCATTGAAAAATTATTTAGTTATTTTGAATAATGTTTCATTATCCTTTGTTTCCAACTTTAAAGCCAAAGCTTGTAGACCCCTTGTGGTTTAATGTAAATCAGCCCTGCGATGATGAAACTGAGGTAGAACAATTGGAACAGGATCATCAAAATTGGGTAAATTGCCTTTTTAAATTGTGTTGTGTAAGTTGACTTTTTTAGTTAAATTCCATTGCTCAACGAAACAACGATTTATTACCAATAGGAAAAACGGCTACTGAGGTATGAGATGTCTGTTATTAAACTGTAATTAAATTCAGTTTAATAGTGTAGATATTAGATGAAGAGGAAGAAGACGACGATGAAGATGATAATGATGATGATGACGAATCGGAAACACACGATGAAGAGGATGATGACGAAATTGAAATGGACGCCCCTTATGATCCAAATGCAGCGGTTGGAGGAAATATAAGAACTGCACAGGGCCAAGGTGCTGCACAATAGTTAAAATACTAAAATATATTTATTGTGACAAATTAATGTAATGAAAAATTAATACATAACCTAATTTAATCAATAATTTTTGGACATGTCCAATCTATCCATTTCTTTTTCATCACACAACAGAAAGAGACAGAAATATATTTCGTTGATTTTTGTGTCAATTGCATAAGTGAAAGGTGTAAGGCAGTAGGTATATTTTCATTGGATTAAATAAATTACTTTCGTCAAGAAAGAAAACTGTTAAGAAATCTCAAATCTTATTAAGCTTTTAAAGTATTTTGTACTGTTAACATTGAAGGTAGAATTTAAACATCAATTTTAAGGTTAGTAAAGTTACGTTTAATTAAATCTAGTAGCGCTACTTTAATCTTTAAATTATTTTACAAGCTCAATTAAAATGTGAAATTGTTACGTCAGTAACCTACTGGGAAAACAACCTTGTAAATTTTTGTTCAAAGGAATTCCTCTCATTTCCTATTGAGGCATATTGCAGCTTCTTATAAAGTTTACATATTTCAAAAGGTAAGAATAATAAAACATATTTGTAGCGAGTTAATTATCAAATGAAAATAAATAGAAAGTAGCCAATATGTTCTATATAATGTACCTATTTTAATTTTATATTGCAATAAGTTAATTTCGAGAATTTTTTGTTATTTTATCCAAATATTAACATTACAATTTTTTCGAGCTGTGCAAAGTATAGTTCTTATCACACATTTAAGTACAAGAGGTTAATTAAACTAAAGCCACATTTGTAACTGATATGATTGTTACGTTACATTGTTAATCAGGTGCTAGTGACTAGACTATTGGTGCTGTGTGCAAAACATTTTTATCTGAGGTATTTGGTTTTTTCCACATACATATATCCAGCTCTACATTACAGAATGATATCGAATCATTATGCTGTTGTATAATGAAGTAAAATTGTAGTTAAATTTATAGTTTCAAATTGTTATTCATTAGGTACTATATGTATCTCAGTAATTAGCGATTTAACTTGAGTATGTGTTGGGAGCTGTATTTTTCTTTACTTTTAAGCTATCTAAAGGGTAAAAAGATCCTAGAATCTACGTACGTATATGCAACTAAAGTTTGTAAATCTAGAAGTTGCATTTACATGATGAAGTCTCTCTTTAACTGATCAATTACGACCAAATCACATAAAATTGTTCACTCCAAAATTACATTGAGTACTTAGTTTCCGTAGGTGGGATTTTAAATTAAATCTTTACTTGAAAAACAGGTACATATACACCAATGTGTATGTGTCATTGATTCTCTTATAGATGTGATCAGGTAATGAAAGCTCTAATAAAGAAATCGAGCTGTAGGAAAACTTCCGCTTTGCTTACGTGAACTCTTTTTTCAACAATCTTTCAATGAAAACTTCCTTTAAATTCTGGAAATCCAACCCACATTTCCTGACACTTTCTTAGTCGAGCTCGAGTTCCAGTTTTCCCCTTCGTGCTTCAGTACTTCATTCTTTCCTGTCTCCTTCTAGATTTTTTCCACCTACCTCTTCTACCAAAGCATATCACAGCTTGCACAAAATAAACGGCTAACACTTTATCGACGGAGTGTATCTGATCTAAGGATCCAGATCACATCTGATTTTCTCGGGGTCAAAGGTCAGCAAGTCAAAAACACAAAGTGTGTTTTTTTACTCTTGCTAAATAATAAAAATGTTTGGAATGAGCTCAATGGATACTTGTGTGTCATGGACTTCATTATATACGAACTATGAACACATTGTCCTGGTATCTGACAGTTATGACCACAGATAGCATTTTATGAAGTGCTTCAACTAAACTTAAAATAGTTGTATTTAGAGAAAGGCCACACAATGATCGAAGTAGGCACTGTATATACAACCTTAAAAAGATTAAATTGCACCCAACTTACTTTTATTTATTATAAAATAAGGGCTGCTCATCTAGGTCTACTGTATAATGTATGTGTACTTCATTATGCATATTAACGTGTTATAATTTACTGGCAAGCCATGTGTTAAACAATGTAAGTGCACCAAAAAGAGATGAAATTTTCATTAAAATGAACTATTCGGATGAATGCTCCTTCTGAAGCCTTCAGCACTATATTCAGTGTATATTCTGTTTTCTGAAGGTAAATACAAATATCTTCTGGAGTATCCTTTGAAGTCGATCGTCATAATTTTTATGACATTCTGCTATATTTAGTCAAAAACTCATTTGAGGAAGGAAGAGGGGAGAAAGTTAATTAATTAGAACATCCCACCCAATATTATGTTACATACTTTGTATTAGTTGTTTTTCGAATTAATATTAAACTCCTAACTGTTTGATGAGAAATTTTTCATCTGTCTGAACTTAACTTGCAGGGAATAAATCTACAGAAACATTCAAAATATATACATAATGGATGACTATGTTACCAAGCCAGGTTTTATTCTATATTCAGACACTATGTAATATTCAAAGAGATGTAACATCTATCATTACATTTTTGATCAGATGCATGACACACTATTCACAACACAATTTTTATCGTCCTCTCGAAATCAAACAATTTCTGTTTTACAGCTATTACTTATTGTAATAGTAATAATTATTATATTGTGTTCACTTGACTTTTCTTAAATTAATTAGGCCAAACTCAATTGAAGAGTTACGTCAACTGATTGATTTCAAATTACAATTGGGTCACTGCCATTTCTTCATGTCTCCATCATTATTTTTAATTCGATAGAATAATTGCGTTAATTAAAAAAAATCGCACTGAAGTGGAAGCTTATTTTTCTCAACAAATAATATACAGACGTTACTTTAAAACAAATATTTTGTATTTGGGGTTAGAGGTAAACCACTACTTCCTTTACAAATATAAATAAAATATTTGATACCTTCTTTATGTTTTAGTTTTAATCAAAATGGACCACGATATGTCGCACCACCATCATCCACAAGATCATCAAACGTATACTCACAATGATCATATATCACATACAGAAAGTCCTGTTATTGAACATGGAGACCATGGCAGTAATGGCCATAGTATGATGGGTATGGCTGTACGTTCTTTTCATGTTAAACACACGTATTGCAACGATAATTTAGTTTCATTTTAGAATATCAGAAACAGTATTATTTGACAGTTGGAAATTTGAAACTGTTGGTGGTTTGATAGGTTCAATGATAGGAATATTTTTTATGGCTGCTCTGTATGAAGGTTTAAAATATTACAGGTATGTTGATCAATTCCCGTTGATTTGTAAAATTTGGTAATTAATTGCAGAGAATACCTATTTTGGAAAACATATAATGCATTACAATATCGTGCTGTTACATTTCCGGCAGAGAAAGGAGTGGTTAATGAAGATAATCAAGTCGTACAGTAAGCAACTTTTTCAATAATTTTTTTAAGTTGTGATTTATTGTGAAGTTGTTAATCGTGTATTTTCTTGTTGTACAGTATGGTTGGTGAAGTCATCCATAAACAACCGTAAGTGTTATTGTTGAAAGTTGTTCAAATTTAAAAAAAAAAGCTTTGCATGGAACTGTACGCTAATATTTATTTTTAAATGAAACACATTGAAATTGTCAAGGAAGTGGTACCAGTGAAATTCAGTTTATTTTTTGAAAACTTTTAAAGAATTATTCCATGTGCTCTCACTACAATGTCTATTTGCTTTTCCCGAAAATTTTAAGTTATTTGCAGGAAGTAAAAATTGAAATTTTATAAATGGAAACGCACTATCAAATCCTACTGTCGTTTTTATCACTTCTTTGAACAGTTTTAAAACTTTTCTCTTATATCCACAGTCCTATATTAGCATTGTACATCAAATTCTCTAAATATGATTATACTTTAATATTCTTACTAATAATTTGATGTGACTTTGTTATTTCAATTAACCCTTGTCCGGGCAAGATAATTTTCAAACGTTACCGGGCAGTTCGGGCCTGTTAGGCCCGTCGTATCTGTATATTGCTTTTACCCCTTCAGGAGTGGTGGGAAAGTTTTTTTTACTGTAAAAACCAATAATTTCTCTAAATACCTTTAGACAAATGACAGAGTAATTATGTAGATACATCATTAGATAAATATAATTTTTAAAAGTAATGATATTTCGTTAAACAATTAAGCCCGCCGCTTGCCCGGTAATGAGATTTTAATTGAAAAATGCTCATAAAATCAATATGCAAAAAATAAATTCCATAATCTCTTGATGAATAATTAGTAAATACAATTTTGGAAGAATTCTAGAAGGCATTGACTCAAATTCCATTTATTAATAGAAATATTTAAGTTTGAACTCTTGTTCGGGCCTACTAAGCCCCCCTTGCCCGGATAAGGGCTAAATTTCTATTGGTGACACAAGAATGTTCTATATTACATACAGTTAAAAAGCTTGTTAGTTTTTGAACAAATAAAATGTTTTCCCCTTTGATAACTATGTAAGTGAGTTTGACTATAAATATTACTTGTCAACTCTGTAAAGGTAAGTAAAATTATAATTCCGGACAAGTCGCAAGATAAACACTCTGTATTATAAATCAACAACCATTCTGTATTTGAAATGTTTGCAAAAGGTTAATGATCAACCTCCCATCTCTTAATCAATGTATATTTGTTACATTCTTTTGTGTTGGTATTTGGTTTCCTTTGATTAATATTCACATCTAAACATATTTAATGCATGGTAATGTCTCATATGGTGTTTAGTTTTACAAACCTACAATGAGTTCAAATGGGAATTGATAATATTTCAATGTAAAAATACAATTAATTACTCGTCTAATTTATTTCCCAATAACGAATGTGAAACTAAACATAAATATTACATGTAGATCTATGCTAATTTTAAATATTTTGTAGGCCCACGATGTTGAGTGTTATGCACTTCTTCCAGACATTCTTGCATATAATACAAATAACTTTATCTTACTTTTTGATGTTAATATTCATGACGTATAATGTATGGTTATGTATAGCAGTTGTTGTTGGAGCAGCAGTAGGATACTTTTTATTTGGATGGAAAAAATCGGTTGTCGTTGACGTAACGGAACATTGCCATTAGAAAATTAGGTTACTATCTAAGTTACCATTTTTAAACCTTATTATGTTAACTTTTATTGTATTTTATCCCATTTTGTGTAAGAGGTTTTTGTGACGGGTCACTATCAGTTTGTTATATAGCTATTCATTTGTATTACGTAAGTATAACAGTATCCTTAATTTTTATTTAGTTGGTGGTTTTGTAATTTGTAATTTTTATTAATAGAATCTCTGTGATTTTGATTTTTGACTTAAATTCAAATGTTATATTGCACAAACATTTACAATAACTATTATACGGCCATATTATTATTGTACATGCTATAAGAATCTAAATTCGGTGATAACATATTTTGTCGCAAATTGATTTCAGTTGCTGTAGGTAGATAAGTTTTATTAAGAACAAATTGTTTTATATACTTTATATTTATTGTAATTGTGGTATATACAATAAAGTTGTACATTTGTTGTGCCATTTTAAATTATTTCGGTAATTAAAACATGGCACATCATATCACTTATTTTTCCTTAAACTCCTCATTCTTTCATGTGTAAAACTATAATATAGTAGTCTGTGATAGTAGTTAGACCTACAAATTTCAAAGTAGCATGTCGACTACCATTGTACTTTTCCCATGCAATGAATAGGTGCATCTCAAAAGACTCCGTCTCGGTAAAACTAAAATAAATGTTTCAATATTTTTTTTGTAATTTAATTTCTAACCAATATTCCTTTACAGTAAAATGCAAACTAATCAATGATGGCAGCATGTATCACGTGGACTTACAATTAAGATGCCTATGAAACATCATGTGGAATATAGCACAAAGAACAAAAATATCCCTACAAACAAAATGCAGTTTTGGCAAAATTTATGTTAAAACTTTATTTTGAAGTGGAATGTTAAATGTCCAGTAGGTATTTGTATATGGTGTGTATGAAATAAATTTATTGTACTGTATGTACATACTCGTTGGTACTACATATATTTGGACAATACAAATGTTTTTATTTACGTCACAAATAACTATGGTTTTTACATAAAAACAGAATTGCTCACTAGGTAGAGTGGAAATCGTATGATCTGTGTAAAAACAATTGCGTCATTAAATTTTATATAGGTATACAAAAAATGTATGTGTGTGTGTATGCCATGGAAGGGCAACAATAATCACACATCACACATACTGCTGCGTATTTAGATTGTAAGGAAGTGAACGCTAGGTATCTAACCATATATGTATTTACACTATTTGCAAGTTGCGTTTCGCCATGTGACATTGAGAGACTTGCCTTCAAATATAATATTCCTTTTTTATTATTATATTCGTATGAGGCGTCGGGCTGAAATATTTGCATAAGACACGAATTCATGTGACATCTGGACATGGACGTGGAAGAAACTGTAAAACTGTACTCTTTGAAATACTATTAAATAAATGTAAAAGTCTAAAACACACACCTGAAAATGGAGCCACTATAGAGTTGAAAGTAGAAATGCATAGTTAAGAAAGTTTGGTGAATAACAGTTGGGAAACTGAATATGTTCAAAATTAAACTTCAGATTTAGTAATACGGCTTACTGAGGTAGAAATCTACACCACGATGCTGCGGCACTAAATGGATTGCAAAAGAACAAGGACATCATAATACTTCCAGCCAATAAAGGAAATATAACAGGGGTGAAGGACAGCAGAGCATAGGAAAATGGAAAATCTGCTAAAAGACGTAATTTATCAACCAATTGCAACAAGCCCAACAAATATGTGGAGAAAACAATAAGGAGAAAATGTCAGAGAACAAATAAATGTGGAAGGAAAAAAAGTATACCGAATCCCATATAGCGAATGTGTGCCTCGGTCTATATCGGACAAACAAACAGGAAGATCAATGTAACAAGAGAAGAATACATATTAATGCTGTTAAAACAGACAAAACTACCTCATCGTTTGCACAATATGTACAAACATCAGGGCCATCAGGCCATAAAATTGATTTTCAAATTAGAACATTACAAATCTCGGATTATCAGAGAGGCTATCGAAATAGAGAAGTACATAGACAACCTCAATATACCAGGGATCATGTACCTACCTATCAAGATTGCCGACAGTATGGAAATCAATCCTAATGGACAAGCACAAAAAAGCAAGACATTCAAACACGTCGACAAACAAAACCGAAAAATGAAAAACAAAAGGGAAAGTGACAGCGCGTCGAATGAAAACAACAAAAAGGAAAGTAGAGAAAGTGAAAGCGAAGCAAAGTGACCAGTCACGCGCAATCAAGCACGTAACCAGCGACTCGGCCGATCACTTATAAAACGGAACCTCAAGCGGAAGGAGTCACGAATAACACGAAGCAGCAGCCGAAAGTTAAGCGTATAGTCGGGTCGCCAATCTATTTTTTTTTATGGAACCTTGCAATGTGGTATGACAAAACTTTTTCTTCAGGAAGTTGATCTTAGACATGTCCCAAGTTAGAATATAGAGGGTGCCCAGCTGGCACCCTTGGGGAAAATTTTTTATTCAAGGTCAAAGGTCAACAGTCAGAATATATGCTTTTGTAATCTTAAATGCATTACAAGTGTAAGACGGATGGTTATCAACAAAAAACAGTTGAATAAAAATTTATATGCAGCATAGAAATATGTAACTAATGCTCAAAACACTAAGAGATACAGCAATCAGCGTGTTAGGGACCGTTCATTATAGTAACGTTATAGTTTGACAGTACTGGCTATCGATATATGCTTTAGTAATAGTAATAAATTTATTACAAGTGCAAAACGAATAGTTATAAACAAAAAACAGTAGAATACAATTTTATGATATGCAGCATGGACATATGTAACTACATTTTAAATGACATAGTGTTAATTAACATACTGGGCAACTACCAACTACTTTTGATAAAATACTAAATTGGAATGTATGTAAATAGGTATTATTGGCTACTGTTACCCATTACATAATGCATTTATAAACATGTACGAAAACATGTATACTCAATGCATAATTACAGAATTATGTTGTAGCATGTGGGTGTGCATCGGATAAAGCTTGTCTGCAGAATAGATGCAACTGCAAATCTGCGGGGTTATCATGTACATCATTTTGCAAATGTTCGGCTGATCTTGATCAATGTCACAATCCAAACACAATACAGATAACTGATGAGGAAAGTGATGTGGAACAAGCAGATTAATGTACGAAACATAATTCTGTAATTAATAATAATAATAATAATAATAAGTAAATTTATTTCAGTACCAATTACATTAATTAATTTGATAAACCCACACAAAGTACTGAAACCCCAAGGTCCAGTTCAGTACAAAACTGCTTTTCAACTGGGCCTTGAATCATAAATAACTAATTAATACACATAATAAATAAAGAATAAAGAGAAATTAATAATACATTAAGAACACGCGTGATAATTCTGCAATCGACCTGAGATTGAGTGATTAGTAATAAGTATAGGAGTAAGAAGAGTTGACGGCCCCCATATACATACAGTTCACTGATTTTGAAAAAGACTTTTAAAGTAATGTGTTCGAAACAGTTTATGGGGTAGAATTATGCATTGAGTATACATGTTTTCGTACATGTTTATAAATGCATTATGTAATGGGTAACAGTAGCCAATAATACCTATTTACATACATTCCAATTTAGTATTTTATCAAAAGTAGTTGGTAGTTGCCCAGTATGTTAATTAACACTATGTCATTTAAAATGTAGTTACATATGTCCATGCTGCATATCATAAAATTGTATTCTACTGTTTTTTGTTTATAACTATTCGTTTTGCACTTGTAATAAATTTATTACTATTACTAAAGCATATACCGATAGCCAGTACTGTCAAACTATAACGTTACTATAATGAACGGTCCCTAACACGCTGATTGCTGTATCTCTTAGTGTTTTGAGCATTAGTTACATATTTCTATGCTGCATAAATTTTTATTCAACTGTTTTTTGTTGATAACCATCCGTCTTACACTTGTAATGCATTTAAGATTACAAAAGCATATATTCTGACTGTTGACCTTTGACCTTGAATAAAAAATTTTCCCCAAGGGTGCCAGCTGGGCACCCTCTATATTCTAACTTGGGACATGTCTAAGAACAACTTCCTGAAGAAAAAGTTTTGTCATACCACATTGCAAGGTTTTGGATCCTGGCAACCCGACTAGTAGGTATTCTGAAGATGACAAGTGGGATCTTTCTGAAACGTCTCAGACACGACGCGGGCCGACATCCGAAACACCACTTTAACATATGGAGGAGGCGGAAATTTGAAATTCAACATAACAAATAAATATTTATATATCGAGGTAGTTTCACAGTATATGCTGTGGTAGTTTAACTTCAAATGAGAAAAAAGCGTTAATCTATATGCTGAAATTTCTCCCTATTACGGACCTGAATTCTCATTACATTATAATCATAATGCAATGAATTCAAAATGTTTTCATGCATTTTGAAAATAAAATGAAATAGCCGTAAGGGATTCGTTATTTCTGTTGCATAACAATTGGATAGGTCGAATAGCACCTAGTCACCTACTTTAATTTTTTCATCATCTATTTTTGAACGGGAATTATTTGTTTATTTTTACTGCGTAGAAGATTTCCATGAGAGATAGATAGACAGAAATGGTGTGGCCGCGTGCAGCCGTAGGGATAAACTTTTTAAGACAGTGAAGGGGATGCGCTGTTTCACTCGTATCAATACGAAGCTGTTGAAAAAAGACAAAGAAAGCAACATATTTACATCGGCGCCGACGTATCTAAACTTTACATTGAATATTATTGTTTATGGCTGTTCTGTGTGTGTATTACGCAAAAGTAATATTTTTACAATTACAACGCTGTTTATTAAATTTGTAAAGTAATTACATTAATTACTTATACAGGTATGTCATTTTCTTCGATTATATTGATGTTTAAATTGCATAAATACGTAATTGCTTTACCGGTAATCCGCCCAGATGGTTTTGTTTATGTCGTAAATGTACATTTCCTTTTTTGTTACTCTTCATATCAAAAAGTTTTAAGTATAACGTAGAATCATTTTTTGTGTCTCATTTTACTTGCTAGTGTACTTTTCATATTAATTTGTGCAGTTGCAAAAGGTACGACATGTTGTCACGTACACCAACAATAGGTGACGTGCGGAAAATTTTAACGTAAAACACATTTGTTTATTTACCTATCGTTATTGTTGAGCAATGCATTATTATTTACAGTTGGTGAACTATACGGAACGCTTAAATTTGAATTTAGAAATGGCCTCTGATAAAGAATCTGTGGATCTCGATGTCGAAATTGAAGATGATGTAAATGTTAAAGAAGTTTTAGAACAAAATGGAGAAGTATCAACTTCATCTGAAACCTTAAGTAAACGTAGACCGCGAAAACTAAACCGTCAGCATAGTAAGGACAATCCTGCGGTGCACTCTGGATTTATACATGGCCCTCGTAGCTGGAAAAACAGCCGACGCTCTCGAAATGGGCACGGACGGGGTCTTCCCAAAAAAGGAGGTGCCGGAGGTAAAGGTGTTTGGGGTGTTCCGGGATCTGAACTTCTCGAAACGTACGAAGATGTAAATGATCCAAATTACGATTATGAAAGTTTGAATAATGGTGATATCGAGTTAAAAGTAGTAATTCCGGAAGTATCCATTGAAGATTTGAAGAAAAAAATTGAACCAATTATACTAGAATATTTCGAAAACGGAGATACTCAGGAAGCCTCGCTTTCGGTCGAAGATACAATATCGACGAAATTTCGTGATATATTTGTCCAATTGAGCATTGAAATTTCGATGGATCATAAACCGTCGCATCGAGAAATGATGTCAGTTTTAATATCCGATTTATTCGGCCATGTCATTAAGGAAAGCGATATAACTAAAGCTTTTGAAAGCCTACTTTTTAACCTACCCGATTTAATACTAGATATTCCAGATGCGTGTACCTTCGTCGGCAATTTCATTGCGAGAGCAATTGCCGACGACTGCATTCCTCCCAAATTTCTTATAAATGCTAAAGTAAAACGCAATGAGAAACATTTTCAAGAAGCTCTATGTCGTGCAGATACTCTGCTATCTATGAAACATGGCCTCGTTCGTTTACATAATGTTTGGGGAGTCGGTGGTGCTTTAAGACCCGTCAAGTATTTGACTCGTCAAATGATTCTCCTTTTGCAAGAATTTGTTTCGTCTGGCGATATAGAGGAAGCAAGTCGTTGTTTGCATTCTTTGGAAGTGCCACATTTTCATCACGAACTTGTTTATGAGGCAATCGTGATGGCGCTAGAAGCAAATAGTGCAGTTAAAGAAGAAGCTCTTTGTAAATTATTAAAATCCTTTGATGCCGCCGTTTTGGTGACGCAGGATCAAATGGAAAGAGGCTTTCTTCGAGTATATGAAGATCTACCGGATATATCTATGGATGTGCCATTGGCTTATATAATTTTGGATCGATTTGTCGATCGTTGTTCAAAGCAAGGATTCTTGTCTGAAATGGTTATTTCCAAACTGCCTTCCAGAGGCCGCAAACGTTTTGTATCGGAAGGTGATCAACAATTTTTGAAAACCTATAAAGTTTTTTAAATGGTTGCTTTTTATTTACATTTAAAAAGAACATGTTAATTTGCATTTAATTTCAAGTACCTACTGTTCACACTATGTGCTGAATTAGTAATATGTTATTTTTTTTGTAATGTTCTATACAAATAAAATTTATCAAAGTTATGTATTCTTTTGTATATTAAAAAGGTATATTAAAAAATATATCTTTTTTAACATGGTACACATTGGTTATTTTTGATTTTTATAGTTATTTAAAAAAAAATTAAAATTAAAAAATATTTAAACCTTAGTTTATTACAGCTTTTTTAACAAAATGATTAACCGCATTTCATGCATTTGTTTTAAACCCTACTACTATCTTTTTTGATTATACAATATTTATTAAACTATTTATTCAAAAAGGTAACACAAATTGAGATCTTGTTTTAAATTTAGTGAAAATCATTAAATGGATGAATGATAACTATCCTGAGCCTCTTTACGGTTTAGGTACATTGAAGGGTTGGTGGAAAGACTAAAAGGAATAAACAGAGTGGGTTATTGGGGGACACAAAGTGTGGGTGATGGCATACGCAGACGATGTTATGGTAGTGGTAAGAACAGGGGGCGAATGAGGGACATGATGGTGAATTTGTGACAGTTAAAGGCTTCTTAGAAGAATGAGATATGAAGGTGAATGTGGGATAGTAGTGTTCCAGAATGAGAGAGGAAGAAAGGGAAAGGAGGAGTGGAAGTGGGGTAGCGAGAACATTGAAAGTGTGGAGAAAATGTGAGAAAGCTAACAAAAAAAGGGGTGTAGTGTTGGGACAGGCGTGGGGGTTAGTGGAGAGAATATTTGGAAATGATCTGATCTGATGAGAAGGGGGTGACTGTTTGAAAACTAGTGAAAAGTGTGGTGATGTATGGAGTGGGATATGGGGATGGAGGGAACGGGACGTGCTGGAAAGGATGCAGGATGGGTGTTAGGTCTGACCACTGAACTCTATTATATATGGAAGAGCAATGTCGTGAATTTAAGTGATATAAATTGAATATGCGCCGTAATAAATTAGGGTTCATACAAATAAAACAGCTGTTCTGTATTACCTATCTAAAACCACTAAAACTGTACAATGAACTGTATAGTATAGTATACAGTTCATTGAAACTGTATGTAATCATGAACCCCATAAAACCCACTGTAAACCCTTCACCCTAACGTTTTCTAGTTTATGAATGCGTGGAAGTAAACGAAGAGATGCTCACGCACTATTTGTAACAATAAAAATTTGTTAAGTATACAATACGATACAACCCTTTCTAATTTGCGTGAATCGTTTGAGGCCAAAATTTCTAGTATCCAGTGGCAAGTGAGGTCCTTGATATCTAAGTGTAACAGAGTGATATCAATTTAAAATGGAACCTGCAAACTTACCGCAATCCTTCAACATTCTTAAATAAGGTATGTATAGACATAGGTACACAAATGATTATTTATTTAAATCTGAGTTTTGTGAAGACCAAATTTTAAATGATGTTATAAATTTGGCACAACTTTTACATTATAGGTATCTAAAAATTAAACATTAAGTACAAAGATAGTTACACTAATTGTTAGATAATTTACATCCAGTAGATATTTTCAATTTTGATAATTTTCGTATAGGTACAGCGTAAAACATCAAGATTCAACACATGTGTTCTATACGAATTATAAAATTATACAAAAGCTTTTGTTACAAAAAGTGACTAACTTGCACTTCAAAATTTCCAACTCTTCAAGTAAAGGCAAATGTTCCACTACCTATTATGTCTAATCAGTGTTGTAACAGATACATTTTTTCCAGCATCTAGATACAGATACATATACAGTGTGTCCACGGATTGACTTCACTATAGGTGTAAATGACCAAAAATTTTGGAATTTCAAAACAATTTTTTCAGATTCTGCCCTGCTTCATTGGAAATGAATTTTGATAACATTTTTAATTTTTTAAATTCAAAGCCGCCTTGGTGGTGGAGCAAAAACTATTTTCTTTGCAGGTAAAGTACCTTTTTTGTGTATCATAGAGCAAAATTTTATTAAGAAAAGCTGTTCAGAATTGAAAAACTGACCATAAAATGACAATCGGTATTGTTTGTAAACAAATGAGAATGTAATGTTTGAAATGTTGTATGCATAGATTCCGATTTAATCGATGATAGTCCTCTTAATAAATAAAAATAACGGTTTCATGAAATTGTGCCGATTATTTTCAAATTTTGCACTGATTATTATTTTTTGATTCTGAACAGTTTTTCTTAATAAAATTTTGCTCTATGATATATAAAAAAGGTACTTTACCTGCAAAGAAAATAGTTTTTGTTCCACGATCAAGGCGGCTTTGAATTAAAAAAATTAAAAATATGATGAAAATTCATTTCTAATGAAGCAGGGCAGAATCTGAAAAAATCGTTTTGAAATTCCAAAATTTTTGGTCATTTACACCTATAGTGAAGTCAATCCGTGGACACACTGTAGATACTTCAAGTAAAATATAAATACAAATACTAACAAAATGTATCTTAGATACAATGAAGATACTTTACCGACAAGGAAATAAAAAAAGTTACAAAACTTTTTGAACACATTAGGTATTTTCAAGGAGTATAAAATAAAGAAACAAGTTACAAAATAGAAAGCTAAAACTAAGAAATTAATATATGTATTATAGATATGCTCTGCTCTTTTTTAATACATATTTAAGTAAATAAAATGCACCTCAAAAAATTCATCTTATCTCATCCTTCGGGGAGTCAAAAGTTGACCTAAAGTCGTTCCACGGTTAATTACATAACAATTATTAAAATTATTTATTATTTGTTTCAGATACTCAAAAAAAAATATCTAGATACAGATACAAATACAACATTTTTCATGTATCTCAATATGTATCTCGATACTTAAAAAGCATCTAGATACTGTATACTTGTACCTACTTTTGTAGGTATAGTTTGTCCCATGAGAGCTCGAGTGTGACTCATACCTAAAAACTATCCGAACGATATAAATTAAAACGTTTGTCTTAGCTATCTTCTATAGGGCATTTTAATCTTCTAACCTCAAATCTACCAAAATATAAATTTAGTGTACTCTTATTTACCTAAACTATTCATATTAACGGTAAATTTGATCGCGTTCGTTCTCAAAATATTTGAGTACATAGCATAATTTACGATAGACTTTTTAACGATTTATTGCTAAGCGACATTATAAAGCAAAATATAGGTTAACAATAACAATCAATTTGACAGCTAACAGCTGACACTACGATACATACTCAACATACGTTTACGTAATTTACAATGCCAATGTTAGAAGATATATTTTTTATATTCGCTCTCTTTTCCATTAGGTGCTTTTTGTAAGTATGACAAAGACAACCTAATAATTTGCGTTAATTCACACACCAATAACTAATGAGTCACACTCGAGCTCTCGTGGGACAAACTTTAGTTTAGTTGGCTCATTTATGTCAGATGTCGTACTATGATCTACAAAGAGAGTTTATACTCAATAGCAAAAAAATATACTCCAGTACTAACCACTAAAAATACATGTATTCATGCTAAGCTTCCATAGCAACTTGGTGTTTGGCAGTGCTAAGATGGATACTACAGTTGATTGACTGATTGTAATTTTTTAGAGCACAAATTTGTCGTATGACTGGAGCAAAGTGAAGATATGATAATTGCTGTGAAAATTTGTGTAAATGTGGAGGTTGTTAATTACTGTAAAAATGAAGACAGTAATAATAGTTTATGGTGTAAAATGAGCATGCAAGAAACGATAGGTACACAAATATGATTTCTATGGAGATCTACAAAACGTAATCGGTGAAAAGAAGGAAAGTAATAATAATGGAAGACTTAAAACGGAAGAGTAATAAATCCAAATATCCCAGCAAACACATTTATATATAAAATACATATAAGTTATATAAAACTGGAAGAAAAATAAGAGATATTTAATGTCAGGATGTCAGCAATTTTTAAAATAATATATATGTCTATTAGATGTAAATTCTTTATATCTGTAGTACATGAATTTATATACGTTTTATGTATATTTTATGTAATATTCACATAAAAAATATTAGTTGTAAAAGCGTTGCGATGACCAAATGGCAGCTACTCGAGCATAATGTAATTATTACCAATGTAAAAAATTATTTAAGCAGTTTCATACAAAAAAATGGAAAAACTACATTTCTACGTGCAACTGTACTTTTAATTAACTTAATTCTTGCACGAACCCGTTTTTACCTGAACTGAAAGCCGACAGTTTATTATGATCTTGAAAAGTGTCCCTTAACCGGATTCGAACCGTTGCGGGTGGGCGTCACAAATTCCGAAATCTGACATGTATTTCCTTTGTATCCGCATTGTACCACTGCGCTAATCTGAAACATTTCTTTTTTTTATTTCGTTCTTCCTAACTTTGCCCTGTTTCGCGAGTTTAAATTATGTTTGATTATATCGTTGAGTGAAGTCTTATTCAATGATTATACCTACCTTTATGTTAAAAATGACCAGGATTTAATTTATTTTATATTATTTATTTTCTATATAAATTAGACGCATTTTAGTCGATACGGATCTAATATTAAAGGTACGTGAACTACAATTTTTGGCGTTATAGAACACCCGCGCGTGCGATTAATTCTGCGGCGCAATTAGAAACGGACTTTTATTTTCGACAATATAATATCCCAGCAAACATTAACATAACGGCCATTGCATGGCTGTTTGCCGTTCTGCTGGCGACTTGCTGGTTCAGGTAAAACTATGTTATAATAGTGCCGGTAATGTAAAGGCAATTCGTATCGGTGTTACTTTAGATTTTTGTTAATGGTGCGATTCATATTATCCTGTACTGGCGTAGTTACGGCATTACTATACCGTAAATGTACTGGCAGACATAGTTGAACCGGTATTCTGTTTGAATCTGTTTTCGCGCGCACGCCGCACAAGACTTATAATAAGTTATGAGTGATAATCTTCACTGCCCTCCACGTCCACCATTACAATTACACCACCTTTACTGTTGTTTATCTTATTGTATGGTGCAAGTTTTCCCTCGTTTTCTCCTCCATTTATTGTTTGGTGGTTTATCATCTCCCAGCAAACACATATAAAATATACATACAACATAATAAAATTGAAGTAAAAATATCAAGTATGTAAGTATACTTTAATAAAGTAATATAAACCGTATGTCACACATTACGTACATTTCACATAATAGTATAGAAACTTACGGATAAATCTTATATGTAAGAAGTATTACATATTTTTTATGTATGCCTTCTATAAATATAATTAGAAATTATCATTACATATGGTCGAAAATAAAGTCTGTTTCCATTTATGCCGCATAAGTACCTAATCGCACGCGCGTGTTTTCTATAACGCCAAAAATTGTAGTTCGCGTACCTTTAATATTAGATCCGTATCGACTAAAATGCGACTAATTTATATAGAAAATAAATAATATAAAATAAATTAAATCCAGGTCACTTTTAACATAAAGGTAGGTATAATCATTGAATAAGACTTCACTCAACGATATAATCAAACAAAATTTAAACTAATAACGCGAAACAGCGCAAAGTTACGAAGTACGAAATAAAAAGAAGGGATGTTTCAGATTGGCGCAGTGGTACAATGTGAGATGCAAAGAAAATATGTGGAATTTCTGAATTTGAATCGCCCACCCGGCAAAGGTTCGAATCCTGTTAAGAGACACTTTTCAAGCAAGTATAAAATAATAAACTGTCGGCTTTCAGTTCAGGTAAAAAAACGGGTTGGTGCAAGAATTGAGTTAAATATAGTTAAAAGTCATATAAATAAAAAATAAAATTTTAAATCTATTTTTTATTTCTGTATGTTAACTGTTCTGGTAAATTGCAGAAAAACGTACTAGTAGAGTGTTGGAAAAGTACAGGGGATGTACTTGTTAGATATACTTTGCCTTCATTTGCCCACCATAAAATAGTTGTGTGTCAGTTTATTGGTTTGGTACAGGTTAAATACTGGCATGGTAGTAATATACTGGCAAGCCGTTATGTGGCCATTTAATGGCCATAGTGACCTGATTGCAATGGCCCAGTACACGATGCCACCGCATTGCCAGTAATGTAGTACCGGCAAGACTATATGTTGCCGGCATTGGCGTTTTACATAAATGTTTGCTGGGATATGTAATGATAATTTAGAATTATATTTACAGAAGGCATACATAAAAAATATGTAATACTTCTTACATATAAGAGTTTACATATAACGTACATAAATCTATTCATATAAATATGACAGCACATAAATTTCATGGGTAATATGTAATTATCTATATGTATATATTATATGAATCTCTGTATACAGAATATCCGTAAGTTTATATACTATTATGTAAAATATACGTAATCTGTTACATACGGTATATATAAATTTTTAAAGAACACTTACATACTTGATATATAAAAAAGCATATGTAGGGGTATTTACTTCAATCTTATATATGTTGTATGTATATTTTATATGTGTGTTTGCTGGGATAGTACATATAGGGAGGGAGAGAGAATAAAAGGAAGAACAATAACAGAGAAAAAATTGTGGAAGTACCTATATGCGCATTGAAAATTAATTATTCATAAGCTGATAAGCATTACAACATTTAAACATAGGGGCATACATAAGTTTAAGAGAGTGCAACTTAAAAAAAATTAAAGGTCTATAATTTATTATTTTACAATCAAGAACGGAAAGTGGAAAGGGCTCAAAATATAAAGTTTACAAAAAAATCAGAAATAGGAAATGATCATTACGTAAAGAGATGGATTTTAGTGAAATCAAAGAGAAAGGAAAAAGATAACTGAAAATGAAAAGAAAATCCTGACAAATACTATGAGATATTAAATTAAAAAATCATGGATTTGGGGCGAGAGGGGAAGGGAAATGGGACATCTATCTGACTATTGGATGCATCAATGGAGAACTGTCGAAACAGAAATGTACCAAACGAGAATATGAAAAGAATGGAAATTGTCAACCACAGAAATATAGCTAGTAAATAGTTAAAGAGATGAAAGATATCTGGAAGAGATAAAAGTTTCTGAAGATTATGATGAATACAAAGAAAAAGGGGAAAAAGTAAAGAGGGAAATATACAAGACAAAATAAAAATAAGAAAAGGCATGCGCAACACGTTAAGAGATTAAACACAACTCATCTATTCCATAATCGATTTACAAAATTATTTGAGAAAGAAAATTAAATTACAGGATTGAAAGGTACGTATGAACAAAACATGGTTTCTCAAATAATAGTCCGGGAGCCAGGAACAAATTTCGTCAATCATTTCCTCTCGGGCAATAATTCGTAAAATTCTTCAGGGAGTTGTATCATAAAGCCTTGTGAACGTCAGCTGCGACTCCGTGGGTGGGTTGAGCAGCAGGACCCTCCCACGCACGTGGAAAAAATTATTTTTAATCATTTCCTCCCGATTGAAAATTTATCAAATAATAGTTTACCTTATATCTTGAATAAAAAAAAAGTCAGCTGACTATAGAGTGGTGGATTATACGTCAGCTGATCGTACGAACATGAAAAAAATATACCTATATTTATGATCAGTGATTTCTTCTCAATTGAAAATTGGCCATTGGCTATATTTCGGTGGAAAGATTGTCAGCTGATGTCCTAAAGAGTGTAACCCAGTAGCCAGATGGAAGCATAGATATATCGCCTATTTAAATATACCAGCTGACGAGTTTTCCCTCAGCATACTGCTATAGCTGCTTTCTTTATTACTCACAGGATCATATTAACAATTAGCTCACGAATTTTCATGCGAGAAGAAATGACATATTATCTAAAGTTATTTACACTCCATACTTACAGTAAATTAGAGATATAACTTTATTGTAAAGTTTCGATTAAATTAATATTAATAATAATCTTGAAACAATATTCTCTATATATATTTTAAAATTGATAAATATAAAAATAATTAAATGAAGAGATACTGTGCTAAATAAATTAATTAATTTATAATATAGTAATTAAAGCTTCCACAGTTGTTCATTATAATTGAAAATTATTTATTTTGGGTTAAACTGTGTAGGTAATGGTTTTATTGATTAAATAATCCAAACGTTTCGGATTATTTAGTCAATAAAAAACCATTGCCTACAAAGTTTAACCCAAAATAAATAATTTTCAATTATAATTAATTTATAATTTATAAAAACTTAGATTTATTGCATATAATTTCATTTTCATTTCAAATTTCATTTCCTCTCGGATGAAAATTCGTAAGCTAATTGTTAATATGATTCTGTGAGTAAGTAATAAAAAAATCAGCTAGCAATATGCTGAGGGAAAACTCGTCAGCTGGACAGCTGGTATATTTAAACAGGCGATATAGGTATGCTTCTATCTGGCTACTAGGTTACACTCTTTAGGACATCAGCTGACTATCTTTCCACCGACAGATAGCCAGCTGACATTGTTATTTATTCACAATAGCATATAAACTGTCATCTGACCAATTTTCAATTGAGAAGAAATCACTGATCATAATACGTACTTATATTTTTTTCATGTTCGCACGATCAGCTGACGTATAATCCACCACTCTATAGTCAGCTGACTTTTATTTTTATTCAACATATAAGGTTAACTATTATTTGATAAATTTTCAATCGGGAGGAAATGACTAAAAATAATTTTTTTTTCTACGTGCGTGGGAGGGTCCTGCCGCTCAACCCACCGACGGAGTGGCAGCTGACGTTCACAAGGCTTCATAATACAAGTCCCGGAAGCATTTTACGAGTTATTGCCCGAGAGGAACTTGGTCATGAAAATCTGTTGCTGGCTCCTGGACTATAATGTATCTTCGATTTTCTTATTTTGATTTTGTACGCGTATAGTCGCAGTTTAATCAAATGTGTTCGCTAAAACAAAGTGACCCTTATCGTTACTAAGACTAATTTAATTGACAGTTTTAAAGTTATGGACTCGGTTTTAAATCGCCCCCTGTATGTAACGTCACACTAAAGGTTCCCATAGGTGTTTTCTTTTTGCATTTTGTGGTAGCCTGTGGTAGCTTTAATGCTGCATTCACAACAACAAAATTAACATGTAGAATTAGTATCTTGAATTAGTAGTTAACGATACCGGAAAATTAACATTCACACAAGTTTCAATTTATCATTAAAATTAGTACGTACATTGGTCTGCCATCTAGTATTAGTTAATTAATAAGTTTATTAATGTTGTGGTATTCATATTGCAAATCAAACTATAATAATTTTAATTTTTTAGTTAGTGTACAACTGTTATGACAACACTATTTTGTCAGTGCAATGTCAATAATCAATTTGTAGTTCCCTCCTTTATCTATAATATGTTAAGTTCGTACAAATCCAGCGCAAGCGCAAATCTACAGAATGCGTAAAATTAATACGTGAAAGTTTGGAGTTTGCAAACATCAACTACTAATTTTAAGCGACCCTACTAATTTTACCGTTGTGAACGTTTTCGGAGAATGAATATTGCTAACTTCCACGTATACAGACTAATTATACTGCAAGTTACTAATTTTGTTGTTGTGAATGCAGCATAAGTCAGCTCTGTCAATACACACCAATCGTTTTATAAAAATAACCCTATTCCTTTTAAAAGCTTTATTTAAGTTTTATATTAACCTGAGGCAGAAATGTCTTATGACGCAAGGCACTTTAATCACGTGATGATTGTGCATGTGCCCAAGCCTGTAGCGATGCAAAAAGAAAACACCTCATATATAAGCAAAGAAAAACTCCCGCTAAAGTTCAAACTGTCTTTATCTTCAACAATCTTTACTCGTAGAGAAATACCTACGGTACAGAAGTAACACTACTCATCTCCACAGATACCAATTCGCAATGCGCTGTCTTTTAGAGTAGCAAACTTTGAAATGTGCAAGTCAATCGGATCACCAGCTATTTGGTGATCGTGCCAAAGAAACAAGGTTTTGGGAGTTGTGAAAACAATTAACATTTCTATTTACAAATATGTACAAGTTTCAACAACGGGGAATGCGGTTAATTGTGGAGGTCGGTTGCCGGAGGGTAGACTGGTTCTGGAATGCATGGATGACGGGTCGATGTAGACGGACTGGTCGATGTTTCGTTGGCGCCTATGACTTCTGACTGCCTTCTGTGGCTAACAGCGTTCGCTTATAAAGGATTCTGGCCGGTGTCGACGCGTTGGTCGGCCAATGGGAATCAATCGTTGCTCAGTACGTAAGCGACTGTTTACCGAGATCCTGTGTGGTCGCAACATCCTGCAACGTAAATTTTGCATCATGCTATTATCTCGTGGTAGAAGGGTTAAATTTGCATTGGAGTTATTCATGTAACTGTTTGTCACGTGTTGGAGATGTAATAGGAGATTAATAATTGCTATAAAGTCTCATTTTGCATTTATTTGTCAATTTACAATGTGGTGGCTGCTCATTTATTAATTTTCACATATGTCTGTCGTTGACTCGAGTGGCATTACCTTTTAATATGTAATTGAATATGGCATTTCCAATAATGAACAAAGTGTGACTTTAACCTGGAATGCTTGTGTACTAACATTTTCGCCCACGTAGACGACTTTCGATACGGTGAAGCTATAATGAACTAATCAAAGTGTCCGTATCGCTTATCGCAATCCAATTTTAGCCCACGAATGTTATTTGATATGATTGGTTCCTGTTGTTTTGTACCTGTAACATGTATTTGTTAATTGCAACAAGGTTTAGTTTAGTTGCCTTTTTTAAATATTTCCCTCTGGTTTGAATTTTGTAACTGTAATGTGAAGTTAGCGTAGGACCTGGGGGTAAGACCACACACCACTAAAAAGGTAAGACCATTACAACTTTGTTCACATCTCTAAAAGAGACAACTGTATACTTCTATCTTTTTTATGTTGACTCCATTTCCACTTATAGCTGAGCATAGCGTATTACGTAAATAGTGGTTCTGGTTAATACATAGGTACATGGTATATAGACTGCGCCAGAATGCTGAAGCTGATGCGCTTCCTCTTCAGGTGGCTGGTAACACTGACCTGTATCATAAAGGACTGAGCATTCTTCAATACAACATTGAAGCAAACAAGCCCCACCTAAATATTAGTTACTTCGGGTGCCAACTAGTGCGTTAGTTATATAATGATGGTAGCTCGGTGTTTATAATGTGTTGGTAGTACTGGTATCAGCTGTTACAGTTTAGCTTGTTCTAACCTATATGCTTAATATCTGGTGAAAAGTAGTATAATTACAGGCTCATAATTATTTAAAAACGTAAATTATTAAAAATTGTATTTTATTGCAATGCATAAACGTAGTTTATACTACGTATGAAACAAGGTTATGTTTATGTAAATAAAAACATTAGTAACAGTGTTACCAATAATCACCAACACAACAAAACTAAATTACTAACTGGCACCTTAAATCCCCGTTTTCAATTTGCTTCAAAAGTAGTGGAGGGGATCATTAGAATGCTCAGTCCTTTTAGATACAGGTCAGTGGCTGGTAATGGTAACGCTTACTTCAATATAGGGCCACAGTTAGTTGCCTGTGCTAGTGCTAGGGGTTATCACTGCTGCCACAATCTAGAATATTTAGCGACTTTACCACAATCTAATCTACATATTTCCAACCAACACCATTGAGTAGAAGCATAGAAGTAATATAGTCAATGCCAACACCACATTATATTATATGGAAATTCCCTAGATGTAAATATTCTCATTTCTAAAATTCACAATTTCTTCGCAAAGTAACGAAAAAAGATTCTGAAAAATCACATAAAATCAATTTAGAATTGAAATTCGGGTGAGGCGGCGATCGCAACGACGCGAAGTGTAACTAAGAACATCGGGGTTAAAAGCAAAAAAGCACGTAGAGTTTCGTGTGTTTTTCGTTTTATCTTTAAAAAGACAATTACTTGGACCAACTTGGACAAAATATTACGGTTGTTAACGTATTCCACCATG
The DNA here is from genome assembly GCA_036250285.1 of Pyrocoelia pectoralis. Classification (NCBI taxonomy): domain Eukaryota; kingdom Metazoa; phylum Arthropoda; class Insecta; order Coleoptera; family Lampyridae; genus Pyrocoelia; species Pyrocoelia pectoralis. The sequence continues at coordinate 65,567,973 of CM070074.1, forward strand.
AATCCGCCTCCATAAACTACAATTTCATCCCCGACGTTGACGGCCATTGCTTAGAGAGGGACTCTACATTGTTAATTTTAAAGCGCCATCTATATTTACTTCCTCACCCGAATATCTATTAAGTCACAGATCACAGAAGAAATACCTACGGATGCAGAAGCGACATGCGACACTTACGGCGGTTTCTTTGATGTTTGATGCGCTAGATTACCACTTTGAATAGATTACCATCTTAAAAGCAAGATTTGGGCGGTGCTGTTTATTAAAAATATCCAATGTATAAAATAAAATATACAACTTTTTTATAAATGTGTTATATTTAGTAATTTTTACGCCACATTCGGCGGTTTCTGACGTTTCTGTGATGTTTGCAACCTCCTTTTAGTTCATTTTAGCCACGAACTTCATAAATAAAAATGGACTGATAATTACATGTATTCGAATTTCGAAATGACACCTTACAGGGTCCGCCATGATGAGCGCAAATTCAACCGCGAAAATTTGAAATGTAATTCGGATTCGGATCACATACACAGCTCATTACAAAAGCTGTGTTCTTTCCCTTAGAATTCAAATCATAATTTTCAAATTACGATCCTATAATCAAGATTGAAATTGGTTAGCAAGAAAACAGCAAAGTGAAAGTGAAAGTGAGTGTTATGTGATGTGTTTTTGTATTTATCTTTTCGTTGAGTAAAAGAAAACAGAAAATTTCTTGATTAGAATATAACCAAAAAATGGACATTATATCGACTATTTTATTGTGGTATGTAACCTATTTAATAAACAATAGTTGTTGATTTTTAGAAAAGTTTAAATGTTTAATTGTTGTACCATTACATTAGATAAGTAGGTACCTACATTTGATAGTAGCAGCAGTGATGAAGACACAATGGCACAAGTCCATAAGAAAATACGTGTTGCTAGTTATATTTGGTTATATTGAAACTACGGTACAGAAATATTCTAACAAAGAATTTCGAAAACATTTTCGTCTCCACAGGAGCACTGTGAATGAGCTCATAGGTAGGCAAACTATTTTTCTAAATTTTAGTACATCTTTTAAGTGATATATTGGTTACAGGATGATATACAACAACTCATAAAGGTGGATGGACCCCAGTTCTCAAAGAAAAAGCCATGTTTGCTACAATATGATATTTGGCTAATATTTAAATTTTTAGACGGATTGCCGATAGATTTGATATAACCATAAGCTGTGCTTGTTATAAAATAAAAAAAGTTTGTTCAGTAACGAATACATTATATTATATAAATGGCCCACTGCAGAAGAGACCAAAACAATGTCGTGGATTAAGAAACAAAGAGGTCTAAAAAATATAGGGGCTATTGATGGATCGCTTCCAGCTATTCGGAGACCTATGCTCCATGAAGGTGATTATGTAAATCCTAAAGGTTACCAGTGTTATTTTGCACTCTGCATATCCAAGATGTCACTGGCTGTTACCACCTTATAAAGATATTACCCAATTAACACAAGAACAAATATATTTTAATTATGCCCATTTCGCTACATGGATTATTGTTGAACATGCCTTTGGTATACTGAAAGGAGAATTTCGATGCATAAACATTTGCATTTTACGGTTCATTAATAAATGTATATTAAGTGCTATTGTTTTGCATAATATATATATATTTTGAAAGATATGGATACAAATATAGAATAACTTGTATAATATTACAAAAAATACACTGTATAGAAAACGTACTATTGCTTTGGTTGTAAATAACGTTCTAATAAATCCAGTTTTCGCTTTTCAATTTCTAGTTTCTCATTCTCCAACTTCATCTTTTCATTACAGATCACGATTGATTTGAATAGAATACTGTGCGACGAAAAAATGCAATCTGTCGGATGAAACACGTTTGGATCTACTTTACTGTGCAAAAGAACAAAGCTAACAGTGCAGCCAGATGATTTTTTTTTCATTTCGGTAGATTACCTTGATAAATTTCGGTAGATTTCGAAAAAATTCGGTAGATTCAATTTATGAACGTTTTTAACAGAAAAACCAAAACGTGTAAAGTTTTTATTAAAATGTTATATACAAATACACAAAATAATGTTATGTACATTAATTTTTTTATTCCTTATGTGTTGTATAAGGTTAAACTATTCATATTAGTTAACAATTTTTTGTATAAGCGAACATTAGATAGATACTCATACTGAGACTAAATAATAAGTATGAACTATGATTAATTTATGAATATCTATGTGTAATTCATCGTATTGCTGTTTTAAAGTTATGTTTATAGTAACAAACCTTTTGTTGTTCAGTCTTTATTTGTTTCTCATAATGTTGGGGCGAGAGGCTGGCTGGAACAGTATAGTAGATAAAATGAAATGAGGTGTCATTAAAATAGATGTACATACCTATAGTTGTGCATCAAAGCAACACTTCTTTTGCGTTTCAATGATGCTAAGGAGGAAGATGCATCAGATGATGACCGCTTCCTTTCCATATTCACCTGCACTTTTGGTGATTCAGTAAAGATCATTCTTCGTCTTGCTACTTATAGCTGCTGGTAGTTGTACATTTTAATTCCGTACAATCTGGTTGCAAAAATACTTGATCATCGGTGCTCATTTCACCATCTCTTAATGTAGCAACCCATTCTGCCGCTAACATTGCATTATTTACTTCCACGAACCTCATACTTTTATTTATGAGGTTCATGTTTACTTCACATTCAGGCAATTCAACAGAGAATGGTGATGTTAAAGGGCTCTCTATCTTTGAAGGCACAACACCTGCTTCTCTCATTTTCTTACTCCAATTTTTTCAAAGTCATCATCACAAAAGTGCACGTTGATTGTTAACAATTGTATTTTGGGGTCGCTTTATAGCTGTTAGCCACTCTTTTCTTCTGTTAGCTGGAATCCTAAATGATAATGTTGTTATGTTGTGGGATGAGATCTAGGAACAGCAGATTTTCCAAGCCTCTACGCACATCAACTGCTTTCGTTATTAGCACTACCCTTACTAGAATTTTGCCTGACTACGGGAATTTCAACCTCAACCAAGGATCTTTATCGTGCCGAACATCGCATCGACACGGGACCTACGATTTTACTTCCTATCCGAGATGAAGGCGTATTTCAATTTTTCTCCGCTTTAGATGATAATATAGTCTATTTGAAAACTTACTTATGAAACGTCACACCTGCAGAGTGTTTTCTATGATTTGACTTAGTCTTTCACGAAACACTTCGTCATGTTTTTAGAAAATTCTAAACAAACACTAAATCAGTTTTGAGGTTATATTACGTTTGACACAAGAAAATAATGCGATAAAGCTGCTAGTAAAGGTACCAACCATAACCGATGTCCAACACAAACATACAAATGTTACCAGAATGTTACTAATATTTGCGCTCATCATGGCGGATCCTTGGTGGCGTCAAAATCGAAGAAGTAGGCGTATGCTATTAGCAGTCCATTTTTATTTATGAGGTTCGTGATTTTAGCACAGTGTTTTAGTGTGACGGCCATCTTGAAAGAAAGTCTTTTCGTATTACAAATTGGTATATGCGTATATGCGAAAACGGGTAAGTGTCGCTTCTGCATCCGTAGCACGGTAAACACACAACGGTATGCTATTGCGCATCTGTGACGTCATTTCGAAACGAAAACTGCAGCACTTGTTTTCAAACATGCGAGTTTATTATATTGCGTTTAGCGTCGTCCGCGAAAATCACAATCGCAATTTGCATCAAACCTATTACGTTCTGAGAATTCGCGCTATATTTCGTCTCGAAATGACGTCATGCGCCGGGAGTGACTGATTTCGGTCGGCTTCGTAGCAGGGCATGATCCGTAGGCATTTCTTCTGTGATTAAAGTGCTCTTTTTACTTACGTTACATCACAGTATACCTACGAACAGTAATACCACTTCGTGTCGGCGTCTTTGATATTGCTGTAACGAATATTTTTTCAAAATCTACTGCGCAGGGTGCCAGTGTCACGATACAATGTCTTCTCAAGTACGAAAATGAGCACGTATACACTTAGGTATTTTCATAGGTAGAGGTTAATGAGCTCATAATCAAAGAAGAAACCTACCTAAGCATATCATATGTCTCGGCGTAAACGGAAATCCCTTTGTTATGCAGTTTATATAGGGCATTAGGTTAGTCAACAGTGCAATAAAATGCATCTGGCGGTTCCTAAATGAGTGTATTTTTTTACACGGGTGACAGCATGTCAATATTAGGTATAAACTTAACATGTTTTATGCCAAATGCGTATTCGATTTGTGAAAGGAGTAGTTGCGTAGGTACTAAATTAATTATAGTTATAATGTAATACCTAAATGTAGTAAGTGTGCTAACAACCACAGCTTCCCAGCCCTACAACAAAAGAACAAGACATTCACGCAAAAGTAGCCATTTGTTGTTGTGGAAGTTCAATGCGCAAGGTGCCACGCGCAATTTGGCGCGAAAAGAGTGTGTATTGATAAATTTCCTCTAGTGGGACTACTGTTCGTAGGTATACTGTGCGTTACATCCAGCAAAAGAGCCAGAGTCAGTAGATTAAAAGAGCTGGGTACCAGCGCCACCAAATGTAAAATCGCGCAGCTGAGACACAACCTGATCAGTCGAGCTATTAGTTTGACATTTAAATATCTTTAAAATACAATACAGATCTTATCTATTTATTTCTTAGTCGTTGTATTCCCAAACCCTTAAAAGGTGATAATCTGCTATTGTTTTTTTAATGACTCTCGTCAGCATTGAGACGCTGTGATATAAACATTTCATTGTTTTAATAATGTCATAAATCAGTCTACTATGGGAAATTCGGGCCTAAAACAACATTTAGAAACGTCAAAGAAGACGGGGGTGTTAAAAATATCGCAACAGAAATTAAACGAATTTCCTCCAGGTATTTTACAACTTGATGGAAACCTACGAACTTTAGATATATCTGATAATAAATTTGTAACGCTACCGAACGAAATAAGTAGGTTCATTCATTTGAAGCAGTTAAGTGTGAACAAAAATAAACTAACAAAATTACCGGACTGCATTGGTGCGTTAACAAAATTGGAGGTATTTAATGGGTCCCATAACAATTTAAATTCTTTACCACGTACCATATCCAACTTGATACATTTAAAACAAGTGTATTTATCCGATAATCATTTGAAAGAATTTCCGCTAGTTTTCTGTGGACTTAAACATCTAGATGTATTGGATCTTTCCAAAAATGAAATAAATAATATTCCATCAGAAATATCGGGATTGCACGCAATTGAGCTCATTCTAAATCAAAACCAAATATCGGAAATTACCTATCATATCGCTACGTGTCCTAGATTAAAAACACTTCGATTGGAGGAAAATTGTCTACAGCTATCGGCCATACACCCAGCAGTTTTAAGCGAATCCAAAATATCAAACTTGGCACTCGACGGAAATTTATTTGAAGTAAAAGAACTTTTAGATATGGAGGGTTATGATTTATATATGGAACGGTTCACTGCAGTTAAAAAAAAGATGTTTTAATAATATAAATTGTATTCACCTATACTTCACTACTTAACGATAAGTACGTAAATAAAACTATTACGCAAATATCTCCAATTTGGTGCTTCTATGTCAATTTTCATAATGTCTGTGGCTTAAATGCATGTGTTGTATATAACGTTTCTAAGGTTCGTGTTAATGAAAGTAGGTTTAATGGAGAATGTAAGACCAACTTTCTAAATTTGAAATTGGTAACACCAAGTTATTAACTGTAATAGGACAATTAAATTTCTGTATAAAAATTAATGTATACTTTTGGTATTCAATATATCTAAAAACATATCCGTTCGTAATTGTTGTCTTTCTCACTCCAATTTTCTTCGTACAGGGTCGACAATAAAAATAGAATGTCACATCTAGTTGGAATAGTTAACACATTTTCTACTCATTTATCAAAGGCACAGATTTTTCTATCGGCTTACAAATAATGGTCCAATTTTTAAAATGTATGAACTTTTTCATCTCTTCACTTTTAAGTTTACTATACTGACTAAAGGTGAATGTTTGATGTTAGACGCTTTTAATGTTTGTACTCAATGTCCATTACTGTATGTTAAAAAAAACAATAAAAAGACAATCACTTTCTTAGGAAAATAAGTTTATATAATATTGATGTTGTAAAATTAAAACAGTTCTAGTCTACATTGAACACTGTACTTATTTATGAATAAATGTTGTGATCTATTTTATATACCGTTTGATTTTTCTAACTTTTTCATAATTGTATCAAAACTTTCGGCAATGGACTGACATGAATTCAAATGTTCTTCGTTCTTGCAGCATGTTGCGGTTAGTAAATTTACACTTTTTTCGAAATCATTAGAATATGGCACGACTTCCTCAACATTTCCTTTCACGTAAAAATCATATACATTTGCAATATGCTGTTGTAAGTTATTTGCACTTGCACGATCGATTTTTAAGTGTGGATTCTCAGTGGATATGTTGACATGAAACGTAGACTGTGTTATATCATTCATAATTTGAAAACATTCTTTTATCATTACGTACTGTTCTAATTTTTCTTTGTTTGCAAGAAACATTTCTTGTTTGCCACAAATTTCCTCTAATTTTAATAATTTCAATGACGTTTCATATAAGCTATTTTCTGCCATTTTATTACACCTGCAAAACAATAAGATTAATTATGGAAATGTAGTCATGTCTTAAAAAGACAAGTTCCACAATGCATAGATGTATATATTCATAATAATTTGTATGATGGAAACACTAGAGCAGGCTGAAATACATTCTTATTTTATGAAAAATAAGAATAGCTTGTGATTTCTATAAACAAATGAGAAATATGCTTTCAACAAAACAAGGAATGTTATCCATAAGAGGATAGAGGATACATTATGATTATAGTATGCGGAAGTTTTGAAACATCTTGTAGAAGAAGACTACGGACGAACTGAAATAGAGCAATAAAATGGATTCAGAGTAGGACACTCCTGCATAGATAGTATCTTCTGCATAACGCAACTAATTGAGGAAAAGCTGGCCACTGCTAGGGAAACCCATTTACTATTACTCTATATAGAGTACAGGGTGAATGAGACCACCCGTATCAGTCTTTTATTTAATGAACGGTGAGTCGTAGAGAGGTGGGGTAAAAAAAGTGATTATAAAAGCCATAATAAAGAATCGAATGGTGATATCAGCATTCCTCCAGAAGGCCTCCAACTCCGAAATTTTAAATGGCACCATAAGTCGAAAAAGGTATTGGTTAAAAGATTGTTAAAAAAAGAAGAAAGTTTTATAGGAAAAATTATTTTATTACTGCCACCCCTTTTAAGTAATATTCGACTAAAGTTATTATATTTGAAATTCATTGTTAACAAAAAAATTGAAAAGTCGGCTTTTAAAATCTAGTTACCAATGTTACATGTATTCTTCTCTTTCAAGAAGTACTAATTAGAGCCACTGATAGTGTACCTAGAAGAGCTCAACAGTGCTTAGCAGTAAATGGAAGATATTTTGAACACATGTAACATTGGTAACTAGATTTTAAAAGTCGACTTTTCAATGTTTCTTGTTAACAGTGAATTTCAAATTTAATAACTTTAGTCGAATATTACTTAAAAGGGGTGGCAGTAATAAAAAATATTTTCCTATAAAACTTTCATCTTTTTTAACAATCTTTTAACCAATACCTTTTTCGACTTATGGTGCCATTTAAAATTTTGGAGTTGGAGGCCTTCTGGAGGAATGCTGACTTTTCCGAGAAATAATGATATCACCATTCGAATCTTTATTATGGCTTTTATAATCACTTTTTTTACCCCACCTCTACGACTCACCGTTCTTTAAATAAAAGACTTATACGGGTGGTCTCATTCACCCTGTATAAAGAGTTCAGTGGTAAACTATGGCAAATACTAGAAAGAACGGCGATTAATAATACAATAATTTAAAGCCATTAAGCATCTCTATACAGACTCGGAATCGAGAGTTAAAATAGGAAATATACTATCCGGAACATTTCAAACAACGAAGGGTCTTCGACAAGGATGCTTGTTATCGCCCACTTTATTTAAAGTATATTTAAACTACGCGCTACAAAAGCGGAGGAACAAATGTCACGGTATGGGACCACCGCACACAGAAATTATAAGAGGTCTGGGCAACTACGGGATTACGAGAAATTCGTCAGATTGAGATATGAATGTAAGCAATTTATGTTACAAAAATTATATTAAAAAAATGGAGCGAAGTATTGACTTGGACCCTAAAGCCTTTTGGAGGCACGTGAGTAACCTGAAAAAACAACGAAATTGTACCAATCTTATGTACTTGGGGAACAACAAACAGCATGTGGGGGGTGCAGAAATTGTGGACGACTTTGCTAAGCATTTCTCGTCTGTTTATGTAAGGCATCCCTCGCCAGTTGACCAGTAAGCTGCAGTGAACGGAATAGGGACAGTTGAATTAAATACACTGTGTGTGCCATTGGGTGAAGTCTTTGATGAGATAACTAAATTAAAATACAACTGTACCCTGGGTCCAGATGGTTTAACAAGTGCATTTTTGAAAAACTGTGTGTTCTCATCTCACTGAATAAGCCAGTGCACATATTATTTAGTTTATCTATGAACTTGGGAATGTCCCCTGAGACTTGGAAAACCAGTTACTTAACTGCCATCTTTAAATCGGGTGATAGAGTCAACATTGAGAATTACAGAGGTATCTGCAAACCGTCGGCTATTCCCAAACTCCTGGACTCTATGGTGTCTAAAATATTAGCTTGGAATTGCAAACGTTACATAACGGCGGCCCAACATGGATTCTTTAAGGGTAGATCGACCGTGACTAATCTATTGTCCTTCCAACAGCACATCATTGCTAACCTTGAAAAAGGTCATCATCAAGTGGATTGTGTTTATACTGACTTCGCCAAAGCCTTTGATAGAGTCAATCATAAGTTATTGATTAGCAAATTGTCTAGAGTGGGTTTTGGAAGGGCTGTAGTAGATTGGCTGGACAGTTTCCTCACGGGTAGAACACAACATGTAAAAATTGAAAATTTTACCTCGCTGCCATTTTATGTAACCTCGGGAGTACCACAGGGCTCTAATTGCGGCCTGCTGTTATTCTCGATTTTTGTTGGTAACATAGGATGCGAAATACTGCATTGTGAACACTTAATGTTCGCTGATGACCTAAAGTTGTTTCCAATTATTAAGGAATTGGAAGATCATAAGAAAATACAAGAACATTTGGACAGACTATACAAATGGTCCACGAATAACTTACTTGAGCTGAATGTAAACAAATGCTGTATGATCACATTCACCAGAAAACATAATCCCTGTGTAGCAGTGATATATATTATATTATATTGAACTGAAATAGATTTACATCTAATATACAAACTATATGGCTAAAAATTTAAAAACTAAACAACAATAATATCAGGTTATATCCTTATTACCCTGCTTTATATACTTTATAACTCTTAATCGCGTCAGTGACATTAAAGATTTGGGCGTTCGAATGCATTGCAAGCTAATGTTCACTAATCATATTGATAGAATGGTTGGGTGTGCATTCATAACGTTGGGCTTGATCAATAGGTGCGGGAAAGACTTTTCATCTGATACTTTTAAAAAATTATATTGCGCATTGGTTAGACCAGGTCCCGAGTATTGTTCCCATGTGTGGTCCCCCTATTATGGCATTCAAATTGATACTATGGAGAAAGTACAGAAAAAGTTTGTGAGAAGCTGTGTGTGGAGGTGTGGTGAATCCTAGGCAAATTATAATTATGAGAATACATTAGCTGTGCTGAATATGGGACCTCATTAAAAACTAGAAGAAAGATTAACGACCTAAGTTTATTATTTAAACTATTGAACAATCAAATTGATTGTCCAGTGCTTCTGAGTCGTATTAATTTCAACACAGTAATCAGAGGTATAAACAAAACTCTTTAGATCCGAGCAGCACGAATTACGGATTGCATAATCCTATCAACAGAATGTTACAGCTTGGAAGCGAAACTATATGGTAGATATTTTCAACTGTTCTATACTAAAATTGAAGAAAGTGATCTTATGAGCTCTCATTGATTGGTCAGGCAATGGACCATTATTAATTGTACTTTCATTATTCATGTACTTATAGTTATGACCTATTTGTCATCGTTATTACTTTATTAGTATACTTATAGCTGTCAGAGAAAAAATAATAACTTTGTTGATATACCTACATATAAAAATTATGTAAAAATATTTAAGTCATTGGAAGGCCCAAGTAATACAATAACTACTCTTTCGCCAATACAGGAAAAAATTGAGTATGAAAACGTTTTGCACTATTGTTTTAAATTTGCTGCAAAAGCGCTGCAAAACAGCATTATTTTGAATTTGAATTTATTACAATCGATTAGTGCAGACGACAACAGCTGAGGAATAACTTTAAACATATTATTATGTAGGTAATATATCTAATACGAAATCTATAATAAAGACATTATTGCGGACTAGTCAAGGATTGAGAGAAAACAGGCACAAATACAACATAATAACCTAACATTATAAAATTTTAAATATTCAGAAATAGGAAAAGGAGCAAATATTGAAACATATATCACAGAAAAATTAAAAACTACAGGTAGATGGTCATGTGGCCCAGTGGTCAAGAAATAAACTTCCAATGCATAAAATGGCGATGTAAATGAAAAGATGCAACAGTCAGGTAATAAGGTAATAAAGGCGGAGTTTACATAGCACTCATTTCCCTTCGATGTGCGTCAGATACAAATGCAAGTCCATAGTGTCTTATTTTGCTTTTTTTAAATGCATTACTTAATACGTGGATTATCGTTTAATATAAATACTTTAGAAACCACAGTCATGTTTTTGCTGCTTGTAAAATTGGCTGTTAAAGTAGCTGTTATTTCGTCATCACAACGTTTTTGCAGCTATAAACGTTGGTCGCCGTGGACAAAGCCAAATAGCTGCACTGATGTCCGTGAAGCTGAAATGTGACTGGCTAACTTTCATAGTTGCTGTACTGGAGAACTTATAGCTACACACTATAGCTGCAATGACGATATGATGACCAACAGGAACACATTAACCAGATACGTCTAAATTGCGATGGCAACTTTTTCCAACGTGGTTAACCCAATATATTACAACATAAATATAGGTACATTTATCATAAAGCGATTCATGAAGAAAATCATAATTTCTACTCTATGAAAGCTGTTTCGACTTCCAAGAGGTTGTGTTTTACCTTATTAAGTGCAGATATGGTAACTGCTTTAATATGAGATAAAATGTTTACTAACGTTATAATTTCAGACACAAAGAAAATTTCTTAATTAGATAATAATTTACTTTGTAAGTGTCACTTCAACTTCGCTTTATTAAAAGACTAACAAAATAAGTTTTTGTACACTAAGTTTTATCAATTTGTTGCTCAGTTTGCAAATTTCTACAATTTGCCAATAGTGTAGATTTGTATATGTTCATTTAAGCTCAAAAATGGGCAGCAAAGGTGTTTTTGAAAAATGGTTTCATTAAGATTTTGTTGTAATATCATAGACCTCAAAGAGTGGTCTGATTATTATTAACAAAATAGAAAGGAGAGTTACACTACATTCAAAAATTAATTTCAGTAATTAATTTTTGCATATACAGTGTGTCTGCTTAAGTTCGCACCATATGGAAAACTTTTTATCACTAATTGACAGGAGTGACAGATGCTACTTCTTAATCACGACGGACATTTATTGCGCTAATATTAATAGTACAGCAGATTTATGTTTTTATAGCCATCCTTCTCAAATACATGTAGTTGACAGAGACAGAGATAAAAATAAGTAATTTTATTATACATAGTTTTACATCGATGAGTCGTACTCAACTTTATTTGAATCAAACTATAATGCTGTTTGAAAAAAAATTTATCTCATCTCAAATTTTATCTAAATTTTCCTTAAAGATGTAGATTAAACTATCAGTTATTCGAACATCACATTGGCAAATTCTTTTCCGCAAAAAAGTCTAAAAAACACTTAGACCATATAATAATAGACTGCTAATGCAATGTTTAAAAACATTATATGGTCTAAGAAAAACAATACAATAAGAAAAAATTGAAATAGCAGAGTTAAAGTACAACTCTTCTCTTCCACTATAAAATTCCGGTTATTAGTAATAATCTCTCTGAAGTGGTATAAAAAAACCATTTTCAAGGCGTTTTTTATCGTAGGAAAAGAAATGTTTAAAAATATGTGTATTACCAAACCATTTCATTAATGTTTTAGATCTAGAAAAAATAATATAATTTTCTTTCATGTAGAAACATGCCACTTAGAAGCTGTAGTATTCGATATATTTTGGACTGCTATTCTAAACCAAGTTGACAGGTAATAAACAAACATCGTGTATTTCGATTGTAATTGTCTATACATAGAAAAATTTAGCTTGTAATAGGGAATATCTAGGAGTAATGATAAATGAACAAGCAAACACAAGATATCAGAAATAGAATAAAGGAGCAAGACTACACCATGCACTATATAGAAGGTTTTTGAACAAGAGAGAAATCTGGGTGAAAAGAAAAATGACAACATTCCAAACCATTTATGGGGAAGGTCTAGTCTATTTGTCTTCACATCTTTAACATTTTCATCAATATTCCCCATTTAGAGGAATCAAAAACTTCAACTCCCTTCATCTTTACTTCTTTAAAGTGGTGCAGAATTATAAGTAAGTATTTGGGGGTTATTTTAACCAATAGATGTTATGAGGAAGAAGAAATAGGTAAACATTTAAGTAAGGTATAGCAAGTACAGCTCTACTCAGCAAACAAGATAGTTGTAGAGGGGATGCTGGCGGTAGAATAGCTTTTAAGGTACAATCCGAAAAAAAAATTTGGGCGCTTAATTTAAATGTGTATTGTTGGATACACATAAATGTATTGTATGCTGCATGAAAAGTCATCAGAAAGACTGATTTTAACAAACAAGGGTAACACAATAAAAGGATTAAGTAATAAAACGCACGCGGAAAATGTCAGCTGTAAACTGTAATAATTTATATTTAGCTTAGAATTCTCAAATATGATTGGCCAAATAATTTACCGCGTCAAAAATTTCAAATAAATTATTTTTTTAAAAATCGGCCAGAAAGTAGTAGTTTCCGGATTATTTTTAGGCTAGAAAATGTCATTTTGACGGACTGAGCCGGAAAGTCATTGTGATAGTCCGGTAAAAGTTTTACCGGACTCATTTTTACTTTACCGGACTCATTTTTTACTTTCCGGCCTAGAATGGTCAATTGTTCTTCCCGTTTCTGGACGATTTTAAAAAAAATATTGTACGTAATACGTCCCAAAAGTGTTTTTACTGGACTCGCAGGCTTGCAGGACTCGCCTGCGGCTCGTCCTGTAATTTGCCTACTTGTCCAGTAAAAGGTCACTTTCGGGACTTGTTACGTAAACTACTATTAGTTGACATATTTTCGGACTATCTTGTTTGCTGAGTGGAGCAGTAGAGTAGTGGGAATGTTATTAAATTTTGTAAATGGCAAATAGGTATCCAGAAAAACTAAAGAGAGAGTGCACAAAACTGTGATAGGACAGGTACGATGTTGTACGGGAGTGAAACTTGGGTAATGAACAAGGGAGTGGAACAATGTTTGAGTGCATGAGAAAGAAAGACATTTAGGAAGATGTATGGAGAGGTAGTAAAAGAAGGGGATATGCGGAGACGAAGAACAAACGATGAGCTATATGAGCTTTTTATAGAAGATAGTGTAGTGACTTGGGTTAAAAGCGTGTACCAAGAAGAGCACTAGAAAAATGTGGAGTAACGGATTGGAAAGCGAGCACAAGAGACAGGGTCGGTGGAAGAAAACTATTAAAGCCTTGGATATAAAATGATCTGTTGAGCTATTTTATATAATTTTGTTATAAGTAATGTATGCCATCCATAGAATATTATGAAGTATTCTTCTAAAATAACCAGTGTTTCCAAATACAAAGTAAATGATATTACATGAAATTATAAGTGCTTTTTATTTCATAAAAATTTATTAAAGCAGATTGGTACATTTAAATCTTAGAATACTCATCTGCATCAAGCATTGAATTTTTAATACTTTCATACAAATTTAAAGTAGGTAATATTAAAGCTATATATCCCTTTGATACAGGGTTTGTAATTAACAAATTTGGATTGGAAATTAAATGTTCATTAATTTCTAACAACTTTCCTTGAACACAACTATAAACAGGATAGATATCTCCATCTTCGCATTCAATGTAACATAAAACAGAATTCTCAGTCAATTTTTGTGCACCACGTTTACCTTTGCCAGAAGTTGCATTCAACAAACGGTTAATTTTGTTATCAATAGAGCAGTTGATTTTTAAAATTTTTTTGTTATTTTTCATGACTGTATGATTTTCCCCCAAAGAAATCATACAAATACGATTAGTATGAAAGCTAACTCTTTGATCTAAATTTTGTTCTTTTGATGTAAATTTTACGCAATATTTGTGTTTGTAATATCTATCGCTTACTGACAAAAACTTATTCAAAGAATGTAAATTTATAGAATCGATTATTTTAGGCTGAATCATCTTACTTTAAGCTTGTGACTTAACCTTTGCAATTCTTTCTCTTGATTTTTCAAAATTTCTTTGCCTATTTTGTATTCGTTCACGTTTTAGGCATTTAAGCATCAAATCATAATACGTATTGCAAGATCCAAAAAACTTTAGGAACGGATTCTGCAATTAAAAAGAAAGGAGATTAATATTAAGAGCGTTTTAATTACAGTACATTCTGGCGACACAGTCTTAATTGTAATATTAAATCGTTACATTCTGGAGTGTGTAAATGTGGAGATAAATCTGGATGCATTGTTAATAAACCAAGGTTAGTGTTCTTTTTATCAACCTTTTAATAAACAACAAAATTGATTGATTAATAAACTCAATTATTACCTTATTTATAAAAAATGCTATAGAAACGTGTGTAGCGGATGAACAAATTCAACTGTTTTTAGGATTCAAATTTAAAAGAAAATGAGGTTATTGTTGTAAAGTGGCTATAGTTACGCTCCTTCCTACAAAGTGAATGTGAAATATACAGGGGGATTAATAAATGTATACTTATTGCCAGAGCTATGTCACAGAGTTGCCTTATCTGTGCTGTTTATGTAAACTATGTAAAATGAAAAAGTTGGTGGTATTGTTGTAATGTACCTACTATCTATGCTTAAATATTGGAAGTAACTGTACCTACACCTATAAAAAAAAGTAAAAGTCAGCTAAGAGTAAAGTGAAGGATTGTATAGGGAAAATTTGACCTTGGCGTTGATTGGTTAATACACGAGGCAAGTTTACAAAACTAAATTTGTCTAAAAATGACGCTAAGGCGTCATTGCCAGTTTTGCAACATTATATTGTCTAAACTTGTTAATTCTGACCGTTATTTAAATTTGGCGAAATTCAAAATCGACCATTAAAAGGAAAATTAAGACACATTTTACATTAATTAGCTAATAAATCTGAAATGTTGGTTAATTTCTAACCAACAAGTTTTACATAAAATTTGGCATCGCTGCCATCCTAATGTAGTAAAATATTTGTGGTTAGGTTACTGTCATGTAAGACATTTGTGAAAATTTAGGGCCGATTGTACATTCACGGTTTAAGGGCAGCTCAAGACGTGAACCGAGTTCAGGAGATTTCAGTTGTTGTACAATTTTGCTGAGCTAAGTTTAAGTGTGGCTTATATTACTTAAGCGGCCGAATTTGGCGGTTTAAACCAAGTTCAATTAATATTCTATCCTAAATTTGTTATTTGTGGCACCAACTTGATGATTATTTAAAATGGAATTACTTACTGATCATGAAGACTTTACCACACTTAAACCGGAGTTCAAATTTATACTCGGTTCAGGAAAGCTTTGGCTTAAACCGCAAATGTACAATCGGCCCTTAGTGAGGTAAATGTAACTTGAATTAAAGCGCCCTCTACTTTACTCTTATTTGATTTATAATATAGTTAGTTTTTTAGTTACTCTCATCGTCTCATCACATTCAATTAGTTACTGGTTTACCTTTTATACTTATATTGGTGTACATGATACATGAGTAGTTGGGACAGTCTATATTTATCAAAAGAATATTTCAGGGTGGTTGCCGCTGCAAGGATTGAGAACAATTACCAAACATTTAAGTAATGGTGGGAAAATAAATTGAAGTTCTGCTATAAAATCTTTAAAGAACAAAATATGATGAATAATGGATGTCATATAATGGGCTGATAAATGAAAAAAAAGTGTAAGTTCATATAGAATACAGAAACATTAGTATATTGTACCTACTTACTGCGTTATAGGATCCATAATTTAAGGAAGGTAGCTCTAGAATTAAAAAGCGACTCAATTAGTCAATTCTTACGATCCCACTAGATTTATTTCGGTTTAACTAAAAGGACATTACTTCAGGTTAAAATGTTTTTACTTACCCAACATCGACTGTTATAATTCCACAAACATTTATGATAAAATTGAAAATTATGTCTCAACCGTAGGTACCTACGCAATAAACTAAGTAATTGCTGAATGAGAATGATAGCCCTTCGTCTTAATTCCCCTCCTACCTAAACACCGTATATATTGGTCGTTGTCGTTGGTGTAGGTCACTGTAGGTGTATTATTGTCATTATTGACAGTACCACATGCAATTTGTAATCGAATTTTGGGGAAAATATTTCTCCACACAATAACCAAAACAAAACTGTATTTGGATTTTTACAATCGGTGTATCCGTTTTTTACAGCTTTATTTTAAAAATGTACATTACGAGTATGACCGTTGATTGAAATACTAATATTACAATCAACGGTATCACATAGAGAGGTACTACAAATGACTTTTATGGTAATGAATTATTGAACTTTGATTTCATATTAAACCTTGCAACTACTTTTGCCATGGATTGTGTTTTAGGAAGGACATATAATCACCCTTATTCTGGTGACCATTGAAATTGACTCAATATTGGGTATTGCCATATATTCCAATATTGGAAGCGATTTGCAATTCTGGTGACCACATTAAAATTGAAAATTGACTCAATACTTGAGTAAAGGTTGAACAATTTGAAGGGTACCTAAGTAGTAGGTACCTGTTTTCGTTTTCCAAGGTTGAAAAACAAAAACTGAAGTAAACTAATCAAAAGAAATGTAATATGAAAAGAACATTGAAATAAATCCAATGTTGGACATTTTTCCAATGGTCACCAGAATAGGGCTGAATGTGTCCTTATCTTTGGTGGTCTGTCCTTGTTTATTTTGTGAGCACACTTCACTGGCCAAGCTATAACCCGTTGGCTACAGTACCGGTACCACAGACCTGTGCGGTACAGTACATATTTTGGAAAATGAAACGATTACAGAACGCATTTTAAAATTTAGTGGAAATGTAGGTTGTAAAATTGTCGAGTTGTGAAGTTTGTAACTTTGCATATTTTTTTAAGTGCTCAGACTACGTTTATATCGTAACTTTCGATCGAATGTAGCGAATCCGCTACGTTAAAACCTACTTTTGCGGGTGTATATGTCGTGGTAATCTCAAGTGGATACGTCAAAATAACTCTTCAACCCCTATTGTTCAAAGTGGGATGGTAATAGAATTAGAAAATGATACAGAACTGTTTGCAGCAAACTGAGCAAACTTCACAATATTTATTCACAGATAAGTAATAACTATCTGTGATTTATTTGTTGTTGCCATGCCATTTCCAGATTAGCATAATAATGTTAGTAACATAATTGTATGGGGTAATTGGGTAATTATGAAAATTAATTTTCTTCTCATCTCAACTTTTCTTGGGCATGCTTTTTAAATGCTAGAACCACGACTCGAGTAGCGATCGTCGTTTTATAATAACTCGAGTTTTTGTTCATGTCGTTTTTAAATTACTTCATGGGAAGCGGCTCTAATCTTAGCCATGTCCAGCCAGGATTCTCCCAACATGGATCGTCTTACTTTGACAAGTACACGGGACATTCACTCAGTAGGTATGTGTTGCGCCGTCTCGTCGTTTGTGTAGCATCCTCTACTGGATGGTGAATCTACCAGGCCCATGCGGTGCATGTGCTTGTTAAGTTTACAGTATCCAGAAAGTATACCTACAAGTAGCCGCAGGTTTCCTCTGGATAGCCCTGTACAGAAGCGCGCCAGGCTACGAGATGGTCCTCTGAAGGGCTCTCTCGCATGGCGGTAGTCTAGCTAACAAGTTCCACCATAACCCTGTGTTGGGCTTGGGTGTCTTGGGTTATTAAGTTGTTTACAGTTGATCCTGTAACTGTAAGTGGAAGAGGACTCTGGACCATAAAACGGTTGTTTTGAGGCCATTCGGGCTAACTGTTTGACCTTACGAGCAATTACTCTTAGGTTTAAGCAATCTCCACCAAATTTGGCACACATACCTTACTTGATCAGCAAAATGTCATAGAATAGGTCCCGTTCCAAAATTTCACCGGGAAACCCGAAAAATACGCATTTCCCCAGACCGCGCGCAAAGCTGCTATGCGGGTAAGCAGCTAGTCAGTGAACTCAAACACCAAATTTGAATTATAAACTTACTTTTTTTGTCACTGTTGACATTATCTGTGTTTATTGAACCGATGTTTTAAGAGCATCGCATAGGCATCACTCTTCACTCATCGATTTGTTGTCAGTTGTCATTTGAACACGATGAAATTATTAACTTGTTTCATTCCTATTTTTATGAATTATTTTGCGAGGGTGTTATGTATAAAATAATAAACTTCATAATTTGTTTCTTGGCTTAAATGATCTGTCTTAAAAATGTAGTGGTCATGTTTATAATTCTAAATTGTGATGCGGGGTGCTAATGGGTGTTGTTAAATATGACATCTACTCCAAAAACAGTAACTTCTAAACATGTACCAGGTAATTAATTGTCTTAATTAAAATTTATGCATTATAACATATTTTGGATGTATCTATTATACTTATTTTATTTTTATGGGTGAGGGTAATTAGCTTCACTTGTAGTGCCTAGATGACCTTTTGGCATTTAAATGTGTGAACTTCCCTTGTTAATAAAAAACATTAACTGCATTCTTATTTTTATGATTAACGATCATATTTTATGCCATATTTAAATATGATCCATGTGTGATCATTCATTGTAAACAGTAATTTATTAATCATAAGTAGTTATTGTCACCGATGAGATTGAAAACAAAAGTGGGTAGCTGCAAAATTTGTAGGTCTAGCACCAACGGTTTGTTTAAATGTTATGTATTTGTCCTTAACTTTTACTTATTTTTGTGTGTGAAGGTTAAGTAAATGAGTTTTTACGCTTAACAGTACCTATAAAGTTATTCATGCATTTTGATCAAAATTATTGCGCAATAGTTTCCATAAGTTATGCATTTTAAAGCAAAGTAAGAATTCGCATAGTAACTTGCTGAAATAATATACATAATTTGTAATATATTAGTCAGATGCTACTACACAAATGTGATTGTTTTCCAATCAAAACGTCACTGTGTTAAAAAAACATGCACTTGGGGATATACAAATACATAATGAAATGCAATTGTGAATTACTTTGACAACTTTTTTCGCAATTTAGATGAGGCAACTAAATCAATCACTATTTGCTTGTTGAGATTCTTAGTTTAATTTTGACAATTTGTAATTTATAAAATACCTCGTAAAATACCATTTCACATTAGGGTAAGGAATAATTTTTAAAGCAGTACTTAAGTATAGTGAATAGACTGCTGTGTTGAGAAAGCTCATATACAAAATTGAAAATGTATAATTAAGTAATAGGTACGCAAGAAGCACTTTTTATAGTCTATGTTCTCACCCTTTTGATAACCTTTTCCCTCAGGCTGCTTTCATATTCAGATTCAGTATGTCTATCACTATGGTTCTTATTTGATTCCAAGTTCTGCCTATAACAAACGTAAGTTCCACTAAGTTAATTTATACCAATTATATTGACTAGAAAATCCAGAGTTGGCTATTACAACTAAGCCACGATGCAAACATACTTAGTTGATATACATGTTAAAGTTCGTTTAAAGTTCTGTTTTGTTTATAAGTTGGACATCTGTGATAACCAGTCATAATACTAACACATATTGCAATGCAAAAATGTTTTTTGTAACGAAGATGTCAAGTGCCAAGATGGCACGTAAGCACAAGATCAACTTGGGAAGGCAACGTATTTCTAAACGTTTGCATGCCATGACGAAAATGTAAAAGGAAGGATGCATGAGATGACTGAGAGACAGCTGAAAAAGCGAAGAGTCGCTTACGAAATTTTGCTTTTGCGGCATGAAAGGAAGATTCCTGCATCGAATTGATACTAGCGGTGGGAAGTGGAAATATTTCCAGAATCGCAAACGCAAAAAATTGTGGTTTTCACCTGGCGAAGCATCAACATCGAGAGCACGACCAAATGGTATGTTGCGTTGTTAATAAACTAGGTAGGTAATTCAGTTGTTAGATATTCTTGACACTGTCACATGTAATTTATCCCTCAAACATTTTGTTCAATAAATGTATTCATAAAAGTATTTAGTCAGAAGTTTTGAAATTAGCGATGGTCACTCCAATTCATAAAAAAAAATTTGCATAGAACAAATTGACAACCTACCAAACAAATAGAGATATACTCGCACTATCATTTAGAAGGGGTGTTCTAGTCATCTAGTGCAATATACTGTTGTAGTTGAGTTTTTATCATAAATTTTTTTGAACTAATAATTAAACATTAATTATGAATTCTGCTCATATGGGATGGAGAGGTTCCTAGGTGATGTGATTATTCATTTCTGTTTTGTATTCATTCTAATTATTAATTAGTAATCTCATTGGGAGCAATTCTACAGGTTTGCTGGGTTCACTTTTGCTCGCATATACAGGGTGCCTTACTTATTTTCAGTAGTGCGACATTTCACTAAAATGATGAAAAGGATAATTCAACATATGCTATTTTTAGTTTAGGTATTGCCAATGGAAGAATATTTCAACTTCTGAAAGAGCAATGCTTGATCCACAACCAATGGGTTAGAGAAGATCATTGGAAATTAATGATTGTGTTTCTGATTTACAACCTACAATGGAAGAAACTGTGTTGAAAATACTACTCAAGACTTTACTATATTGATATTGTGCCAAGTGAACTTAAAAGAGGATGAAAGTGAAAAGACATGACAATACGAAAAAGGAAAGGGCACCTAAAGTATAAGTACTAGATAAAAAACAACAAATGCCAAAAAGTGTGACTTTTAAACAAAATCACACCAATTTGTTTAGTAAATCTAGGGATACTTTCTCAAAGGTATAATCTATAGCTATACGAATCGGTGCCTTCACTCGAAGAAATTTTTGTATACTACGCTATGCCCAAATTTTTATTATGCTAAAATTCCCTCATGTGTGTGGTACATTACTTTAATTCTTTTTTCAAATGACAACTGGGCAGACGGTTTTAAACTTAAATTGTAATTAATTACCGCGTTTTCTCACAAAATCTGTGGGATAACAAGCATTTTTTGCTTGTATTCATTGTTTCCATTACTTATATGTATAATTATGAATATATAAGGTTATTTAAAAGTAACTTCTCAGTTTGAAATGGCCATTGCCCTGCTAATTTTTGAGAGATATGTGATACGGATTGTTTCAATCCCTCACGAGTAGTAGGTCTACTAAGAAACACTCTTTCTTTGAGGTAACCCCATAAGCCCATACCCAATAGTCAGCTGGCTTAAGATCTGGTGACCTAGGAGGCCGCCCGTTTGGATCTACTAGTTACATGAACATCAAATGTGTTACTTAATAGTATTTTTACAGGATTGTGTATTTGAGGAAAACCCGTTTCTTTACAAACAAAATGGTGTTTTTATTTTTTCAGAATCTAAAAATTAGCAATGCTCATTTCAACTGAGAACTTACTTTTGAATAACCTTAATTATATTTTTTGTACGAATAAAGTGGAATATAAATTTACTTAGCAGATTTTTAGCATCTTAAAGGAGTGAAATTATATTTAGTTTATCTAACAAGTCTAGACTGTCGTTTTGAGGAAATAAAAGTGTACGCATAGTTTCTATACTAACGTCAAAAATAGCCACACATAATCTGGACATTGGCCAGAATTATTGGTTGCCCTACTTTATTTACAGGTCTTTTTTACGTTTCTTTAAAGTAATTAATTCCATTAATTCGTTTAAATAGTAACACTGAATGAGGACACTTATAAAGGTTACGCTTCATTTATAAATTATTAAATGAAAGGCAACGTTCCAACAAAAATTGTGTAATCTGAAAAACCACTTATGCTTCCATCAGTGTTTATTGAGATGTAAAATTAGATTATTTTAGTCGTTATATTTGTCCTTGTATCTCGTAACAATAAAAATCATATGTGATGTTAGTGGTGCTTGTGAGTCGGTTATTTAGAAACTATTGTGTAACAAAAATTAGCTTTATGTGGTGTGATGCCGGAATATCATGAGTGGCTACGTGAACCAAGCAGAAATCAAAGGAAATATAAAATATGTCGAACACTTAGTTGGAGTAAAGATCTTACAAATAATTGGGTCGACTTAGTACGGATTTCGTTATTAGAACATAATGAAGGTAATCATCTTTAAATGTCTATTAAATTTTTATTGTGCGTAAATAAAAAATGAAATGAATTCAATTCAAATATCGGTCATTTATTCGTTTCTGCTGTATTGATGCTGTTATACGGGGTGTCCTAAATTGGGTAAAATAGAAATTGACAATTTACAGATTTGTATGCTGAATCAGATTCCGTTCAGAAAAAAGTTCAAAATCTTGAATTATTTGAAGAAAAGTGAATATTTAATTCTAATTACACATATACCTCATCTTCATTCTATAGATACATATATAATTTATGTCGATTTGTTCAATTGTTGGAATCTTGATTACCTTTCCAGAAATGCAATTATAGTTTATACTTTATACATTCTCTTATGTCAATATTTAGTGTTGTTTAACATGAAGTAGGTGCCATTTGGACACGTTTACTCATATTTTGATTACTGTTTATACAGGGTGAATGAGACCACCCGTATCAGTCTTTTATTTAAAGAACGGTGAGTTGTAGAGAGGTGGGGTAAAAAAAGGGATTATAAAAGCGATAATAAAGAATCGAATGGTGATATCATTATTTCTCGGACAAGTCAGCATTCCTCCAGAAGGCCCCCAACTCCAAAATTTTAAATGGCACCATAAGTCCAAAAAGGTATTTTTTGAAAGATTGTTAAAAAAGAAGAAAGTTTTATAGGAAAAATTATTTTATTACTGCCACCCCTTTTAAGTTATATTCGACTAAAGTTGTTAAATTTGAAATTCATTGTTAAGGTCTATTCACACATGTCAGTCACGTCTCAGTTCCGTCACCGTTCCGTCTCAGTCTCATTCGGTAAAGATTTGTGACGGCTATTCACACATATCAGTCAATAATTCATATTTTTATGTAAAAACCCCACACTGTTTACGAAGAGACGTCAGTCAAAACAAGAAAATATCGTTGACGACGAATTAAAATTATGACTGAACGGAGACTGAAACGTGACTGACTGTAAAATCGGTGACGTGCCGGACGCGTGTGAATATGTCCGTTTAAATTAAAGGCAACGATATATTTTTTTATCGTGACTGAGACTGTTTGACGGAACGGAACTGAGACGTGACTGACATGTGTGAATAGACCTTTAACAAGAAACATTGAAAAGTCGACTTTTAAAATCTAGTTACCAATGTTACATGTGTTCTTCCCTTTCAAGAAGTACTTATTAGAGCCACTGATAGTGTACCTAGAAGAGCTCAACAGTGCTTAGCAGTAAATGGAAGATATTTTGAACACATGTAACATTGGTAAGTAACTAGATTTTAAAAGTCGACTTTTCAATGTTTCTTGTTAACAATGAATTTCAAATTTAACAACTTTAGTCAGAATATAACTTAAAAGGGGTGGCAGTAATAAAATAATTTTTCCTATAAAACTTTCTTCTTTTTTAACAATCTTTCAAAAAAAACCTTTTTGGACTTATGGTGCCATTTAAAATTTTGGAGTTGGGGGCCTTCTGGAGGAATGCTGACTTGTCCGAGAAATAATGATATCACCATTCGATTCTTTATTATGGCTTTTATAGTCACTTTTTTTACCCCACCTCTCTACGACTCACCGTTCTTTAAATAAAAGACTGATACGGGTGGTCTCATTCACCCTGTATAATTGCTGGTGTCAAACAATTTGTCCGTTTTATTGACGCAAAGTGCTTTATGAGACCCACTGAACTATAGGTAATAATTGAGTGATGAGACCATGTACTGTAGTCTCTATGCTGAGGTATCAAAAATCTTATATAAAGTTTGTCCCATGAGAGCTCGAGTGTGACTCATTAGTTGTTGGTGTGTGAATTAACGCAAATTATTAGGTTGTCTTTGTCATACTTACAACAAGTACCTAATGGAAAAGAGAGCGAATATAAAAAATATATCTTCTAACATTGGCATTGTAAATTACATAAACGTACGTTGAGTTTATATCGTAGTGTCAGCTGTTAACTGTCAAATTGATTGTTATTGTCAACCTATATTTGCTTTATAATGTCGCTTAGCAATAAATCGTTAAAATGTCAATCGCAGATTATGCTAATGAACGTACTCAAATATTTTGAAACCGAACGCGATCGCGGTGGATAAAATTTACCGTTAACATGAATAGTTCAGGTAAATACGAATACACAAAATTTATATTTGGGTACATTTGAGGTTAGAGGATTAAAGTGCCCTATAGAAGATAGCTAAGACAAACGTTTTAATTTATTTCGTTCGGATAGTTTTTAGGTATGAGTCACACTCGAGCTCTCGTGGGACAAACTATATAATTGTATCCAGGAGAGTTGGCGTGCACGTCATTACTTGTAATTGTATGTATTAAGATTAAAATTTGAAGTCAAGAAATAATGACGTCGGGAATGAAATCTGCCAAATCGTAACAAGGCAGTGTTGCAAATAATACTTTAATTACCCACAGGTAGTTGCTTGTGCTACTTTAAAATTGTCATAGTAATATTTTACGTATTTAATTAATCCATTACGTATAAAACGTATCTTAAAAAATTAATTAGAGCGTAGTAAAGCTAAATGCGGCATTCTAATAAGTGCAATAAACATATTAACGTCTGCTGCGATTGAACTCGTTCTCTGGGCGGTACGTTTGGCACTAATGTTATATTGGATTGTCAAAAGATGCTGTTTTGTGGTTAATTGGTTAAAAATATTGCAATTTTTGTAAATCCATTCTAATAAGAACTGTTATTAATAATTTGATAATTAGAACAAAATAACTGTAAAGAACGAGTAAATAAAAGGGCAAAACAACTACGAACAGAAATAATACGAGATTATTTATAAATAATGAATAAATTTGACATTGACAGATAGAAGTCAAATGAAGCGTTGATTGAAGTCAGCTGTTGGACATACGGACATACTCACTTCTCTCTCATTTTCACTGGCGATCATCTATACGCATGTCTTTACTTAAAACACATGCAAACTGTATTGCCATCTTTATCACAAACATGTATTAAGCTTTAATGATTGTTTAAAAGGAATGTCGTGCATTCATTCGGAAACTTATGACGTGAACGCCAACTCTTGTGGATCGAACTTTACCTACCATTTACTATTAATACCTATGGATATAACTACATATTTCTCAAAAGCTTTGGGTGGTCAGAAATTCACTCATACGTTGCTCTAACGAAATAAATGCAATAAAAATCTTGTAAAAGTCGTACCGTTTCTGAGTTATCCGCAGATAAATTTAGTCAATAAGAGCGCTGCGCGGGCGAATTCAAACAGCCATCCACAGGCGGTGTTGCCAAGCGTAGTCGAGGCATGGATCCGCCAAAGAAAGCGAAAAGAAAAACTCTTCGGAAGCAGGGATCTAACCCGCAACCTTCAATTGAGAGTTTCGCGTCTTACCGTGTACGCTACCGAAGCACTACTGTCTACAATTGGGTGAGTTCATAAAAATAAATTTCATAATAAATATCAGATTCTGCTTTAGAGTCGTGTGTGTAAACTGTAGTAGTTCAAAAAAGTTAAATAACCCGAACCATTTTCGAGAAAAAAAGGATTAAAGTGTTCAAACATGAGCGTTTGCGCTAAATCAGTTTGAAACAGTTCTATAATCTAAGAAACAGATAGTGACGTCCCATGCTGGTATCGTTTGCTGTCAGTCGGCTAGCTTGATTTAATATGCCGTTGCGAAAGTGATTTTTACGATGGTAAATGGAACTTATTTAAAAGCTAAGTCGAATACCCTTCCTCGAGTAGACGTTTTTATGTTGGCCGAGTTCTTAAAGAAGGATGATCGGTTTGCTTCAGAAATTCGTGGAGTCAAAGCGGAAATGTAAATAGTCATTGGCTCATTCCTAAACGATTCTAGGCAACATTTTTCGGGAAGTCGGTGGTGTTTTTTTTTGTACCACGATTTTTGTACAAAAATTAAAGATTAATCTAGCAAGCATTATCAACTAATTCAAAACCAATCCCCATAAAAAATTCCTTTGGTCCCACCACCGACTTCCCGAAGAGAGTTTTTCTTTTCGCTTTCTTTGGCGGATCCATCCCTCGACTACGCATGGTAACACCGCCTGTGGATGGCTGTTTGAATTCGCCCGCGCAGCGCTCTTATTGGCTAACTTCATCTGCGGATAACTCAGAAACGGTACGACTTTTACTAGATTTTTTTCCATTTATTTCGTTAGAGCAACGTCCCCAATAGGTACTACCCTTACCCGTCGATGAGTGAATTTCTGACCACCCTGTATACAGGTCACAGGAATAGTTTCTATACATTTTTATGCTTTACCAATGAATAAATAATTATTCAATGCCTTTACGCATTATATGAATTCCGTGTTGAGTGTAAGCAATATTGAATAAAGACACTCAACGGTGTAAGGTCCTTAAACCCATGTACATATGTAACATGTATGTAACCCATTCAAAATAAACGAAGTAGGCGATCCATAGAAGATAAAAATTAATTTCTTATTTCTCTCATGAATTTTCATAATTAATTGTCTAAGTAAAGTAATGAATTTGTTAACCATGTGTATGTACTGCGTAAAGTATAATCAAAACGGATAAAACGTGTGGCACTGCCAAGTTTAAATACAACTGCTCAAAGGAAGGACGTATTACATTAAAGGAATTGCTAATTCATCATTTCCTTTGTTTCAATGACTATAAATAAGTATTACTTTTTGTTTTATTATGTTGAATAGTAATGTGTAGAAATATTGAATTAATATAGGTATACATACTGTAAAAAATAATTAATATAGGTATACATATTACATACTGTAAAAAATCATTACTTTTTCAAGTAAGAATTAAGTACCTACCTAAATGAAAAAAAAAACAATTCCTCATAAAGACATACGCATACGCGCATACCTAAATGGTGCAATCCACAGCCACGCACTCTATGTCTTTATTGAAGGAACTATAAGGCTCGATCACTGAACTCAATAATATATGGAAGAGCAAAGCCGTTGAAATCAAATGGGATGCGCGTGAAAAAGTGTGCACATTTGAAGAAAATAATAAGGTCGAAAATCGTTTAACTACGGGGCTTACGCGTTTGCGCAGTGGAAAATACCATGAAAATGCATCATGTGTTGAAGTCAGTTGAAGTCAATGAACTCTACCTAATAAATTGAAGTTGGGTTAGAAAATTTTACGTGGTTTGTCTTCGTGAACAAGTGGATTAATTTGATTTATAAACGTTACAAGGGAGAAGGGTTTACAGTGGGTGTTATGGAGTTCACGATTAAAATACAGTTTTAGATAATATATAACAGCTGTTTTATTTGTTTGAACTCTAATTTATTACGGCGCATGATCGGGAGCCCCGTGCGCGTATTCAATTTGTATCACTTAAATTTACAACTTTGCTCTTCCATATATAATAGAGTTCAGTGGGCTCGATTCGCATTTCACACTATAGTGCCGGTCACTCGGTCCAGTCTCGGTTCGGTAAAAGATTCTTACACAAGAAACAATGAGCGTATTCATGTTATCAGCACCGCTCAAGTTTCGATTCAATCACACTCGGGCACCGATCCGTTTTGAAGAATAAGTATTTTACCGCAGCGTGAACGGACTGGAGCTGACTTGTACTCATAGTGTGAATACGTTTTTGTTTCAAATGTAGTATTCGCCTTCCGTTTTCCTCGCTAATAAGCTTGGATGCACCCAAATTCTTCTTTTCGTCGTCTTGCGTTTCACTCGTTTCTTATTTGCAGCATCTTCATCAAGAAAAAGAGCTATAACAGCTAATTCTTCAATTGAAAAATAGAACAATATTTTCAGACAACTGCAAAACTTGCACTTGAATAAATAAAATAAAGTAAAATTGTATTGCCAATTAAATTCATCCTACTTGGATGCTGGAGGCTAGTGTACACATCGAGACTGAACCGTGATCGAACGCGAACCCATAGTATAGATACCATTGTCAGCAACAGTTACAATAGTGCAATGAAAGATCCCATTATAATCTTGAATGACGTCGTGTTGTCTTTATAGAGACGAATCTAGGTTTTGGTTAGGCATCAACGACGGTCTTATGAGAGTATGAAGAAGATGGGATGAAAGACGGAATCTTCAGTTTACGGGCGAGACACTGTGGTATATTTCGGAGGTGGTTGGAATACATATTTTGCCATCTCCAAGATCTCTTGATCTTTCTCCCATTGAACATGTATGGTATAAAATGGGTAGAAGATTGCGAAACTTACAGCGTCCAGCCTTGATTTTGGAGGCTTTGAGACATGAGGTGCAACTTGCATGAGAGGCAATACCTCAAGACAAGATAAACCACCTTATTCGATCAATGCCACGGCGTGTAAATAAATGTGTAAATCAGAGGTGTCGCACTACACATTGTTAACAACCATAAAATTTTGCTTAAGTAACAAAGATTTTAGACCTATGGTTGTATCCAGGAGAGTTGGCGTGCACGTCATTACTTGTAATTGAATGTATTATTAAGATTGAAATTTGAAGTCAATCTTTTACATATTTAAGAAAAAATGAAATCTGCCAAATTGTAACAAGGCAGTGTTGCAAATAATACTTTAATTACCCACAGGTAGTTGCTTGTGCTACTTTAAAATTGTCGTAGTAATATTTTACGTTAAAAATGTATCTTGAAAAATTAATTAGAGCTTAGTAAAGCTAAATGCGGAATTTTAATAAGTGCAATAAAAATATTAACGTCTGCTGCGATTGAACTCGTTCTCTGGGCGGTACGTTTGGCACGAATGTTATATGGATAGTCAAAACATGCTGTTTTGTGGTTAAAAATGTTGTAATTTTCGTAAATTAGTTCTAATAAGAATTGTTATGCTACACACATTGAACTATACGCTATACGCAACTGGAAGGGATACGGCCTATTCTAATGCATTGTAGGCGTTGAAGCCATGCTTGCCTGACAAGCACAGATGTCGACTGGGTATTTCTGTCGTTTTCTAACTTGTTGTGTTAGTAGGGCAGATATCTTTTAACCGCGTATTTCCCATAGTTTGAAAGGTGTAAAATAATATTTGAAAGTGATTGTGAAATTTATTAAATCAAATCACGATTGGTGAATTGTTGTGTTGCATACGGATGTCCTAATTTAGCCGATAAACGCAGTATTAAACAATTTCATGGGTGAATAAGTCTTGTTAATACAAATTTTATCTAACGTTATTTGCTATCGTTGTCAACGCAACTTATACGATTTGTTTTTAATAAATAACGTAACGTGTAATTTCCCGTGCCCAATAAAAGGCCCAGGAATGAAATGAAGAGAAATATAATAGGTGTTTTCTTTTTGCATTTTGTGGTACACTTAAGGCACCTCCGTCAATACACACCATTCGTTTTATAAAAATAATTTGACTCAGTTCTCAATAACCCTATTCGTTTTAAAAGCTTTATTTAAGTTTTATATTATCCTGAGGCAGAAATGTCTACATGACGCAAGGTACTTCAATCACGTGATAATTGTGCATTTGCCTAACCCTGTGGCACACCTGTGGTGATGCAAAAAGAAAACACCTACTAATAGTCCAGTCGCTAGAGGGGTCCAACCCTACATTAAATCAGGTAGTTCTGATTTTTTTATATGTTGTTCGGGATAATTAGGGAGTGAAAACCCCAAGTTTTCGTCATCCCCACCCCTCTGCATTTTTCCCCATCTTGAAAAAACCACCGAAAATCGTAACTTTTTTCAGTTTTTCGCTTATACTTCCTATACGGTGCTTCGTCGCCAAATTTACTCCATATTCGATCTTGCAGAAATCAAAATTTGCCACAAAAATCACTAATTACTTTGTTTCTACGACTAATAGCAAAGGAGATACAGAGCAGTAAAGACGGGTTAAGATCGCATTTCCTTCGAAATTGCCCCTTTACCCCACAAAGGAGGAGCCGGTATTCACATGGTGAGGTGAAGAAGGTATTTATGGTCAATTTTCCCGTTAGTATACTGCGTCAGCAGATGTCACATTCGGCAAAACAACTGTCAACTCAACCCCTCAGGAGAAGTTTCTGTCTAACGAGAAAAATAAGAAACGGTTTATCAAACTTCTTCAGACTGCACTAGAAATTTCCAACATCATCACCAAACAAGCTGTAGAAGATGCCGATGTACTAATAGTCAGCAGTACTAAATCCCTAGCCTCACAATATGAGGCTGTGGTGATTGTGGGTGAAGACGTTCACCTCTTGTTTTGCTCACAGGAACTTCTCCTGTAACTGACAACGTTTACGTCCGAAAACCGGGGAGAGGTCATTCACCAGATCTTTTCTACACACCCACATTATTAAAATATGATTTTATTTCATCCTGTGTCACATTCTTTGATTTTCCGGACTCATTTCAGTCCGGAAAATGAAACTTTACAGTATTAACGAATATCAACAAATTACACAATTGCTGGAAACCGTTGCTAACAAAATGAAACCGTTGCTAACAAAATTGTGATTCACAGACTTAATGATTGTTGTGACATTTAAAAAAATTTTTAGTTTTTTCAAACAAAATTGCTCACAGGGTGAAATAAAACGTTATACGATCTACGTCCGGTAAATATTTCCACAGTACTCGTTTCGAAATTCTTGACTCGGCTCCTTCGTCGCCTCGTCCAGAAACATCTCACTCGTTACTGTAAAATCTTATTTCCCGGACTTATAACGTAAATAACTATTTCTGGCATTATATTGCCCCTACATGCAATAAGTGGCTGCGATATCACGTCTAACTTGTTCGGATTCGGAAAGAAGAAGTTTTCCATCTTTTCCATTCAAATATATTGCAGGAGGCTGTACAAAAATTCTATCACATTTCTGCCACCACTGCAGAAATTTCAAAGGCGGGAGAGCGCATTTTAGTCGCATTATATGGAGGTGATTCCGACTAATCTCTCACTGATTTGTGCTACTCGATGTTTATCAGCAGCTCGGCTAAACTTGACTTGGCCAAACTTCCGCCCACGTCAGATGCAGCTTACTTCCATTCACTCAGGACATACCACCAGGTGATGCAGTGGTTGGGTAATCACAAAAACACGCCACCTTTGATCTTTTGAACGGCACATTTCAGGATTTTTCCTAAACAACACCCCCACCTTAGTTAATCTAGAGGGTGCTTTTCATGGGGGCGAAAAAAAAATTGAATAAAACTAATTTGCATTCATACTGTCGAATAGAGAATTAAAAGACGCTTCAAATGAGGGGTCGCTCGACTCCCTTTCCCTATTTAAATTCTTGAGTTAGGGGTTGCTGGGGTTAGGGGGTTGACCTGACCTGACAAAGTCAAATTTGACATGAAAAGTTGTCCCCCAAAAACAAAAAATTGACGTGTCCGAGCGTTTTTTTAAGAAACTGGTCTAAGTGTCCCAAAACAGGCGTGTTTCCTTTTCAATGGCCCACCCTGTACAATAGCACGAACAGTCGCAACACCACGGCACCTAATGGTAAAAGGATGTTGATTTTGATTATACATACATACAATATTTACAAAAATCAGTTTTTTATAGAATTTAATCCAAAGGGTCAGAAACGTGACAATTTTGCTGGAATTACAATTTTACCCCTTTTTTGCTGCTCTGTACGTGCTGTCCTATTCATCGTGAAAACAAAGTTATTAGTTACTTTTGTAGGAAATTTTGTCCTCTTCAAGAATCAATATGGGTAAAATTTAGTTACGATGCACCGTTTAGGAGTTACAAGCGAAAACTTGGATAAAGTGCCGTTTTTCGGTACTTTTTTTAAGACAGCGGAAAACGCAGAGGGGTGGGGATGACGAAAACTTGGGGTTTTCACTCACTAATTATCCCGAACAACATATAAAAAAATTAGAACTACCTGATTTAATGTAGGGTTGGACCTCTTTTTACCGCTCTAGCGACTGGACTATAAGTGCGCGTGTTTTTAGTTCTGTTCAGAATAGGCGGATTTTCGGAATAGTGGGGTTCTACTGTATTTTTAAAGACCCGCAATGTAGAAATTGCATAATTTTTTTCTGGTGAACTCTTAGATCATATATACTCCAATGATCTAAGGGTGAATTAGTCAATTTAACAATTTAATAGTTCATAACAATTAATAGAAAATAGCACCAAATTTTATATAACTTTTTTTACTACAAACGAAATAACTGAATTAATTTTGTAATGTTCTGTAAACGCGTTTGTATTCTCAACATGCATGTACAATTAGTATAGCGTCACAAAAATTGTAAGTATACACTGTGTCCCAATTTCGATGCTCACCATTGGTATCTCGGTTATTAGAAGACATAGGGCAACGGTTAAATGGGGAAAGTTTTGCAGAATTTAATACTCACGACAAATATCATTTCAAATTTGACCTAACTTTTTTAATTTTTAAAATATTTAGAAAAAACCAAAATTTGCCGATTTTCATTTTCCTCAATAACTCTTTAACGCTTAATCTGACCTCTTTTAAAGTTTTACATTATTCAGACACTTTTAAGACTAATTATTTGATATAATCAGAAGCCCCCGATTATCATTTGTTTTTAAGTTATTAGTGCTATCTTTTGTTTTTCATATGGCGGCCATATTGGATTTTTGGTTGGTTAGATAGTCTTTAAAAAGATCTTTTCAACGATGTATAACATGCCTGAAAAATATTTAGTTATAGTTTGTCCCACGGCAACTCGGGTGTGACTCATTAGTTATTGCTGTGTGAATTAACGGAAATTATATTTGCTTTATAATGTCGCTTACCCATAAATCGTTAAAAAATCAATCGCAGATAATTTGCGTTAATTCACACAGAAATAACTAATGAGTCACACCCGAGTTGCCGTGGGACAAACTATAACTAAATATTTTTCAGCCATGTTATACATCGTTGAAAAGATCTTTTTAAAGACTATCTAACCAACCAAAAATCCAATATAGCCGCCATATGAAAAACAAAAGATAGCACTAATAACTTAAAAACAAATGATAATCGGGGGCTTCTGATTATATCAAATAATTAGTCTTAAAAAAGTGTCTGAATAATGTAAAACTTTAAAAGAGGTCAGATTAAGCGTTAAAGAGTTATTGAGGAAAATGAAAATCGGCAAATTTTGGTTTTTTCTAAATATTTTAAAAATTAAAAAAGTTAGGTCAAATTTGAAATGATATTTGTCGTGAGTATTAAATTCTGCAAAACTTTCCCCATTTAACCGTTGCCCTATGTCTTCTAATAACCGAGATACCAATGGTGAGCATCGAAATTGGGACACAGTGTATATCTCATAATAAAACATTGATTTATTTTATTGTAAACGTTTTATTGACCTGGATCACAATGGATGTATGACTGGTGAAAGAGATAATTAACCATCAACGTATTTTTACCTGACTTACTTACATTTTATTCCCCGTGTTATCGTTTATAGATATGACGTTGCGTGCGAAAGAAAGAGACAGAAATACCCAGTCGTTGAGGGTTGCCTAACTTTGCTGTGGCTTCAGTGCCGCTTATGGACGTTTCCTTTCCAGTTGCGTATAGCGTACAGTTCAATGGCTACACATAACAAAAACAATTGGACCCGGGAGAAACGTAAGAGTATGTTGTACCACCTTTAGCGAAGATTCTTTAAGAGGTAACACAGAGCTGTCTGAACTTTCGTGCGGACCTTAAAAATTTTTCTCGTGGACAGCGTAAGACCCGCCGTACACGAGCCGCATTTTGCAGTCGGACCGACCACACAATTGCGGTCGCGTTCCGGCGAACTGCAGTCCCCCATAGGAATACTGCACCAGACGTACACGGGCGTTTCACTGCAGTCGAAACGCGCGTCTGTAGTTTCTTATGGGGCGACCGCAATAGAGTCCGGGCAGCAGCTGACTTTGACAGCTCTGAGGGCAAAAAAACGTTGCATAAAACACGTATTTTCAGTGTACGCGGGATTAAATTGTGAATGCAACTCTCACGTTCTCTTAACGCGCGCAACCTGTACATGCGAACATTATAGGCTGTGCTATTACGAATAGAACAAATTTTGCCCTCAGAACTGTAAAAAAATAAGTTAATGACCTCATCTGCCCGATCCCTATTGTGTGGTCGGCCCGACTGCAAAATGCGGCTCGTGTACGGCGGGTCTAAAAATTTTACATCAACATAGTCAGAAAGCATCATCACCTAACAGCGGCTGTATCTAACAAAATCATGAAGAAACAGACACCGGTATTCATTCTCTATGTTACGGATACCGCCTAGAAAGGATTCGGCAAATGCAGACATTAGAACATCTTATAGTGATTTTCTTTCGTGCATTTCGAGAAAATTCCTGGAGTCGATAGGTCGTGGTCTTTCATACACTCTAATTAGCACCGAATGGTAGTGAATGCAAAAGTCGTATCTCGATGCCTCTAAATTTGATGTCATTTGACACATTGTACACTGGCAAACAAGTCACACTTACTACCCACTTTCAAGTACAAGATATATGCAGCACAATTAGGAAAAGGAAAGTTTAATTTATCTTTTTTTTACAAGCATTGAAAGCTTTCAGAAATCGGATATATTGGACCGATTTCGCCTACCATAAATCATGAGAAAACCCGCCAGGAGGCACTTTGCAAGAGGTATTTGAATTAGCGGTTTTAGCAACGTCATAGCCGATCCCCAGAACTGGATTACCATCTGAAATACAACGATTAGTAGGTTTGGCCTTATTCCGATTTTTTTACCTTTTCTTTTAATTAATCTTCTTCGCGTTTCTTGCCGTGTATCGGTACCAGTTAAAGAATTTCGTTCTACTTCTTTAGAGCTACTGGAAATGAACGATGCAGTTTTCCCTTCAGTTACGTTTTCATTTGGCTCATCAATATTGGTAGCGGTTTTGGAGCCGTCTTCTGAAAATTCATCTTTACATCCCATGCAACCGACCGGAAACACACTGCTTGTGTTTGTACGTCTTCGGTATGATCTAGTTGGCGGCAAAGTAGCGGGTTTTATGTTCGAAGTACTTTTATGAGTGGTTAAATTGTCAATTAAGTCATTTTTTGATATTGGTACGGACTGGGGTTCTTTTAATTCAAAATGGAGTGGAGGTGTTGGTATTGCTTCTTTTTCAATATCGATCAAGGAATCTGTTACAGAATCGGTTGTTAGTTTTTCAAATACTGTTTCAATTAATTCAGGTTGTTTTGGCACTCCTTGATTTTCCTTTGACGGTTGTATCAACTCTAAATTGTCATCGTTAGCTGACGTATTTTTTGGTGATTTTGGAGGTTCAACGTGTGTTTCTACTGCTGGTACTTTGTAATGGCCCCCCTCATTGCTTTTTCGATATTTATCGTCTCTTGGTACAAAAGCCATGTTCTTTACTGTTAATAATGGTATTTAAAATAGTTGAAGTTAAAGTTTTCTTACCTTATGCTTCTGTTAATTTTCTCTGAGTTTTATAATTGATTACTCAACAATAGGTATATATAAAAATACTAATTATTGTTCTATACTATACCAAATTTAAAAGTAACATTGTCAATTCGTATCTGCCAAATAAGATAAATATTGCAACGTGCGTGTACTTGTTTTAACGGCCTTCTCGTCTCGTTATTTTAAATTAGGAAACCGAACACAAATGCTATTTTGATAAACACCTAGCATTGAACACAAGAAACGAATTACTCAAAATAACTCAATCTCTTTCAATTTCTAGATATAAAAAAATTCGCGCTTGTGTGCGTGTGACCTTCAAAATGAGATGATCATTGATCAAGCGTTAAAATTATGCGGTGACCGTTAAAATAAAAACAAATTTTGTAAGCTTTCCATGCAACGCGCATGATAAGTCACATGAAAGTAAAGGACGAAGTAAAATGTAAAAATGAAAAGATACGTAGCACCAGAATAGGAGTATGATTACGAAGATCTTGGCATTTTCATTTCAAAGTGTACCGATCGGAAATAGTTTTTCCGAAGTCACTAAAAATAAATCTTACCTTAATTGCATTTACAGAGACAAAAGTCACATATCTTGGGGAAAAGTAGAGGTTATAGTAAGTTCCCCGTTTGAAATGGCCATTGCTTTGCTAATTTGTGAGATTTTGAAGAAATAAAAGTACAGCTTTGTTTATAAAAAAACGGGGTTTCTTTTAACGCACCCCTCACATACACAATCCTGTTCAAACACTATTAAGGAACATTTTTGGTGATCATGCAATGATGTAGATGTAATATTAGTACACTTGCTAAACAGATGGCCTCCTAGGTCACCAGATCTTAATTCAGATGACTATTGGTTATGGGGTTATCTCAAAGAAAGGGTGTTTCTTAGTAGACCTACTCGTGAGGAATTGGAACAATCCATATCACATTGAAAATATACACTTCATGGTGCAGTTCATAACATAGAAGAACGACTGTATCTCATTGAACAGAATAGAGGTGGTCAATTTTTTCTCGTTTGGTCTTTATTAATACACCCCGTTTCTTTACAAACAAAATGGTGTTTTTATTTTTTCAGAATCTGAAATCTTAGCAAGACAATGACGATTTCAAACTGGGAATTTACTTTTGCATAACCCTAGTTATATGTCTCAGCAACTGCACCAGTACATCATCTGATAAATACGCCTCTAATTGGAATCCTAGACTAGACTAACATTAACTACTATAGTGTTTTATAAATCTCCACGGAGCATTTTTATGATTTTAAAAATATTGCACCTTCAACCCCGTCTGCAGGGTTATTGCAGCTCCGAAACCGTCTGCAAATACCTTTCTGACGACGTTTTTCATTTGTCCTTTCGATTCGTACAAGAATTATACGCGCTCAAATCACTTTAAAACGGTGATTTTTTATGCACAAAAAAATTGTTGTTTGAAGATGTTATCCCCAGGTTCAGAACTTGCGACCATTTTTATGCTATTAATATGTGACATGATCTTCAACGTAGTATGATTTACAGACGCGCTTTTATCACTACCTAAAATGACACTGGGCGGCAGGTAGCGTTTTCGCCGCCCGAGGCCGACCGCAATTTCTTGAAGGAACAAAACGGTGGACTTTTCTAAAAAAAATTCAAATGGTACCAAATATTTTTTTCACTGCTATTTAAAGGAAAATTAATAAGCGAGTAATTTAAACAAAATGGCCCCCCCCACACGCTACGCCACTGCTGCCGCCCTGTATAAGTTGCATAAACTCGTGCGCGATATACTTTGGTGATCTCGCCTATTTTTTTAACTCGGCTGCGCCTCGTTAAAAAAATCAGTTCTCGATCACCAAAGTGGCATTTCGCGCACTAGATGCAAAAATAACTATTTATATATTGAGGGTAATTTAGTAATATTAACTTTTTTGTATTTGAAGTTATTAGAAGTTCTGTATTGTTTTAATTTTAACTGAAAACTTTACAAATGAAAATTCCGGCTTAGCAACGGAAGTAGAGGTAGGTATGTACAGGGTGGTTGGTGGTTCAAATTGGACACTTTCTTATGGCAACACCCTTTATTTTAAGAGATAGAAAAAAATAGACCAAGGTGTCTGGAGCTCAATTTTAATGACAAAATCACTGGCGCAAACTGAATTCAGCTATCTTTAATCGTTTGGACGCTAGGGGGCGTTTCTCGAATTTGGCCGATTTCTTTAATGCTCCATAACTTTCTTATTATTAAAGATAATTGATTTTGGCAAAATCTTTCATAGAGCACTTTTTTACGTAATCTAGGTTTCCATTGTTAACAAAAGACGGCAGTATGATTTAAAACGATTAAAGTCACTAAATTCTAAAGTACCGCAATCTTATGTTCCAATGAGTTAGAGAGAGAAAGCTAATTTTAACCCCAAAATGGCGGAAAAATGACAAATCTGTGTTAGTGTGTTTATTTACTACATTGAACTGTACGCTATACGCATATAGCGTTTATAGTTCAATGATTTACTATTACTAAGTTCGACGTTTGACACTTGGTTTGAAACGCGGCAATTTGAAAAACATAAACTTGTAGTTTTCCCATAGAAGACAGGCTCGTCTTCTTATTCTTACACACTACTTGCTGTATTTTTTAGTTATCCTTTTCTGTGATTGAAATAACGATTCTAAATGAAGTAATAACACGACAAAATAAAATGTCAAATTTAAAAACGTATGTTAGGTTCGTTTGGCAAAGTTCCAAATTTTTTATCTTTCAATTAAACTGTACCTTTTAATATCAATGACAAATAATTTTTAAGAAATATATTGATAAGTATCTAATGTTAGTTTAGTTTTTATCAAACACTTCATAAAGCTATTAAATTTTCTAGTGACTAGGTCTTCAATATTTGAAATTGCCGCCAAAATTTTAACCCCAAAATGGCGAACGTTGTACTTTAGAATATTTAGTGACTTTAAAACGATAATGTCTTAGTTATCTGAAAATTTTTATTAACTCCAAATATTTTTAATTTGAAATAACAATGTATAAGATGCAATATTGCAAATAATATTCAACGTAAATATAACAATTGATACACCAAAATTTAGGAAATTTCACTCTCTTTTCAAAAACCCAAAAATATATAGGGTGGTCCGTATGAAAAAATGTAGTTTATAGTCGTACACAAAAAACCAAACACCCTGTATAAAAACTGTTTATCGCGATGGATTCTACGCAAAAAAGTGCTCTAAGAAAGATTTTTCCAAAATCACCTATCTTTAAAAATAAGAAAGTTATGGAGCATTAAAGAAATCGACCAAATTCGAGAAACGCCCCCTAGCGTCCAAACGATTAAAGATAGCTGAATTCTGTTTGCGCCAGTGATTTTGTTATTAAAATTCAGCTCCAGACACCTTGGTCCATTTTTGTCTATCTCTTAAAATAAAGGGTGTTGCCATAAGAAAGTGTCCAATTTGAACCACTCTGT
Source organism: Pyrocoelia pectoralis (assembly GCA_036250285.1). Lineage (NCBI taxonomy): Eukaryota > Metazoa > Arthropoda > Insecta > Coleoptera > Lampyridae > Pyrocoelia > Pyrocoelia pectoralis. Next base: position 65,607,551 of record CM070074.1, read on the forward strand.
ACTTAGATTATTTCTATTTTCGATAGGATATGTGTCAAAAAATTAACTTATGACGTCTGAATTAGTTTTTCTCTATTTCCTAAACTTAATAGGGTTCCTCATGGACAATAGTTCTATTATGTTTATCTCTTCTGTATCGTGTCATTAATTATTACCTATGCGTAGTAGTGCATTGCTTCCCAAAAGTAAGGTGATTTACAACTCGAATAAGTAAATACAGGGTGGGCCAACGAAATGGTAACAGACGAGTTTCTGGCTAGAGAAATTTTTGTTTTGAGAAACGCAAAAACACGTCAATTTTTACATCAAGGGGGACAACTTTTGCTATGAATTTCAACTTGAAGTGATTTCATCCCTTAGCGCTGTGAGAACAACCCCTAAAATTTAAATAAGGATGATGGGGCAAGTGATACGTCATTTGAAAGGTCTTTCTTTTCTGATTTCAGTGCACTAGTTTTTTTTATATTTTTTTTATTTTTAACCAAAAAAATTGAAGTTCCAAAATGGAAAATGAGGAAAGAGATTGAGGCATTTAAAAACTCAAAAAAGCTCGGACAGGTCAATTGTTTTTTTTTAGAGAAGCTAGGTACTTTTCCTGCCATTTGACAACATTGATTCAACCCTTAAGTACAGGGTAAACAACCCTTAAATTATTAAATAAAAACAAGGGTTAATTTTTTCTTGTGCTAATTAAAAAATTAATAAAAGTTTATGCAAATTCAACCTCAAATGCAATAATACAAATTATGATTAAATCGTCCCCGTACATTTTGCAACATTTCGGGAGTACAGTATCAAAGGTCAAGGCATCTAATTTCTAACAAAAGTAGATTTTTTTATGGGGCCATGTAAAGAATAAAGTTTATTCCACTGCTCCGGATTCTTTGGAGCAGTTACGTGGCCGTATAGTACATAAATGCCGTCTAATTACTCCCGAAATGTTGCAAAATGTACGGGGACGATTTAATCATAATTTGTATTTATTGCATGGAAGCTGAAGGCAGGCACTTCGAACATTTAGTAAACTAAGGTTAAATTTGCATAAACAGGTTTTATTAATTAGCACAAGAAAAAATTAACCCTTGTTTTTATTTAATACTTTAAGGGTTGTTTACCCTGTACTTAAGGGTTGAATCAATGTTGTCAAATGGCAGGAAAAATACCTAGCTTCTCTAAAAAAAAACAATTGACCTGTCCGAGCTTTTTTGAGTTTTTAAATGCCTCAATCTCTTTCCTCATTTTCCATTTTGGAACTTCAATTTTTTTGGTTAAAAATAAAAAAAAATATAAAAAAAACTAGTGCACTGAAATCAGAAAAGAAAGACCTTTCAAATGATGTATCACTTGCCCCATCATCCCTATTTAAGTTTTAGGGGTTGTTCTCACAGAGCTAAGGGATGAAATCACTTCAAGTTGAAATTCATAGCAAAAGTTGTCCCCCTTGATGTAAAAATCGACGTATTTTTGGGGTCCGTGAAGTTGGCGATAACAAATGATTGTAATGTGTTGTAATTCAGAAAACTGATTGTATGTTATTAGTATCGATTGTAGTTAAGCTTTTTAACATTTGTAGAATTATGTACTGTTCATAAATTAATTAAAACAAAATGTATCGCCAACTTCACGCTAGCGACAACATTTCACAATTATCCAAAATCAAACCCGAAACATGTTAGTATCCCATTTGTATCGATTGTAATCAATAAATTTAAAGCGGACTGAGTTTTAGTTTAGTCGTAATTAATTAATCAAAATTGTGTCGCCAACTTCACGCTAGCGACAACATTTTACGATTATCGAAAATCAAGCCCGAAACATGTTAGTATCCCATTTGTATCGATTGTAATCGATAAATTTAAAGCGAACAGAGTTTTAGTTTAGTCGTAATTAATTAATCAAAATTCTGTCGCCAACTTCACGCTAGCGACAACATTTTACGATTATCAGCAATCAAGCATGAAACATGTAAGTATCCCATTTGTATCCATTGTAGTCAACACATTTAAAGCAAACGGTGCGTTACTTTCGTCGCAATTGATTAATCAAAATTTTGTCGTCAAAATAGGTTACCATGTTAATATCTTAGAGGATTATTTGTTCGCATTTAATTTATCACTTATGTTTTAATATAAAATTTGTTGTTTTATTCCTTCAAACCTTTAACCATGGTTGCTTTATTTTTAAAACAGACATTTCGCCATAGTGGAATTCCAAAATTCATTAAGAAGGATCCACCGCTAGTTTTTGCTATGCTATTTGGAGTGTTTCTAAATAAGGTGCCATTTCGTAAGTATCCAACTTAAGAGATAGAGATTTGATTATATGATAGACGACACTATAATCTAAATCTGTACGTACAGATCGACATCCTCGTTTATTTTGTTTAATTTCCCAAAACAACCCCTCAAATTTTGCGTTTTTAAGAAACTTTGAACAGAATTATTTAGAAATACAACAGGGTTAAAGAAAAAATCGCTCTCTACCGAAGTAAATTATACATTCGTGAAGGTATACAATTTTTTTGGTAATTTTCTGGTCATTAGTTTATTAATGGTATCTTATTTCCGAGACCTCTGTTTTCAACAAAATTGTTTCTGATTACTAGCGCATCATGCGGCAGAGTGTAAAACTAGCGCGATACTTCCATTTTATTTATGAACCCTTTCAATTTTTATTTGAAATTTTCTGTGTACTTTTGGTCAAAAATCAGGACCACTCTATTCTATAGTGCGATGTGTACGAGGCACACAGCGGTACTTTATCATGATAGATGCAATGATTATAGGTAGTTAAACGTTTCGCGGAAACTTTTATAGTTAGTTTTTTGAAAATTTGTGCTAAGGAGGATTACTCTGAACGCCGAATTGATGTAAAATATTTTCAAAATGGCAGCACTTCCGGAAATGCCGGACGGTAACGAAGTATTTATTCACAAAGAAATCAACAATATTAAAAAAGGTACCTAGTCATCCATAGGATTTAAAATGCAAATTCAATATCGCTTCAATTGTGGCGTAGCGTTGTCCTTTCATGGGTCTCTTCAGTTTTTGAGAACAGGAAAAAATCACAGGGGGCCAGGTCTGGGGTCAAAAATTCGCGCACAAGCAACGATGTGTGAGCAGGGGCGTGATCATGGTGTAAAAGACAATTTTTCTTCTTCCACAAATCCGGGCGTTTCTAGCCGATTGCTTCGCGCAAATTGCGCATTAATTGCAGGTAATGTTCCTTATTAACTGTAGGACCCTGTGGCAAGAACTCATGATGCACCACGCCCCTGCAATCGAACAAAACTGTGAGCAAAACCTTCACATTCGACCGAACTTAGCGCACTTTTTTCGGTATTGGCTCATGCGGTAGCTTCCTTGCGATGATTGCGATGATTGAGCTCCTTAGTAATGTTAACGCGACACTGTTTTTCTTCGCAATTGAGCAATTTTGATACGAATTTCACGGCGACCCGTCTCATGCCCACATATCATTGGTAAAAATCGAATGGGACGAGCCAATGGATATGTTTAGGTCCTCGGCAACTTCTCTAACGGTGATTCGACGATTGGCCAATATCATTTTCCACACTTCATCAATGTTTTCGTCTGTTGTTGATGTGCTCTGGCGTTCCTCACGCTTTTCGTTGTTCACATCTTCTCGGCCCTCTGAGAGCATTTTGTACCACCGATAGTACCACAGTCAACATTCGGAATTGTCCGCGCGCTTGTTTGTTTTTCACACAAAATTTGATACAGATTCTTTGATCATTTTTTTGGAATAGGCAAAAATCGAAGACAAGCCAAAACACGCCCAACCAAAATAGCTGTCAACAATTAACTAAACATTGAAAATGGCCGACTTTGTCAGCATAAGTGAGGGACATGAGTACTAACCTAACGCCACAAAAAAATCGAAAATCGAATATACGTAGCCCGCGGAAATTCAAAATTCGCGATACCTTTTGAACAGACCTCGTACATGAGCTGTTCAATTTGATTAAGAATTATAATTATAGCAACTAGGTGTAAATTCGTCAACAAGTGCAATTACAATTTTTCTGTTTCTCAAACATCGTAGGTACTCGCATTTAAAAAGTTGAGACAACCCATTGCAAAAATAAGCATTGTTTGTTTTTTCAAATCAGGTTTCATCTCATAAACGTCGATGATCTTCGTTTATAAGACATTAAATATTTTTTCTTCTACTCTTTATTTTCCTGTGTTTTTATTATAGATATCTATTATATACATAAATTATGTACATTGTGTTTACATCACATTTATTAGGAGTTAATGATTTTCAAGAAAAAAAAATTTTTTAAATATCACTTGCAATTTTATAAAACAATATATTTTATTACGTCTAATTTTTAAGCAATCCCTAAACTCGCAAAATTTACCTTTGCAACATTTATCAGTATATCCACAAGTACTTTTATACCTATAGTGACGACACATTTTTGATTAATTAATTACGACTAAACTGAAACTCTGTCCGCTTTAAATTTATTGACTACAATCGATACAAATGGGATACTAACATGTTCGGGCTTGATTTTCGATAATCGTAAAATGTTGTCGCTAGCGTGAAGTTGGCGACACAATTTTAATTAATTAATTACGGCTAAACTGAAATTCTGTTCGCTTTAAATTTATTGATTACAATCGATACAAATGGGATACTAACATGTTTCGGGCTTGATTTTCGATAATCGTAAAATGTTGTCGCTAGCGTGAAGTTGGCGACACAATCTTAATTAATTAATTACGACTAAACTGAAACTCAGTTCGCTTTAAATTTATTGAATACAATCGATACAAATGGGATACTAACATGTTTCGGGCTTAATTTTCGATAATCGTGAAATGGTGTCGCTAGCGTGAAGTTGGCGATAAATTTTGTTTTAATTAATTTATGAACAATACATAATTCTACAAATGTTAAAAGGGTTGACTACAATCGATACTATTTTAATAACATACAATCAGTTTTCTGAATTACAACACATTACTATCATTTGTTATCGCCAACTTCACGGACCTGTATTTTTGCGTTTCTCAAACAAAAAATTTCTCTAGCCAGAAACTCGTCTGTTAGCTTTTCGTTGGCCCACCCTGTATATTAAACACGAGTTTTATTTACTCCGCGATAAATTATTATATTTAAGCAACTTGTAATTATGTATTTACATTATTTTCTAAGAAGCCAAAACATAAATTTCAAATTGCTACTACCTAATTGCTTTTTGATATTCATTTCACCTAAAAACTGGAATGCGGTAAATAAATGAAAGTATTGCAAATGAATAAACTACCTATTGTAATATTCGAACCTAATTAACGTTTGTGATTTATCTTATAATTATAACAATTCAAACGTGCAATTAGTATGTGGCCTACACCATAATGCATGATCTCAGAAATCCCCACTATTATTTTAAGGTTTTGTCTAACTCGTCATTCAGTAATATATATACGTTCAACTCTATCATATCCTTAATGCACATGTTAATAGTTTTCGTTGTGGTTAACATATAGGTGCGATTTTTTTTGTTTGTAAATTATGTGAATGTGGTAGGACGTGTTTTCCTTCATTACAGTAGGATTTTGCTTTTTTTGGATTTGTCAGTTGTAAGTTGCTGGATTGCCAATTGCCACTTATAAAGAGCAATGTATCTGTTACATTTTCACATTTTTGTTATATTTTTTATGTATTACTTAATAAGAAAACAAATTGTTGAGTAATTACATAATCGTAACATGTAACATCTGTCTTAAAATGGACATACCCCAGCTTATTTATTCCATTCTCCAGTTCACTGCGTTTTGTTACGTTTTGTCGCTATGTTGGGGCTGAAATAGAATTACCTACTGTTATATTGAGAACCAAAATTGGCACTAAGGGTCAAAAGACCGAGGTGCATTCGACATTTCTTAATTAAGTTGCAAATTGTCAGGTCTAAAAATTATTTCCCAAATTTAACATTACCTAAAACACTAAATATTTTTTTCATGTATTTCTATCTTTTGGTACGATATTGGCACAGAATAAAACACAAGTGATATTGGCTCAGTAGAGAGCTATACTTTAAAATTATTTCAGACACAGGGTCCCAAAGAAAGGCGGTAAATCTAGATTTTTTAATTCAGCACGCCATATCTTTTTTGTCTTTTTGTGACTAAATAAAGATAAGTTTCTATTATTATTCATTTATTCTTATATATAAATCGCTTATTTTCATAAATAGTATAGCTATAGATACTAGAGTAAAGTCAACATCGGAAGACGCCAAGCTGAAGCTGCGCAAAAAAGTGACGTCAGACTGTAAAGCTCAACATACAAATACACGTTTATAATAAAATAAAAGTTTAGGTTATGTTACGTCGCATATAAACAAAAGATGGCAAACGATCAGCTGCAAAATAACGTTTTTAGAACGCACACTACTAATATCTGTGTCATTTTCCAATCATTAGTACATTTTCTATGATTAATACTGCATCTAGTTTAAAAATGCCTTTCTGCGCCGGTGTCTTTCGATGTTGACTTTACTCTACCATTGAACTTACGCCCTATGGGGTATCCTAAAAATAAGTTTCAATAGTGATGACGATGAGAATTAAAGTTGTATAATTTGTTAATTTAAAATAAAACACGATATACCTTCAAATTATTTTATTGCCTTTTCATGTGTATTAGATTTCCCTAGACCTATCCTCAATAGTTTTCTACTTGTTGTGGCACAAATATAAAGTACTTTGAACATTTTCGTAACAAAATAATTAGTAATATATTAGAAATAGTAATTAGTAATATAGATAATTGCAATTTATCTACATTTACGTTGCGAAACTTCATTAGTGGCAATATTATATTATAATAATAACATGTAATTCCACTCTAAAACTAAAAAATGAATCTTAAAGAAATGCTCAAAATTACGCCTCCTATTCCAATACTTAATTGCATATTGTGTCTGAATCCTTCTTGAACATTTCTTAGCATTTGTGGCGTGTTGCTGTGAAATAGATACACTAATATATATCTATTCCAAACACGTTCTTTACAGTTATTTTAGTTTTTCTTTTTTGATGCTTGTCCCTATAAATGAATCCAAACCCTTTTTTGATGCAATCAAGAGTTTCATCACTGATTACTCTATCGTGTTGCACTAAACGTCATATTATTTGTAATATGTAGTACCATTTTAGCTATCTTCTTAAGCGTGTTTACCTTTCTTCAGAGTGACTGTGGTTTGATCCTGGACAAAATTTTAGCAAGTAAATCAATGTAATGCTTGGAAACCCCTGTTCCAGGTCTCTGTCTACAATACAAATGCAAATTAAACCTTTTCTAGGATTCTCCAGAATTCACATGAACCATTGCTCTTTGAAACCCTTAACATTTCTTAAAAATATTCGACTTTAGTCACGCGATGAGGACTATTCGCCGACTCTTCAATAAGTATTGCTTTTTATGTTTCCCTGCTTCATTTCAAAATCATTTAATTTGTTGTGTGGATGTTAAATACAATTATAAAATCTCTCTCTGCCTTTTTGTTGTAAGACGGTGATTTCATCTACATACTACTTACCTGTTCTTTCTTGAAAAAATGTTCTTGACGCGGCTGTTATAAACCACATTATAATTTTATTAAACAGTACCTAATGAATTAATTTCCAAAAAGTTGCCGCCGTGTTTAATTATTATCTTTAAAATCATATATTCTGATTCATTTCTATTTTATAAATCAGGAAATGTACCTAACAATTGTTCCCCATTTTAATTTTATTTAATACTTAATATATATTAATTAATTTTGTAGAATGAATGTGTTATTTGACAGTGCTATTAAACAAATCAAAATTCTTTTCATAGCATCAAATTTCCGTTTTTTCATAATTACCTGATGTGGAAGAGAGCGACATATGAAAAACAGAGGAAATCTTCATCATTACAATAAAAGGGAACAGGCTATGATGTCTGGATTCTGGATTCTGATGAGAGGGTGGACAAAGTCCACGTGCATATGTAGGCCTCATATGCGGACCCTTTGTGCTACCGCTCTGATTAATCATCCCAACTCCACAACGGACTATGATGTATTAAATTGTTTTATTTTAGTTGCTCTGTGCATGTGCTCCTCCGATTTCCTACATTTAATAGCAATAATGTAATTCAAAATACAATTTTATGCCTTACATACAAAGTTTTTTTGTTAATTGGAGCAATAGGAAGAGTAATGTGTAATGTTTTCATTTCACCAATATAGAAATTTAGTAGTGACATATTTTTAAACAAATTGAAAACCACTTGTAGTCGTCTGCCTAGATCTTACCGAAGTCATATCAGATAACAGAAAGTCAAAGTACCTTATCATTCAGAGTATTTTAGTTTATAAACTATGATGATTCTACTGTTTTAATTTGTCTGAAACAAAAACTTTTGTGCAACTTCCTACATGATTTACAACTTAAATAAATATCACAGTATGATAAGTAGAGGTTAACCTCATATTTAAAGTAGGAATTTCCTTATGACAACTATTTACTTTATGCAATGTAGATTAAGTACATTTATTTTTAAGGTACCTAGTGTGGAATTATCTTGCCTCACCTGTTTTTGTTTCGTGTTGCAGAAAGTGAAAGTTCAGTATCATCTCCTCTGGCAGGATCAGGTCCAGGGGGACATAAACCCTCATTTAAAAGTACCAAGTTGGCCAGACGAGCACGTTCTTTTAAAGACGATTTTTTGGAAAAAATATCACAAATGCGTAGCCCCACTAATCAAGGAGTTCGATCACACAGTCCCAAAGGCAGAATGCATAAGCCGGATACAATTGAGGGTTCACCATCTGCAAAAGGACCTGTACATGAATTGGATGTTCTTGCTAAGCAAGTTAGTATGAAGATAATTTTTTTTTCTCTAAATCTGCCTTGAAAAATAATATTTTTTGTAACACCGCTTTGGAAAATAGTATTTTTTAAAGAAAATTGTTGAAGAACGTTTCATTTTCCTCTCTAGAAATGAAAGTACACAGTACAGTATTGTTAACACTATTTGCCTAACTAGAAAACAAAAGAATTCAGTAAATCGTCAACATTTACACGTAATGTTATAACTGCAAATTAAATATTTTTATTATAATGTAGTTTAGATAAGAAAAGTTGTGTAAAACATGAGGAGAAAGTGTTTTTTAATTCTTGCTTTGAGCTCGAGCTGAAAAAACATAACTTTCTTCTTCAGCTGTACAATTTATTATTTCTTCACTAAAACCAGTGGGGAAAGTTATATTCTCTTCTTTTGAGATGAAAGTAAACAAAACTGCAATTGCTGGCAGATTCACAGTGTCGCAGCGCAATTGCGAAGTACCTTCAGAAGAAATGGGCACCAAAATCCCCAAAAAAGGAAGGAAAGTATAGGAATATCTAGTTATGCTGTAGTAAGTTATCTTTGTTCAAAGGTAAATTTGGCTTACGTGTACACCCCATTAATGTATTCCTAAATTTTTGTGAATACATTTATTGTTAAAGACTAATAATTAAAAGGGGACCCTATCTACATACTGCCTTCAACTCTGGTGTAAGTTTTCCACTGGTTGCCATCATCATTTATGTCAAGAATAAATTTATATGGGCATAGAATTTTGCGTTGTGAAACGTTTGTCGTACACATGATTCCAACGCAAAATATGCAAGCACATCACTTATGTAACTAAAGAAAGTTGTGTGTAAAGCAAGGGAAGAAGGTATTTTGTCAACTCTCAGTGAATTAACACATTTCTTACGTTCATGTCTTAAATGTAGAAACCGTGTTGGAAAATTGTATCTTTTCTAGTTGCGCAAATAGTTATTGTGTTGTTCTCATTTAATACCATAACCATTGTTTGCATTTGAAAGATTTTATTGTGGTACATATAAGATAAGCATACTATAAATCAGTTAATATCATTTCTCAAGGTATTTATTTTAATAAGTAATTAATTTTTTTTAGATTCAAGTGGCTCTCAAACATTTTAGAGATGTTGTTTCAAAAAATATTTTGGAAATGCTGCCAGGTAATGGAACTATTGTTCTCGATACAGTATGGGCTATAAATTTGGCTGTGAAGTCATCAGTTTCCTCAGAATTTAGTAATAGTATCGTTTCGGCTACACATCATATGTATCAAAGTGTTGCACGCCTCATTAAATTATGTGATGATGTTCTTATTGATGGAGCAGAAAGCTCAGCTTTAAATCAGGATAATGTATCAGAAGTAGTAGCACAAGTAGAGGATGCTGTTAAGGTAACTGTTTTGCACAACAACACAACATGTGACATTCTAATTTTAGACGTTAATCAAATTGGCGAAGGAAAAAATAATGCACCAACATACCATATCCTATAAAACAACACCAAGAAGTTCATTTGGAAATGCATCACTAGAGATATCTACACAACGAAATTCCTTGCCAGATATACCTTTAACACCACGCGAAAGGCAAATATTAGAGCAAACTTCATGTGTTCCTGGGAAAGTAAGAAACAGCCATAGTTCTGAATCTGTTTTAAGAGATAATAGTCCACCTCCAAAACCACCTTTGCCTGATAGGTATGTTATACTACTTGAATATGTAAAAGAACTAATGTTATATTTTAGTATGTATAGCATGTGTCGAATGGATGAATCTAGCGGACTTCCTCCTCCACTACCGCCTAAGAAAAAAGGAAACAATCGTAGTTATCAGCTAATGGATGAATGTTTTAGTTCTGACAATTCCTTATTTGCTTCGAGTCTTGAACGGTAAACATGAAGCTAATGTAACTGAACTTATCTCTCTGAATCAGTTATTTATTAATCATTTTAATATTATTTGTTATTTGTTTAGAATATCACTTAGATCAAGATCTCCCGAAGATTCAAGTTCTTTACTTTCTGCTAGTGCTGGCAGTTTAGATTCTATGCTTAATCAATCACGTGAAGAAGAAGAAATTCGAGCTTTAATGGACCATCATACTGATACTGATGCATTAGTATTGGATAATGACATATCTGGTATAACCGGTGCTAACGGTTTAGATAATAATTATTGGGATGATTCGGTGTCGTGTAATGCACAAGATTCTTCCATATCACTATTAAATCAATCCAACGAATTAAATGTTGCCAATAAAGAAGTAAATAGATTATCAAATGCTGATTCGGGTTTTGTATCAATGATTTCTCAGAGAAGTTCGGGATATTCAAAACGAAGTTCACAACAAAGTACTATTAGTTCACAATGGAGCAGCCAACAAGGCTTTTCAAAGCATTCATCCAATACTGTTACTGAAATTACAAAGTGTGAAAATATCATTCAGAAAACTTTTACAACACAAACTAGAACTGAAGTTAATTTTAAACAAAACACAAGTAGCAGTAACGCAATTTCTAATTTTCATAGTAATAGCCAGTCATTTATAAAAGATGAAGTTTTTGATGAAACTCCACCAGCCATACCTCAAAAGACTAGACGAAAAACAGAGCGCCAACCTTCTCCATATGATAATGTACCTGATGATAGCTTAAGTATGTAAACCATCTCTAGTTTTTTTATGACTATTGTTGTTCCATCAATGTAGGTGGCGAATTATTGGTAGCTTGTCAGTTACACCAGTCTCAAAACATACCAAGCGGTTCAGAAGTTAACATTGTACAAGACGGACAGCCCCCACCTTTACCTCTAAAAAAGAAACATAGTAAGTATGTTTTTGAATGATTTATATCCTTTATGACATTTTAACTTTGTACATACTATAAAAGATTGGCAGTTCATGTGCGAACTGGTTTTATAGGATGACTTATTATTTAAACTCTCTGAACTGAAAAGTAGTATCACTTGTTGTGCATTGTAGATGAATCTCACCAAATACTTTACTACTATAATACGGGAAACTTCTGTGTTTAGCATAGTATTTCAGGGCGACAGCGATTGGAGCGCCATCTATTGGCTTGAGGTGATAACTAACAAGCACATTATGGCAAATTCAAACACGTTACGTTATTATAGATAAACGGGGGTACATGCGATTCTCGCGTTTTGACTCATTTCAAAGTATAACATCGATTTAAAGACCAAAAACCGTCAGACACTAATGTAAACACTAGCAAGAACGGTTTAGTTATCAACTCCTACCGCTATTAGAGGGCGTTGATGTGCCGTCACCCAAAATTTTTCAGAGTTTCCCGTATTATAGTAGTAAAGTATTTGATCTCACTAATTATTGTAATATTCCAAAACACCTCCAAGACAACATAACCTATAATTTTACTAATCACATGGCATGTATATTTTATAAAATTTATGAATATTTTATTAGCGAACAAATTAGTTAATTTCATGTGTGATAAAGAAAGACACCAGTATTACAGAAATATTGTTAAATTTTTTATACCGGGTGAATGAGACCACATGTAACATTGGTAACTAGATTTTAAAAGTCGACATTTCAATGTTTCTTGTTAACAGTGAATTTCAAATTTAATAACTTTAGTCGAATATTACTTAAAAGGGGTAATAAAAGTAATAAAATAATTTTTCCTATAAAACTTTCTTCTTTTTTAACAATCTTTCAAACAATACCTTTTTCGACTTATGGTGCCATTTAAAATTTTGGAGTTGGAGGCCTTCTGGAGGAATGCTGACTTTTCCGAGAAATAATGATATCACCATTCGATTCTTTATTATGGCTTTTATAATCGCTTTTTTTACCCCACCTCTCTACGACTCACCGTTCTTTAAATAAAAGACTGATACAGGTGGTCTCAATCACCCGGTATATCCAACATTTCAAGTCAAACTTAGAATTTCAGTTTTTTATATTGTACTGACGCGATGCCCGAAGATGGCCCCTGACCGAAATCGATAGCAAAACAGAAAATAAACTTGTTTAACCTATACCCTGGTTTTATTCCATTCCCCCATCATTCATAGTAAAATAGGCTAAGGATGGAGAAATTCATTAAGAATTCCAAAACTTGTATAATTCAATAATTCATAAATTCAGGTTTGTATCAAAATCAATGTGAATTTATTGTCTATATTTTCGTGATGCATTTTTTTGTGTAAGTAGGTACTTCGTTTGTATAAAGAGAACAAATACGTTTAAAGCAATTTAATACATTGTCTTAATTCGTAAAATTTTTTCGTAGTGTTCCAATCAGTGGCTTACTCTGGTAAGTAGGCCGAATGGCATGGTTAAGTGCATATCAACTTGACCATCACTAAAAATAATAAATGTTTTGTTATCTTCTGTATGTTTAAATGTTTGTTGATGTTTAAACAAAAATTAGAAAAGCTTTTACTTTTTTTACATGTTAAAATCTATTCAATACATTTTTCTAGAATTCTTAAATTTCTTTATATTCTTTGATATTATTTATATGTTTGCAGAAGATTATATTCAGTGATATTGTTGTACGTACGGATGTGCATTCATTCATGAATTTTAACTCAAATTTAGTAGCATCACTTTCATTGCATAGCTATCTTTTTTGATTTAACCAATCATCATCTAGATAAAGGCAAAATTATGCTGCATGCATGTTTGGAGATGATGTGTGTGTGTGTGTAGTATATGAAGTATGTATGACTGAGTGCGAATGTATAATTGCTTTGCAGAGTTCACTTGATTATTGAACACAGTTTAAAATTAAGACACATGCTGTACTATTGCAATTTAGATAGTATAAAGCATAATAAATAGGTTTTTATTTCTTTATTGTATCTATGAATGGTCTTCTAGCTGCCTATTGTTGTGTTCCAATTTTTGAATTTCCTTTTAGTAATGGCCTATATGGAGATGTTCGGAAACTGCTCACATGCAAACGATCAAGAGTTCATGCGACACTCGATTCATATGGTTCAAGGTCAATGGATACAACCACAAAGCCCTGGAATGCCAACTACACAGTCTTGCACCTTTAGTCACAGTTCACAGACATCTAGTCGTTTCACAGCACATTCACAAGTTCAATCATTAACTTTACAGTCAATTGGAGACAATACAACGTAAATAGTTGTGCACAAATTTGCTTAAATTAAAATTTATACTTTTTATAGAACGACGCCATCCCCATTAAAGTCTCCAAATTCAATAATATCTTCATCAACAAGTAATGGTATTCCTCCAGCATTGCCCCCAAAACGCACGAGGGTACGTACCAAATCAAACATATCAGAGCCACCAATGTCTCCAACTCTTCCTGAACGAAAATCTTCTCCTGTTAAATCATTACCCGATCTTTTGGAACATACCACATCGCCTTTGAAAATAGAGGAAAAACAATGCGAAAAAGCTGAGGGGGATGACTACAAAAATGCACACGATTTCGATCTTATAGAAGAACTTGATGTTAGCAAACAGTTGGTTCTTAAGAAATCAGAAGAGGACGGGCCCGAGATTCGTGGTGGACAAATAGACGCTTTGATTATCATGGCAACAAAGGCAACAAAAAATGGAGGTAACTTTTTACACATTTTTGTAATTTAGCATGTTAATCTTTTGTCTTTGTGTGCTAACAGAAGAAAAGGAAAATGGTAGTTTTTTTTTAAGTATAATTGACAGATAATAATGGTAATTTTTGAATTTTTAGTGTTTACATATCAAGAGGCTTTTCTCACAACGTATCGTACTTTTATATCACCTTACGAGTTAATTAACAAATTAATTCGACGATATAATCATTTTTATTGTATACCAGATCGTAAGCCAAGATCTCGGGAAGCATTTGCTTTGATAGTTAGAGTTGTCAGCGATTTAACGTAAGGTGGTGTTTACGGTTATAAAACAAAATGGTTAATATTTTTTGTAGGCCATCTGATTTGGCAAGTAGTTTGCAACAGGTGTTAATGGATTTTGTGCAACAACTGATTTCATGCGGTGAATTAACTTTAGCGAAAGCGTTGAGAGTAAAACACTTAGAAAAACATGAAGCGAAAAAGCGTAGTATTGATCTTACAAATTATCAAAGCAGCTTAACTTTATGCTCTCGAATTTCTACATTGCTTGATTTTAAATCTGAGCAAATTGCTGAACAGATGACACTGTTGGATGCAGAGTTGTTTATGAAAATAGAAATTCCTGAGGTGTTAATTTGGGCACAAGAGCAGAATGAGGAGCGTAGTCCAAACCTAACTCGATTTACAGAACATTTTAATAAAATGTCGTATTGGTACGTAAATTGCTTTTTTAAATGTAATTTGTTGTTGTGAAATGAAGATTGCAGGGCTAGAACTAGAATATTAAGTACAGATGCCAAAGATAGAGAAAAATATTTTATGAAATTTATCAAAATTATGAAACACTTACGGAAAATTAACAATTTTAATTCTTATCTGGCTTTATTATCGGCACTTGATTCAGCACCTGTTCGAAGGTTGGAATGGCAGAAGCACGTTCAGGAAGGTTTAAAAGAATATTGCGCTCTTATTGATAGTTCGTCCAGTTTTCGGGCATATCGACAAGCATTAGCAGAGACGCAACCTCCTTGTATTCCATACATGTGAGTATTTGATTTTTAATGGGGAAACTGAAGTGATCACAATTGTACACCATCAATCACAACAGGGAACAAAAGTTCATGAGCACTATGGCCACCATGGTCACATTGGCTAACAGCCTTCATTACCGCACTGGCCCTAATGATTTAAAGTGCAACCAATGACTGTTTTTTTTTTTTATTTTTATTTATATTTTACCTGTACTGTTCTGCTCAATATGCAGTATGTAGCCGCTGTTTAAGTACATGTTCAACATTAATTGAAAACTTCTAATGATTTTTGTTTTCTGTAATTAGTCTTTAGCTCTTTAAACAAATATAGTTTATTTTTATACACAAAATACTACAATACTACACATATCCACAGTTTTTACACAGTGTATTTTAAAGCAGTAATTTCTTTGTTAAGCACTTAATTGTAGATTTACAGTCTACTGTTTAATAGGTGGCGTTATAGGTATGTATTTGTTACAGTGACTTTATTACAAACAGTGACGACAAGCGGCGATTATCCGCCATTAAGAGGCAAAATTGTGGGCGGGTTTATATGAACTCAAGGGTGGTATCCTAGCAACTTGCTAAATCAAAATAAAAATCACACGCTGATCAAAGGTAAACACAGTCAGGCCGCCATTAAGATGCAAAATATACCACGGCCAATCAAAATCGATACCACGCTTGTCGTCACTGTTTGTAATACAGTCACTGTAGTATTTGTCAAAGTTAGTAGATTAATAGAGTACCGCAAGCCTTTGACGCGACAAATGCCGCCCTGGCGGCCATTTTTAGTCCATATATATAAAATATACTTACGAAGTGCGTAATTTAATAAAATGCCGTTGTGCCGTTAAGTGTATTTTTTTTATTATATTCCGAAAAATTTAGTCAAAACATCATCTACTTTACTGAGCGTGCAGTGAGTGAAGCGCGGAAAGGACTAAAAATGGCGGAGGTTGCGGTACTCTATTAATCTACTGACTCTGGTATTTGTTACAGTGACTCTTTTACAAACAGTGACGACAAGCAGCGATTAGCTCCACCCATCCGCCATTAGGAGGCAAAATTTTGGGCGGGTTTCTATGAACTCCACGGTGGTATCCTAGCAACGTTCTAAATCCAAATAAAAATCACACACTGATCAAAGGTAAACACAGTCAGGCAAGATGCAAACTATACCACGGCCAATCAAAATCGATACATCGCTTGTCGCCACTGTTTTAATAGAGTCACTGTAGTATTTGTTATAGCCCCTATAGTTATAGTCGGATTCACCGGGTTTTAAGTATGACTCATTGCAGTAAAGTATGATAATCGACGTGACATAAAGTCTGTCCCACGAGAGCTCGAGTGTAACTCATATCTAAAAACTATCTGAACGATATAAATTAAAACGTTTGTCTTAGCTATCTTCTATAGGGCATTTTAATCTTCTAACCTCAAATGTACCAAAATATAAATTTAGTGCATTCTTATTTACCTGAACTATTCATGTTAACGGTAAATTTGATCCATCGCGATCGCGTTCGTTCTCAAAATATTTGAGTACGTTCATTAGCATAATCTGCGATTGACTTTTTAACGATTTATTGGTAAGCGACATTATAAAGCAAATATAGGTTAACAATAACAATCAATTTGACAGCTAACGGCTGACACCATGATACAAACTCAACGTACGTTTACGTAATTTACAATGCCAATGTTAGAAGATATACTTTTTATATTCCCTGTCTTTTCCATTAGGTACTTTTTGTAAGTATGACAAAGACAACCTAATAATTTGCGTTAATGCACACACCAATAACTAATGAGTCACACTCGAGCTCTCGTGGGACAAACTATAGTTTTCTGTTTCTGTAAATAAAAGTATCAGTAAAATGCAATTGAGAAACATATGTCGTTCCGTTTATTTTATGTGCAAGCAATGAAACGCATGTCCGTGCGTTGAAACAGCTGATCGAATTGGATTGACAGATTACACAAAAATTGACAGGAATTATTTATTAGTTACGACATACAGAGCGTCTGCATTGATGCATACGATTTGTAGCGATGAGTCATACCTAAAAACCGGTGAATCCGACTTTAACATAGTACGACACGCTGGAGCAAACATGACATCAACATTAAAATGTGAAAAATCCCTAAGGCAATTGGCGCTAATTTGAAATGTAATGATTTAGTGGTTTTCCCTTATTAGCCCATTAAATTTCCTATAAAATGCATATACAGTTTAAGAGGTAAAATTATTTTTCACCATTATTTGAAATATGTCTTGAGAAAATAATTTCGTTCGATCTTTTCGTCAAACATTAACCCTATCATAAATGTATGTAGCAAAGACTAGGGATCATTAAACAGGGTGGCGCATAAGCCTGAAATTGATTGGCTAAGGATGCAGGTAATCTGTATTTAATACTCACATATCATATTTAGCTCCAAACCTCCCACAAAATCAGTTGTTTTCTAGTGTCCTCTCTATTTCATGTGAAACTCAACTTTTTTTTTTAAATAACTAACATCTAATCTATTTGAGATAAAATATTAAACTGTATATGCATTTTATAGGGAATTTAATGGGCTACAACATTTATTCCAACAGTTTTTGCCTTAAACCCAATACTTTAGGAGCTAGGACACAATATTTGCAGAAAAACGTCGTGTAAAAGCGATTAAAAAAAAAGTCAATTCTTGACAGCGAATATCTCTTCAGCGGCTAGATATAGAGAAAAAACGCATAGAAGTAAACTTGTAGGAAATTTAAACTCCTTTTATTTTGTAATTGCCCATTTCCCACTATGAGCACCCGTTCAAGAGATACAAACGGAAAACCAAACAAATCCGCACATTTTATTACGCTACACGTACGATACAAGTGAACTAAGTATAAAATTTTATAGCAAAAAATTGCACTTTGGTACCTAGTAAAAACTTAAAATGAACGTTATTACATAGTTGCTCCATTTCGTGAATGCCTATTCAAGATCATGAATCAGCGTTAACGGCCCTGGTAGGACCGGCGGCGCGGCGTCCACTACTGTTTCACCGGTCTCTAGGAAGCCATAGTGTTAACGTTATGCGTTATTAGACATATCATTTTAAAGCTAATCATATTATCTATAAGTTTTGTTAAAAACATTTCTTCCCAAGAGGTACAGATATCAAGCTATAATTTGTTGAAGTTACTTTTTGTTTTTTGCAGTGACAGTTTTCTATATATGTTTAAGTATTACAGCAAAACCAAGCTATCTACATAAAAAGTGTATATAACATAATAAGTCAATTGGTAAATACATAATTTACTCTTTACTGTATACATATACATACCAAATTTGAAAAAAATTGCTTAACCGACAATATTTGACCGTTCCTAGGACTTTTGATTATACCATTATAAACAATGGTTCAAACACTTTTGAAGCTGCACATAACTACAATTTTGCTAGTTGATTTACTATTGCTGTTTTTTGCAGAGGTCTTGTCCTTCAAGATTTAACATTCGTACATATTGGCAATAGTAATTTATTGCAAGATGGATCAATAAACTTTTCGAAACGTTGGCAACAATTTAATATAGTCGAAAACATGAAGAGGTTTAAAAAATGGTGAGAAATGTAATATTCAATATAATTTTGATTATCCATTCTTTCTAGTACATATTCGTTTAAGAAAAATGATCGTATTATAAACTTTTTTCAAAATTTTGACGATTTCATTGGCGAAGATGCTATGTGGCAACTGTCTGAATCGATTAAACCCCGAGGAGGTAAGAAAACAACTTAAAAAGGGTATTAGTTTCATTAAAACAGTTATTGACGGAATAGTACAATTTTGATATGTAAGAAGTTTTATTGTACAATGTTTTGATAGGCTTTATTACTACTAAAACTAATTTTTTATTTAAGAAAACTGAGAGACAGCTTTAAATTAATGGCACTGTTTATTATATTTTTAATAAGGCTTATTGTTCGTGTAGCAATTACACAATGAATTGTAGAGCAACGAACTCCTTTTTATTAACTTTTTAGAGAAGTTGTTAAATGTTTTTCGAGTTTCACATGTTGCTCTTATTTATGCAATTCTTATGTATGTATTCTATGTTAATATTTGATAGAACATATCGAAGTATATATCTATCAATGCTTAGAGATCCCTTTGCTAATGAATGGATTAGTTATCCAATCTACGATGAGTGTGGGGTTCCATTTAATAGCTTGCAAATTATTTTACATCTTCGACTTTGAATACAAGTTTTATTAAACTACACTTAATAGGTAAATGCCATTTAAAAATAGTTTAAATAAATTCTTTTAATAAAATGTAAAACAGCCCACCACTTGGTAAATCTCCACACTACACAAATTGAACAACTATCTATCTATAAATCAAGGGAATACTAAAAAGGTTTGTACATAAACTAGTCCTAATTTATGTAGCTATTGAAGCGTTTCTGAAGGTTTTTGTGAAAAGGTTTATTCTAAAAACACAGACCAGACCCATGATACAAAGAATACAAGATATGCTAAATAGCCGTCGCAAATTCGTCCAGTTGGCGCATGACGTCATGCGGTTATTAAAATTTGAATCTAACCTAATGGAATATATGGCTATTTCGCGTTTTCTAGTTATTATGTTACGTACGAACTTTTAATATGATTTTATATTAACGAATCGGATATGGTAAGACGCGATATACATGTTTTTATATGTATAGTGTATATGAGATGTTTTTTTTAAAGCTTTTGATGAAAAAATAAAGTTATACAATTGAGAGTGATTTAACCATCCAGCGATCGCGCGCTTTGATGGTACACTAGTACTCGCGTATCATATTTTTTATGCAGTGTGGTTAGAGTGGTTAATAAGCAAATTAATAAAAAGTAAACTAGGTAAATTTAAAGTGGGTAATGCATCCTGTTTGAGAAGCCGACGATTTCTAGCTGAATATCCCAAAAGCTCAAATTTCACGTTTCTCTCGTAACAGTCCTTATCAAAATGTTTTGAGCATATACGCCCATTTTCAACGTTGATTTTGTCATCTAGTTTGCAAGCATTGACCCACGTTCTGCTAAGATTTTCGTCGTCTTTGGGAAACCGAAAAAACATTAAATCGCTGGTATAGTTTTTAGATTGGTAATCTGTGTGGCACCCAGCTACTGCACAACGCATTTTCAAAGTTAATTTGATTAAAAATTCCAAAAAAAAACGCACAAATTCACAACAAGACAGAAAACAATTTGGCGTTTATGTTATATTCCCGCGAAATAAATAACCACATGACGTAAACAAGGAATCTGAGCTCCGCCCCGATATGCGCAATGTCATATCTTGTTTTATTGTATCATGGACCAGACCGTCGTTGTTTCTCATAGCAATGAAACACTTTGATAGCTGATGCTGTGATTATCAAATTTTGCTAAGTGTAAGCAAATATTTACAACTGCAAATGTATTCTATGATGACTGACTCTGTGGTTGTATTAAGCACATAATGTTTAGGAAATTTGTTCTGTTATAGCACATCTTCTATTTTGTGTTTAGCGGAATTTAACATAACCAAATGTTCAATGTATAGTGTAAATTATTTAATGTTAGTCGAAAAATTACTATTAGAAGGCCTAACTAAATTTAAGCTAAATTTGAACTTTAGTGAAAAGATACTAGCTTTAAATGAAATTTTTATGTTCATGTACTTTTTTTTATAACGTTACACAAAAAACAGTATTATCATAATGAAGTTTGTGGCAGAAAAATGAATGTTAAATGTAAAAAAAAACACATTTTAGTTTACATAAGTATGTGAAGGATGTTTTTAAGTCTTAAATTATCAAGGGGTTATAACAGCTTTATTTATTTGTACATACTTTCATATCACAAGGACAGATTCTATAAATATACTTTCATCCATTTTCCTTTTTTCTTCTGCAACATATGTATAATATCAATTTCTTGAACACTGAATGATCCCAAATAATATTTTTCAGTAGGATAATGTCATAATCAAAGCAAATAGTTTTTTTAAATGTGTTTTTAAATGTTAAAGTAGATTATTGTTTATGTTTTTAAACAGCAATTGAATTTATTATCGCCAGAGTTGAGTAGATTGGAAACTAAATATAATAAAGAGACTATCCTAAAAATGCAACTGAAAAGGGATTGTCTTCACCACCATTCAGTGTACTGTTAGTGTATGTACAATTTTTTTTAATATTTATAATAAATAATAAAAGGGATTGTCTTCACCACCATTCAGTGTACTGTTAGTGTATGTACAATTTTTTTTAATATATAGATATATCAAACAACAGTAGGTATGTAAAACTAAAAAGTATTGGTATGTTACTAGTTAGACATACTTATTGTATATGTTTATATGTTGATAGTTATCATTTTAAATAACAGTCATACTAATTTAATTAATGCTTAGATGCTAGATGGGTGATGATTATGTTGTAGAAGATAAATTTTCCAGTTGCTTTTGTTCTTAAGATGGCATTTATTCTTAATTGTCAAATTAATGTACATGTTACGTTTTGCACATGTTTTTTTAAAACTTTTGTGATTGCGTAAAATTTAAATATGTAAAAATTATAAGAAGAGAAAAATATTTCACATCTTTTCCTGCTTCGATGTACTTAGAAATTAAACTCTTTTATTAATTTACTTTTAATTATATCAACATAATTTAATATTATTTCGTTACAAGATGAAAAAACGTTTCACCAATATAAAACCTCAAAGCACTACACTTCTCATTATAATTTTTACATATTTAAATTTTACGCAATCACAAAAATGTGTCCAGTTTACAGCGAAACGTAACATGTATATTTGACAATTATGTATAAATGCCATCTTAAGAACAAAAACAACTGGAAAATTTTTCTTTTACAACAGATAGTCACACTAATATATCAAAAATTATATATTGATAAGACCTTTAAGCATTTCAATATGTTATCAGTATCTGTATGTTAACCCTTTCCGGACGAATGACGCTTATTGTTGACATTTGTGATTTTCCCGCACAGACTGGTGTTGACTATATTCGACAGCAATGGTTTGCACCCCTTAAGTCCTCCCTGTATATTTAAACATTAAAATTTGTTTTGACGTGCTGCACAGACAGATGGCGCGTTAATTTGACACACTAAACAGTTCCGTAAAGATGGATGGTACCTATAGTGGACTCGTTAAACATTCCCCACAGACGGATGTCGACTTTACTTGCATTTGACTAAAGTCACCACCTGATGTCTTTTTCTGAATTTTGTTTATTTTGTGCTTTCCGATGGCAGTATTATTATTATTAAAGTTATTTTTCTTGCTAAATCAATTTTTCATTACTTTATTAATTATGTAACCAAATAAAAAAATGTCGAATATAGTTGACAGCAGTCTGTACGGTTTGACTACCTGGGGCCATCTGTGTAGCAAGGTTAGGTAAAATGGAGCTGTCCGCTAAAGGTTAATTTAATTTAATGTTGGTAAATAAAAAGGATAATATTGATGATTATAACACACTAAACAGTCACAATAAATTCTTACTCTAACCAAACAAAAGCAAACGACAAGATAGAAAGTATTTTTATTTACTTATTACTCATAAGTATATTGACGCACTAATATTAATATACATATTGAATAGTTTGATAACTATTGGCGTATTGATAGGCTGAAACAGTTGTTGCCTATCTCTGTAGCTGAACCATGAAATGTTTTTGTTTTTAAAATGTGTAACATGCATTCTTTGTTAATTTGAATTATGGAACTATGTATCTTATTAGAAATCTCAAAATAGTGCCTGATGATAAATTTAGTAAAAAAAAACTACAACTTTTGTTTTTAATGCTAAAGAAATACTTTTGGTTCATTTGCTGTGATGACTATTTAAGTTATGACAGTATGAGGAACCTGATGAAATTTTTAAGTAAGTGATAAATTAAGACTTAACAGCAATTATCCTTCGTCTATGTTGTGTAATATTGATATAAGTTCATTTTGTTGTGCAACAAATTTTAGTTGTGTCCATAGCTGATTTATAAATTACAGATTAGTGGGTAATTCGTAGTGTATGTCGTAATCTCAAAATTTGTCAGATTTAGAAATATTGTGCAATTGTATGTTTTAATTTATTTATTATATTTTATTTTAATTGTACCACATGATATTATTTTTTTAAGTCTTAAAATATTTTGTACTTCAAGGCATATTACGCAAACAATTTTTTATAGCAATTTTGTTAAACGTTGTATTGTACAATACTTGTTCTTAAGATCGGATGCAAAACGATAATTTTTGACAAAGAAATATTTTTTTATTCTCAAAATCAAATTTGTGCAATGTATATTATCTATATATATGTCAAATTATATACCTAGTTATTCGTTTTTTAAAAATTTTTGATCATTACACGACTATTAGGCACTCTTAGACTAACTTCAATTTTAAGATACTGAAAGTATTATTTGATTGTATTTGTGCCATATGTATGCTGTGTGAAAATAAGTTGATATTATATAATTTTGTAACATAGCTGTATACTAAGACCATTTATTTATTTTAAAACTCACGTATGGTTTATTTATATGTATGTTAAATTCTTCACCCATGATAACTATCAATTGGAGGACAATCTATAATTGTATCTATATTTAACTTGCATGTTTTTATGTATTGTTACATTTGTTAATTAATATGCATTTAATGAGTTCTTTGTTTTTATATTATGTGTAACGCTTTTAGCTGAAATACAAATTTATTGTATGTGTGTGATATATTAAAAAAAAAACTAGGTACTAGCAAATAAAAACTATAATATTTTATGTGTTTTTGATTTTAGTTTACAAAATTAAACTGTTGCACAATCAATTACTGATCTTATAAACATTGTCACTACAATACCAGCTCTTACTCACTCATATTCTAAGTATAGTATGGCACTAATATGTTTGCACATTGGTTTGTGGAGTGAAATGATACTTTAATTATTCAATTATTACGTAACGCAAAAAGTGACCGTTTTTAGTAACCCTACCTCCCCTTACGGCACCGTAATGCAAATATCATTGGCACTCCTTCCCCCAGAATAACGTAACGGAAACCCAATTACATATCAAAGGTTATTATCTTCTAAATTGGTTTGTACATAAAAACTACTCTTAAGTTTAATAACGAATAATATTCCGAGGTCCAAGAAGAGGACTGTCGTGAGGCACAAATTATTCGAAACTGATAATCGGATTGAAGAGGTTTATCAATTTTAGGTAGTGTGCACGCGTTACGTACAGGGAAGTCTGGCTTACCTCCCTCCCACCGTAACACAAGCATAACGTTTTAAGTATACTGGGTACCTGGGTACTTTGCGTTACGTAATAATTGAACGGCCCCTTACCAATAATTAATGCGCGAATCATTATAAGTTTCTGTGAAGGCAGTTTTCTTGATAAATCAATTTGGTCCTACAACGTCAACAATACTAATAACAAAAATTTGAAACATGCAATGTGCAAGCATGAATTTCATTTTCCATTATTGGTATTGATCTTTGCCAGACACAAAGCAAAAACAAAAAAATTTTTATGCTGTACCCAAGTTTTGATTGTAATCCGAAACTTGAAAACAGTAAGTGATTCAGGCCCATTTCAGGTATAAAAGTTATAAAGTGAATCACAAATGAGACTCATTTAGTCATTTGTATATGAATATGGTGATGATTTTAGTTATTGCTGAGATGGGTGGGGAGATATAACAAAAATGCAATCAAATACAGTAGAGTCCTGCTATTCTGAACAGAGCTCAGAAAAAATAACGATTTTTTTTAACTTGAAAAGACTGAAAAAACATACATTTACATATGTTATAACTAATTTACACACATTTAAAAAGTAAAGTCACTAATTTTTTTCTGACAAAGCGCATTAAATCGACTTGGAGGATGTAATGTTCTGCCATCAATATGTTGGTATTATTCATGAAATCCATCTATTCCAAATTCCCGCTAACAAACAGTGTTCAGTCCGAATTAGTTCGGAATAGTGGGACTACTGTAGTACAACATGAATACAGCTATTATGCAAACAATTTTCTTACATAGTTAAAAATTATTTCTTTTGGGTTAACTGTGTAGGTAATGTTTTTTATTAATTATTTCCAAACGTTTCGAACACCACTTACAGGTGTCTTCTTCAGTGGGTTATAAATTAAAATTAAACGAAAAGAAAACTGACAAATTATACAATTAAAACTAAATTGTCAACTAATAAATATTAATTAATTAATAAATATTAACTAATTAATAAATATTAATTAATTAATAAATATTTATTAGTTGACAATTTAGTTTTAATTGTATAATTTGTCAGTTTTCTTTTCGTTTAATTTTAATTTATAACCCACTGAAGAAGACACCTGTAAGTGGTAAATATTAATTAATTAATAAATATTTATTAGTTGACAATTTAGTTTTAATTGTATAATTTGTCAGTTTTCTTTTCGTTTAATTTTAATTTATAACCCACTGAAGAAGACACCTGTAAGTGGTGTTCGAAACGTTTGGAAATAATTAATAAAAAACATTACCTACACAGTTAACCCAAAAGAAATAATTTTTAATTAAAATGAACTGTGGAAGCTTTCATTGTTATATTTCTTACATAGTGTTTACACACTAAGATTTCCTACCATTATATTTGTAATAGCCATTGTCTGAAGACTCATTAAACCAAAGTTTTTGAATGGCTTTTCATAATGATCAGAATCATGTTTACAACTTTGAACTAATTTCTCTATAGATTTTGATTCGTATATATCAAAGTTTTACCGCCCCTTTTGCATCTATAAAACGAGCCATCGTAATCACATCAATGTTTCTGTGGACGTTTGTACGTTCTGTTTACCACGTCTAGTAGAGTACTTCCCCAAAACATGATTTCAAGGCATTTAAGCACAGTAACTAAAGCTTCGGCGTGAAAAGTGTCAAAAATTTCTGTGCCACATCTTTTCATACAAATTCTTCACAAGTGGTTTGTGACCAATATGAAGTTCTGTGTTTTCCTGGGTTTCCCCATTTTGCATGTGGCGTGTGGACAGATATCAACAAATCAGAAAATTTACGAATACCAGTGCATGCTGTAGTGCTTTCTTCCAATACCTACCTAATTTCCGTGATCAAGAGAGTTTTTATGATCATTTATTCAGTAGGCATCTTTCCAGCCATTGAAACAATCCTTTATGAAGAAGACTTCAGTATCTTCGCAACTGTGAATCAAACATGTTCCATAAAGTATGCAATCTGTTCTTTCTGAGCAGATTATCCACTAAAGCTTTCGTATTGGACCATTTACAAACAACATTCTTTTGACGTAACTTGTATTGAAATATCGGTTTTCAACGAACTTCGTTCGTTACTGGAATCAATATTCCGTCCGTGCGTTGCAAGAGATGCGTATTGTCTACAATCGAGTTAAGATATGGATCTTATGTGAAATTTTATGCTGATTCAAGATCCGGTCCCAATTTTTTGATATCTCAAATACTTTTCGAAATGTTCGACTTTAAAGTCGAAATTTCGAAATTATCAAATTTTGTCTTTTTGATAAGGCCAGATTTTTTTATATTTTCGTTACTGCGGTATTCGAAGTTCGTTTTGTAATCCAGGGATTTCAACTAGTTGGTTTTGGAGTTACTTATTGATTATTGTGCAACAACATTGATTATATAACGAAGTATAAGTATATAATCAATGGCAACAGCAACACAATCACTGACGTCATTATTTATGACCCAGTTGGTAGGGTCTGAATCATACATGAAAATGTGTTTACCTTCCAACTGATTTATTTGTAATGATACAGATTCCATGAGTTCTACTTGTGTTTTCGCAAAATGTGAATTAAATTCACTTGAAGTAGTAGGGAAGGTTCTGATATCGTTTAATGTGAAGACCGTTTACCTGTAAATGAAGTTGAAGTTATTAATTAGGTATTAATGGCTATTGTATCTATATTTTGACTTGGAAATGTATAGTTCATGGGATTCTTCTTCTGTAATTTTCAGAGTAGTTATGCTACATTTCTGCTTCTGTAGTAAAAGCCAATTTCTGACGAAATTACCTCTTTTTTGCAAAATCTTTGGGTTATCATGTTTATAATTTTCAATACCGGAAGGTTTCTTCCATGAAAGGGCATTCATGACGCTGAATGAAATAAATAACAAAAAATAACTAAACTAAATCAGGTAAATATTATAAATAAATAATAATTTATAATGTTTTGACTCGGTATTTATAAATACCCAAAATTGTTCAGCATTGGCTGGTTTTATTTCCTCCAACCTGTAATATAATATTGATAATAATGCCATACCTATTGCTTATAACTGTGGAACAAAGAACTACAAATAATTAATTGTGGTGCAACCACTGACCTGTATCTTAAAGGACTGAGCATTCTAATGATCCCCTCCACTATTTTTGAAGCAAATTGAAAACCGGTGTTTTAAGGTGCCAATTAGTAATTTAGGTTTGTTGTGTTGGTGATTATTGGTAACACTGTAACTAATCATTTTATTTACATAAACATAACCTTGTTTCATACGTAGTATAAACTACGTTTATGCATTGCAATAAAATACAATTTTTAATAATTTACGTTTTTAAATAATTATGAGCCTGTAATTATACTACTTTTCACCAGATATTAAGCATATAGATTAGAACAAGCTAAACTGTAACAGCTGATACCAGTACTACCAACACATTATAAACACCGAGCTACCATCATTATATAACTAACGCACTAGTTGGCACCTGAAGTAACTAATATTTAGGTGGGGCTTGTTTGCTTCAATGTTGTATTGAAGAATGCTCAGTCCTTTATGATACAGGTCAGTGGGTGCAACCAGATATTGATATTGATATCTAATCAGGTAGGTTAGCACTTTGTCAACGCTCCCATACCATGCCATTACTAAAATAGTATAGGTAATGTACTTTTATTTTAGATCAATGGCTCATATGACTACCAATTATTTTATAAAAAATGAATAGGTAATCGATATCCGCCACTATTTTAAAATTGTACTGGAAATTGGAAATATATGACCCTTAAACGTTTGCACGTTGGTAGCAATGTAGGACCATGATGTATTCTTGTCAGGTTGCTATGTAAAATATGTGATTCACTCACTTTTCTGGCATACACATCTAAATATTTTTGATTTTTACATAAGTAAGTAGGTATCTACATTAGGTACATACATATAATAGGTACCTACCTACCTATCTAAAATCGATGATTTTGAACAGACTGGCACATAGTGTTAGAAACTGCTACGGAATCAATGACCAGTAGTGAGTGAAATGTTGAAAGTCTACAAACTGGATTTCAACTGAGCCCAATATCAAACCTCCACAAGGTCCTCCATAAGTGGCCCACCAACCCTAGAATTTCTAATTTATCTAAAGTTTTGCAGCTATCTTTTGCGTTGAATCTACTAAACAACGAATGAATGAAAATATCTACCTACATTAGTAGTACCTACTGGCTGGTAAGTGGTATGTTTTCAGATCAAACGCCTTTGTGTGATCGCTTAACGTTTAGGCAAACTTTGTTATTGGACATTGAGTTACAGGATATGTACGTTATGTGATCAGTGATCACTTCTCTAATAATTTATAAGTTTCTACATAATTGTGATCTGGGATTTGATTACTACTTAGTTTTAGCTCCGAGTTGAAACTAGGAATAAGTACTGTGTATTGTCTGTGACTGATTGTACATGTAATTTACCCCACAATGCAAACAACTATTACATGTTCCGAGTTGAATTTCAATTTCAACTGTAACCCTGCGTCTAACATGGGGTTGATGCAATAAACAAAGCCTCTAAGCAAAATTTTGCAAAACGGGTATGCAATAATATCCCAACCAAAGGCTTCGTTTAGTCACTTTTGTAATATGAGCATGACGCTCACGCGATCAAATCTTCTCGAATTGCGGCGTGAATGAAGAGCATCAGGTTTTAGGGGCAACAAATCTCAGCAGTCTATCACTAAACAGTGTTTTCTAAATATTGTTTCATTTATCAATCCGAAATAATAAAAAAACTCAAAACAAACATAAAACGGAAACCAATGTTAAAAGTGATTGCCTCCAACTAAAATGCATTGCGCTGTACATATTTTACAAAGAGTCTATTCTTACTCTTTTTCAAACACACCGTCTTCAAAAAGCTGTGCCGGAGACATTACAGAAACAATTGTACTTATTACAACTTTCGTTTTATAATGTATCTATTTTCAATTAGGTAGGTACATAAATCGAGCTATACTCTAGGCATTTGTGGCAAATAAATAACGATTACGCTTGCTAGGCAGAAAAACCTACGTAATCAATTGTTACGTGTTGAAACTGGTTCTCAGTAGCAAAATGATATAACAATGTCCCGATAGCTCTGTCAAGGTGAACGGTTTGGGTCGTGAGCGAAATGTTATCCAAAGAATGACAATATTTAACTAAATTTTTGGGCGCCACTATATTTAAAAGACACTTGTTTATGATATAATACTCAGTAAAACAAACATAGAAATTATTACCAAATTTAATTAATGACCACTGTGTTAATATTTTCTCTCTCTCATATAAATTTAACATCCATAACTTCCACAAATTCAATAACCAATAAATACAGGTAAATACTCAATCCAATACAGACAAAACAATAAATATATCAATGTCACAGAATTACTTCGGTTAAATATAATTCACACGATACGATTATAAACTCATATCGCAAGTTGAATACAAAAACATCTGATAAATCCAAAGATAAAAAAAAATACAACTAAGCAAATAATACAGCTTACCCTTACGTTACCAAAAATTACATCCGACGAAGAGCTCTCCGAAGGCTGTGCAATTCTTCAATTTCTGAAATAAAGCAAAACACTTTGGAAATATCACCTCAAACTGATCATAAAATCTGAATTATTGAAACAAAAGGTATTTAATCGAAGAATAATGAAATTACTTGAATTGATTTAAAATTAATTTAAAAAATTATTAAATAATGAAAAGTGAAAAAAAATAGAATTAATATTGAATTGATAACTATGTAAAACAAGTTCACTTAGCACGACATCTGGAAATTGGTATGTCAATCTTCAACACAAAATGGCCGACATCCGGTAACGAATTTTCCACAGGTGGTTTTTCTCAAAATAACTCAATCTTCTTTAAATCTAACATCCGATTTTCCCCAAAATAAAACTTCTATGAACGATTAACTTCTCTAACCATAAATTACAGGAACAACTAAGACTTCAAATGGAACGTAACAAACTTCTCCCAACTTCAACACAGCATACAACAACGATCCAGAAATTAATCAGCCATACAATCCCCGCTCTTTTAAACAAAACTTCCACACCACGTGCTTCCGTGAAATCCTTAAATCCTTCTTTTGAAGATCAAATATCACCATCCGTACGTTTCAAATTATCCAACAATACGATGGAATACCCAATTAATTAAAACACTACCACGATCCGCTTAATAATTTGCGATGAAGATTCCCAAATGTAGCGTTCAATTACGATTTACTTTTCACACGTGTTTCTCACAAGACTTTATTTAAAAGAGCACGAGTTATTCCTTTCACTCATACTTATAGGATTTTTGTAACTTGCGCATAGCCACATTCACATAAAATGAAACAAATGTTATTACCAACTCAAATATACAATCTTTTCTAAAGCACCATTTACACGTTACACAATGTCTTCCCTTTATTATTACAAAGAACAATATTTTTGTAACTATCTTTTGTCCACATTTTGCCTGCCTACAACACGTTTACCTACATTATAAATTATTCTTGAGGTTCTGCATGACGTTTAATATATATGTGGAAGTATTTCTCTTATCGTTCCTACATATGGAAAAGAAATATTTCTATGAAAGTATTTTCCCCATTATAAATTGTGCGACATTATTTGGCCTGATTACCTCCGTAATGGCAGAAGAAAAAGTGGCGAAGAGGATAATAAGTTATATTTGGAGTTTTGCATTGATGACGATTCCACTGGCTTACGCAATGTGTCAAGTGAACACTAGATTTGGGCATAGCTTCGGCCATATGATAAAATTTTGGGATTTTACAACAAACTGTACTAATACGGTTACAATTTCTATCACTCTTATGCTTCACTTTGTAGAGAGAAACAGAGTAAGTATCTTTTTGTTTTATTTCTTCTACTGGTTCAATTTTCTAGATTGGAATACTAATTGATAAAATTGCTGAAGTTGACAGCGAGATTGTTAAACTTAATCCTCAATTTCCATTAAGGTTAAAATACAACATTACAAAGCTTTGGAGCTTATTTTCTGTATTCTTTATTTCATCATATTTTTTCGTAATGATAATTGTACAGGTAGTGGTGATTTTTGAGGGAGATAATTTTATGTATTTTGAAGATATCTTAGTCATTACATTACCCATAATTGTAACGTCGATAATGGAGACGGAATATTGTTTTCTGGTGTTACTTCTGTGGCAACGAACTTCTTGGTTAAGAATAGCGATATCCAGAATCCGAGAAAATCACTTGAGCAAGTACGAATGACTAAGATTATTTTTTTTGCCTTCACTAAACATTTTAAGGAGTAGTGATCTGATACGCAAACAGATGATAGTAATTCATCAAGTCAAAAAAATCTATCGTGAGCTATATGTAATCAACCAAGGGATAAACCAAGCGTATTCAGTACAAATTTTAATAATACTTCTAAAAAATTTTTTGGGGATCATTATGGTGCTATTTTTTTGGGCTACACATGCACAAGTTTTACCAATGACTGTTCTACATACGATACTGTTGCATTCATTAGTGCTTGTTTTAATTTTGCACCTTTTGGTTTTGGTTATGGTGTGCTCCGTTACCACATTAGAGGTATGTGTTAGGTATGAATGGCTAAGTGAATAGAGTCAATAGACTATTTGCCCTCGCTGTAAATTATTTTCGATGTAATAGTCCCTTTTTAGGCACAGAAAATTGGAGTTTTAATACATGATATTATGCCACCATTTAACGCTTTATCTAATAGAAGGGCATTAAAAATGCAAGTGAGTATTCAGTATTGGCAAAGTGTAAGTTTTTGTTTATGAATCGATTTAAAAGTATATCTATAGGTACCTACGACCTACGTAGGTATGGTATATTATATCTCAAAGTATATCGTCTTAAAATGTAGGTACCTCATTAAAGGATTAACTTTCTAATCAGCATTGTTAGTAGATAAACACGTGTTAAATGCATACCTGACCCAACCCATAGTATGCAATTAACAGGTGTTTATCTACTAACAATGCAGACAGGCCCAACAAGAGGGGGGCTGAGGAGGCAAATTCCCCGGGCCCGAGCATCCTGTAAGGGCCCGTACGCTATACACAAGCCAGGATAAATACAATTTGTGTAATTAACATTTTACAACAGGTACTTTCATATTATAACTTAGGTACCTACTTAATTATTTTTCATATTTTTTTTAATTTGAAAATTGGTGCCTACCTAGGTGTACCTAATACTGATGATTTAATTGACAATAAGTGCGCAATCAGGCTTAGAGGCCTTCAAATAAACACAGGCAAACATAAGTTTGGAAAATTGGAAGTAAAACCAAATTTAATATTTTGTAAACAAATTAGTGAAAGAATTAAAAAACATTCGCAAGTAATCGTCTTCGTTGCAAAAGTGGATGAAATATCGAAGCATGGACATCGGGCACCTATTTTGTTTACGCATAAAATGTTTTCATTTTATTGCTAGAATCTTAAGAGGTTTCTCCATTTCCCTTTTTTCAGCTTTGCTGTTTTTCGCTCCACTTAGTTCACCATAATATACAGTTTACAGCGTGTGACTTATTTTTAATAAATGAAACATTATTGTATTCGGTAAGTGTAGGTATAAAATATCGAACAACTTATTTATTGACCTACTTTTTTAGATTATTGGAGCGGCTTCTTCTTATTTAGTGATCGTCATTCAGTTTGAATTATCATCTGAATCATCTGATGCAGATAATTCACCAGCTAGTAATTGAGACCAATTTAAAATTTCTTACACTTAAAGATGCATTTTTAATAACAGACCACACTTTACCTACAGTTTTTCTTTCTACACGTAAATGGTTAGGAAAATGCTACATTGCATGAAAATTGTCTATCAGATTACGAATTCCTCAAAATATTTCTGGAGAAACGTTTAATAATCCAGCAGTGTAAGTTTAATTTAGTCGGTTACACATCGAGATTTTCACTGTTAATATTAATCAAGACACAAAACATTAATATTGTGTTATCAATTGAATAGCATCACTTTTGCGGAATTTCTACACTCTAGTTCAAAATTTTTTAAACTTTCAATACCTCCGCAACTTTACTAAATTCATGCATTATAAAATACAATTTTAGGGCGACAATGTCATATACCAAAAATTTCCTTTTAATTGAAAAAACCTAGATTAAGAATATCATAATTGTTGTCAACGTTCCTAGTTGTAAATAACTGTACTGTGCTTTGGATTTAATTTTTTTTAAAGTTAAAATATATAACCGAAAATTTACTATTTTCCAATATACGGAAATTAAAGAAAAAATGCTTGTTTTAAATGCTAAATTTGTATTACTGAATCAAGCTGCATTATTCCTTTATTGAAACAAAATGTGTTTTCTTGTCATTCAAAGTAAATGTAATGATTATCGAGAAAGAAAGACGCACATATCTCCACGAGAGGTAATCTACCACATCGTAAACAGCGAGCGGCAAACCACTACAATGTGATTATTCTTTTGCATTGTACAAAACCATGCGCTTCATAGCAATAGTGTACGACAACAGCTGCCCCGCGCACTGCACTTCACCGCGCCACTCCTTTTTCCAAATTTCTTTTAAAAAAACGATGTATAATGACATGACATTTTTTTAAATCGTGTAAGACCACAACATAATTGGTTTAACTTTTATTATTAACATCGAACTTTCAGGTACTTACTCACTTACACAAGATGTCGTTTTTTTATTATAGCTTTAAGACTAATAAACCAATTGGCCTCAAAAGCATCTTACATCGACAAATAAGTATACATTTTTCAAATATATAAGTATCTATCACTCAGTTTCAATAATATAGCCGTAATTAATTTTTAAAGTCGAGCGCTTGTGCGATTTGAGTCATAATTAGCGCTTTTTTGCACATACATTAATACAGAAAATTAACGATGTGTTGCAAAAATGTAAAACTGTACACCTTAACGGCACGTCATTTCATTAAATTATGATTGCTAATAATTACTGAGATACAAGCTTCTAAAGTCGGGGGCCTTGCATTTTTACTCCGATAGTAGTAAATAATAAATTTATTAATATGAATAGGTAGATAAACCTACATTAAAAAATCTAACTTGTGTCTATCAAGCATTATAATCAACCTACTAAATTACTTCAATCAATAATAATTATACACATGCATACCTATTACTACTTCATATACCTACCTACTACCAGAGAGAGTGGAAAAAATAAAAATATGATAGATATTTTAAAGCGATTATTGTTACCACTTGCAATGTTTGAATCATTCATACTATGTGAGTTATTATGGACGTTAGTTGCCATACTGCATGTTGTATATTTTGGTTGGGTTTTATCGCAGTATTCGGCAAATCGTCAATGGATCGATGCATTTCATATCATAGATTCGATTTTAATTGTATTAAGCACCATTCTACGAAGAAGACTAATTCCGGAAACGGTATTATCACAAAGAAATAATCAGTGAGAAAAAAATATAGATAGGTACCTACTTTCAGATTAACAATGACGTAAGTTCCATGGTTATGATTGGAGAAACATTAAAGAAAGAATTAGGTATAAATGTTTTAAAAATGCATGTAGTTAAGCGTGCTGTGGTTCTAATAACACTACTCCTAACGATGGTAGTGTATGGAATGCCAATTATGCATTACTTTGCCCTTAATTACAAAATCGACTTTGTAAGTGTTGGAGAAATGGTTGCGTATAACGTATGTTTTTCAACAGTTTTCGACGTTCTACAATTCCTTATGATCGTGTTCTTGATTAAGCAACGCTTTAAAGAAATTAATAGGAAATTAATTCGCTTAAACAGGGAACAATTTTCCAAAGAATTTAAAGATAAATATTCATACCAAAAAGGGTAAGTGTGTTTCTAAATTGAAAGCAACTTCTACTTGTCTGAAAAGTCGCTAATCAAACTTACGTTTAGGAAGCGTTTCTCAATGTTTTAATGTATTTTCAATAGTGTTTAGTGTCCATTTTTGTTGTTATTTTATTAACTAAACTCTCTTTGGTATTTTAAGTCAAATGAAGTAGGTACCTACATGTACATACAATGTTTGTAAAACAAAACCAAAAGTCAATCCTTTTAATTATATTAAATGTAGAAATATTTCATGCAAAAATGAAACGTCGCAACTTATTGTTCACTTATTTGCATTCGATTCGTACTTCAGTAGTGGCCAAAAAGTATACATGTCTTACTTTTAGCCACCTTTCCTCTTTTCATCAGCGCACAGTCACAGCAGAAAGTCCACTTCCCATTTCCTGCGTTGATCTATCTAGCGGAAAGCGGCAGACATTAATCTATAGTTTTTCAATTTTATTCCACCTCCTGTAATGCTTATTTCAGCTCTGATTGTATATGTTTCGAAAAATCCAATCATCAGCCCCTCGTATATGCGACGAATCCAACTGCTGACTTCTATGACGTTCGTTGTTCATTCACAACAAATAAATGTTTATTTTTTTCGTTTAGTTCTTTTTCCAACACAGTTGTTTTCATCCGACGACGGACCACAGTCTCCTCGACAGTCGAAAAAATGTTGACCCTGTCATCAATATATTGCCACGGTACTTTGTTTGGTTTGATACAATGCGTACCTTTGTCGGTCATATTATCCAAAATAAGTCTCCATTTCCAAAATTGAACAAATTTGAAGGTTTTCAAAGAATTGGAACGTCTAACGTGGAGGGTTAACACCTCGAAACAACCATAGCACTGGCTTTATATCTGTTTACAAGAATGTTAGATTTATTTTCAGATTGTTGGTTTGGACATAATCATGTTTGCATCAACTTCTCCGAAGTGTTCAACAGCTTCCCCACTCGCATAACCAAGTACACAAGGGGGATGTGTTCGGCATTTGATATTTTCCTCCCATTACACATTGGGAACTTTTCGTTGACTCGTGAAAAATTGTTCCCAGTTCGTCATGCAGTCCGAGGCCCTGGTCTCCAAATATCTTGAATGAAGATTTCCAAGTACACTTTCCATTGAAATATTAACACGATTTACTACTTGATCATTCACACTACCAAAGCGAAGCTTTTGTCGCGAAATAAATCTTCGATGACTAAAGCGTTATAGTAAAAAGTCGTGATTGTACCCTTGAGAGGATAAAAACATAAGTTTCAAAGTAGCTATATAATTCTTAAAAACACATGTTGCACGCATCTTTACATTTATTTAGTCCTAATTAGTGATATGGAGTGGAGAGGTTCAGCCAAGGCTGCTCTGCCAAACCCACCAGACCCACATCAAAAACTACAGTAATAATGTGTTGTATTCAACGACCATAAGTGATTTAGTTGTTCCTACATTTATATTTGCATCTCCAGATTTCCACCTTAATGGACTTGGAAATAGGAGGATACCGATACAGTTTCAATCAAATAAAAAGATCATTTAAATCTTACAATTCGTGCTATTGTCTCATTACTTATTGGACTACATCTCAATACTAATAATAAACCAGAAATGATGTTTTCAGAATTCAGTCGAAAACGGAATTAAGAAAAGTACAAAAAATTCATCATACACTTTCCACAATCTGCGCTAAATTAAACTACAAATTTTCCTTCCAAATACTCTACTTATTAACAGAAACGTTTCTGCTATCGATTGCAATAATAGTATATATAATTCAAGAACACTGTCACAACTTTCCGAATTCGTCAAATTTATTTATAGTTTTTTTATTTGTCAGATTATTATTTCTGTTCATGCAAGTTGGAGCAATTATTCTTCTATGTTTTCAAACATCGGCCGAGGTAAGATATCTCCGTAATTGAAGTATAAAGTCAAAAGGAATTCTAGGCGAACTTCACCGGATATTTATTATCAAAACAAAGAATGAATAAATCGGTTAGTTCAGTTTTTAAGATAAATTCA
Source organism: Pyrocoelia pectoralis (assembly GCA_036250285.1). Taxonomy (NCBI): domain Eukaryota; kingdom Metazoa; phylum Arthropoda; class Insecta; order Coleoptera; family Lampyridae; genus Pyrocoelia; species Pyrocoelia pectoralis. The sequence goes on from CM070074.1 coordinate 65,645,328, forward strand.
AATAATCATTATGTATATTTTTAGACTGTCGAATTCTACTTGCAGTTAATGCTCCATCCAATACAGTTTCACGCTGCTGGTTTTGTTCAACTTAATCCAGCCGTGCTGCAAGCGGTATGTATAATAAACAAAAGGCAGATCTCGTACGATGCATAATAATAATTATTCTAGATTGTAGCGTCGATTATTTTGTATATACCATTAATTGTGTCCTTCAGTCTAACCGTGAATGTGTAAATATGTAGTTAAAAAATAAAAATAAAGGATTGATCCTTACATAATTAATCAACTGTCACTTAATCAACGTCAAGACGACATAATTAATGCAAACCAAGGCAGACCCAAACACGTACTTTTTTTATATACTAAAGTCGTCATGTTGAAGCCGGAAAATATTTACTCTGCGCTTACACCAATGTACTACTCGACAAAGATATTGGGATTTTCTCCATTCCTGTTAAAAGGAAAAAGTTCAAAATTATCATCAGTGGTGAATGTACTTTGGAGTACAGCTTTAATTTGTGTATATGGGGGTTATGCATTTTATGCGCTTAATACTGCTCCAAATAACGATACAATTGTTGTTAAAATTGCCGATTCGATTAATACCAATTTGAGTATTTTAAGTTTATGTGGATCGATTCTTTTTGGCTGCATTTTTAGAAGTAGTGTAAGTATGAAAATATATCTAAATTATATTTCCAAAGTAAGTAATAATTTGCCAGAGTTCTATAGATATTTGAAGTAATTATAATTACTGTGTGTTAGTATTTAAGCAAGTAACTACTCAAAATAATCGAAATTGTTTCAAAAAACTCTTTCTAGCACTTCAAATGTATTGTTATGGTATTTAATTTAATTTAATTGTTTGCATCTGATATGCAGAGGTAAAAAATTCATTTCACGGTTTGGAATCTTTTTGATAACCCTCTTCGCTCCTACCCCTTTGGCCCCTAATGTGATTATTATTTTATTTATAAAATTTCTCTGTTTAAAAAATCATTTTTTGTGATAAACTTTTAGCGAAATTTGTGCTATTGCTTGCGTGTCCTGTCTGTTTAGTGTTTACATACAGTACCTATTTATTAGACAGAGGGTCTTCGAAGTTAGCCCGCCTCCCTCCCCATTATTAATTTTTATATACAATTATGGCAGTCTTGAGGCGGCACGCAGAGCACCGCAGGAGCAGGGAAACCCGAGACTTTTATTAGGCGGGGCTCCCCTCGTTAACTTTTAAGAAGCTTTTTTCGTAAAATTAAAGGCTCTTCTCGTAGGCACCCCATGGCACTGAAACTTTGCGTTACTGCACCGCCACGAATATGATATTGATAAACAATTTTATTTTACAATAAGCCATTTGTCGATTTTTGAAAACTGTTTTTTGACCTGGAAGGAATTTCAAGTAGGTATTACTGCAACTGCTCTACACAAACCCATATTCCTTTGTAGTTGAATTTTCCTAATTTACTAATAAGTAAGTATTTCAATACAACTGTTTTTGTATAGTGCGTTTACAATTTGTGTGCATTCAAGGAGTAGCCCTGATAATTTACCACATATAAGTCTACTGCTGCAATTGCTGCTTTGCTGTCTGTAACTAATAACTACACTACTAATAAGTAACTACAAAAAGTGTTTAAACTTTGAAATTTTAAACACCCAGCAAGTTAATTTTTTTTTTAAGTCGCATCGTATTAATTTTAATTCTCTTCGATTTTTGAATTCTTCATCTTTTATGTAGTTATTCTTTATAAAACTCACATGTAGTTTAGGTAACTAAAGTTGATAGTTTCGTAATATTTTTAAAAAAACGCCATTTTCAACCAGCGCCAGCGTTGGGCTATAACCTTAAACGATCAGTTATTTTAAATGGTACCTACTCTGATATAATTTTCTTCGTTAGCAGTTAGCATCATCTACTAATTACATTAGTTAATGACTGCACATGCCCGTACCACTGCAGAGCTTGTATCTGAGCCCGTTCTCCTCCAGATTTCTTCTTCATCGTTATGACTATTGTAACATTCCTGAATAGAGACCGCATTAATTCGTCTCCATATGTAGAGATATATTTTCGACAATGCCATAAAACATCTTTTTCTTTAAATCCTTCTTAATAATTATTTTTGTTTCACATGTATTCATGTAAGGTTTAGTAATTTAGTTGCTCTCTTCTCCTTTGTTATCCTTGTCTTGTGTGTTTTCCATTTCATCTATTTTCATCCCCATCTCCGCGCATTTTCTGTATGGTAGAGTCAAAGGCGGATCCAAATGTTAAAAAAGTCGGGGACAAAATGCACTCTTAATTGTTTAAATCCCTTAATTATTTTTATGTGGTGGTTACTTGCAGATATTGTGATTGTCGATATACTTTAACATTGAGTCTTGTTGTCAGATCTTTCCCCATTAATAGTAAGTTGAACATTGACCTTTTCCATCTTCACACTTTGAAGTTTCCTACTTGTTGTTCTCTTCTGTTGTGTGTCATTTTCGATGGAGACTATTGACTAAACGCGTCATGGATTTCATTCCACGATTCGCGTAAACTTTTGCATGCATCTGCACGAGCTGACCAACGTGATAGACTTTAGACGGTAAAATGGGCTTGAAGGAGTTCCCGACACTGCAAAGAAATCGCATCAACCCTCCACCTTTATCTGGATTTGGGAGTGAAGCTGTTTGATTTAGTGTTTACTTTTTGAAATGAACGAAACGTCAAGGATAACTCAAAGGAATTCTGGAAAATTATTGCAAACCAATAGGTCCACAAATAATTGACCCTTATTAATTATTTTTGTAGATTTCGAACGTAATACGAGGCATTGCAACCATCGATGACCAACTGTGGAGATTAAATCTAAACATTGATCGCAAATACCATTATCGTAAAACAAAAATTTATTTAATAATTTTCATCTTTCTTTTAATGTTGTATATGTGCAGTATTATTTTCGTCAAATGTTTGGAATATCTATCTCACACTAATATAATAACAGTAGGTTTAGTAATTGCGGATTTGGCTCCATTGTTTTCGGTATTTGCAGAGCTACAGTTTTGTACACTTGCTTTGTTAATACGAAAACGATTTTGCTGGATTAATGCAAAAATGGATACTCTTAAGAAGCAATCTGGAAGAAATAAACAACGATTTGTGGGTAAAAGGTAATTTTATATTGCATTCAGTTAAAACACCTTTGTTAGCAGATATTTTGATCAGATTTTCAGATTGTCTGTTAGAATCGCTCTCAATTGTTCCCATGTTGTTATTTTAGTACTTAAAATTTTTTGCAAGGGTCGAAAAGATGTGGGCATGATGGCAATTCACTGTGCTTCAAACAACAATATTTTATCGCTTGTTATTTATTTGCATTTTTTTATGCAATAGGTACTTCTCTCAGAATTTATCGAGTTTGAGGTTGCTGCGTGTAGTTGTACGTTGTGACGGAGAAAAAAAAGGGCTCAAATAGGTTACCCATGCCATTTATAGCGGTTCCAATAACGGTTTGGTGTCGGTCATCATCCACAAATTCGCGAACGTGTTAAATGTCCGCGAATGCAGTTCTAGCTTACTATAATACCTATGAGAGTATAGTTGAATCAAAGAGTACTAATATATACAAGGGGTATTTTTAAAGTAAGTAGCATTTGGAAATTCCGCCGCTGTAGAACTGCGGCGTAAATTTGTTGCAAAAAAGTTTTGAACAACGGTTGTAGATATTAAACTGTTAATTAAAAAGAACTTTGATTTTTTGAAATCCGACTATAAATAATGGAGATATAAAGATGTGTAAACAAAACAAAAAAAGGTTCATAATTGGAAAACAAAAGCCAAAATGAAAAAAATTATTTTAAAAAACGTGTTAGTTTTAACTACAGTGACTTTATTAGAACAGTGACGACAATAGAGCGTAAGTCCCGCCTCCGCGCCATGTTGCGACTAAATTCAAACAGTATTAGCAAATAGCCCAGTAAAATAAGACGAAATTTAACGATTTGGATGAAATAATGGTTACAGCTCTCCAAATTTGGGAACAGGCTTGCTTTGTGCTCCCTTTGAAGTGTTCAAAAGTCCCCACACGTACTCCCCCTCCGAGAGAAATGGAGGGGGCGAAAAAGTGTCAAAAAACAAATTTTCGTAAGTAACTGAAAAAGTATCAATTTTATCAAAAATAAAAACGTTAAGAAAATTGTAGCTGACAAAATTCCGCACATTTTCGTGTTTTATTTTTGTCTCTACGACCAATAGGAGCCGAGATAGATTTGTTTTAAAATGTCGACTGTTTTGCGGCGAAACGGTAACACGTGCGCGCATCGCGGGTATTTCGCTTATATCTCGAGAATAGCCATTCGTAACGCAAAATGCTTCAAATAAAAATTGTATAGAATTTAATTGCGAACAATGTCCGTTTTTAAACAATTCCATACGATTAATATTGACAGAGATATAATCATTTAAACCTTTTTCTAAGACACAATCGCTGCTCGTTTTGCATAATAAAATCGATAATAAGTCGAAAACTATTGATTCTACGTACTTAGTGCATATAATAAAAGTTGTAGAGAATTAAATTTTGAATCTATATGAATACACGAAATATCATTGTGGTAATCTATATAAGGCGATAGAGGAAGAAATAATGAAAAATTCTCCTCATTTTCCAGCGTTTCTTTGAAAATAGTTATGTTTTGACTACTTGTAGACAGTAAAGTGCCTTATAGTTTTTTAAAGATAATTAATGCACCTGTAAGATAAGCGTCGGAAGAGGTTCGTACGACAAACAGTTCGCTAGTTACAGCTCTTTAAAGGTATACCTACTCAAAAATTGACATTTTATTAAGAATCCCGATTTTCGCTAAAAAATGGTCGTTAAATTTTTGTTAAAAATTGGTTTTATCCTATTTTCAGTACTTTACAAAGGCAATACAATACAATAAATCGTTCGTAAGTTGCACTTTATTGTAAAAATACATCTTTGAAAACTATATATTTTCACAGAATTTAACTAAAATGTATATTTGCATTCAGTTTTTCTTAAATATCTTCGTTTCCATTTATTTTACGACAAACTTTTATATAAACTAATTGAAAGCTTACAAAATTTGCTATAAAAAACACTTTGGCGCGTATGTTTTTCTATAAACAGCGGCGAGAAACTGACGATTGAAGATGCAGGTAATGTTTAATTTTTACAGAAATTGTATCTATATAATTGTATATAATATTTAAACATTGTTTGTTTTCAGGTTTTCCCACTTAAAATTAGGAACTGTATGTATATAAACAATGTTTAAATACATACAGTTCCTAATTTTAAGTTAAATAAATAAAATGGTGTAGGTAGGTGGGAAATAAAAAAACAGCAGATACTTAATTTTTTTTATAAAATCTAAGTTAAACTTAAAAAAGTCCAAAAAAGTGATAAAACATAAACACCGTTCAATATCCTAGCACTTAAAACCACATTATATTGTCTAGATTTTAACAATTTACACAAAAACTAAACCGACACTATAAGAATGTAATGCAAACTATTCAAATTTTAGTCGCAACATGGCTGCCAGAATCACAACCAATAAAAAATGAGACACCCATTGTCATCACTGTCCTGTATAAAGTCACTGTAGTTTTAACGAGTTCTATTACTTTGTCCACTTTGAGCACAGATTATTATAATCTGTGCTTTGAGTGGAAACACCCTGTATAAACACCATATATGGGATGTTTCCACTCAAAGTGTCCTTTTTCTCCGTCACAACGTACAATTACACGCAGCAACCTCAAACTCGTTAAACTCTGAGAAAAGTCAATATGAAGAAAATTATTTAAAAAAACGTGTTAGTTTTAACGAGTTCTATTACTTTGTCCACTTTGAGTGGAAACACCTTGCATAAACACCATATTATATGGGGTCAGTGCGTAATCGGAGTTCACGGAGAGCTATCGCAGAAAAGTAACTCCGCATACTTTCTCATTGGATATTGAAAAGATGTACCTAAAATTTAAAAATAGAGAGCTCTGAATACATAATTTGATCAACAACGACGGAGAACGAGAATTGCAGATTTTAGCACACATCAAATCAGGTGTACAGAAAACTCAAAAGACACATGTATAGGTAGATAGCTGCTTCAATCCTAAACGTACGTCCAGCAGATCTCGACGTCCAGCGAGTTTTTATACGTGGCTAGTGGTACAGTTTGAAGAGAAACTAGTCATTTTTCGACTGAATTGTGTGGACAAATGAATCAAATGGGGTTATCATAAGTAAAAATAATCGTGTCTGGGTGAATGAAAACCCATGGGAAACCAATAATCAAATGGCTTGGTATAATAGGATGTACGTTATTAGGATCGTATTTTTATGAAGACATCTTTATTTTTTAACTACCGAATTAGTAACACCGTTAGAAGGTTTTTCACTGCATTTGCGACATACGTTGCGCTCACTTGGAGGGACACCAAATAATATAATGATTTAATGAAGTACAATAGTGCGTTGACGTGGGCCCTTCCAATGTTCCAATATCTCCTTTCATAGCGACATACACACACACTATTGTTATTTATTCGGAAGTGAATCCTGAAAAGATTATATGTTTCAGGTCAAAACTTGCTGAAAAGAGTAGTATTTTGTCACTATTACAAGAAATAGGAGATAAACATCATGAATTATGCACAATCGCAAAACAATTAAATAAAGCATATGCGGTCCAAATATTACTATTTATGATACAAGCATTTTTAGTCATCGTTATTATGTCTTTTTACTTAATAAAAATGTATCTCCTGAATTCGTTCCATAAAATTACAGCAAACGAGAAAATCGTTTACATGAATATTTTAGCTTTGCATGTTACTTTAGTCTTAATTATTGTTTTAGTCTGTTCTAACACAAGTAAAGAGGTGAGTAACATCTGTAGTTGTGCAATCTTGAAAGTTATGTTTTTAGGCGAGAAAAGCAGGAATTCTCTTGCACAATTCGGTTACTTTAAATAGCTTGGACGGTGTTGAATCCTTCGATATAGGGGTAAGTTTCATACCTTTATAAATTGATTTATAACTTTAGGAAATATAAAAAGGAAACAAAAAATTTTGCATGACTTTATAACTCTTTTTGTAGGTAGCATGTTTTTCATTGCAATTATTACATCATAATGTAAAATTTACGGCTTGTCGACTCTTCACTATTGACGAAACACTGCTGTATACTGTATGTGACATTGCCAACATACACAAAACTATAGTTCATGTTGCAGATTGTTGGAGCGGCTACCACTTACTTGGTGATTGTTCTACAATTTGAATTTGGCATATCAACTTCCTCGAATGCGGTGAATAAAATTACAGTCAACAACTCAAATAATTAAATCCCAGTAACCCAATTAAAAGGGATATTTTTAGTATACGTTTATGTTAAACAGTTTATTCAGTTAAAACAGTTTTACGAATAGTCAGTGTTAAGCCACTCATCATGAATCTTCGTACACACCTCGTTGTAGTTGTCTTATCTATATTATTCATGATCATGAAACTATGCGCATCAATTTACGCGAATGGTACAGAATACATATTGCTCTTCAAACGCTTATTACCATTATTTTTAGTGTATATTGATGGTTCATCAAATTCTCCTGAGGAAATACAGCACGCAATTTGTAAAATTGCAACCGAAGATATTGAAGCAAGTGCAAATGCAACCATCACTAGAGAACTTAAAGGAGTGTGCACCACAAGTTAGTATAGACTAATCTCAAAACAAGAAAGCCCTATCGTGAGGAACAGCAGAACAACGTTTGAATTTTTCAAAAGCAATGATTTTATAGTTTTCGATGCAAATGTGGGCAGAAATAATAAGCCACTATTTTAATTTTTATTTCTTAGATAAATTAAGTGATAGGGTTTTCTTATTTTGTACGATTATTGTACTCCTTGATAATTTTTTAGAAGAAGTAATGGAAAGGTTAGCACAGCTTGAGGCTAGATTGTTAGAAGAAATAAAAATGATCAGGGGAATGGAAATTAAATTAGGTTCCCATGTGCCTGCAGTAAGTTCCACAGAGAAATCCCCGACATTACTTAAACAGTCAAAAAATGGTTACCAACGTGATCTTGAAGCAGCTAAAAATAATCAAACTATACACTACACTGAGCTCGGAAGAAGTTTTTTATATTTCTGGAAAGTGTATGATATTGAAAATATCTTAACATTTTCCGAATCGAGTGTGCAAAGTGGAATCTTTTATGTACAAGGTAAGAGCGAAAGGAATGCTAGAAATGAAACTTGCGTTTTATAGGTAATCGACTGCAAATAACATTACATCCACATCACCTTGGTACGCACTACTTAGCTTTGGAACTATCTAGTACTAATTGGCTTCCGAAACATCGTTTTATTATCTTGAATCGAAATAATGAAAAAGGTGATCTAAGCTCACAAATATTAGGCATGTCCATACCTTTATTTCGTATTCATACCGAAAAGATTTCAACATTGGATTTCATCGTGGATGGAAGTTTAATCATCAAACTTGTTATTTCATATTATTAACTATTAAATTATATATTTAGTCGTTAAGATATAAAAACCCTCTTTAGTTTCCGTTTCCCTCAACTCGGTGCAGTCAAGATACTGTGCTGTGCTGCAATTAAAAACTATATAGGGGTACACAATGGCGTTCATTAATCATTTCAAAACCTCGTCCACTATCAATTTCTGAATACCCGTGTATTTAAATAAGCCCGCTGAAAAATATGCCAAGCGTTATTTGGAATTGAAAGGGGATAATTTGAGACGCAGAACACAAAATAAAAGAATTACAAAAAGACGCAAGTAGAAGTAGGTACTAGGCGCGGTCTCTTGCAACTCCATACTGCACGATGGAACAATTCAAAAATTTGTTCCCGGGAACTACCAAATTATAATTAGATATATCTATCTTATTGATAATTTGATAGTAAAGCTCAAGGATGCCTTGCCTCTTGCCTCATTCTCATATAAGGCGGCAGTAGCACAGAGAGACGACCAAACATGGTCATCCGCAATCGTCCAACTTCGGCCGACCAAACATTAAGCAATACCGTCGCATAGGGCTGACCGTGCAAGACCATTGAACTATAAATATAGTTCAATGTGCAAGACCAACAAATTTTTAAATGAATCGCTAAAGTCAATAATACCCACCATAAATAAAATACTCATAGTAAATTAAACAAATTAATTCATTCACTTCCTCGACTGTCCATCCATCCATACTTAACAATAATAAAATAATTAAAAAAAAATTATATCTGGTTATCTAATAGTAGTTTACGTTACAAGTCCGGGAAATAATAATAGTTTACAGTAACGAGTGAGATGTTTCTGGACGAGGCGACGAAGGAGCCGAGTCAAGAATTTCGAAACGAGTACTGTAGAAATATTTTCCGGACGAATATCGTATAACGTTTTATTTCATCCTGTGAGCAAATTTAGTAGTTTTACGTAACAAGTCCCGAAAGTGATCTTTTACTGGACAAGTAGGCAAATTACAGGGCGAGCCGCAGGCGAGTCCTGCAAGCCTGCGAGTCCAGTAAAAGATCACTTTCGGGACGTATTACGTACAATATTTTTTTTAAAACGGGCAGAACAATTGACCGTTCTAGGCCGGAAAGTAAAAATGAGTCCGGTAAAACCATTTACCGGACTATCACAATAACTTTCTGGCTCGGTCCGACAAAATGAGATTTTCTGACCTAAAAATAAACCGGAAAGTACTACTTTCTGGCCGATTTAAAAAAAAATTTACATTGTTATGAGTCACCGACCGTTAACCGTCGACCAAACATTTAAAGCCGGTTTGAAATTTCAAACCGTAAGGTCGTGGTTGCTTGTGGGCGATCATGGAGCGTGGACGGTGGTTCTTGCGCGCAACATGTACATGCGAACACTATAGGCTGTGCTATAGTGTAGAATAGAAAAAATTTTGCCCTTAGAGCTGTAAAAAATCGGTTAATGACGTCATCTGCTCGGTCCCTGAATTTTTCGTCGGCAACAAAATTATATGTAACTGCCGTCTAAAGTCACATGACGATCTTGCAATATCAGCAGTGTGACCATCATTGAATAAAGAATTATTCAATGGTGACCATAGTTCGTCCTTTTCTCGCGCCTCTGCCTCAACCACAGTATACTGTGGCTCAACCATTGAATAATTCTTTATTCAATGGGCTCAACGGCTCAATCGTGTCTATAAGCCACATACTTCAGTGCTATTATAGCCCCTAGATACAATAGGGGCTATAAGTGCTATAAGCACATAACAATGAAATGTAGTCTATACAGGGTGTCCCTGAAATGCGTGGATATGGCTTAACCACAGATTCCTGGTTCGAAAATAAGACGATATAACTTAACCTAAAGCTGGATTTATAGTGTCGGTATCGGTAAGCAATAAGAAGTAAGCAATAAGCGGTAAGAAATAAAAACGCATTTATAGTTTTTTAACGGTAACAGAGTAGGCATGCGCATTGCGGGTTTAATTTAAATTATTACTATGTTTATGGTACGATTCTTAGGTTACCTTTAAATTTAAAATCAACTTGACATAATATTTTCCCATCGATTCTTGAATAAGTATACATTTCACTCAAATATTTCTTTAACACCTGATTTATATTGATGTCATCTGTCTTTTCTTAGCTCGTAAGCTGCCGTATGTTCCCGATTCGGTAACGGTGACGGTAAGAAATAAAATTGAACCAATTCCTTATCTCTTACTGCTTAATGCTTACCGCTTATTTCTACTATGAATGATATGCAGGTTATCCATAAGTTCATTTCCTTACCGCTTATTTCTTATTGCTTACTGCTTACCGATACCGACACTATAAATGCAGCTTTACCTATAAATATACAATTACGTTTCGTTTTTTTTTTAGGTTACATTTGTTTTAAGAAATGCAGTGTGCGGTCCCTCAGATTTTATTTTTTTGTGTCATCAATTAAAGTAGTTCGGCTGTTTCGTTTTTGACGTTAGGATTTGTCGAGAGTAGACTCAAATTAAAGCTTGAAGCGTCCTGAACACGATGCCGTTCAGAAAAAGTGCCCTTACCGGACTCGTCTTTCGGCTTTTTAACATGGGCTCTTATGGGAGAATTTGTTTTATCGTGATTAAAGCCAAAATAAACGTTAAATCCCAAAACGGGCTCGGTAGTAGAAATATTCTTTGAATCGTGACGAATCGATAGGTATAAAGAAAAGTACATCTTACCGGTACCAAAAAAGAGAAAACGGGAAAAAAGACCCAAAAAGAGGCCCGTCGGCTGCTGCCGTTTCAGGCCGGGCACGGCAGCCAACATCCCGGCAGTGAACGAAGCATTCGCGGCGCTCATTTTATGATTCCGCGAACGTTCGGGACCCATAAATTCAATATTTAGATGTCAAATTATACCTAGCCGATTTATTTATAAAGAAATATTAGCGTTTGTTGGCGTTTTTACGCAATGTCTCAGTTGTAGTACTTCATCGCCGAGAATTGGTATGAGACCCAAAAATAGTCAAGTGTAGCACTAAGTAACATCTTAAAAAAAATTAAATAGCATTTAAGAACAAAAATAGCACGTTTAGAGAGTAAATAACATATAACTAAACCCTCAAAATACTGCTGAGTATTTTATAGACGTTAATTAGTCCTTAAAAAAATTGTTGGCAGTCACTCATTTGACTTCGCTAGAAACCAGCCGAACTACTTTAACAAGTAACAAAAGAAATTACTATGGATAATGTCTCTTTCTGAAACTATTGTTTTGAAAATTATTGGCCTTAACATTAAAAAGTTTTTGACTGGTTTATGCCGGGTTACCCGCACTGATGATACAGGTCAGTGGTTACCCGTGTTTCGCACACTAATGGTTCACTCGGTTCACTGATAATAACTAATATCACCTTAAAAGATGACCTACATCTGTAAAGGAGTACAATATCGAACCAAATCGATCAAAGCGTGGTTCTGTCGTTATGGATAAAATAACTTTTTTTTTAAAGAACTTTGAAGCTGAATCTGCTGAATACTAGCTAAACGAAACGTAATTGTATATAGGTAAATTTAGTTATATCGTCTTATTTTCGAACCGGGAATCTGTGGTTAAGCGATGTCCACGCATTTCAGGGACACCCTGTATAGTAGGTACGTTACGTTTGCAAGTCTTGCGTCCGTAACTCCGAGCACAAACCACTAAAAATAGACTGTCCACTTCTATAGAAAAATAGTTGGTAGAGAAATGCGGGACGGCGACTTCACAAGAGGAAAAGGGTAGGTTGAGTGACGCCCACAGCACCTTATTGGTTAATGCTTTATTGGGGGAAAATTTGAATTCAAATAAAGTAAGGTTATTGTTTTAATAAAATCATATTTATGGTTATGTTTATCATTTATGTATCTATTAAAAATAAAATAAGACATTAAGTTACAATTTACATGATATATAACAGTGAAAACAGTACCTATTCTACAAAGTAATACATCTGCCGGTGAATTTGTTGAAATTTTACAATGCAATGCTGGCATATAACAACACTTTTGGAACGTTCAGCAACAGTTTTTTCCTCATAATCCTGAAATAAATGTGGATATGAAGACTATTAATTACTCATAAATATAATCAATTACAAAAATAATATTGTTTCAAGCTTACTTTATCTATTAGAAATGCATCATTACGTAATAAAATTGTGCTGAAGTCTATAATAATGTCACTTTATAAAGGGAAACCCATGTCCAATTTTTAAATTCTCCATTAATAAATTCAACCCATTTGGTAAAAATGGGCTTTAAACATAAATGTTTTGGGTTTGGAAACCTAAATCTACGGACTTTTCTATTCCTATTCTTCATATTACACATGCGGGGACCATGTTATGTTCTAAGTCTAACAAATAGCGAAAGTAAATATACTTAGGTAGGTACGCAAGTTTAAAAACTTACCAGAAAACTATAAACTTTAATACACAAGAAGTCAATAAATAATAAACAACAAAATATAAACGCAAAACCCAATAATGAACGATTATGTGACGCTGATGTACCTATTTCACATATTTTAAACGAAAAATACCGCCATAAAACCAAACACTTATCGCTTCGTTTGAATCAGCAAATGTCAATTTAATTTTATAATTCTCAGTACCAACTAATTTTGTGAACAGGTTAACCAACCTACAAATCCCCTTTCCTCTTGTGAAGTCAACACCCGCATTTCTCTACCAACTATTTTCCTATAGCAGTGGACATGGACAGTCTATTTTTAGTGGTTTGTGACCACTAATCACTTAACTTAGTGGTTTGTGTTTGTGACTCCTAGTCCGAGTCCGAACCCGTTCCATTTATTATTTTGAATTTGATATACAGTTCAATGATTTTGATATAAATCATAATTCATAACCTCAATGAATGTTAAAGTGTGATTTTTATCATAATTTATTACACAATAAAAGAAAAACGCCCTTAAGATAATTCGTAAAGGAAATTTTATATTTCTCACTACATAGTGAATCTAACCTCAATATGTCTTTAACTTTCTCAAAACGATATTCAGTCCTAAAAATATTAAGATTTCGAAGATTGTATGCCACTGCACCTATATCTATTGAGGATGAATACACAAATACACCAGAGTATCCAAAAATTTTTGACACTTCACCTCGAGACGTTAAGAAACGAGAGGCTTTGGCGTATTATGATACAATTAAAGCTGTTAAAACCGTTGAAGAAAAACAGATTAAACTAAACATGCCCAAGTATTACGGTTTTAAATGTTTTATGCTCCACGAAGATGTCATACCGTATAATAATTTAAGTTTAACTCAGTATGTTACCAAAACTCATTTAATTATAAATGAAAATGATCAACTGCCTGTAACATACCCAACAAATAAAAATATTAATTTGGACATATTAAGACGTGAAATTGAAGAAATCTTGGTATTAGCTCACAGTGGATATTGGTAAGTTAAAAGACAACTCGTCTGAATATAATTACATTTAAGTGCACATAGCAAACAGACATCAGTTGCCGGTACAAATTTATCAGAGGAGGAATTTGAGAATTCATTGAGTTCAGTTATAAGTCAGCAAATACATCGAGTTATTTTATTAAACTTACATACGGATTATCCACATTTACGAGACACACAGGTATGTATGTTATGAAAATATCAATGGTTTGAGGTCTCACACAAATACGTAATTCAGAGAGATTTTTAAAATGATTATATTTCCCGCTGTTTTGTTAGTTTAACATTACAAATGCCTTTTGAATTGTAAAACTGTATAAGTGGACTTATAAAATGATCCTGGTTTCCTTACTTTTTTTTGTTCTTTTTTCATCTATTTTATCTATTCTCAAAGAAGTAATACGTTCATGTACTGCAATCACATCTATGCACTGCCCGTACAATAAATGCAAATGCTAAAATACCAGTTTTTTGTAACATGTAATTGGTAGTAGTTTTGCACCCATCCCTGAGTCCACATTTTGCATGACAAGCAAAAAAATAGCTCGGAAATGTAAATTTAGTGGAAATAGCTAACAAAATATTTAAAATTGGTCGTCGTAAATCGATTATAAAAAAGCATTTCATTCACTACGTGAAAAAAAAGCAACATCACACAATATGTCACTCATATAATGTCAAGTTTGAACACCACTAAACAATACCCAACTCATCAGAAACCAAATACAAATTAAAAGGGAAGTCTTTCAAGATGATTCTTTGAGCACGCTTTCGTTGTGTCTTTCTCTTAATCCCCTTTCACGCATGTTGAATGACACAAACTTCGGTTATAACTTAAAACACAAACACGAAATATCTCACATTACACATTTCTTTTACATGGATGATCTTAATTTACATCCACAAGCACAAAACTCAACCATCGTCTATTACATATCACTGAAACATTTTCACATGACATAAGTACACCATGGAGTTTGGTATTGACAATTGTGCAAAACACAACACATCACTGCTGATATGGTGACCATATAAGATCTAAGGACGAGAAGGGAACTTACAAATATCTAGACTTTCAACAAAACATCTACTACACACTACCTACACAAATAACACAAATCCTAGTCATAAAATATACAGTGTACTTAAAAGTATTAACATGCATACTACAGAGGTATAATTAAGTCGCACTCACTCACACTAACTCACTAAATACCAAATACATCATTTAGATGCTTCAACAGTAAGACTTTACCTTCCTCTGTCATGATCCTTGTCAGACAAAACCTTACACCAAATATAAATACACAAACTATTAGAAAAAGAATACAAATTTTACATTTTAGCACTAGGTACACAAAACAGTCACACATGCAGATAAATCTTACACGCGATTAAATGTGAGTAATAGAAACATAGTAAGAACACATAGATCACACATAACATGGACGTAAAGGATTTTATACAGATGATATCCACAAGAGTTGATAGTATAGTAACTAGTGTCCAATCTTCGGCTTTGGCTTTGGCCGAAGGTTGTTGCAAAAGCCGATTAATCAGCTTCGGCCAGAAATCGACCTTTGGTCAGACACTAATAGTAACGCATACTTAGTTGACTAAATGTGATATTTTCCCAGTTAGAAGGTTTCATGTTTCCCGTCAGGTCATTTACAAACGAAATTACAGAAAACATATAATTATAGATTTACGCATGATCTTTGTAGACATTTACATTTACACTTGAAACTATGCAACACATAACAGTCAAGCTCAAACAGAGTATAAATCACTGTCACAAAACACAAACTTTCCACCCTATAAACCAAAAGTTGTACTCGAAAACACAACACACAAGCTATATTGGGATACGGCGCTACTTAGAGATAAAACTCTACACAATAATATACTCCTGATATAACTTACGCATAATTGACATTGTCATTACCAACACTAAAAATTTAGTAGAGAAACACCGCAAATACACAGATGTAGTTCAGGTCTTTGAAAGTTGATAAAAGAGAGTGTAGGTTTTTCATGTAGTGGAGAAACAGAGTAGAATATTTTTCATGATCGGCAAGCATACAATTGAGGGATTAGCTCTACATCAAGCAAGTGAATGATGTTACAATAAAGTCCAAGATCGATTTCCATGTGCTGATAGGTTAATTACTTGTTGTATGTCACCGAAATTAATATTGAAATCTCCCAATATTAATAAATATCAGATATTCTGTGATAGAATTTTCTAGTAGGGAGTTGTGAAAAGCAGAAAGAAAATCATTATAGAACCTGTGATGATGATTATAAACATCTCCAGTTATTAATACAGTGCTCTTGCTCTTCACATCGATCCTCATTAATCATTGTTCAATAATATCATCACTCTTGTGAAGGCTAAATTTTAAACGAGATTTTACATACATATCCATACCCACAGTCTACATGATCTTTCTTCACAATAATAATAACAGTAATACCAGGTTTTAACCAAATTTCGTACAATAAGAACAATATCAGGAGTATGTTCCGAGACAAATTTCTTTTACCTTTCTTAATTACTTACGATTACATTTTTTTCCTATTGTAGGTAGACATTGATCCTCGTATTGAATCTTTTTGGTTTGCTGGTGGTATTCCAAATAATCGAGAATATAAGATGAATGCCACTGAACTAAAAGACAAAGCTGTGCAATACATTGGAAAACCTACTCTAACAATGCGCTCTAAAATTCCATTAGCTCCTATAATGCCTATAGATCAGGTAATGAGTGCCGATTATAATATACCAAAATGGGAATACCAACCGCAATCTTTTGGAATATTTACAACTCATAGGAGAATTGTTAACATCCCAGGTAATGTTTAAATTAATGTAACCGTGCCTATATTTAATGTTTCCTAAGGTTTTTGGCCAGGTGATGCAAATCAGTTTGGTTTGTTGGGATACCATCGCCGTGGACATATGCTGAAAAGGGATTATAATGATTCGATGGAAAATGAAGAGGCCGTACATAGACAAGGCATTTTAGCAAGCTTCAGTTGGTTGAATGCACAAGCAAACCATTTAGGATTTACAACATACAATGATATTACATATCCCTTAACAACACAATGTGTAATTACAAATGGCCAAATATGGTCTTTCTACATATATCAATTGAATACCATGCTGATGAATCTAAGATACATTGACGATAACTCAAAAATAAATGTTTGTTGGGGTACAAAAGAATTAAAGCTGTACGAAGAAATTCGAGATGGTAAAGTGATTGGTTTTAATGAAGATATTTTGAAGACATTAGTTTCGTTTTATACGAATGTACCTTTAGAACGTTCAGGGATTAAATTACGCCCATTTTTAAGCTCTTCAGAAAAATTAATCGCCGATTATGAAGATGATGATAAACGTAAATGGCTCGAGACAGAGTACAAATTTATTACCTCTGATCGACCTAGACATTATTTACCGTACGAAGTATATCATTGGGAGAAGATATATAAAATTGATCATAAGAAACGACCCATGGATGCGAGAAGACGTCCATTCGAATTATCCATTAATCCTTGGGATAGGACTTACGATGACCGGCAAGCACGTTATATACCCCGAAAGCACAGACCTCATCTTAAACGACATATTGGCAGATACGCTAAAGAGTATTTTCCATAAATGTGTTTTGTTAGTATGTTCATTAAAAATTCTTTGGATTTAGTATAACATTTATTACACTTGTTAGTTTTATTTTGTTAGACTATTCATCAGAGTTGTTTTTAAAAAAGTATCGGCATTACCATGCAAAGGAGAAGGTGTTTTGTCATGTAGTAAACGTATCTAAATAATTGTTACATTGTCATCATCCCTGATCTTGGTAAATTGTCCACCAAAACCACAAAAAAAAGTTACCCGAGTGATAGTTAATATTCTTGTTAGTGTCTTGTAATCCAGCTGAATTTGCAAATAGACCTCGTATAACAAGTGTGAAAAAACAAGAGTTGCTTTGTAGTGTCTGAAAACAGCTGGGCATAAATGCTACCAGGCCAACAGTTTGAACAATATGAATGTATCGTCATATGTTACTTCCTAAAAAAATGTTCTATGGATATATATCTGGTGTACGGCATATACCACTTATATGCACTCCCGTATAATATCAGTTAAGGATTGATTCATTAAAGGCACAATATTTAATCTGTGTTAAATTCTGTTATAAGCTATTCAAATTGATGTATTAAAATTGCTACTTTGCAGTCTGCAAAATGTCAATTCTTCTCTTCAGAATAGCCTATTGGCCCTTTCAGTATTGGTAAGCACTTAATTACAAAATTCTAACTGTAGAAGCTGTTATAGTTATTGTTTAGAAGTTGCTTAGAATTGTCGATTCTAGAAGTTCGCATAACCGTAATAACAGATTTCAAAGAGGGAAGTTCTGTTTTTCAAGCTACCCTAAACAGAGTCGGTGTGCAACTGCTGCAGTCACTAAATCACTAAATGAATGATTTTTAATTTAGTTAATTAAATGCTTATTAAAACAATTCCATAATTTTCGTTTTGGTGAAGACGCCGAAAGAAAAAAGAAACCTTTTGTTTTGGCGATACACCGCAAACTAATTTTCAGTAGAATTGTGGTAATTACCACAACAGTTCTTATTATTATTGTGCTAGGGCCAGGGGTGGTTCCTGCACTGCAATCTTTTCGTATATTGTGCTCCCCGCTGTTGTCTACCCTTCCAGAATACCTGTATCTTTAACAAAGTCCAGGATTAGTCCTTACAGTTATTTCATTCATTTTTTTGTCAACAGTTGCCAATTTCTTGATTTAGTAGGTACCTTTCTTTATGTTGAGTAACTAAATGCATGAGTACAACCCTTGTTTATAAGGTATATAAACAAGGGTACAACTCTGTCGAACAGTTTACTGTAAAACATCCCTATCTCTGTTTAAGAAAATTTAAGAAAAACTTCCTTCAAAAGTGTATGTTATGTGCCAGCTTCCAAATGTGATGATCTGTAGTTCCTAAATTTTGGACATTTAGTTCCACTTTCGTATTATCAAAAAATTATCTAGCTCTGACACTGTGTGAACACATTTTTGTTTTGTTATCAAGTTAGCGAATGTCAGAAAATATAAATCTTATAGTGTTATATCAGAGCAAAATTTTATTAGTGTATTATTCTCCATTATGGAAACTATAAATATGGTGGCTCCAATTACAGTATACGAACACATTGAAAAAATTCTCTACGCAATACCAATTTTATTGGCAATCCATTTTTTTTGCTATGCATTTATAATAGCAGCATGTAGTACTTCAAATGTGGAATTTTTTCAGAACCTGATCAATATGGAAAAAGAAGAAGATGTAATAGTAGTAGAGCAACGTAAACAATATGTTATTGCCAAATGGGAAGAGAAAGACAAACCTAAAGATGAAGAAGAAGATGATGATTCTACATGGGATAAGTGCGACGATTATACGACAAATTGTTCTTCCACCCCACCATAGCATTATCTCATATTATTATACAACACTCTCAGTAAATCATATGCTTTTTCTAATTGTACAGATGTGGATGTGTACATTCTGTTGATAAAAATTGTATGATTAATAAGTAAATTATAGATTTGTTTCCAATTTTCAATTATAATATTAGTATAAACATTTTGAACAACTGTTCAGTGGTTATACATATACCTACAGTGTAACATTTCTAAAAATACAATTCTTATCTGGTATTATTATGTACATAAGGGTTCGTTTAAAAGTGCTACTATTATCAGAACACAACCTGATATCTTGTAGCAAAGAGGAAAAGTGCTGTCCTGCTACGGTTCAATTACGGCTTAAAATCATAGCTGTCAATGGAAGCTCAGTTTGGTTTCATTATTGCTGCTTATACCACAGCATAATTATTATGCTGTGCTTATACAGTAACGCTTCTTTTATCTATGCATTTTTACGTTCTCGCAGCAGAAACTGAAGGTGACCTATTCACATTTCACATATGGTTTGAAAGATCTTCAATTACTGTTCTGAGGTTCTGAGGTGCTTATCTGTTTTCCGATTTACTGTATATGTTGCAAACTTCAAGAAAATCAAAGCCTAGTAACACACATCGGGTGTTTAAATTATTACGCGTGCATTTCACTTCCAAAGAAGCTACTGCTTATCAGTTTTTTTAAAAAACGTTTTTAACGCAGTTATTTTAAAAAATATCTCAAATTAAACCCATTAGTAAACTATAAATGGAAATATATTTCAACAACATTGTACAACTAATAAGTAGGTACTTACAAAAATTATTATTATTGCACATACATTGTCTTTTAAATAACAAATTTTATTCCAATCGTCTGATGAAGCTGACTCGTTTCAGCGAAACGTCATAAATATTTACACTGTTTAGGATACTCCTAATAAAAAATAGGTATTTGATAATAACTGGTTAATATTGTTCTAAGAGTTAACTACATATTGGTAGCCAACTGGTTTCCATTGACTTTATATACGATTTATCTTTCTTATCTTGTCATTTTGCTTTCCAGGCAATTGTTGGTTGACTCTGCACTGTAATGTACATTTTTGAATTGTTTGGGACATTACTATCAGTGGTCGAATTGGGAAATAAAAAGTTGGGGTATGGGTCAGACTGTTGTTCCAGGCTTGCGGTCCAGGGTGATGCGTACGTATACCCCCCAACCTCCAACAGTTTTTCCAAAAGGGAGAACTCAAAATTCCAAATTGTCTATTCTAGCTATATTTAGCTTTTTTTCGCAGATTTAGTGCTAGGGTTCGGTGAGATTGTTATTTTTGCTAATTTTGATCAAAATTATATGGTGCACCACATTCACCATATATTAAGTAAAAGTAATGCTTAATCACTATTATTATATTTACACTTGTAGCCGTTTGCCTGATGATGATATTTTAATATCGAAACTTGTCGCAATTGATCATGTTTTAATAATATAACCTTTAATCAATAAACAAATACATAGGGAAGGTTTAGACAGAGTCTTTATGGATTATTTTATTTATTATATTTATGATTCCGTCAATGATAATTTGGTTAACCCCACTCTGAGTCTCCGTCAAGTGTTTATGTTTTCCACTGTCATCACCTGTTATGGACCCAATTGATGAATTTTGATCAATCCTGATATACATTCTCCTCAACTAGGGTTGGCAAGTTTTTTGCCAATTAAAATTAATAAGCAATAATAGGTAGGTAGGTACTTGATATTTAGATATGACTATAATTCATTCACACGATCTGGCATTGTAGCAATACTCTGTGTGCGATATGGTTTGTTCTTTGTTCCGAAGGGCTAAAGATAATTTGGTGTTGCCAATCAGTTTACGACCTCTAACTAAACTGAAAAATAAAAATTCCATTTGCATTGTCGTTCCTGTACAGTGTACACGGTGCCAATCAATAAAAATTTTTCACGAGGGGGAGAAATACGAGATAGGTAGGTACAGGTTTGTAAATTAAAAAAGTGGTGGTATGCAATACCCCTCCAATTCGAACAGCATTCCCCCCGGCGTCCCGCGTCGCCAAAAAGTAGGGGTGCGGTTGTGTAATTTAAAAAAAGTGAGGGATGCCATCTGCCTAAGTACCGCAACGTTCGCCATTTTGGGGTTAAAATTTTGGCGGCAATTTCAAATATTGAAGACCTAGTCACTAGAAAATTTAATGACTTTATGAAGTGTTTGATAAAAACTAAACTAACATTAGATACTTATCAATATATTTCTTAAAAATTATTTGTCATTGTTATTAAAAGGTACAGTTTAATTGAAAGATAAAAAAATTGGGACTTTGCCAAACGAACCTAACATATACGTTTTTAAAATTGACATTTTATTTTGTCGTGTTAATACTTCATTTAGAATCGTTATTTAAATCACAGAAAAGGATAACTACAAAAATACAGCAAGTAGTGTGTAAGAATAAGAAGACGAGCCTGTCTACGGGAAAACTACAAGTTTATGATGTTTTTCAAATTGCCGCGTTTCAAACCAAGTGTCAAACGTCAAACTTAGTAATAGTAAATCGATGTAGTAAATCAATGAACTTACTAGGTACGTATAGTATACAGTTCATTGTAGTAAATACTAATTTTCATCGTATGTCAAGACAGATTTGTCATTTTTCCGCCATTTTGGGGTTAAAATTAGCTTTCTCTCTCTAACTCATTGGAACATAAGGTTGCGGTCATATACGTAACAATACCGTATATGGTTGCGGTACTTTAGAATATTTAGTGACTTTACATCTGCCATGATGGCAGTGCCATCCCTCCGCATACGCCCTCAATTCGAGCACTGGACTGGACACTATACTAAAGCACAGAAGACATAATACAGAAGCGACACTCTCCGATCCCGCCAAAACAAAATTTCTTGGCGCATGTCGCGTCGCCATATTTTTGTTAGTACAACCACAGACTCTACTGCGTCGTAACCACAGAAGACAACTTAACGGTTAGGGTTATACAAAATTGTGACAGTTAAAATTTATTTGCAAGTTTATAATTATTATAAACTTGCAAATAAATTTTAACTGTCACAAAATAAATTTTAACTGTCACAATTTTGCATAAACCTAACCGTTAAGTTGTCTTCTGTGGTTACGATGCAGTAGAGTCTGTGGTTGTACTAACAAAAATATGGCGACGCGACATGCGCCAAGAAATTTTGTTTTGGCGGGATCGGGGAGTGTCGCTTCTGTATTATGTCTTCTGTGACTAAAGTATACTTACCTTACCGCGACCACTGCATGAGCATGATCATAGAGACTTTGAGCATGATGCAACGGTTGCTCATTTTCAGGGCAAAAGACACAGATACCATAGCCCATAGGTAAAGGCAATGCCGTTTCCAGCCAACTGGCTTAGGGGGGGGGGGGTAATTAAAAAAAAATATCGGATATCGGTCCCTTCCACGACTCGCTCCAGCAGTTCTGCAAAAATTCACCGTCATAGATCGCCGACTAGATTCACCAATCACCATAACTTAACTTGCTTGTTTGAAATGTTTGTAATTTTTAAGAATATAAATAAATAAGCGAACGAAAAATTCTTAGGGGGGGTAATTACCCAATTAATACACCCTCCTAAAACCGCCACTGGGTAAAGGTATATGTTTTATGGCAGACACTGGAAACACAAATCACTTAACTAGTGGTTTGTGACTGGAAATCTTATCAACTATCAACCTCCAATTTAACCCAAGAGTGCTATTGGAAAGCTGGCATTTACCTAAAGTACCTATATTTTTCTATTTGATGCTGAAAAAGTTGCGTAGGTACTTACAAGGTTACAAGAAATAAAAATAAAACCTTTTTGTCTCTACAGGTGTTTCTTAGGAATTATATGGTTCAAACTTCGAATTTTGTTGCACATTTTGATTTTACATATTTTCTTGTTTTCTGGATAGGTATGTCAAAATTTTCGTGACTGTTATTTGTGTTGCCTACATGCTAAATTGTACACTGGAAATTCCTCCGATGTTCTCTACTTTTTCCGGAATATTTTGAATTTTGAAAAAATATTTCTTATGGCGCGACGTTTGAAAGAGTGACTACCTATATCTATCTATTGACACAGAGATTTTTTCGGAATTCAATTTTTATAAATATTATTTGAAAATTTAAAAGTAAAATAAAGCTTTAGATTTTTAATACCTTAAAGTGGTATTTTAGAAATTACAAAAAATCTTTCTGTCAGTAGACAGATAAGACTTGAATAATTAAAAAAAAATAGTCTGCTGTTTCTGCTTAAAAAATAACTTAAAAAAAATGGAACAAACATATATCAAGGTGTAAATTTCAGCGTTAAATAAATGAGAACCTTTGATTTCTTAAACGGTTTTGGTCGTTCTAGCTTACAGGAGTGCTAACCACAGCTGAACGGTTTTTTTTCTTCATCCTTCATGGCAGTGTTGCAGAGCAGATTACAAAGTCTTACCATTAAAACTGTAGAAACATATTTTACCTTTGATAATTGCCAATTTTACATTTTAATAAAGCGACTTTTTTATTTCTTTTTGTCAATAGGTACCTACTACCATAATTGTTTTTGTATATTTTTCATGTCTTAACTTTTCCATGAAAATTTATGATCATTTGTAATGAATACAAATAGGTAGGTGTATTTGTTTTCTGTCGATTTATTAGGTACGTTCCTTTAAGTGTCCGGCATTGAAATATGAAAGTGATTTTCAATACCTATATTAAAAGAATTATTGCCCATTTAAAAAAAAGATCGTGAAAGTTTATTGATACATGTTCATTGTATATTAGATAGCTACACAAGTGTACCTTACGACATAATCAATAGGGGTGGCATTCACTTCAAAATTAAATGATTTTATTGTTTTATAGTTTCAAATGAATGAGACAGATCAAAATTAATATATTCCGTAACTTCTAAAAGTTGCTTAATTACCGAATGGTAGAAGTTAAAAGAACTTATACCTAACTATATAAAACAGTTTAAAATTTATTTAAATACAATTAGGTACTAGATTAGATCTCACACAGGGTTCAAACAGAATTTAAAATATACCTACCTATTAGGGTGAGAAAATAAAAAAGTTTGGTTTTAGTCATTGGTTAAAATTCAAAAGGCGGAGCACAATTCCTTGCTGGGGGCATTTTAGAAATTAAGAGTAGACTTATAATAAAATTGTATCTTTGTTGGATGCTTGAAATTAGAAAAAGATAAAAATAACAAATGAGCAATCCCTAGCAAATACGTTTCTTTGTATGGGGTCCATTTTAATAGCTATGCAATCGACAAAATAAATTTCAGTCGCTTTTGAATTGAATTTTTTAAATTTTGTGATCATAGCTTAATAGATCCACTATTATAACATGTGTTTTTTTATAATTTTAAATGAAAAAAACGCGACACTACAGTGTTCGACGTAACAAGGGAGTTGTAGATCAGTCTCGAAAAAATTGTGTTTTGAATAGATCAACGTCTTCTTGAATGTTAATAATTGTGCGCGTTACTATAATTTGTATTAAACAAATGTCCTGAATGTAGTAAATGTGGTAGGTTTATTTTTATTAATTAAATTCTAACTAACATCCGTTTCGTTTTTCGGAAGATACTTATATTTTTTAAGCAAATGATTTGGGAATCTTCGCGGTTCGCTTTAATTAGTGCATTCTCAACTATCTACAGGTATAGAAAAACGGGTTTTGTTTATAATGCAATCCGCGGTAGGCCGGTAGGCGATAAACTAAATCTATGAACAACAAATCTGACACAGTGAGACCTCCCGCAAGTAGGATGATAATAATTATAACACATTGGAAAATTTTAGTTAAACCGCCAATGTGATACCGCAGATAAGTTATATCACTGACTTTAAAAATGGGACGCCAAACATATAGGTATTGTACATGGCTTATTTCAGAATTTTCGCAATTATAAAATATTTAAATTGCTAATATGTACTACTAGAATTTTAACATCTTTTGTAATTTGCAACAACACTTACAATCAATCTTTGATTGATTTATACGAAGGCGCAGAAGTGCCAATGGTAGGTATTTTATTTTTTATTTCTGACTCGGAATTCAGATTTTAAATGTAAAAATTTTGATTTTAAGTTACGAAATTTCGCCATTAAACACAAATATTTCTACTTTCAGCAGGACATTTCGATTTTGAAATCCCGGCTAAATATTAAAGTCGAAATTTGTGAAGATAAACTAGACATCGGCTTTCATTGTAATTCGTAAGCTCACACGTTACGTTACCCTTACAGTCCTGCTAAGTGTAGATAATTAGTAGGTAATTAGTGTACCTAATCCTAGCAATAGAGAAATTAACAGAAATCCTGTGTACCTACTCTACATATAGGTATCATTTGTACTTTGAACCAAATCAAGTGAAATGGCTCCATATGTAACATCCAGCCGTAATAAATGCTTATTAAATCATACTATTCATCTAGAAATTGTCATAATAATTTTCATGATGAAAAGTTCCGTATGTACTTATAGGTAAGAATTTCTAATGCGACTATGAAACATTGGAAGTATGCGGTCAGTGTTCTGTAAACGTATCCGCTCTCGATGTAGATTACAAAAGTGACGTCTGGCCGTCTGCCCTCACCCTAATCTAATCCCTACATCACGACTAATAGACTTCAAGATGGTTTGATTATAAATCGCTGATAATGTTTAGGGATAACTTAACTTCCTGTGCAACAAAGTGCATTGGTATTACAAAAAGTGCATTACAAGTTTTTTGAAATTATGTGCAAGTGAAAATTTATAATTTTTTTAATTCACGTTGGCACTAATTATTCTTGATACTCAAAGTAGGTAAGTGGTAAGTTTTACTTTATTAATAAATACTGGCAATTTACGTTAAGGTTACAATCGGAAACTCGAGCTAAAATTGCTAGTAGGGCGCGATGTCTAATTTTCATACATTCAAATTTATCAACACAGTACAGAGCCAACTCATTTAAAGACTTTGGAAAAGTTTCCTTCGGACCACTCAAGACGAGACTAGGCGTTGGTATCATATTAGATCATATACACTCCGTAGATTAACGCATTGGCCTTTCGAGCCAAGATGCCAAACTGAAAAATAAAATAACTATTTTTCTACAAACGTCAAAAAATGACAAGGTTTGCGCAATGATAACAATACGCGAAGTGACCCTTTTTTTCACTTTCCTACGTTACCATAATGGCATAATACCATGACACCGTGCGCGAAATGACCACGCCGTGCGGGAAATACTTACTTCGCGCACTGCTATGAGAGTTTTGTATTATCAATTGTCCTAAGTAACCAGAATTTTATAACCACACTCCCATATAAAAGCCATGTTAAAATTGAACTTTGGCATGCATTTCTGGACAACTCGCTCTGACCATAGTTTTGCTCCGATCATGGAGTTTTATGTCTCAAAATGACCCTAAGAACATGCTACGGCTCATATCATGCTCATATGCCTAGTTTTAGCAAAAAGTATAATGTTTCAAGCTGTCTAGGATGTGTCAAAGTGACAGATACTATTTTCTTGCGATGTTTTGCGATTCTTTCAAAATTACAATAGAAATAGCATACCCCAATGCGATTATCGACAAGCATAACTGCCGTGAGGGTTCATTGGGGTCATTTTCAGATATAAAAGTCAACAATCCGACCAATACAGTGGTCACAGCGAGTTTTCCAAAAAATGAAGTCCGAGTATTTTCCAATGGCGAGTGAACTTTTGGCGTACTAGCAGGAAAAATTGTCGTTGCATCACAACTCTTTACCTCAGGCTAAATTTCCTCGTAAATTGCTCTCATTATTCGAAAATTTCGGAATTCATCAAACAAATTCGTAGAGATTTCTTCAGTGGAATGGGCCAACGTAAACCAAGATCGGTGTGTGCAGGTGAAAGAAAGGCGGCTAAGAAGAACACCAAACTGGGCAGACGTAAGAGAGCTTTGGAGGCCTTCAACGCGATAGAAAGCGGGGTCAATATTGAATCGAAAAAAGTTCTTGAACCCCCCCTTAATGGATCATTTATAGTAAATTTTTTCAAAAAGCATTCTTGCAGAAACAGTTTAAAGGATTGCACTTTTCAAGCTGTAATTTCATAAGTCTAAGAAGAGCGTCAAAAGTTAAAGGTTGATAATGCTTTGAATAATTGAAATTTTTGCCAATCCCATCAAACAATAATTGTTGAGAGTAGATAATTTTTAATAATCTTTAACTTCAAAACCCTCTTACACGATGCCACATTCAATTGACTGGAATATAATTTATTGGTAATGCAATAAACAAATTTGGAAATTGGTAGGTAAACTCAATATCAAATTTAAACAGACAATTTAAAATATGCGTAGACGTAGTTTACATCATGGTTACATATTATATCTTAACGCCAAGCCGCCTGACACTGTATTAAATGTTCATGATGAAAAAGTGTACAAAATTTTTCATAGTGTCATACGCATTTTGTAAGAAAATTGGCAACAAAATTTGTGTCCAGAAACTTTTTAGAACATGTTCTAAAAAAAAGCTGTATAAATTTCCTTCAAAAAGTGCGCATAATGTTGCGCCGCATCTTCTATCTATTCATATTATGTTCGAAGATCTATTCGTGAGCGCAAACATAACCTATAACATTTTAACCGCGAAAGTTGCGGTAAGTGTCGAAGATTTAACGACAGCTTAGTATCCGTGGGTACAAAGTAATAATATAAATACGTCAAGCTCTGTCTTCCGCACATATTATCCTTCTGGATTTGAACCTAATGGGCTGATCCGCTCTGATGGGAAGAGACCTGATGGAATTACTGAGATACCGTGGTTAAATGGAAAACATCTCGTGTGGGACGCCACTTGTTCAGATACTATGGCCCCTTCTTGTTCTCGTAATGCCGGTGCATGTGCGAATGATGCAGTCAATAGGAAAAGAACGACGTATAAACAGATTATTGATCAGGGTCATCATTTTGTGGCTGTGAGTGTGGAAACGCTTGGATCATTTGGCACTGAGACTCTTCTTTTATTAATTAATTAATTAATAAATAATGATTAAAATAAGAAGTGCTGTTTCGGGTAATCATAGTAGCACTTAGATAGAGAAAAAAGCATCACCTCAAAACAGAGGAAGTGTCTTTAGAAAATTAACAGTCAAAAAATTAAATTTTCTCCGCGAAAATTTTGGATTTTTCATGATTTTCGGCAACTTTTATTTTAATACTTTTTCGTCTAACTTAATCGCTACTACTACTTCACGTGAAACAGTTGCTTTTATTTTAATCATACTGTTTCCAAAATTGTGAAATTAAATGTGGGGTAAACATTTAATTACCCTCCCTTCTGTTTTCTAATACCTCTTCCATCCATTTTATTCCCTCACCGCTTTCTGCCAATAACCTCCTTCCTGCTCTCCTAACTCCCCACATTCCTTCACCATATTCCCAATATTTTTCCTTCCCTCTCCACACATCAGTTTGCACATCCTCATCTCTCCTTATTATATCCTCCGTTATCTCCCATCTTCTTCCTCGATGGCATATCCTCCTATACTATTATCGGCTTCTTCCTTCCTGCCCATATTAGCATCTTTTTCTTCACCTCCTTCAGCAAAATGTCAAAATTCCCTCTTCCTCCCTTTTTCCATCCTTTTCTCAAACCCTCTCCTACCAGTCCTACCCGTCACAATTCTTATCTTTTCTAACTTTAACTCCTCCTCTACCACATACTACGGGGCTTTCTTTTCCAACCCTACTACTTCCAGTACTACAATATTGTATCCTTTCCAATGGCTCTCTTTCTTCCCACCTACACACACTTCTGGCCCATATATGCAGTACCACACTTTTTACCAACCTCTGTTGAACAGCCGCCTCCTTTTCTGTATATCTCCCCCCATCCCCCCCCCCCCCCATTCCATTTCCTATTTACTGAAATAAAGCTTTTCTGCATTCATTTGGGTTCATTTTTTATTTGTTGAAATATGCGTATTCTGTTTATCCTGAAAATTTGTTAGGAACTTATTTTGATGAGAAAGTCAGCCCTGTAGCATACGGCTCTTTACCTTCAAAACATATGATAAAATGTTTCAATGGGAGTTACAGTCAAATGACTCCACCATTCTCTATCCAAACTTGCAGATTGCTTTAAACAAAAAATGTTTTAGTCAAAAATGGAAAGGGCATTATATAATTCTTTCATTCACAAAAGGTGACAAAAGATCCCCTGAAAACTATGGAGAGATAATTGCGCAAAACTCCAATCAGAAACTGATGAAAAAATTCTAGGATGGAGAATTAGTGAATACCCTACCCCTTTCAATACCAACAGATATTAGACAATTAGACTCAATAAGTCCCCTACTCTTCAATGACATCATGGATTTAACTAATACATTATAATAAAAATTTCATACATATAGCCCAGATACAGGTCGCACAACCAAAGATGATTCGGGTGGCGCATATACGTCATTGCGTTCGGGAACAATCGTTAAGTGTAACAGCTTAAAATCGCTTACCAGTGGCGGCGTAATTAATCGTTGGTACATGTACAAAATTACATTTATAGTTTTATGTTATTTTATTAATTTAATAATTTATATATACATTGCGTATCACTTTTCCATGTTGACCTAAGGTAGGTGTAGAGCTCATAATCACGATATCGTATTACACAATTACTCTTGTTCAAATTTAAAACGAGAATGAACGCAGTTTTGCGTTGACAATTGAAACTGATTACACCCATAATTAGGGTAATGTAAGAATCCATAAGTAATAAAAACAAATTTAGTAGAAAGGTCCACTTTCACGTAATCGCGGAATGATGTTTGTATAATAAAGGACAATTTCCTAATCTGTTTAAAAACATCCTCATTTCATTAATTGATTACAGAAAGTTAAATGTAAAATTTCAATATTAAGAAAATGTGTGAATAATTATGTTTGTACAATGACGTAATATACACTTGAAGCAATTTACCTACGACGCTACTGAAATTCTCAAATTGCCGCGAGTAGAATATTTGAAAACGGACGAATGCGCATATGACCTCCAAATCATCTTTCTTTGCGTGAGCTGTAGTAATGCTGATGATAATGATAAAGACAAGTACACAACTGGTGTACGTCAAGATATAACGCACATGACTAAACAAATTTCATTATAAACAGATGTGCTCAATGACAATTTTGTAGGGAGACCTCAGTTCCAATATATTCGTAACAATTTTTTAAATAACGTTCTATTCACATATTATGTACACATTTGTTGTGAATTAATCTAGCTTCACATTCAACTTTTTAAATTCTATGTTTTCAATCATAGATTCCACCTTGTTACTAAAAAAATTTCACAACTGGAAGTTTTCCGTTGACCCACCGACCCTGTCAACATTTCACACACATACGATATTTGAGTTTGGTAATGGTTTTCATGTCCTATAACGAACAATATCGTTTAAGTGATGTGGCATCCATATTCTCGGCTGAATTATACGGAATTACCACAGCTCTGAAATATATCACAGACTTAAAAACCGCGAAAAACTATATAGTATGTTGTGACTCATTGAGTGCTCTCCTCTCTATCAAAAGCAGACAAGATAACCCGTACGTGACAAAAATCCTGTCATACTTAGCCCTGTTGGACCAAAAAGATCAGAAGATTTTATTCCTATGGGTGCCCTCGCATATCAACATTACAGGAAATGAAGAAGCTGATCGGAATGCTAGGCTGGCCACCGCAAAGCAAAGCATCGATGTAAGGGAAAATACAAAAGGGGACATCAAACTATTAAGCCAAAAACTGGTACGGGATCAATGGGATCAAGAATGGCTATCAACCACAACTAATAAGCTTAGAAGAATCAAACACAACACGATGGAATGGAAGGCTAGTTCTCCATTAACAAGAAGAGAAGAAATAATAATGACACGGGTGAGGATAGGCCACAGTAAATTAACGCATAGCTACCTACTAGAAGCTACAAATGCACCTGCATGCGAACAGTGCAAGACAGAAATCACGATTGAACATTTAATATGTGAGTGCACCAAATACAATAAAGAACGGGAAATGTGCGAGATCAATAATAATTTTTGTGAGGCAGTAAAAAGTGAGAGAAACATACTTAGATTTTTAAAATTAACACAATTGTACAATTTAATGTAATGTAATATGCGGTGCTAAAAATCGTTGATATTGAAGCACCTTAAGCTGATTATAAAAAAAAAAAAAAAAAAAAGATGTGCTCAATGACAATTTTGTAGGGAGACCTCAGTTCCAATATATTCGTAACAATTTTTTAAATAACGTTCTATTCACATATTATGTACACATTTGTTGTGAATTAATCTAGCTTCACATTCAACTTTTTAAATTCTATGTTTTCAATCATAGATTCCACCTTGTTACTAAAAAAATTTCACAACTGGAAGTTTTCCGTTGACCCACCGACCCTGTCAACATTTCACACACATACGATATTTGAGTTTGGTAATGGTTTTCATGTCCTGTAGATAATCGCAACATATATATTACAGTAAACATCTGAAACACAAAGATGTACGAAAAAATTTTTTATCTGACAAGATTACAAAGTTTGCGTCATTTTACGGGTTAAAAAATTTTCTACAAATTTACACAACAGCGCTACCAGATATTACTAGATATTACCACATTTGATATCACATAGACTATACTTTTTCAAAGTTTAAAAACCAGATTCGATGTAAATATTGATTTAACTTGGAAATATGTACCACACTTGGTTACACTATCACACATTTCAAATAAGTACCTCACGCTTCATTTTTATTTAAAAAATAATGCTGTATCTAGAAAATTAATACATATCTAAAGAAGAAAATGACATATTACTTTCAGAATTGCCTTTAATAATCGCTACTAACCGTAGTAATCAAATACACATATAAGGACTAAATCACTTCAGTATCGTCTGAAGCAGGGAGAACTACCCTTAAGTTCTTAGAACGTTTATATCTAAAAACAAAAATTAGATATCACTTTCAGAATTACCACATCTGCCTTTAAAGAAATTACAACCTAATGATTCAAAAATAGCATATAAATAAAAACTTATCTTGACCTCCTGCAGAGCAAGCATGATTTTATAAAGATCACACATGTAGTGGTCAAAGATCACAATAATTGTATATTACTGGTTTTATCATAATCCTTGTGAAATTGATAACTATTTATAAATTTCCACCATTCTGTTAATTCTAAAGGTATAGATTACTACGAATGCCAAACAATTATCACGAAATTTTTGGCACAAAAAACAATGTAGCGAATTACTCTAAACGCCCTTAAGAAATTTGTTGATGCAGGCATCCTGTATTTATGTGTGAATTGTATACATATGTACCATCAAATTTATCTTACTCAACTTACTGCAATATACAGCCTAACATAGCAATAATAATATCTAACTACTTCATTGAGATCTCTCATATCAAAATTTTTTAGACACTATGTTTTGACGCACATATATAGAGTTCACATATTTTGCCGATATACTTTATCAAAGTATTTTGAAAACTACCTAATATACTGATGCAATCGCTTAATGAACAAATGTTTGTTTTTTTATATATCAGTAAGACATATGTCTGGTGTTTATCACATAAATAACATCTAGGTTAACGGTCCAATAAATAAAAAGAAATACTATTTCTTCGTTGTACTACCAAACCAAATCATTATACAAATTGATCCAAAATAAAAGAGAACAAGTAGAGAATGCTCTTCTAGAGACCGAACAAAATTGAGAAATGTGCTACTTAAACCTATGTTCACTATTAATCAGAATTATATTTCAATCAATTTTGTAATACCAATATTTTGTGTATAAAATACTTTGTATCTAATAAATGATACACATGCCAATATACCATATTCATTATTTTTACACAAACCATTATAATTTACCTCTCCAAAATAGTGTTACTATAATGATAATATAAAATATTAAATTCTTGCATAAAACTCATCTTCATTATATATGTAAAACACATTAAATTTTACGTATATTAAACTTTTCCATTCATAATCTAATGAGCAATGTTATTGTTGTAAAAAAATTCCACTAATAACGTAAGTTTTTCCTTAAATTAAGGAAAAATACTGCCTCTCAATTAACAAAGTTTGTAATGGAATTTTAATTAAAAAAATTATTATAATTATGTGACATTATTGTGGAAGTTGATCATATGGATATAAATAGTTGCAACGTATTCAAATAATGATAGCCATTAAATGGACTGTGATATCAATAACCACTTGAAACCAGTTTAATGGCAAGTAGCGTTTATAATCAAGAAGTTATCAGCGGCCCATTGACCATAAAAATTTCGTAACTGGATTTTTCCAGATACTGTTGACTTTTAAACAAGTATATCCTCTCATGAACAAAATCCATGTATACCCCCCAATGAACAAATGTAGAAAAGGAACTTTATTTAATCTAAGTGAGAAAGAATGAGATAAAATGATTTTATCTTGTTTTGGCGTTATTATACAAAAATAAAGTGAGCCTCTTATCTTAATGTTATTACCGTAAACTGTAAAGCTGTATTTATCGAGTTAGAAAAAGATAGTGTATGATATATATATGAGATCTTACTTTTAGAGTTTAGTTGTATTTAAACTTTTATATTAGTTTAGCGTGTTTCTTCATAATTTTTGCTATGATTGTCTATAACCATAGGATGTTCGAAGGTGATCCACTACAATATTATACAACTGGATTACCTACTCCTCTACAGCCCAGTAGGTTATCATATTTCAACAGATTTCAAAGTTACGAACATTCGGCTATGTCTGAAGAATTATTAATGCCACATTCGCCCACCGGTTCTCAGGTTTGTTAAATTTCATTTTAAAAAATCCCCAATCATATTCCATTCCTTCTTGCAGAGTGATAGTGATAATTCCATTTCGAGTGTAGAAATTTTCCCAAAGGAAATACAAAGCAAGCAATTTGGTATTAAAAAGAGCGAACAAGTTCAATGCTGTTGGTCTTCATGTGGAATAATTTTTGAGTCGCTTGATCAACTCGCAATTCATGTTAGCAAAGTACATTCAGCTAGTGGACCAGGTGGACTATTTTATTGTGGATGGAAAGGTTGCACAAGAAATAATAAAGGATTTAATGCGAGGTAACTAAAAAATTAAAATACTCGAAAGATTTCTAAAAATATTTATATTTACAGGTATAAAATGTTAGTACATGTTCGAACTCATACAAATGAAAAACCTCACCGTTGTTACCAGTGTGATAAATCATTTTCTCGGGCAGAAAACCTTAAGATACATTCACGATCGCACAGTGGAGAAAAACCTTACGTTTGTCCGGTACCTGGATGCTGCAAAGCATACTCAAATTCTAGTGATCGATTTAAACATACACGAACACATCAGGTTGATAAACCGTACCAATGCAAAGTTCCCGGTTGTCCGAAAAGGTACACAGATCCTAGTAGTTTAAGAAAACATGTCAAAACATACAAACACTTTATAAGTGAAAATGGAATTCGTGAAGTAAATATAAAAACCAGTGTTATCGTTAAAAACAAAAAGATGGAATCACATCTAGATAGAAGAGTTAAGGAACCATACGATTCAATGGAACCCTGTACTTGCAAACACTTATGCTGTGTATCAAAAGACTGCTCTAAATCTGCTGGAGTTTTAAAATTGGAAGGTTATATTAATATAAGAAACAATCATAATACGTCTACATGGAATAGAACATCTTTTAGTCCTGAACCAAAATTATTCAGACCGTATCAAATTGAGGATAAAATGGAAATTGATCTTCCTCTAGATTTAAGCATAACACGTCGACATATTTAGTATTTGTATTGTCTTAATTTGCCGCTATTTATTTAATTTAAGTATTTAATGGAAATGTATTATTTGTTTGTTTTTTAATAGATTGTGATAAACGAAAGAGGTGATCATTTATTAAACATTAAAAATTTTGAAAATGTCTTGACTCTTTATAACTTATAGCAGAATTGAAATCGATAGAAAGTACTCATTTCTTTAACATTTTTTCTAATCCATCAGAAATCAGTTTTAAACTCTTCAAATCAGAATTAATGATTTTAATCAACTGTGCGATTCCGTTTTGTTCCATTTTAAGAAATTGTTTTATATCCTCTTGCACTTGAACATCCATTTGATAACGTTGATTCTGCGCAGATTCTGGTATTTCACATAGTTCAATACAGCAACGAATTTCATGTAACTGTCCCTAAAACAAAAAATCAAATATAAGAAATGCAAGAGTCGATATTAAGATCACTTTGCTACTATGTACTTACATTATTATAAAACTACCTTTCAAATGATAACTAAGGTCAGCGCAGTTGATTTTGGAATGGGAATGAGGAAACATGTATTTGAATGTGGTGATAAATATCTATCTAGGAATTCTATAATTTATCACTAATTATACACCAACCAAATAGAGCATGCCTTAATAGAAAAGAGTGAAAATGCTTAACAAGTATTATGACCAAATAGATCACTTGATGCAGACTCACACTCACACCAATACTTAGCACATTGTTAAAAATGAAAATATTTCTATACTATAAAAATAACCAAACAGAAGCAGTAGAAAACAGATAAAGTATTTACAAGAGACGCAAGGGAAACTTATTAACATACAACAAAAGAAACAAATAGGAGATATTTTGGAAACAAAAACATCAACATGAAGCAGGCAATAAAATCACTACAAAGAGAAAAACAAGAAAAGAGAAACTGTTCGATGAGGAATGTTAGAGACCAGTAGGTAGCAAACAGAAAGCAACAGAGATTAGAAATGTTATATCATGAGCAGAAGAAATATACAAAAATAATACGTATGGTGACAAAAAGAATCCACAATGAGAAATTCATTTGTGAAATACAAAATTATAACAAGGAAATAAGAAATTTTTATCAAGGGGCAAAAAAATTAAAATAGAACAATATTTTACAATAAGAATGGTGAGATAATGTAGGTAAACCGAGATGCTAGAAATTTAGGTAACATATGGAGAACAAGAGGGGAAAGAATAACTGAAGGTAATAAACAAACTCCTACACTGCAAGAAGTGGTGGTCAGGAGTGATATGAAGCAATGGACCGGGTGAAAGCAGGGCCGGATGCTCCGACGTTCAGATTTCGTCAGACCGTGCGCATGACGTCACCCGTAGAGTGAATTACATTTGCGACATGCTCATTTGATGTGTTTTTCGTCTGTACCGAGTTTATTTTTCGAGATACAAAAAATTTCATAAGAACAAATATGCTCCTTATGATGTCTTTTATATGTAAAAAATAATAGGGTAACTCAATCTCTCTCAGTTAACCTGAAAAATACTTGCATAAAGTATCATAATTACATCTGATGATGTTTGCGCCGTAACGACACCAAAACGGTGCTAGATAGAGGAAAATTGCATATGAACAAATTTGTAGAGCACAAAATTTACTAAAGAAAAGTCCGCGGTAGGGTGTCACGATCTTCGATAGTTTATGAGTTACAGGCGTCCAAAATGATGCAAACCTTATTCGCGCAACTGTCCACACCGCTTTTTCCCAAACTAATGGAGATAATTACACCCTCCCGCGGACTTTTCTTTAGTAAATTTTGTGCTCTACAAATTTGTTCATATGCAATTTTCCTCTATCTAGCGCCGTTTTTGTGTCGTCGCGGCGCAAACACCATCAGATGTAATTATGATACTTTATACAAGTATTTTCGGGTTAACTCAAACAGATTGAGCTACTGGGATTGAGATAATTACACCCTCCCGCGGACTGTTTTGTAGTAAATTTTGTGCATTACAAAATTGATTCAGTTCATTTTTTCTCTGTCTAAAATATATATTGGTGTTTTCGGGTTTTCGCAGCGTTCGAGGAGAAAGCGTAGGAGATCTGGGTGATTTCATTGATGGATTCAAGACAGTTTCGCACGTAACTCTATTTTTTTAACACCTTGTGGTAATTTACATTTAAAAAAATGGTTACCTGTTAATCTGCACAAACATGAACATCATAACACAAGATGGAAAAATGTACCGTTTATTTATTTATTGAACATAACTTAAATCGAGGCGTAGTTTAAAAACGTGAAATAAAAAAGGTAACGTAGGGCACCAATAAAAAAAGGTAAAGTAGGGAGCCAATAAAAAAAATATGATAAAATTAAGATAAAATCCATTTTGTGTCTTTTATATCTTAAAAATAATAGGGTAGCTCAATCTCTCTGAGTTAACCCGAAAAATACTTGTACCTATAAAGTATCATAATTACATCTGATGGTGTTTGCGCCGCGACGACACCAAAACGGCGCTAGATAGAGGAAAATTGCATATGAACAAATTTGTAGAGCATAAAATTTACTAAAGAAAAGTCCGCGGGAGGGTGTAATTATCTCCATTAGTTTGGGAAAAAGCGGTGTGGACAGTTGCGCGAATAAGGTTTGCATCATTTTGGACGCCTGTAACTCTTAAACTATCGAAGATCGTGACACCCTACCGCGGACTTTTCTTTAGTAAATTTTGTGCTCTACAAATTTGTTCATATGCAATTTTCCTCTATCTAGCACCGTTTTTGTGTCGTCGCGGCGCAAACACCATCAGATGTAATTATGATATTTTATACAAGTATTTTTCAGGTTAACTGAGAGAGATTGCGCTACCCTATTATTTTTTACATATAAAAGACATCATAAGGAGCATATTTGTTCTTATGGAATTTTTTGTATCTCGAAAAATAAACTCGGTACAGACGAAAAACACATCAAATGAGTATTACTTAAATGTAATTCACTCTACAAGTGACGTCACGCGTCATATTTGCGGACCGCCCACCATGCGCAACATCCTATCTTTAGTATTTATATCGTGGGGTGAAAGATACGAAATACATAAATGTATAGAATCTACTTTGTGGGAAATTTAATTCTAGACAAAAAAGGTCTGTTCATATTTACTCGAACATTGCATATTTTTTGAGTTAAAATAGGCTACGCATTTACATAAAGCGTTTTCATGCGATGAAAGCAGGTATGAAGTCTGGCAATTGGTTCGTGAGCATTAGAACGTCTGGCATTATGGTTTCCTATCACAGTACGTCACGACGATTTAAATAAGACTAAAATCGACCATCTGGCTGTTGGATGAGTAGGCCATCTTACATTTTATTTCAAACGGCCACCACCCCCAAATCAGGATGGTCCAAGGTGCCAGACTTACCTTTGTATCTTCGAGTAGTGTATCGAATGTGAAAAAAAACAATTCTTCGTCTGGAAATGACTTGACCAAATAGGTCGCTACCTTTCAGTCTATAAAGCATCATAGATTTATAGACTTCCTGTGATTCAAAAGTAAACTACATATGTGTTTCTGTAATATGTCCTCATAGCATAACAGGATGAGACAGGTGATGACATTAAGCTAGAAATTTTGTTGGCACTTCAATCTATGTTTGTAGCCTTTGATATCAAGCAAAATTGTAAAAAATTCTTTGAAGTATCAGTTTTCCCCTGAGAGTCCAATTCGCTAATCCATGTCTAAACCGCCAAGCTAGTTTAAAATCTGGGTTACACCCCCCTCCCCCTAGTTCTTTTCACAAATCAAAGAGCCATGAAGATAACAACATTCTTGAGATGAGGTACCCATTGATGGAAAGATGTAAAACTGAACCAACATGGTCCACTGCTATTTGACTCTAGATTTTAAAGGGCAATGGGGAATGAGTTTGTACTGGGGTAAGCACAATAAACCAATGTAATTGCAATGCATCTAAAGTACAAAATTAAAAAAAAAGGGGGCACTTCTTGACCTTTGTAGTGTCTAAATCCTAGCTTTGCTCAATCATAGTAAATGAAGTTATACAGCTTGCAGCATCGTGTTAATGATGTCAAAACTATCACAAACACATGATCACTAAAGATGAAATGTTCCAAGGGAATATTATCATTATTAAGTACATTTTTGTACGGATTGTATTACAGTAACTTTTTTAATATAATTAATTAACAATGAAATGGACACTTACTTTAAATTGGGTTGGTAAGCCTAACTGTGTGGTTATCATTTCTAATCTGCCTTTTAACATTTCCTCTTCTGGCTGTAATGCCATTCCTACTTTCCGAGTCACTTCCTGTTTTATAATAATCTACAAAAAAAAAGTTGCGACAAACTACTTAGTGAGTTTGCAAAATTACCTGTAGCAGGCGATGATACAACTGGGCATACTTTTGTTTTAAATCATTAATCTTTGCAACAGAATTTACATGCTTCTTTTTTAATTCAACAATATCATTTCCGACTTGATTTAAATAACCTTGATGTAATTTAGTTTCATATTGTTGACACAACAAACGTTTTTTAAGGTCTGAATACCCATTTAATGGTGTTGGCATGAATTTTGATGGATTCGGATTATCTGCCTGTGCAGCTTGCCACATCTGTGATTCAACCCCTTAAATAAAAATTTAACCAAAATTATTGTAGTGTTTGTTTGTTACCAGTTGGTGCATTCTTTAAATATTCTTGAAGCTGTGATTTTGTTGGCGTTACATATGCTCCTATGTATGTCACACCAACATTAGTAAGCTGCTGTTTCTGCATAGATTGGTTTAAAAATGCACACATGTCCAAAGCAGGTATTTTTCTGCTAGATCCAGTGACACCCTTTTCTGAAACGCAAAACATAACTTCGCTCTGATTATCTGATATCGCTTTTATGTGATCAATGCAAACTGTTAAGTTAGGTTTATTTCCCAAAATATTAAGAATACCATTTGTAAGAGCTTCTTTTTGGTTACTAAAAGATTATTTTACAAATATGTAAATAAATTCTAATACAACCACCTTATTTCCGACTCCTTTTTATTAAATATTAATTTAACTAATCCATGGCTATTGTCCTCCCCTGGTACAATAACATATCCCACAGTCTTAAATCTGTACAAGGGATTGGTGCAATTATATTCAATTGGTAGTTGAGATGCATTATAAAAACCTTTCCCCATTCCCCAGCACGCTTGTAACATATTCCACTTTTTGAGAATAATATCTCGCTCATCACCGAAAATGTTGATAGCATAAAAAGACGCTAAAGTTTGTTGAAGTTGAGGTGGTTGCACAGTACCTGAAATTTTTGAATCAAGCATTTGTTTATGGAAAATGTGTCCTACCAAGAGGTCCGGGAGGTCTAATACTGCTGAATGTAGTGCCTGCACCCCAATTTGGTGCGGCAGATGTCGATGTACCAAATCCTGTAAAACCGGGAGCGGACGTTCCAAAACCTGTAAAAGTACTTCCAGTAGTTGTTGCTTTTCCAAAACCACCGAATAATGAAGGAGCAGACGTTGTTGCGGCTCCCGTTCCAAATAAACCAAATCCTGTATTACTTGCTGTAGTTGTGCCTAATCCGAATCCAGTAGTACCACTCGCACCAAATAAACTTGGCGTTGTAGTAGTTGTAGCACCAAAGGAGGTATTAAATAAGGAAGGTGCTGTAGAAGTTGTACCAAATAAATTTGTTGTACCCGACGTTGCCGTACTGCCAAACAAACTTGGAGCTTGAGTAGCACTGGTTGTACCAAATAATGAAGGTGCTGTGGAAGGCGTTCCAAATAAACTGGATGCTGTAGTCGCAGGAGTTCCAAATAAACCAGGTTTTGTTACAGCGGGAGTACCAAACAAGTTGGGAGCTGATGATCCAGTTGCACCAAAAGCAGTACCAAAAGCAGGAGCAGTTGATGTAG
The DNA here is from genome assembly GCA_036250285.1 of Pyrocoelia pectoralis. Classification (NCBI taxonomy): domain Eukaryota; kingdom Metazoa; phylum Arthropoda; class Insecta; order Coleoptera; family Lampyridae; genus Pyrocoelia; species Pyrocoelia pectoralis. The sequence goes on from CM070074.1 coordinate 65,686,637, forward strand.
TGGTTCCAAATGTACTGCCAAAAGCAGGTGCACTTGTTGCTGCAGTTCCAAATGTACTACCAAATGCTGGTGCCGATGCCGTTGCAGTTCCAAATGTTCCGAAACCAGTAGAAGTTGCTGCCGTGCCGAATGTTGCTCCAAAAGCTGGAGTTGATGTTTGTCCAAAAGTACTACCAAAAGCAGGAGCTGGTGCGGCGGCTGCTGGTTGACCAAAACTGGATCCAAAACCTGTTGGTTGAGATGGTGTTGTACCAAACGCGGCCTGTTGAGTAGCCGGTGCACCAAATGTAGGTTGTTGAGTGGCTGTGCCAAATGTGCTCCCAAAACCGCCAAAACCAGTTTGTGGAGCTGTTGCAGGTGTTCCAAATGACAGTGGAGTTCCATAAGCTGTTGCTAATGAATAAAAAAAGTTCATATAATACATAATTGTACTCTTATTAATTCATTGTTTAAAATTGAATGAAAATATTAAATTATCAAGACGTACATGTTGCAGAGGATTGAATGCCAATAACAATTTAAAATTTTTACCAATAACTCCTTTTGTTGGGAATATAAAACAAACTATGCATCTAGTTATATGTATTAGCCATATAAGGTGAAATTGGAAGAACGTCTTCACAATAATTTATTAACGTTTCTTTTAGTAGGTTAGCACCTAATTTAAGTATTATATTTGATATACATGAACAGAGAAATTTGCTTTACAATTAGTACAAGTAAGAGTCAATGACCAGTAGATATATTAATTAATAATTTTTTTATCTTTTGAACATAGTGAATTTGATTCGATTAAAATGAGTCACCAAGAAAACATTCAAAAATTTTTTCGACCATGCAATGTTTCAAATTAAATGGCAAGTAATGGGCTAGGTACAGTAAGTAATTCTTGGAAATTCTTATTTTGTAATGAAAAACATACGCACATAACAATTGAGAAAAAACAAAACACAATCTTCCTGGATGGATTGCAACTGTGATTCAAGTCTTACCACATTTTTACACTAAGATTACATTGTATTTTTTAATATGAAATATTAGTTGTCATTATACTTTTAAAAATTTCTGCATTTCATGTGGAATGTATCACTTTTACCTATTAACTAATTTAGTGTAGCAACACAGTACTAATCATTCTCATTCATTTCATTTTACACATTACAAAATTGTCCAACAGTGGTTGATTTTCTATTAACGTCAAATGTGTGTTTAACAATAAATGCAATGGGAATATTTATAAAAGAGGGAAACCACAATATAGTATTATCAATAGGGAAATCCATTTAAATAAAATTTACATATAACCAACATTTCTTGTATGATGACATCTTTATTGGGAAAATTTTTATGATAAACTTTAACAGTATAAATATATATCAACAATCTCATGTGTACAGTATTAAAGTGATAACCGACAATCTTGTTTACTAGTGTGAATAGTGATTTAAAATGCCTTCCCATATAGAATGTGTTGGATACAACTGCTATTTCGACAGATCAAAGGTAGGTACTTAATTTTATAATTTTGTGAATAAAAATATTAACTTAAATATTTTTAATTTCAGTATCATTTTGAACCCTTTCCATCATTTAAGTTTCCGACAAAAAATCATGAACGAACAACTACAGAAGGTATCACTGAGACAATTACAAAGTTAGTAACAGATACCTTAAAACCTTCTACAACTGTTAAAAGTATTACAAATGAAGATATTACATCGGCAACCAAAGCGATTTCAATTGCATTGGATGAAACCGTTAATACAGTTGGTGAGACATTCACAGATATAGTTAAGGCAACATCTGAGACAATTGATAAAACAACAACAACACTCAATGAAGGTGTCAGAGATATAATTGAAATAACATCTGAGAACATTGCTGACGTAACAAAATCGCTTAATGAATCAATTACAGATGCAATTAACACAACATCTGCAACAATTGTTGAAACCACTAAAATGCTCGATGAAACACTCGCAGACATTTTTGATACATCTACTAATATTGGAAGCAACTTAAATAATGACAATGATGGAATTATGCAAGTTGTGTCAAATTCATCAATCGCAGAAACTTTCAATAATGGTGCAAGTCTGTTTACTGAAAATTTATCCACAATTGCTACAACTGACAACAGTGAAATTATAACTACCGCATCAGATTTTTCCGAACCCACCACCGAGAGCATATTTTCACAAATATACACGAGCACAGAAGAAATTATAAAATCAATAACAGGTGAACAACGTGGAGATCAAAAATTTGATTATCATTCTGAAAATCACAATGACAATGGCGGAATCTACATTATTCTCGGTATTATATTAGCTATACTGTTATTAATAATTGCAATAATCGTAATTGTGTACGTACGATATCGCACAAAAACGTCACATACATTAAGTCACCCATATTACGACGTTTGTGATAAAAAAGATAGTCCTTCTGTTTCAATAGAAAATGAAGGCACAAAAGATCGTGTTTATGTTAATGATGTTTATGTTCAATACTCCTCCCAAAATATTTAAGTACAAGCTAAATAATGTGTGATACTGTATTTATTAATTTATTTATCTAGTTAGTGTGTTAATCATTCAAATTAAATATTAACATGTATTTATTAACAAAATATGTATTATGTTCATATATTTTCCATTAATAATAACAAAAAGAGTCATTAAACATGGTTGATGTATTTTAGTTTAGTACCATTCCAGAATAAACATTTGGTTTTATATAAAAGAACTATAATTTAAATATTCAAAGCTTTCTTTTATTGGTGTCCTATTTTAGCAGGGACTCTAATTTTAGCCTTTAAACCACGCCCCAGTGTGTTTAAATCGCACTTTCAAAAACGCGCGTGTCTTAGTTGCCATGGCAATATCACCAATTTGAAAAACATGAATTCTATTGGTTATTGATCTGACACCATAGAAAAAGAACAAGTGTCTGACACTTTTGAAGGGGAGTATGTACTTTGTTACGTCAAATAAAATATTAGGTAGGTGCTAACAAATTCAAAACCTTTATTCAAAAATTATTTAACATAATATATTATAGATATTAGAATTCATTTTTAAGCATTTCGGTGACAACAATCAATCTTGAATGACAGCTTGCAAATTAATTCCCGTTTTTCTCATTTCCATGACAACGAAAGGTATACTGATTTCACATTACGAATTCAACCATTTCCCATTATTAGTTCTTATTTCCATTTTAATACCAGTATTTGTGATATCAAAGTGAACCAATAAAAAAATAGTGTAAAGTATTCGTGGATAACTGGTCATGACACGAATCAAAGTTTAGGATGAGTGCCATAAAAGCTTTACGAATGAGTTTTTTATACTATCAATAAAATAATAAATTTAATTTAATAAAATTAATAAATAATAAAATATACCATTATGACTTGGGTATTAATAATCAGGTACGTTTGACTTGTTTATGTAGTACATTGAACTGTACGCTATACGCAACTGGAAAGGAAACGCGCATAAGTAACACTGAAGCCAAACGAATGGGTATCTCTATCTTTTTCTTTTGCACGCAACGTCATACAAACGATGTCACGGAGCATAAAATGCAGGTGTCGGGTAAAAAAAATACGTTGCGATAGTTATCTCTCTCGCCTGCTCTACTACCGCAACAAACTAGAAGGCGACAGAAGTACCCGTTCTGCATCTGTCTTTGTCAGCTTCAACGCCTACAATGCATTGGAATAGGTTGTTTCCCTTCCAGTTGCTTATAGCATACAGTTCAATGATGTAGTATAACAGAACAATAGACAAATTCTACATTTTTTTTAATGGTAGCATCATAAACGGCTCTATTGATAACTAGAAATCGTTCATAATTTCCAGTTTTATTGCACCCGTGCAATAAAACTACCATAGAAACAACGACATCATCTTTACCTGCTCTGACATATACGGTATTTACACACGACACATAGCAACAATCGTATCCAACGAAACGATATCATCATCAGCTCATCACATCCAACACTCATGCAACTATAGCTCGTTTCACTTAAAAAAAAATCGTGTAACTGTCCACTGTTAATCACCAATTGATTGACTTTCTCTATATCTTTATGCTAGGAATAAAGATGGATATAGAGCTTGTAACCGCATTAAATGCTTGTATCCGCCCTCTACACTCTATAGGGCGGATACAAGCATTTAATGTGGTTACCATTGTTACCAACTCTATATCCATCTTTATTCCTAGCATAGAGATATAGAGATACAGAAGGTCTAGAGTCTAGAGGGCGGATACAAGCATTTAATGTGGTTACGAACTCTATATCCATCTTTATTCCTTCCATAGGGATATAGAGAAGGCCAATCAATTGGTGATTAACAGTGGGCAGTTACACGATTTTCCCCCGGATTTTTTTTTAAGTGAAACGAGCTATAGTCTGTTTAAAAATAAAATTTTTCAAATTTATGATACTAGCATAAAAAAATAGCGTATACAACTCGTTATAATCTTGGTGTTAATTGCACTCGGGAAATTTAGCGTGACTCGCTCGTACGTTAAACATTCTCTCGTGCAATAAACACCAAGATTATAAACTTGTTGTATAATATACTAGTACATAGCTTATAGTGATTGAAATCAATGAGCTAAATGAGCAAGTAGGGAATTGACTTTTATTTGTATCTTACAACCATAAAATTCACTTGTGAAGGTTTTTATTACATAAGGATGCAAGGACGATCAGATTCACTCATCCCTCGATTTATACTAGGGAAAAACTACCACATCTTCTTTGATGTGGAAGTGGCACCCCAACAAAGACATCAATCTTCATGGATGCATCTAAAACAATGGAAGGAACAGGCACAGGTATTTATTCCCAAGAACTGAACTTCCATATCAGCTAACCACAAAGTAAAATTTCGACTGTCTTTCAGGCATAACGCTAAGTGCAAAAACAATTCTTATGCAGAGCATAAAGAATAAAATCATCAGAATCTCTAGTGACAGCAGAGCCGCTCTCTACGATCCATGTTGGGAGAATCCTGGCCGGACATGGCTAAGATTAGAACAGCTTCCCCGCCCAGCATCCTCGGGCTTATCTCACGTGTGGGATGGCTTGAGTGACGTTGCGGGGTCGAACGACTCTAGTCAGGGAGGTAGCAAAGGTGGCCTACGTGCGTGTGGACTTTCCCACCCTCCCATCGAAATCCAAAATCCAGAGACCTAAAGAAAAAGTTAACACCTTTTGTTGTTTCAAAAATATTCTCCTCAAACTGATAGGGAATAGCAAAGAACAAAATGCATTTTTGAAACCTACTCAGATGGTACGAAATGGTAATGGCTGTCGTTGTTTTCCTATGTAGAGACTGGAGGGAATGCAGTCCCTCCATCAAAACCGTAAGGAATAGCAATAATCAAAATGCAGGGATCATCCAGCCAGACTGCAGAGTGCCTTTGAAACAACGAAATTTTTCTTTACAGGTAGTACGTATGGTATGTCACACTTTTCCTGGCAGGTAGCATATAATTCATTTCACCGCTAACACCTTTTTCAAAAGGGAACCCTATAATTTGATTGTTGTTATGAAAACTTGCATGATTTAGCCAAAAACAATGAGTGCACTGCCAAAATGGTGGGAACACAATATAACAAAATGTCTTGTTAAATGTTACAACATACAATCGGAGTAATCAATTGCAAATAATGCACATGTAAAAAAGTGACATATACTCAGAAGAGCAGAAAGAGTGAATAATTTTATATGGTTCATATGTAGCTCACTAATATCACTGATTTCTAGTTTTAGTTTAGTTTAGTTTAGTTTACCAAATGCAAGACCAAAGATTTACCAACACCGCTTTTGTAAAATAAATCCTTTCGTGCGATTTAAAGCACAAACCACAGAATTCAGTTTATCACATACATATCACACTGCAGTTTTTCACATGCTTAAATTTTTTTTCAAAAGTCAGTTTTCAAACAACCTTTATTTTTTTCTAAACTCAATTACAAGTCCAATATTAAGTATGGCCTATTCACTTGGATGAACGGAATTTTCAAATATTTCGATTATATGGAAATTTCAAATAATTTAAAAAAAAGCAATATCATTTTCTCTAATTTGGATTCCGTATCTTCAATCAAAATAAAAATTGTAGGTGGTAACACAGTGACAGAAGTTGTAAATAACGAATAAACCAGTGACATGATACTATTTCCAAAAAACTTTCTGGGGGAAAAAGTAGAAGAGTGGCCTTCACATTAAACAGCTACACCCAACTGCAAATAAAATTGTGAATATTGCAACATTCTCCTCAAAAAAAAATAAAATTTTCACTCTTGAGATAAGATTTGAGATTAGATGAAGAGTTCATCAACTAAATTGTCAAGAAATAGGTAGATAGTCATACAGTGTCACATAATAGCATAACTAAACCATAAATTATAGTGAATTTGAACTATTCCACAACAAACTATCAGGATACAACAAAAATAAAAGCGATTATAGCTATGGTTCGCTGACCGTGTATTAATGTCGATATTAATGCATTCGATTGGTTTAAAAAGGATGTGTTAATAGACCTCATTAACGCACTCTTTTTCATTAAGTAACTGCTTTTGTGATTTTGACATTTTGATGATGTTTTGATACCTGCTGCATTGTTTGCACTTGACAACATTGCGGCAAGGTTTTCTAGCTCCATAACTGTACAATTACGAATTTACAATCACTTTTTCACAATGGTCAATTGTATTTTTACATCATGGTCAATAACAACTTTTTTTGACAATTCGCATTTAATATTTTCAATGGTAACGTGATTTTTACGTGAAATTGAAAATGTATGGAGTAATGGAGTTGACGTTATTACTCAACTATTAAAGGCACTAACTCGCTGTCGCTCATTCGTGCTTTAAACAGTTTCGTTTATTAATCGCCTTCATTAACCAACTAGTTTATTAAATAGCTATTATTCGGTGAACGAAAAAAGTAAATAGAATTATGTGAACAGTAAGTTAGGAAAATTAATTGAACTTACGTTTATTTTGAGGTGTACCAAACGTTGTAGATGTACTCCCAAAATTGAATGCCATTGTGTATATTAAGTAGAATAAACTAATGATTTATTATATTAATACATTTTTCTTTTTTTACTTTTACTTTTATACTTATTTATGAAAGTGATTCAACAAACAACAATAAGCGATACCTAACCTATACCACGGTATTTTTTTCTGTGCCTCTACTCTACCACAGCTTTGTTTAAGCTGTGCCTCTACTGCCACCACAGAAACGTACCATAGAATCAATTAGAAATAAATATCGACGTTGTCAGATTGCAAAAAGCAAATTGATTTAGTTGTAACTTGACCACAACAATCAATGCCTGTAAATTTGAATAGTGTCTTTTTGTCTTCAAAGGCCATCCACACATGCGTACTTCAATGGTTATTCAAAATGGTTACACGACACGTTATTCAATGACGCCACAACAAGCGTGTTTTAATGCACATGTGCCCAACGCTCATGATGAAAGCAATATATAATAAGAATAAGAATAGGTAGATGCTTTAAAATCAGTATATGAAAAGGCTTTTGCTTTGGCATGACTAACAAAAGTGAAATGGGACAATATAATTAATTTTGATTTTTGGCAGTTTCGGTATCATAATAATAAGTCCAGCTTCATGCATTGATCACATAATTCACTTAACCAACGCTTTTCTTTGAAGTATTTTACCTGTGAAAAGATCAAATTGTACTATTCCAAGCAGTTTCCTAAATAGCCGTTACATTTTTAATCTCCCATAATGAAGTGACCATTTCATTTGTTGAAAAGTATATATGTATTGTGGAAATATTGTACGTAGGTGTAGCACTGAAATAAACAATGAATGAAACTCGATTACACTGAAGAAAAGAAACTTAAAAATAGTATTAAAAAGAACAAAGGTGAAAAGAAGAAACAAAATTGAGTATATAGAAATAGATCAACAGAGAATACAAGTGAACAACTTAAGTACTTGGAAGTTCTCATAGATCGGGAAAGAAACATGGAAAGTGAAATAAACGAGATAAACTACACTTCGAAGCTTTACCATGGCTTGAGTAACATATTCCTTAGGAGGGAAATAAGCAGAATCAAGATGGCAACTTTGGGTAATTAGATTTTGATTATGTATGTATGTAATGAGTATAAATAGGTCATGTTCCCATACTTAGCAGTTTGATTGACATTTCCTATTCAATTCAAAAATGTGATAAAGCATTGAAATATTTTCCATAAATTTCTGATAAAAAGGTACTTTTACACAGTTTAATAAAATATTATAAATTAAAACATTCTTTAGTTAGTGTATCTATGTATTGAAGCAATATATAAGTGAAAGAGCATACGAACCATAAACTAATAATACAAACAATAAATGCACACATTAGCAAGCATAGGAATTTGCAAGCAAATACAGTTCATTTTACCTAACCTAAAAAAATTATTATCAAACAGCAGTAAATTGTGTAGTTCAGTACATATAGCATACATTAAATATTCAACACAGCATTAAACAATAAATAACTATTGTACTAATTTTTTTCCTTTTAATTTTCATTATATGTGTACACTTGCAAAGCATGACATTTTTAAATGAATCAATATACATATATATTTCTTAATTTTGGAAAAGAGTTCTGGTGAATTCAATGTAATCCAATGCTCCTGCTATAGGACGTTCAGTTTTTGGTTCTACATAAGGTTTCATACGTGCTACACAATAGTCTGCCATATCCTTTGTTAAGTTCTGAAAAAAAAAAGAAATATGATTAAATAAGGAGGTTTTCATTTATATGTACAGTAGAACTTCGCTATTCCAAACTAATTGGGACCAAACCCTGTTCGGTTTAGTGGGAATTCGGAATAGGCAGATTTCATGTATAATATCAAGATGTTAATGGCGCAATGGCGGAACATTGGATCCTCAAGTTGATTCAATGCAATTCATCAGAAAAAAATGACTGAATTTACTTTTTAAATGTGTGTAAATTAGTTAAAACAATATGTAAATGTATGTTTTAAGCCTTTTTATTTCTCCTGTTTTTAAGTTAGAAAAATCTGTGTTTTTTCTGAGTTCTGTTCGGAATAGGCGGATTTTCGGAATGGCGGGATTCTACTGTATATAACATGCATTTAACAATTAATCTAAATAACAAACTATGTACAGTGTTAATAAGCTGAACATAACTAAAGATAAAGTGGAAATCAATTTCAATAAATATTGCTCTCAAACAATCAATTATTAATGCTGAAATATTGTTATTCCATCAATTTCTGAATTGATTGTTTCCATTTTCAGCATTGTGTAAATACTTACAGCATATAGCTCCTCTTTAGTAACGTAAGGACGGTCTCCTGCAGTGATTGCTCTGAATGCTTTCTCTATTTCTTCGGAGCTTTGTACATTTTCTGTTTCTTTGCTTATCATGAATGCCATGTATTCTTGCAAAGATACATATCCATCACGATTAGGATCAACCACATCTACAATGCATATTATAAACTACACAGATACCTAGTAAAGTATGGACCAACCTAATATGGCATCAAACTCTGGGTCAGGATGGCCCTCTTCAACCATTGGTAAATCATATCCCAATGCTCGTAAGCAAGATTTAAATTCTTGATGATTTAGTTTACCGGATTTTTCCTTATCGAAGTGTTTGAACATCATTGAAAATTCTTTAAGTGCGTCCTCACTTACACCTGAAAAGAAATTACAAATATCAACATGTAAAGAAATAAATAATAGCAAACCGGATTGATTTCGAGCTTGAATTTGCTGCTCAAGATTATGTTGCATACGCATTCCAAGTTGATCAAGTTGATCCCACTGTTGCGCCAAACCAACAGTAGAATGTTCGGTGTAACGATTATCTAATATTAGATGTTCTTCTAAAATGGCACCTAGATCTTCAATTTTTTTCAGATCCGATCTACGTGCCCGTACTTCGGCAGCTTTTCGTTTAGTTGCTTCAAGTTGGTGTTCTAAAGATCCTGATCCTTCCATCATTGACGTTCTAAAAAATTAATATATAATATAGTATAGGTACCTCGATGCAAGCCTTAATCCTAAAATACTGAAAAAATTTCCAAAAGTTGTCTCGTATTATAGGTCCCATGAATTTTTTATGTTACATTTAATAATGATAACTCAGTTCTAGCCAAATTTTAATATCATTGTAAAAAATTGAATGTGTGTGGCATTAATCAACTCATTTATGAGAATTAATCAGAAAATATGATAGTCTGCATATAATCACACCAGAAACATGAATTTAGTGTGCGAAACAGAGATAAGTTAAGCTTCATGAGACTATTTGTGTGGTTGTGAAAAGTAAAACAATGTGTAATGATTGTATGGGGGACTAAGTTTTTAATAAAAGTGCAAAGGTTTTAATGACAAAAATGAATCAAAATAGTGTTTATTATATAATTGCAGAAGGCAAGGAGGAGCGCTAAGACAATAGAAATCTTCAAATATTTTCACAAAGTATGAAGGGAGCTATACCAAAAAACAAGAAGCCAGATAAGTATGATGCCAATGAATTGATGGGAGAATTAAAGGAAGTAAAGGACGAAAACTGGACAAATGGATGATACGCTCTAAAAGACAGAGTAGAAAGTTTCATGAGGCAGTGGAGATACAAGTAAGGCAACGAAAAGTGGAAAATTAGAGAACTAAGAGGACATCCAGAAGAATCTATATAGTGAAATGACAAAATATCCAAGAGATTGCAGAATAGAAAAGAAAAGCCAGAAGAATTTAAATAATTCATACACAAACTTAAATGTTTGCTGGGTAAGTGAATAAAATCTACTTGGTTTAAAATAAAAAATAAATTTGTGCTCTCTTCAATGTTATAACGAGCATGATTGCAGTTGCCATGATGCAAAGCGCTTTAGTGGCAATCTACGATTAAGTTTTTTTACTTCCAAACTTTGTTTAGCATCGTGTTCCGGTTTTTGTATCACTTGGAAAACAAAATTAACTTGTAAATGACCTAGGCCCTTTAGTGGCAATCTACGTTTAAATTTAGAAATTCTTTTATTTCCAAACTTTATTTACATTTCATTTACAACAATGTGACACCAAAAAAATATTTCACTTAAAAAAAACTCATATGTATAGTTCATTCGTTTAACTTATCAAACGCGCACTTGTGTATGACTACCCTTTTCTACATATTGAACAGAATGTGTACATTATTAGCTAACATATTATTCCAAGAGTGTCGTTTTGCATGTCGCTTATTAACTCAAGTAACTAACAAGGATAACATCAACAACAAACTTCGTTTTCTTGTACGAACGGTTTTGATGCCAAATTAACGTAAATGTCAAATGTACATGTCATAATGTTGTTTGCAAATAAAGAAAGGTTGGTATCAGTGCTCACATTTTTGCTTTAAATTACAGACGACGGTCATTTCGTGATTTAATGCATACATGACGTCATCGGGATAAGTTAAACGAATGAACGATAGGGAAAGCCAAACAAACTTGCATGCACGTCATCGGCGTTTGATGACGTATACATTTACAGTATTGTCAAATTGATCAGGACATATTTAATTTCCCAGCAAATATTTCTTATTCAACCACAAATAAATATTAGGTGTTTTCTTTTTGCACCGCCACAGGTGTGCCACAGGGTTAGGCAAATGCACAATTATCACGTGATTGAAGTACCTTGCGGCATAAGACATTTCTGCCTCAGGTTAATATAAAACTTAAATAAAGCTTTTAAAACGAATAGGGTTATTGAGAACTGAGTCAAATTATTTTTATAAAACGAATGGTGTGTATTGACAGAGGTGCCTTAAGTGTACCACAAAATGCAAAAAGAAAACACCTATTAATTACTATTAATAATATGAATTTTTTTTAATAATAATATGAATTTATTGACCAACAGACTATTACAAATTGTTGACGACAAAAATCAATTAAATGTGTCTGTCAGAATACTATTGTCATCCGTAACCTCAAAATATCGATGAATCGCTTTAATAAAAGATGGCAACACACAACCATTACCTGACAGTGGCTAGGTTTACGTCGTTACTTACTGGCCTGTTGATTAAAATGTTATCACAAAATTTTACATTGAGAGGCGTCTAAACCCAACAAAAACAAGCTTGTGCTTTATCTCAAAAGTCTTATATTAATTGCATCGCCTTTACAGTTGTTTTTTTTTTTACAAATTTTATGATACAGTTAGCGATGGAAACTTAGCCACAAAAGACATGGAAATACGTCATTAATGACGTGCACGCAAGATTGTTTGGCTTTCCCTATATATAAGTTATTTTAAAAAGAACTATATTTTCCTGAATATTTTAAAACTGCATTGACGGAAGCTGTGAAATATCTAAACAATTTCAGATTTGCAGCAACATTTTCTATCGCATGAAGTGGATTTTCCAACATTTTTCAGTATATCTATCGGTGCCAGAAATATATTATTTTGAGAAAGTGTACAAATTTTTGCATACTAATGTATTTAAACATGAGGAATGATAAATCTGCATCTAGATCTGAAATATGTAAACAATTGCGGATTTGCAGCAACCTTTTCTATCCCATGAAGTGGATTTTACAACGTTTTTGGGTATATCTACCTGTGTCAGAAATGTATTATTGGGAGACCGTGTACGAATTTTTGCACACTAATGTATCTAAACACGAGGAATGAAAAGAAATAAAAAAGATTCAAGTGTAAAGTGAGATAAATAAAGATTTAGTGTAAGTAAATTAATTTGTTAAAATTAATAGCACAACCACAATTCATGAAATATTAGAGTATTAATTATGTTAATTTAACACAACACAGATTTATTTACCCATCCCAACCGAGAATTCGGTAACTGAAATTAAGAAATAGCAGTAAAATACACATAATCTAAGACAGTGGGCCAATTTAACGAAAGTATCATCACTTACCGGGTTTCGGTAAGCCATTGATGGAAAGCATTTGCGTGTTTTGCAAATTCTTTACGTAATTTATCATTTTCTTCTTGACGTTGTGCTTCTTTGCTAAGTTCGATATCTCGTTCTGCAATAATTTTCTGTAAATTACGCCACGTCTCTTCCAAAGCTTCCATATTAAACCAAGTATAGGGATTTGGTCCTACATTGAAGCTTTTAATTTGTTGGTCTAGTGTAGCTAATGCTTCAAAATCGGCTTGTGCAGATGACAATGACGCCTTAAAAAAATAGTTAGTTTATTTTGTAATTGTAAGATAGTGTTATATTACCTGAAACTGTGCATGTGCTTCACGCAATGCACGAATTTCTTCAATGGAGTTGCAACGTACGGGATCTGTCAAATCTTCCTCTGCATTTTCAAACCAAGAGTTAAATGCGGAAGCTTTCTTTGCAAAAGTAAGGAAAAGTTCTTCAATTTGGCGGAACTGATCTTGCATACGCAATAGACGTTGTTTGCGGGCATCAGAGTCGGCTAATAGTTTTTGCCACCTGAAATTTGAAATTCTCTCATGATAACATCAAATTTTTAAAAATAAAATTCAAACAGGAACAATTTTAAAAAAATATACACCGTACCTAGCAATTACATCAACATGTCTCTGTTTAATGGCTGCACTCTGATCATGATTTGCCTCGATAAGCTGATCACGAAGTGCAGTAATATTTTGAATGCCTTCATGTTCAAATGCTGTAAGACCTAAAAAGTTAAAGTTAATCGAGATAGTACTTAATAAAGTGAATCAATAACTAACCTGCATCAAATGTATCTTGCTTTGTAAGTAAAGTTTGAACTGATGATAAATCTCTTCCAAATTCCTCACTTTTTACATGACTCTCTTTATCTGCAATCCAACTTTCAACAACATCTGCTTTCCACATAAATTGAAGATAAGCAGAGTTATCTACTAATTTGGCCTTTCGTCTTGCGGCCAAGGCTGCCAAATGATCCAACTTTGTTTGCAGTTGTTGACAACGTTGATTGATGCTATCTGCATGATGATTACCTTCAGATACTAACTTTTGGCCGTCTTGACTAATATCTTTACAACGATCACGATGTGTCTGAAAATCAGTTTCAAAAGCATCGTGTTTCTTTAGCAAACCCTGCACAGCAGCCATAGTATCTCCGTAATCTTCGACACCTAGTAGTTGTTGTTTTTCACTAATCCATGCCTCTTCCTCTTCGACTTTAGCAAGGAATTGTTGATAAGTAAGAGATTCGTCTAATTTTTGACCTCTAGTTGATGCTAATTGTTTTAATTCGGACCAAGCAAGGTTTAAAGCCTTAAGACGTTGCTCAATTTCAGGTACGCCCAAATTAGAAACATCCATTAATTTTTCTCCAGCCTCTTGTACGGCTTGAATAGCAGGTTCATGTGAACCAAGTTCAGCCTCCAATCGTTTATGTTTTTTCTTCAAATTTTGTACTCCTGTTAAGTCACGTCCATAGTCATCGGAACCGACTAATAATTTCTTTTCCCTAAAAAAGAGAAGAGGAACATGAAGAACCTTACGAAATAATACTTACTTAATCCAAGATTCTTCATCGGCGATATCTCTGAAAAATTGATGTAAAGTGTTAGCTTCATTTAATCTTGCCTGCCTATGAGCTCCTAAGTTTTTAATACGTTCATAACGTTCATTTATAGATTGTCGTTTCTCATGAATACTGTTAGTATCGAACTGTCCACTTTCAATTAACGAATCTGCTTGATCATTCATATCTGCAAATGAAAGATGTTTGTATTTGGTCAAATACTTGTAAGATATCAACCTTTTATTCGATCATCATGTGCCTGAATATCTGCTTCAACTAATTGATGTTTCTTCATTAAATTTTGAACAGAAGCAAGATCTTTGCCCGCATCTTCACTAGTTAGTAAACTCTCAACTTCGCCTAACCAAAAATCTAAATCCTTTACTGCAGCAATATAGGTTCGCTGCTTATTCGCTTCTTTTAATTTTAAAGACTTTTCTGTAGTTTTCTGAGTGAGATATTCCCATTGCTCGGCAATTGATTCGAGACGTCTACGAACTGCTTCTTCCGATCCAGCACATTGACGTTTATCAATCAAGTTTTCACCATTTCCCAAAACTGATTGAATACGATCTGCATTAGCTGCTAATTCCGCTTCAAATGCCTGATGCTTTTGATGCTTGGATTGTATATTTGCAGGATCCTATATAAGTCTTACAATACTTGGAAGATGTGATAAGTTATTATTACCTTATAACTTTCTTCAGTAGCAAGTTGAAGCTTTTCGGCTATCCAATTTTCTATTTCATCAGCATCTCTAGAAAATTGTTGCAAAGTCTGACTTTCTCCCAACTTCGAACGCTTCTCAATAAGCGCTTCTTTCAAATGACGCCATCGGTTTAGAACTTGATTACGCTTATCATCTATTTCGTTTGAGGCATAGTGACCATTACCAATTAACTGATCTGCAAGGCCTTGTAAAGCGGCAATCTTTTCTTCCTGTAGAAAAGACCAAATAAATTGTTTGCTTGTGATAATTACAGTAAGTTCCTAAACATTAATTTCTGTAATACTAACATGGGCATTGATTGCTTTGTCAAAATCTTCATGTTTCTTAATTAAAGCTTCCACGTTGTCTCCTTTGGAATCTACCTCTTCAGAAGCTAAAAATGCTTCTCGGTCAGACATCCAATTTTCAGCCTGTTCACAATCACGGTAAAACAAGTTAAGATCCAGATTCTGATCCAACTGTACACGTCTTTCTATCCATGCTCTAAGAATTATAAGTTATAATATAAGTCTAAAGGAAATAATAGGATTATAGACACCTCTCCAATTCTTCACGAGCTTTATTCAATTGTTCCAATTTCTCTTGAATTTCAGGACTAGCATAATGATTTGATGACAACAACTGCTGGCCAAATTGTTCTAATGTATGGAAGGTTCCAGCTCGTGCATCTATTTCAGTTCGATGTTCCTAAATTAAAAGATATGTATCCAGTTTTGTTCACATACATAACATTGCAATTTATTGTTTCATTGAAGACCAGTATTTTTTAAATTAAATGTATATTATTTTTGAATTGCTTTCTTAAATTTGATAATGCAAAAGTGATTTTTAAATGGTGGCCAGACGCTTTCTGGTTTCGCAAATATGATTAAGCTTGACCACTTCCAGGTACAGAAAAGAAATACAGTAGAACTCGGTTATAGCGTCATCGTCGGGACCAGCGATTTTTTGACGTTATAGCAGAGTGACGCTATTCGCGATTTAAGTGATTTTTGGGTAAAATATAATAATTCAAAACAATTAAAGTTTATTTTTGGAAATAGTTTGTTTTTATTAAATTTAGTGTTAATTTTCAAACGTATCAGCTAAACTTTTACACGCAAATAAACTAAAACACCAACCAGGCACTAAGAAACGTAACCTGATCTAATAAACATTAACCTCCTTTTGTACAACTTACGTCGCGCACGTTAATACAGTAATGTTCATTGTTCTCTCCTTTTTATGCTTAGGTACTCGTACTACTTGTAGGATTTAAGATAACCTTTATAAATCCTTAAACAACGAAAACAGCTTTATGCATTCTAAGAATATGGTCAAAAGTTCACAAACCTTGACTTAAAATGACGTTAAAACCGAGTATAGTGCTAATATTTGGTCGTTAAATGAAATGTTTTTTACGTTGCAAACTATAGGAAGTTCTAGGGACCACGACTATTATGACGTTAAACCCGAGTTGACGCAATATCCGATGATGTTATAACCAAGTTCTACTGTATTTAAATTGCAACATAACGCTGCTGTAATTCTATCCACCAAAAATGTCTTCAACTCTATATAAATAATAAAAATATAATCCATTATTATTTTTTGGTGTTTTAGGCCTGTATGACACGAGACTAAATTTAGTATTAAATAGTGGACAAGTTGTGCCCGCCCAGAATCAGTACGACCTGGTACATTAAAATACAATCGACTCTAATTTCTTGCCCCAAAACAATAGTCAACACTAACTTTAGTAAAAAAATTCGCTTTTGTGGCAAACAGGAGTTTTATACTTCCAAGCTTTTACACATTTTAAATCTGCGCGCGCACAACTTGTCAGCTATTTATTATACACAAACAAGAAAAATAATAATTGTAGAAATGTGCTTAGGCAAAAATTCAATAGAATTCCCTTATTGATGGAACTTATTCATAAATTCTGTAAATTTTAAAAGTACCACATTACTTGTTCCTGAAAGAAAGCTCAATTGTATTAATTCTACATCAAGTATTTAATGTGTCAACATAAATTAAAAATATCAAGATGAACAGATTAAGGGTGGGGAATGTAATACAAATTGAAGGCACTTCTAATGTCAAGAATTACTACTAAAGTACTTAACCTTATGCCGTACAATTTTCACCACATGTAGAGGATGAACCAATGTGTAGAATGATAAATTTTTATATAAATTTGATTAGTAGAAAATGCAAAAAAAAATTACTAAAATAGTGCAATTTATGTGTGAAACAAATCATTTCTTTAAAGATGATACATGTGTAAAATTTTATTGTCAAAATTTGATTTTTGTCGTGCCTGAGACAATTTTGTAGCACATTGTATTCTCGGGAATGGTAGGTCCCAGGACCATTTGCACAAACGTCTTCGTTGTAATATCAATAATAAAATGAGACTCATTTAAAAACCAAAATGTTGTCATGTTTTTGGAAGATAATTTTTAATTAATTGCAGTTTTTACACCACTGCTTCTGCAACATCAGCGAATCTGCGACCACGTCTGTCTTCCGAGTTCCTTAGAATGTTACTGACCTCGCAGTAGGTGTGGGTGTATGCGTCTATCTTTGATTTTATAATTTTCTCTAGAGGAAGAATAACAATCTAATGGACTCGCTGTTCGTGACAAGTTGCTGTAAACAGAAGTTAAACTAAAACAGAAACATGTGCTTACACCAACAATAAATAACTCATTTTATGCAACTAAAGTTGTAACTGATTTTAGTTTTGAAAGATTCTTTTTTTTGATTGTATCAAAGATAAGAAATAGGCAAAACAAAGGTAGATTGGTGTATGTAAATGAAAATATTTAAAACGGAGTAATAATAAGAAGAATCCAAAGTACTAAATAATGACGGAATAACAAAAGGTAAATAAGGGTAATAAATGAACAATTCTTTTCGTTTACGCGTCGAAATTCGTATGCATAAATAAAAGAGACTTATTTGTGATTCATATGAAGTTAGTTGTAAGTTTCGTATTTCTTGTGTATGTACACAAAAAATACGACACTGAGAGGGCGGAATTGCACAGATATTAGATTGCGATAGAGATATCTATTTTCTTCTAAAGCAATAGGGATAGAGATAGACAATAATTCATTTGCTTTCCTTATCTTTTTATGAATGAAGCCAATTTAAATTGCAATGCACACACGCAGCAACATCTACAAAGTAAAGTGTACGTAAGAATGAAATTCCCCAGCCTTAAATGCAAATGAGATTTTACAAGAAGTAGTTTTTGATATCATTACTAGATGGAACCAATTGAAATATGTAAAACCAAAATTGGGAAGGGAGGGAAGAAGTAGAAATGAAAGATCTACATCTTAGACGAACAATAGTCTCAAATATTCTTGTGTTGATGTACGATTATCGATTTTCTCAATCTTACATTGCCCTTAGTCTAAAGATTGTTTTCATAACAAATTTGAGTTTCAAGAATTAAGTAACAACCATACCATGTAGAATGTTAATCAGTAGTCTTGATCTTGATATTTTTAATCAATGGTGTCATTTAAATTTAACGCATGATCATTTATATTGTTATTAGTTCAGTAAAAAATTAGAATTTTAATGGAACGAAACAGTAATAGTTAAGTTGATTTCTTAGCATTTCCAGCCAATCCGTTTTAATTTGTGAAAATAAAATGTTCACTATTTCATGATTGTTATGCTCCTTACTTCTTTCATGTGCATTAAAAATTAATCATTATTTATTGGTTATTAATATTAGCAGCACATTGAATAAGTGATAGTTAATAAGGTGTCATACTTGACGGGAAACTATAAATTCTTATATTTTCACACAAGCACAACTAAGGTTAAATCAAAAACAATTATTTACAACAGCTATTGTTACTGCATTAGCAGAAGCACTGCAAGTCAAGCAGTACCTGGGGTGTTCCATTTCGTGCATCTAGTTCAGCTTTGTAGTTCTACAAATACAATGCAAAAAACGATCAATCATAACTATTTCAAACAATTCTGCTACAATTAAGTACTAGGTAACCGTGCATATCACTTACATTACAAATTGAAACAAATCAAATGTGAATATACTCTTGTTTTCAAAATTAATAGTAGGTAAATCACACGATCATTCACATAAGGTGAATATACATAAATACCGTTATCTATCTGTAATTGAACAAGAAAAACACTATGAAACTTATCACATCACAAGAAATCATATAAATGTAAATTCACCTATGCAATATTAGAAATTCTAAAAATGAATACACATTGGTTAACCAAAATATTTAGTGATCTATAGGTAACGGTATTGCTTATCCAAAGTGGTTCAGTGATTTGTTAAGCATTTTTATGAATGCAGTGTTAATGAGTTAAATAAAGGAACCTTATGTAATAGCAAAGTTGATTACTAAATTTACATAAACTACTTTATTGAATGTGTGCTGATAACTACTACTTTGATTAATATAAAAATGAGAAATATAAAAAAGACAATAAAAAATTGAATGGAAAAAGATGCAATAATGTGAATATCGTAAATGTAATATTTTTACCACAAGTACGGTATTCACTAATTAGACTCATGCAATTAGAGAGTGAATATTACTTAACCAAATTGCTACTGTCAACTCATAAAATACAAGAATTCTTTATCACTAACCTGATGTCGTTCGATCAGTGCTTCTGCACCAGTCACGTCATTGGCAAGTTCATCTGAACTTACTAAACCTAACATAGAGTTAATCCAAGCAAGTAAATCACGATGATCACTTAAAAATCGTTGAAGATCATATGAATCGAGGAGTTTTTCTTTTCGACTGTTCGCTTTAGCTGTCAACTGAGTCCACAGTTCATTGATTTCATTTTGTTTGGTGTAGGTTTGCTCTGCGGATTCTGGATGACTTGTCATAAGACGATTAGCTGTTTCATCTAATTGCTTGATCTGCATTTAACAATAATTATTTGCATTGTTAAAAAGGGTTTAGATACCTACCTTATCACCCAATGCGGCTAAGTCACGCTCCAATCCCTCGTGTTTACGTTGTAGTGCCTGTACGCTTCTCAAATCTTTTCCTAAATCATCATTATTAAGGGCTTCATCTTTTTCTTGAATCCAATCTTTAGTTTCATCAACATCACGCGTAAAACGTTGCACTTCATGTGCAGAACCTAATTGTGTTGCTCGTTCAGATGTGATTTGTTGTAGGGATGTCCACTTATTATTTAGATCCTATTGAAATATTTAATTACAATTCACAGTTTTCATTGCATAAGCACAAACAAACCTCCATCTGTGTTTGAATCTTAAGAGCAGCTTCAGTTTGACCTAGGGACACCAATTGCATGGCAATTTCATTCATTTCTGCCAGTCGCACCTCATTGGCTTTCAAATCATTTTGGAAATCATCAAATTTCTTTTGTAACACTTCTACTTGTTCCAAATCTTCTCCTACGTCCTCAACTTGTGCATGCATTTCCTAAAGAATACAAGTACAAAATTATAATAATTACATTTCAAATGACCCTCCATTACCTTATCCTTAATCCAATTATGAAGATCGGCAGCTTCTCGTACCAACACATATGCCTTAACAGTTTCATTAAGTTTCTTTTGACGTTCACGTGCAAGTTCAAGAAGGTAATCATATTGACCATTTATTTGTGCTTGACGTGCAGGAATGGAATTGTTATCTACCAAGTTTTGTTGTGAAGCAGTTAAACCAGCTTCCACTTTTTTTACATAGGCTGCAGGTACAAAACCTTGACGGTCATTTACTTCCACTTTCCACCAATCCTGAATTACAATTATTTATCAAATAAGAATGAAATTTAAATAGTTACATAATTAATTGTAACTTTGCACTGAATGTCCTGATCTCTCACTTTTGATCGTAAAAGTCGACTAAGAACAAAATAAAGTAACCACCCACAAATAATCATATCTCTATGATGTGAAGATCTTCAGGCATGCTTTTGCAAACTACGCCATAAGATCACTACATTTAAGGTTATCTTAAGTCAACAAAGAGATAAAATGAATAAAAAATGATAACCAACTTTTTGATGATCGTAGGTGTATTTATATTTACCTTATTGTTAGAATTTAAAAGAGTGAGCAAGTGGCCTTTCTTCATGGATACTTCCCGAGGAGATTTCTCTGTGTAATCATAAAGAGCGACAACTGCCTCTTTACCCGTAACATCCACAACAGGTGGTTCTTGTTGCTATAACAAAACCATTAATACAGAGAAGTAATAGAACAATGATGTTACTCTGCAACTGCTGGCTTGTTCCTTTAGACCTTCAATTGTATTTCCAAATGCCAAAAGATCGCTCATTAAAGCTTCATGTTTTTTTAGTAAAGCTTCAGAAGAATCTTCATCTTTTCCATAATCTGTGTTGCTCACACTGGGTTCTTTTTCTCTCATCCAAGACTCTGCTTCATTTGCATCGGCATAATATTGATGAGCTTGAAGAGAATCTTCTAAATCTTGTTTTCTCTAAAATTTTACTTTCTTCGTACAAAGTTTTTATAAAAAACATTACCAACCTGTTTTGCTTTATCAGTAAGTTGAATCCAATGATCCTGAAGAGTATTCACTCGATTACGAATTTCATCACTAGCAAAATGTTCATCTTCCATCATATGTTTACCAGCATCCACAACCGCAGCTATGCGACTGTCATGATTATTAATTTCGGCCAAAACAGCTTGATGTTTTTTAATAAGATTTTGAACACCAATTAAATCACGTCCTTAAATAATATATGAATATGAGCAATCGAAACTTCGACAATTTTACCTCTGTTTGTACTAGCAGCAATAGGTTCTTTTTCACGGATCCATGCTTCTTCATCTTCAATGTCTCTAAAAAGTTGCTGAACTTGCAAAGAATCTAAAAGTCGTTGCTTACGAACTGCCATGGGCGTTTGTAATGCAGAGTAACGATTAGTTAAACCTGATTGTTTGGTTGCAATATTGTCTGAATCAAAATGACCTCGCTCAATAAATTGTTGAGCGGCAGCTTTTATTCCTTCGATACGATCTTGGTGGGAGCCTACATCGGCTTCGAGCAAAGCATGTTTCTTTTGTAAATTTTGCACAGAAGTTAAATCCTGAAAATTTACAAACATTTAATCAACACACACTAAGATATGTTAGACAAAAGACCTTTCCATAGTCTTCAGACATTAATTGACCTTCAATTTCTGACAACCACAATTCTACATCTTCAACAGTTCTATTAAATTGCTGTTGTTGATTTGCTTCCTGTAATTTAGAACCCTTCTTATCAGTTGCTTGAACTAAAGTTTCCCATAAATGTACAATTTCGTCCATACGTTGTTGAATTCGTGCTGTAATACAAAATTCTCCTATTACTTAAATATTATTGTAATGTTTTTAGTGCTCATTAATAAAATTTACTGATATGATGTCTGTACCTGATTACATACCATTGTAATTATCAAAAAATATCAGGACAATTTGTACTGTGTTTTAATTTTAATATTAATGCCTTTTTGTAATAATCTATAACCGAAGGGTGCATATTGTGATAATGATTTTTCAAACAAGGCGAAGTTGAATAGAATAGAATGCTGTGAAAACTGTTGGTAGAACCACAATCCTATGAACAACAATTGAACAATCCAGAGAAACAATCCTTTGTTGTGCAATGTTAATCCTGTGTAACATTTAATCTGGGTGTTAAGCAATATGATTGGATATATGGTAAGTACATATATACACCACAATTGGTTAATAAAGCTTCTCCACCAATCATAGCCCTTAACACTGGGGTCACAAATAACACGAAATTAATTCGTTATGTGAAACTGACTCTGTGTCTTTTTTAATGTTTCAAACTGTTCCCAACAATGTGTACCAATAATAAGAAAAAGCTATGAGACAGGAGACAGAAAAATCAAAATGATTATGTAATTTTATGAGCCACAGTAACAACCTCATCGAATGTGAATTTAAAAATTGCTTCGACCTTCACAAAGGCAGTATACAACTACCAGTTCATTGGACAGGGTTAACTTATAGAATTAATTAGTGTCATTTTTTAAAACGTCTTGTTGTAGGTAAATATTTAAGTTTATTACGAGTGAGTAACAAAATGGCAAAAATACTTTTTAACTGGTAAGGATCATATTTTCAATAATTAAACTGTGGTCATCGCCTCCTAACTATCGAAAGGGTTCCTACATTTCTGTGTATAAAACCCTCCTAAGAAGTTTATTTATCACTTACAAGAAGCATAATGATTCGAATTGATAAGTTCCTGTCCAGTAGAAGTTATCTCCTCCATTCTATTTTTATTGGCATTCAATTCTTGCTCAAAGTTTTGATGTTTTTGAACTTTCCCGCCCAAGTTAGTTGGATCCAGATAACTATCGTCAGTAGCAAACTTTAGCTTTTCATTTATCCACCCTTTAGTTTCATCGCAATCTCGTTCAAACTGTTGTAATTTGTAAGCATCTTCCAAAATTGTCTTTCTTAAAAAGGTTTTTTCTTTCAATGCTGACCGTCGTTCTAAAAGCTGAATAACAAAATTTAAGTAAGTAAATATGTTGTAGATAATTATAAGTATACCATGGCACGTCTCTGAGCCACATCATCAGCTGCATAATGCTCTCCATTAATTAATTTTGTAGCAAACTCGTCAAGAGCTTTAATCTTCTCCTCTTGGGCTGCTAAAGATTTTTCGAAATCTTCATGTTTTTTAATCAAATCTTCAACGGAGTCAAGGGAATCTCCCAAATCCTCGTTAGCCAAAAATGCTTCTTGTTTAGCCATCCATGTATCAGCTTGTTCTGTATCACGATAAAACAATTGCAAGTCCATACATTGTTCGTACAATATGCGCCTTTCTTCCCAAAGAGCTACAAAACAGCCATTATATGAGGCAAAAGGAACTTAAGTTATATCATACCTAATAATGAATTTTTGTCAGATACCAATTGTGTTAATTTATCTTTAATTTCCTCAGAAGCATAGTGCCCATTTTCCAAAAGTTGTTTTCCAGCTTCTGTTGTTGCAGAGAAACTATCTTCACGAGCGTCAATCTCTCCCTTATGCTCTTGATGTCTTTCTAATAGAGCTTCTGCACCTGCCACATCCTTAGAAAGCTCATCGGCGGAAATGATTGCTTTCATGTCATTAATCCAGGATACTAAATCACGAAAATCGGCCAAGAATCGATGTAGAAAGTAAGATTCGTCTAATTTCTCACGACGCTCCTACATTGTAAATTAAAAAAAGTAAAAACACATATTGTAAGATCTACATTTATTACCAACCTTTGCCTTTGCAGTAAGTCGTTCCCAATAGGCTTCAATTTCAGCACGTTTAGCTTGAATTTGATTGGCATGATCAGGATGTATTCCACACAGACGATCCGCTTCTTGTCCAAGGGTGGACACCTTGTCTTCTAATGCCGCCAAATCTCTTTCAACTCCTGTATGCATAATGTGTAAGTAAAATTTAATATGTAATGTAGTTCTAGTTAATTACCTTCATGTTTTCGTTGTAAAGTTTGAACACTTGCTAAATCCCTACCATAGTCATCTGATGATAATACAACATCCTTCTCTGCTATCCAAGTCACAGTTTCATCAGAATCACGATTAAAACGTTGAATTTCATGAGCACCATATAATTTATCTTGCCGCATTAGTGCCATCTGCTTTAATCGAAGCCACGCATTATTTAACTCCTACAAATCGTCATATTACTGAAGGAAACAATCATTCAATTTGGGGAATACCTCTTTACGAGTGACAATTGTATCACGATCTGGATGTCCGTCGAGTAACAATTTATCGGCCAGCTCATTAACTTCCGTAACTCTATACTCTTGGGAAGCCATATCCTTTTGGAATTCATCAAACTTTCTTTGCAATACTTCAACATGTTCAAGATCATGACCAAATTCTTCACTGGTTAAAAAGCTGCCTTTGTCATTAATCCAAAACATAACTTCATCACAATGACGTAAAAACTGAACAAGTACTAAAGCTTGTTGTAATTTCATTCCCTTTTCGGCTAATTTCGACAACAATTGCTCCCAGAGGCGATGAAGTTCCTCTAAAATAACAAATGTTTATTTAAATATTTACAATACAACAAAAATAATGCCAAGAACACAAACCTAATCTTCGACGAATAGTTTCCGATTGATAATGGTTATGATGGATCATATCTTGCCCTGTTCTATCCAAAACAACAATAGCATTACTATGTGCAGATACTTCTGCTTCAAATGCTTGATGTTTCTGTATTTTTGCCTAAAAAGGAAAGTTGTATCTGTATTATAAACACTTAGCTTATGTATGTGTACCTGTAGATTAGTAGGATCTTTATAACTTTCGTCTGAAGCCGCTTGTAGCTTTTCTAAAATCCAAGATTCCAATTCGTCAGCATCTCTACGGAAATATTGGTAACGTCGAGAATCCTCCAACTTTTCTCGTTTGGCACGTGCATCTGCTTTAAAGTTGTCATATCTTGTTAAAACTTGTTGACGTCGTTCTTGAATATCTTCAGCAGTTTCGAGGATTTTCACCTCTTTTGGTGGAGGAATTTGTTCCATAGTAATTAATTAATTACGCTGTTCTGCAACAAAACAAGAACATTTTGAGTCATTTTTAGCTGAAATCTTTTCATTGTGCGTATCTAGGAGTCTCGCACAATATGTGACAAGCCCAGTAAGCATGAAGCATGAAGATAATCTCAATCATCCCAAAACATTTTTTCTCATGAAAAATTACAAATATTATAGTTAAATTGACATATTTTTCCAGTTATATAAATAAGTGTGCAGCATTCTATGGCCATGGTTTTTTGACATTTGTACTTGCAGTCACAATATAATTTTATTATTTGCACATAAGCAATACTAAATTGATGGCAATTTAACTTGATTACGTGATTTGTAAAAAAACAAAATATTTTCGCATAATTTGGTCAATTCCTGTAAAAAACAAGGTTGACAGTCATTTTAAAATTCAATACAGGTAGGCATTTGTACATTTTCCATATCTATGTACTACTAAAGCACCTCAAACATTGAAGCTTACCTAAAGTATTTTTAAGCTTCAAAATAGATAGTTATAAAATTAGGGAAAAGTGCATTCATTCCATTGGAAAATGAGTCCCTAAAAAAAGGTGGAAATAAATAGAACTTGCAGAGTGCAGTTCTATCTGTTATTACATAATAATTATTATTCTCGTTCTTGTCACTGATACATTTACCTACTAATTAATTATTCAATATTTTTTATTGTTAAGATCATATTTGATAGGTTAATGTCTTTACTGATGATGGTAACATAAGTAACTAACTTCTTAAAATTCTGGTAAATGAGGGTCTCTCATTAAACACTCTGCAAGTTCTATTTATTATCTTGTTACATTCTCCATGAATAAATAATAATAGTTAGAATGTCTGCATTTGAATACGTTTGTTGTTTTCCATTTTTGTAATAAACAGTATTCAATTCAACTGTCACTATTGGTGTTAGACTGACAACGTGACAACTAACAACTGGTAATAGAACAGTCGATTGTTTTGAAGTTCTGCTAAGCCATTTTCGCAAGAACTTGAATGACCTTAGTTGACTGCACAAAAAAACAGTAGATATCTCAAAAACTAGAAGAGATAGGTATAGGGAACCATGGTACTGTTCAAAAGAAAATGAAATTGTGCATCAGACAACGACGAAACATACAGGGTGTTCCATTTGAAAAAACCAATTTATGATTTGAAGTTAACTAAACTCGGCATTAAATTTTCACCACCCTGTATGCAATTAAGCCACTTTGAAAGTACGGATGGGAAGCTTCGGGGTCCAGCTATCTCTCGTGTGAATATGGTTCCTTTATCTTTCTTGCTGTAGAATTCACATGGTTTTAAGCTACATAGTGTTTATTTTAATTTTTTTTTTTTTATTAAATATCTCGGAAACCGTTCATTTTAGGAATAAGAAAACTTGATGAAAGCCCACCTAAAATTTTACGTAGAATCCAAAATCAGAATAATATACATATAGGGTGTTACATTTAAAATAACAAAGTTGGTGTCATTTCCGGAAAAACCGGAAGTGTTACGTAGACGCCATTATTTTATTTGAGGAGGTCATGCCCGAAAACCCCATTACCCAAATTTTCAAAATTGAAATTCAGATCATAGTAGTTTCAGAAATATTCTAATGGGTGGTCACCGTGAGACACCCTGTATAGTGTATATGTTATATGTTATAAACAATATAAACATTAACGGCGTATTAAACAACGGTAATTCGGAAAATTCCTATATATTAATTATGGGACTCATTTTGGAACATCAAAAAAGGGTTTATATTTTATATTTATATTTATATTTATTGTTGAGCTAAAAATACAGGCATTTTTTTCAGGAATATGCGGAAAAAATGGTCAACGGGCTTCAATTTCGCCAACTACCAATTGACCAATACTCAATCTAATAAAGATTTCAGCTTTCCCTTTAGATTGCCGAGCGATATGCGCAGACGACAAGACAAAGACAACCAAAAACCAAACATAAATACACTCCGTACAGTACAATCCACGGTAAGAGTCGCAAGGTTTAATGATACCAAAGTTGAATAATTCAAAAAAATATTGTAGAACATTTGCAAGTACGCATCTCGAGGTCACACGCCACATTAGGTTAGTTTTGCTGTGCTTTTGTCATTAAATTAGCCAATGATTACATACTTAGCGGTAATTACTCCAGGCTCCAATTTTTTGAAATCGTAATAGTATTAATACATTGTAATTAATTATACGGAATCATTTCTTTAAGTACCTAATATGTGGATGATGGTCACTTAAATTGGGAAAAAGTAGAGGATATTGAATTACACTCGTGGAACTGTACTGGGAATGGGAATCTTATCTCTTATTGTTTATGATTAATTATAATTGGGTACAATGTATCAAATGAAAAGGTACAAAAATCCACCCAAGAATATTAAAAAAATTTTTAAAATTATGTATTCAAGTTCTCCATAGTAAGTTTATATTATGTCCGTTTTAAATTAGGATATCATTATGCATAATGGGCGATGACATAATTTTAAACTTAAAGTGAGTGAACTATAGTTGAACAGCTAAAGACATTGGTGTTACAACAAAATATACGGTATTGATTAGTGAGACGGTATACTGATACACCGCATTGCAACAAAATTAATTACAAAATTAAACTATTTTAGGTACGTGTATGATGAGAGTCAAAAGAAGGTTCACTCAATTAATTGAACAAATTGCATTTAAGAAATGTAGTTCATTTTTCAAGGTCGAAAGAAAATTATTCTAACTGTAAATACCTTTAAAAGAATGCAAACAAATGACATTATTTTAGAAATTATCCCTTTAAATATGATAAAAGTTTATTAGTAAATTTCTATTGGGGTGTGGTTGAATTGAAATTATTTTAGGTAGGGAGCGTAGGAATAAAAATTGAAAGGCGTTTAATTTTCTATGTATATATAAACTGCTTACCCTTATGCAAACACTTTTTATAAGACAACACCTTCGAATGTAAATAATACAAGTTGTATTTAATTTAGTTTAAAATGGTTCGTATTCGTAGAATAAATGCAGTTAGTTTAATCGCTTCGTGTCTTCAACTAAATTTACTAAATTATGATGATGACACCGAAAAGATGCCGAGCATTACACGAACAAACACGAACATTATTATGTCATAGATGCAGACGTATGCGTCAGCGCTATAACGGTAACACAGAGTGGTACTCTGTGACGGTAACTTATATAGGGTGTTTCAAAATAAATGCAAAAAACACGCGGCGATCCTTTGTCCAAAAATGGCGGAGGATGACGTCATTAACCTATTTTTTTTACAGCTCTGAGGGCAAATTTCTTCTATTCGTAATAGCACAGCCTATAATGTTCGCATGTACAGGTTGCGCGCGTTAAGAGAACGTGAGAATTGCATTCACAATTGTCATTTTAGCCCGCGTAAACTGAAAATACGTGTTTTATGTAGCGTTTGTTTGCCCTCAGAGCTGTCAAAGTCAGCTGCTGCCCGGACTCTATTCGATCTCGTTCATATGACCACCGCGAGCACGACGGTGACAGTGATCGATTCTTTGAAGCTAATTTTCTAGCACTCTTCCACACATATGGACCGAAACGTTGGCAATTTCGTGTTCGATTGTTCCTGAGTTCCTCTAACGGTATTGGCATAAACCAACGACTTAACGTGACACCATAAAAAAATCGAATTGCGATGAATCGCAGGAGCGAGGAGTCCATTCGACCAGACCATTTCTCGAGATTACACGATTACCGAACCATATATCACAGATGTCAAGTGCATCCAATTCTGGTCCAAAATAGTCGTGCAACATGAGACGATAGCGCAATTCATTGACCATAACATGGCGATCATTTTCATCCATGAATAAATACGATCCAATTACATCTCCGACATGAAATCCGCAATTTCTGTTAATGCAATGGAAATTTCTTGAAGCACATGTGGGTTTGCTGCTGTCAAATAACTTATATTATGTTTATTAACAAAGCGGCCATTAAGCCAAACATGAGTTCCATCGCTGAAGATAATTTTTCGATGAAATTCAGCTGGATTTTCACTTCAAGCTCTTGCAGCGCCCAATTGGAGAAGTTTCGGCGCTTCAAATAATCAAGCGGCTTCAGTTCATGTGTTAATTTGATCTTGTAAGGGTGTTGTTTAAGATCTTTACGCAAAATTCGCCGAAATGTGGACTGAGAGATTCCTAATTCCGGTGAACGGCGTGGAATCGACTGAAAGGACTTAGGGCTGCGATATTATCGGGACTTCAACCGGTACGTTGTCTTACTGGCACAGGTACATTCAATAATGAATATGTTAACTCAAATTGATCCACTATAGCACGCACAGCCAATCTGGTGGGACGATTATTACGACCGAAAATTGGATTAAGCCCTCTTCAAATTGCGACTACGAACCCATAATTTCGGTAGTAATTTTTAATAATTTCCAAACGTTGCTAGTTCGTACACTTTACCATCATAAAAATGTAACTTTGATTGACGTTTTGACGTTGACAAATCTCAAAAAAGTTTAAGAGTGCGTTTCGTATTATAATACAAAATTTGTATGTTCGTATTGAAAAACACGATACCGATACTTAGATAAGGCTTTGTCGATATTTTACTGTCATCGCTGCACTTCATTGCATTACTACTTACACATTAGGTGTTTTCTTTTTGCATCGCTACAGGCTTGGGCACATGCACAATCATCACGTGATTAAAGTGCCTTGCGTCATAAGACATTTCTGCCTCAGGCTAATATAAAACTTAAATAAAGCTTTTAAACGAATAGGGTTATTTTTATAAAACGAATGGTGTGTATTGACAGAGCTGACTTAAAGCTACCACAGGCTACCACAAAATACAAAAAGAAAACACCTATTATTTTAGTAATTCCACTGAAGGCTCTGAATTTTAAGGCTGAAAGCTATGCTAAAGCAAAAAGCACAGGCAGACCGAAGCTTCCATCGATGTTAAAAAATATACGTTTTTGATTGTTTTAATTTTGTGAAATTGTGTTTATAATTACTTATAGGTTTCAATTACATACTAAAATAATAGCACAAAAGAAATACCTACGGATAAAGAAGCGATATTACCTACCAGTCTCGGAAGATACCAAATTGCAATGCGAAAATACTTCTTTTTAAGATGGCCGTCGAACTAAAATGAACTAAAAGGAAGTTGCAAACTCACAGAAACTGCCATATCTGGCTGGGCGAATTGTACCAGAGTGGTTGAACTCATAGTCATATTTGAACTTGGTTTAATAAGAAAATTACATTAACTGGCGCAAAAATTATTAAATATAACACATTTATAAAAAACGATTATATTTTATTTTTATACCTATATTGGATATTTTAATAAACAGTACCGCTCAAATACTTCGTTTTGAGATGGCAGTCTAGCGCTTCAAACATCAAAGAAACCGCAGTAAGTGTCGCTTCTGCATCCGTGGGTTTTTCTTCTGTGGTAATGGTATGATTTGCAATGTTGCCATTTATGTATGCGTTACAACGTTTACCACAGAAGACACAACTTCTTCTGTGCTTTCACTACAGTAATTGCAGTGTTCTGTGGTAATTTTGGTAGATGCTCTTTAATCCTAGCTTTAATCATATGATGCTAGATGCTATATCTAAGCGCAAAAATTGTAACCTAACATTTTTTTATGTTTGTGCAAATTTATAAAATATTTTTATAATATTATAATAATTTCCACATAACTATACGTTACCATGGAAATTTATAAAGTTATATTTTTTTTATTGCTAAATTTTTATAGCAGTATACTAATTGTATGTTTTGATCCACTTTCCCTGGGTTCAGCAGCTATAGTAGGTATAGGTTCTTTAGTATATGAAAAGGTTTATTGTAGGTGGAAAGAATGTTGTACTGAAAAAGAAATTCCAGGAGATATTAACAGTTAGTGAATTAGTATATTAATTACTTATTCATATCAACATTTTAGAATTAGAAAATTTGTTGAAATTAAAAGTTTATGGTCAACATATAGCGGAGGAAGTAATAATTAACGCATTGAAGTCACATTGGGATGAAAAACAACCACCATCTAAAGCATTAACATTAAGTTTTCATGGATGGCCAGGCGGTGGTAAAAATTACATTACAGGATTTATTAAGGAATCTTTATTTAGTTTAGGAGGTGCTAGTGATCATGTTCATCACTTTAATGCTAGAATAGACTTCCCAGAGGTATCAAAGGTTCTGCAGTATCAAGTAATTCTCTAGTAAATTAATATTGTATTAAATGTATCTTATTTATTTTTAGATGCAGTTATATGAATGGATTAAGACGAATGTAACGAAATGTCCAAAACAACTTTTTGTATTTGATGAAGTGAATAAAATGCATTCTGGCCTTTTAAATGTAATTAAACCGTTAATAGATTATAATTCTTATGTATCTAAAGTAGATTATCGCAAATCGATATTTATATTTTTATCGAATACTGGAGAATCACTAATAACTGAACAAATGATTAAACTTCATCGAAGTGGAATTGAAAGAAACAATATACAACTGCAGGATTTTGAAAATTTGATCATTAAAGGATCTTTTAATGAAGAAGGTAACATTTCTCTTTCTTTATCTTAAATATGGTGTATAATTAAAATTACTTTTATATTAATGTAGGTAGCTGGTAGTTCTATAGAGCGTCCAAACCTCTAAATACAGTATTCACGTTTTCAAGGGACTGTAGGGGGCGCTGTAGAATGTTATTATGCAGAGTCAGTAGATTAATAGAGTACCGGAAGCCTTTGACGCGACAAATGGCGCCCTGGCGGTTAAGAAAATTGTAGCTGACAAAATTCCACACATTTTCATGTTTTATTTTTGTCTCTACGACTTATAGGAGCCGAGATAGATTTTTTTCAAATGTCGACTGTTTTGCGGCGAAACCGTAACACGTGCGCGCATCGCGTGTATTTCGCTTATATCTCGAGAATAGCCATTCGTATCGCAAAATGCTTCAAATAAAAGTTGTAGAGAATTTAATTGCGAACAATTTTCGTTTTTAAACAATTCCATACGATTAATATTGACAGAGATATAATCATTTAAACCTTTTTCTAAGACACAATCGCTGCTCGTTTTGCATAATAAAATCAATAATAAGTCGAAAACTATTGATTCTACGTACTTAGTGCATATAATAAAAGTTGCAGAGAATTAAATTTTGAATCTATATGAATACATGAAATATCATTGTGGTAATCTTTATAAGTCGATAGAGGAAGAAATAATGAAAGATTCTCATTTTCCAGCGTTTCTTTGCAAATAGCTATGTTTTTACTACTTGTAGACAGTAAAGTGCCTTATACTTTTTTAAAGATAATTAATGCACCTGTAAAATAAGCGTCGGCAGAGGTTCGTACGACAAAGAGTTCGCTAGTTACAGCTCTTTAAAGGTATACTCAAAAATTGACATTTTATTAAGAATCCCGATTTTCGCTAAAAAATGGCCGTTAAATTTTTGTTAAAAGTTGGTTTTATCCTATTTTCAGTACTTTACAAAGGCAATACAATACAATAAATCGTTCGTAAGTTGCACTTTATTGTAAAAATACATCTTTTAAAACTATATATTTTCACAGAATTTAACTAAAATGTAAATTTGCATTCAGTTTTTCTTAAATATGTTCGTTTCCCATTTATTTTACGACAAACTTTTATATAAACTAATTGAAAGCTTACAAAATTTGCTATAAAAAACACTTTGTCGCGTATGTTTTCTATAAACAGCGGCGAGAAACTGACGATTGAAGATGCAGGTAATGTTTAATTTTTACAGAAATTGTATATAATATTTAAACATTGTTTATATACATATAGTTCCTAATTTTAAGTTAAATAAATAAAATGAAGTACTATCGGAGTAAAAATGCAAGGCCTCTGACTTTAGAAGCTTGTATCTCAGTAATTAGCAATCATAATTTAATGAAATAAAGTGCACTTAAAAGATCATTTATTCCTACAAAAAGGTGTACAGTTTTAGATTTTTGCAACACGTCGTTAATTTTCTGTATTAATTTATGTGCGAAAAAGCGCTAATTATGACTGAAATCGCACAAGCGCTCGACTTTAAAAATTAATTACGGCCATATTATTGAAACTGAGTGGTAGATACTTATATATTTGACAAGTGTATACCTTTTTGTCGGTGTGAGATGCTTTTGAGGCCAATTGGTTTATTAGTCTTAAAGCTATAATGAAAAAACGACATCTTATGTAACTCAGTACCTGAACGTTCGATATTAATAATATTGACAGTAACATAACAAGATTAAAGCAATTACATTGTGGTGTAACACGATTCACAAAAATAATGCCATGTATACATGTTTTGTTTAAAAGAAATTTGGAAAAAAGGATGGATGCTTGTCGGCGTTCGGGAAGTGCGGTACAGGGTGGAAGATGGTATCGTACACTACTGCTATGAAGCGCATGGTTTTGTACAATGCTAAAGAATAATCACATTGTTGTGGTTTGCCGCTCACGATTTACGATGTGGTAAATTACCTCTCGCGGGAATATCTGCGTCTTTCTTTCGCGATAATTATAACATTTACTTTGATTTACAAGAAAACAAATTGTGTTTTCAATAAAGCAATAATGCAGCTCGATTTGAGTAATAGAAATTTAGCATTTAAAACAAGAATATTTTCTTTAATTACCGTATATTGCAAAATAATCAAATTTTCGGTTAGGGCTTATAAAACCACTTAATTATATGAATAATCAATATTTATTGACTGTCGACTTTTGAGAAGTATGTGTGGTACAACATTTGTAAATTTGGTAACAATTTATGAAACAATAACAATTTTATGATAAGTTAAAACTGACCGTCAGCCAGGAAAATACTAAATACAGCGTTTTTATTGCTGTTAATTAAAATAAAAGTTAAACAACTGATTCTACCAATTTGATTTTTACACATGTTAAACATATATAAATGACTAATGTACTGCCCAAAAATGAAGAAATTTCACCCCTCAGTTTTTTCGTTATGACCACTTAAAGTCAGAGGCCTTGCATTTTTACTCCGATAGTAGGTAGGTGGGAAATAAAAAAACAGCAGATATTTAATTTTTCTTATACTTAATCTAAGTTAAACCTAAAAAAGTCCAAACAAGTGATAAAACACCGTTCAATATCCTAGCACTTAAAACCACATTATATTGTCATTTACACAAAAACTAAACCGAAACTATAAGAATATAATGCAAACTATTCAAATTTTAGTCGCAACATGGCTGCCAGGATCACAACCAATAAAAAATGAGACACCCATTGTCGTCACTGTCTCTGTATAAAGTCACTGAAGTCACTGTAGGATTCAGAGTCATAATCTACTGACTCTGGGATTTATCAGAGTCAGTAGATTAATAGAGTACCGCAAGCCTTTGACGCGACAAATGCCGCCCTGGCGGCCATTTATAGTCCATATACATAAAATATACTTACGAAGTGCGTAATTTTTAATAAAATGGCGTGTTGTTGTGCCGTTAAGTGTATTTTTTTTATTATATTCCGAAAAATTTAGTCAAAACATCATCTACTTTACTGAGCGTGTAGTGAGTGAAGCGCGGAAAGGACTAAAAATGGCGGAGGTTGCAGTACTCTATTAATCTACTGACTCTGGGATTTATCAGAGTCAGTAGATTAATAGAGTACCGCAAGCCTTTGACGCGACAAATGCCGCCCTGGCGGCCATTTTTAGTCCATATACATAAAATATACGTACGAAGTGCGTAATTTTTAATAAAATGCCGTGTTGTTGTGCCGTTAAGTGTATTTTTTTTTATTATATTCCGAAAAATTTAGTCAAAACATCATCTACTTTACTGAGCGTGTAGTGAGTGAAGCGCGGAAAGGACTAAAAATGGCGGAGGTTGCGGTACTCTATTAATCTACTGACTCTGGGATTTATTCTTTTGCAGCGCCATCTGTTGCAAATGAAAAAGCTTCCAAATAAAACCTTCATATTAGTTGCTGAATCTGCAGTTAAAAATGGGGGTTTCCATTTAAGATTTTAGTCATTCCCTGGTTGGGGGGGGGGGGGGGTTAAATTTTTTTACAGAATAGTATGTTCCCCTCCAAACCATCAAACGTTTATTTGGCAACTTTTTGGCTTGTTGGGCAATACTATCTGAAACTATATTTTCCAAGAAAGGATTCAAATGTTTTATAACTGATAATTTTGATTATGTTGTAACACGTATAGCCATAATAAATAAAACTACTCAAAACCTCCCCTTAGAAGACATATTTAATACGTAATTAAGTCAGACTTGGATGAATGATGAGATGAAATGTTATTTTTTTTGTATAGAAAGTACACCAAAATATACTAAAACATTAGCCCTGATATTGTAATTGGCAACACTAATGGGTGTTGAAATTAAAGCGATTAATTGGTAGTACCTCGCTACTCACTTTCACGAAGGTAACTGACCAGCATTAATCGGAAGGAAGATTTTTTATTTGAAAAAACACCTCGTTATTAACCTTCAACGAAGGTGAAAAAACAATCATAACGTTTGACTTCGGCTATAGGGAAAACAACCCAATGTGTATTCGTGATGAGATGTTGGTAAATTTCCCATATCAAGTATGTGTTTCAAAAAATGCATGCCACATATGTGCATAATTTATACTTGTTTTCTCTGAATTGGTTGAATCATAATTTCATTAAATCGGTATAGGAAAATTCCATGAAGATTAGTTCAATGGGTGGATCTCAAGCAATAACACAGTTTGTTTTCATTCTTAAAAATTTCGATAAAAAGGATTCCCAATGATGCAAGATCATCATCAAATTTACTTATTTCTCATTGCCACAATACAAGGGGTGTTTTCCAAATCATAAAAATTTTGGGATATCTCTGAATACAAATATATAGTCAAATTTTCCTTGTCTAACAAGAAATAAACTTATAAATTAAATTTGTAATATAACGGACACAGTTTCTGGCAAAAACATGATGGCGAGATACTTTTGGTACAACCAAAAACATATGTACCTTTTGAGTTGTCAAAATATGAAATAATTCATGTGAGATTTTTGAAGAACATTTGGGTTCAGATGGACGCACAAAACCCAAACAACAAATTTTGTTTTTCAATTTTTATAAACCATCTAGAAACTTGCAAGTCACTACACTCCAGTCAGGGCTGGGCAAAATACATGCACTAACGTATTTCAAATACAAATTACAAAATACTCCTAGAAATGTATTGAAATACATAATACAAGATACTTTTATATTATTTTTAAAAATACAAAATACAAATACGATATTTGAAATACAAAAATACAAAAATACCTATACGCATACGGGATGTTTTTTTGAGAGATTTAGTTAGACGTTTCTAGGAAAGTTTTATAGGTAGGTTCTTGAAAATGTGTACTTAGAATTAACTCTGAACCTATCGTTAACATCGCGGGGGGCAAAATGCATACATTAATGTATTTCAAATGCAAAATTTAAAATACTCATAAGAGAGTATTTGAAATACAAAATACAAAATACTTTAGGGAAAAATCATCAAATACTGTATTTTCAATACAAGTATTTTGTGACTGCCCACCCCTGACTACAGTTAACAAAACAAGTCTGTTGCAAAATAACTGAAGGTATTAACAATTTAATAAGCAATCATGATTGTAAAAGAAAGGTTTAATTGATTTTATATTCAGGTGGTTTTCATCATTCCGACGCTATCAAGAGTAATTTAATAGATCATTATGTGCCATTTTTACCCCTGGAATTGGAGCATATACGTGCATGCATTATTGACCAATTTCAAGTGAGAGGTATATATGCGCCATCAGAAGATGATATATTGTAAGTATTAATAGTTATCTTTTATATTATTAAACTAAAATTTATGGTTATCAGGTCAATTTTGGATTATGTCGAATGGGGTCCAGCACCGGAAAATATATACTCAAAGACAGGATGTAAAAGAATAAGTCAAAAAGTTGCTTTAGTTGTGCATAAGTACTGGAGATAAATGATTACCTACATTATTATTAACAAATATCATAATGATGATTGTTTTATAGAATGATACCACACAAATGTCATTATTTTACCTTCTTAATTGTGATAAGTAAATACATGAACAATTTAAAATTATGCTTGTTGGTAATTATTTTTTTTGTTTTCACCATGGTATAAAAAATAGTTCCATTAATTTCACTTTCATCGTTGATTGAATCAACACTTTCATGTTATAGTTTCATTGCTAGAATATCTCGATGAAAGGTTTTAAGTAGTGGTTCCTTGGTTAAGCCATTGTTTTGCTTCCAATTTTCCAACATTTTCTTCAGTTGTTAGTTCATGGCCTTTTTTGAACAGTTTATATTAGTGCCCTAATCTGCCTACTATCAGAGTAAAATGCAAGGCCCCTGACTTTAGAAGCTTGTATCTCAGTAATTAACAATCATAATTTAATGAAATAAAGTGCATTTAAAAGATCATTTATTCCTACAAAAAGGTGTACAGTTTTAGATTTTTGCAAATTTTTGCTCTTACAGTACCTATTGTTCTTAGTGCAACTGGAGTTATACCAAAAACAATACGCCACAGTTTATACATTTTAGGCTTAGACAAGAACATATACTGGAGGTAATGTAAAAGAATCAAGTTAAAATTGTTCGTTACGAACAATTTTAACTTGATTCTTTTACATAACCTCCAATATATCACTTACAAGCAGTGAACTCTAATATAACTGGAAGGGACGCTCATGTATCTCGCAAATGCACTCGTTGAAGCAGGCGTAAAAGACAAAGATAGATTGAGCTGGTAATGCTGGTAGTACAACTAACCTTGTCTGATTTGTTATGTTCGTTGACTATTTTGCAGCTCCTTTTGATTAATTATATGTATTTTATTTCATACAAGTTAAACAAGGACAACAATTCCACCACACTGCGGGATGCATAAGTTACAAAACTGCTTCAATGTTCAGTGTTGTTGCTTCCCTTCCAGTTATATTAGAGTTCACTGCTTATAGTAGTAATTACGAGAGCTCGAGTATGACTCATCTAAGTAAGCAACAAGAATTAACCAATAACATTTATCTATCTCTGTTACACCTTGAAGAATTGTATTTATAGAAAAGAAATAACAAATAATAAATATGTCTACCCATGCTTTCAATGGAACGTGTGTCCGTTTTAAAACCATATATGTATTCACTTTCATCAGCTGTTCAAAACGTCAGACGTCACCTAAAATTTGCGCATTGTTTTTTTTTCGACTTTATTCTGATATATTATTAAAAGTAGATATTATATTTATAAAAACAGTTCCTATTACCTATATTAGTTAGTGGTTTAAGATGCCGCTTACTAGTAAATAATTAAAAGTAGTGTAAATATACAGATTAAAGTTTTGTTTTATTTTTATACGTAAGTACCTAACTGAATTTATAAAAAGGGAATTTCCTTAAAATTTGAAATTTCGTTCTAGTAGCTTTTTTAGATAAAACTAGCTTTTATTTCATTAGTTAGGCATAAGAAATCAAAATCAGACATACATGAACCCAGAGTGTCCCAGACTCAAAATTCGTATTGACTTGTACCATTGGTGTGAAGTATATTTTATGAAGTAAAACACTTTTATTTTGTATCGTAATAATAAAATTATTCAACTTTTGTTTTGTGTCTTCTCTTCGTCAGCCGTTTTCAAATTACTCCCATTTTGTTCGAACCTACGTGTTTCGTACATTATAGTAAAGACTTTTAGGTGTAGCAAACTGGAACACAAAACATAACCTGAACCTCAAATTTTGCACTATTTTAAGAATGAATGTCATAAATGTCATGATAGGTTATGTTATTTTATTAAAAAGAACTATGCGACATACGTTTCCTATTATTTCATTCATATGCTTTTAAGCGATGAGTCATACTCGAGCTCTCGTGATTACTACTATACAAGTTAATTATGGAGAAATTTATAAAAACAAGAACATATACATACAATTACAAAAGGCAGTCATCATCAACACTTGCCACATAGAAAATTTCTAAACATAACGGAAGATACCGCACATCACTCACTTTCAACTAATACCATTCAAACAAAATGAAACACAACACTTCAACAACCCCTCATGTGACACCTCTAACTTCACAAACTCAAACTATATGTTGCATACACACCATAGCTTTACAGAAAGTCCATTACAAACACATAAAACAACCACTCATGCGACACCTCTAACTCGTTCATATACACTTAAACCCAAACACACAATACACTCACAATATCAGAACTCACAATTAGCACAAAACACAAACAACACATTACCCACTGAGTGCAACCTATGCACCGAGTTAAACAACAAACATTTACTCAGTAAACATAATACTATTTCAAAACACATAATTATGATCTTTTAAGCAACTTCAAATTTATTTTGTATAGGTATATATGTATTACTAGGACTAATCGTTACTTGATTCCGATCCGTGCGGTTAGTAAACCAGGCTTGGCCTGAGTATTGATAAGAACCGAAGTACAATAATAACAAATTGTTATGGGGGAAGGAATATCTCAGCTACAATCACAATAGGTACCTACCTATACTTAAGAGTATCACAGAAATCTGTGCTGGAAGCAATCTTGCACCATATCTCAGGAAGTAACAGTCACACCACATTATTGAAAAAAAAGTGACCATGAGAAATTGCTGGTAATTATTTTGAAGTTCCAAATTCTACCGCTAGTGGGACTTTTTGGTTTTACATTTTTTACTGTGTAGGACATAAATTCGCTGCACGTAATAGGGCGGTAGCCCAGCGTCATTTTAGGTAGTGATAAAAGCGCGTCTTCAAATCACACTACGTTAAAGATGATGTAAAATATAAGAGCATAAAAATGGTCGTAAGTTCTGAACCTGGGGATAACATGTTCAAACAACCCTTTTTTTGTGCATAAAGTCACTGTTTTAAATTCTTGTACGAATCGAAAGGACAAATGAAAAACGTCGTCAGAAAGGTATTTGCAGACGGTTTTGAAGTTGCAGTATTTTTATGATTTTTAAAAGTCATTTGAGCGTGTCTGCAATTCAGGTTAATGATTTATGTTCTTGCGTATGTCACGGAAAAAAATTGCAGACAATTCGGATGTGGATAAGTATTTTAATTAAGCAATTTAAATCATAGTTTGCTAAAAAAATGGTACTTCAATTGTTTAATTAACAATTAACTAGTGTCCGACCGAAGGTCGATTTCTGGCCGAAGCCGAAGCCGATTAATCGGCTTTTGCAACAACCTTCGGCCGAAGCCGAAGCCGAAGGTTTAATAACCCCAAGAAATTTAGTTCAAGATTGACTAGAAGTAAAGAATTAATGATGAAGTTCATAGTTTTTAAGTTTTTAATGCTAAACAATGCTGAATAACTAATGTGGACTGTAAATAATAATTACTATCACATAAAAAAAAATTAATATTAATAATAATTAGTAATCAAAGTTAAATAGTCGTACGTACCAAAGTACTTAACCAAATGCGTGTGCTAACTGCTAATTTGTTTTGTTTTGACCGGCGATGCAGGGTGATCCAGGTCAATCCCTGCCCTCCGCGCGACCACTTTTTCATCGCAATCCCGCGCATTTCGATATAGTTCGTTGATTTTCGGTATTTGCTAGAAACCTTCGGCTTCGGCCAAAACTTCGGCCTATTTTAGCCGAAGCCGAAGGTTTGGCCGAAGGTGGCCGAAGCCGAAGCTTCGGTCGGACACTACAATTAACATACTTATCCACATCCGAATTGTCTGCAATTTTTTTTTCGTGACATACGCAAGAACATAAATCATTAACCTGAATTGCAGACGCGCTCAAATGACTTAAAAATCATAAAAATATTGCACCTTCAACCCCGTCTGCAGGGTTATTGCACATGTATATACTACTAGTATAGTATACAGTTCATTGACCTAAAATGACGCTGCGCTGCCGCCCTATAAGCCGAAGATGTGAAGAGGAGCTTCATGGATGTTACCGCAATTTAAAGTCAATAGAAACTCCTCTTCTGCTACTAAAGGGTCTCGAGGTCCAACAAGTTGGGCTGAATGCCGTGAAGCACTCGTTTGATTTTGGTTTTTAATTCGTCGCGGGTTTGTGGATTATTCGTGTATACCAAAGACTTTACATTTTAGCTGTATAAATCCCAATTTACCGACATTTCCAATTTACACCCTTAAGCGCTGCAGTATGAAAAAATTTTTTTTATGGAAAATGGATGCAAATGCTCTGAAACGTCGAGAAATGTGAAATTTTTTTTTTTAATTTTTGGAAATTTTTTTTTACATACCTAATAATAATGAACCATTTCTTGATCGATTGTTAACCTGCGATGAAAAGTGGTTTTT
Source organism: Pyrocoelia pectoralis (assembly GCA_036250285.1). Classification (NCBI taxonomy): domain Eukaryota; kingdom Metazoa; phylum Arthropoda; class Insecta; order Coleoptera; family Lampyridae; genus Pyrocoelia; species Pyrocoelia pectoralis. Next base: position 65,728,934 of record CM070074.1, read on the forward strand.
TTATTGGTGTCCTATTTTAGCCTTTTAAACCACCCCCAGCGTGTTTAAATCGCGTTTTTAAAAACGCGCGTGTTTTAAAGTTGCCATGGCATCATCATCAAATTTAAAAAACGTGAATTCTTATTGGTTATTGATCTGACAGGAATACTTTGTTACATCAAATAAAATGACAGATTGCAAATTAATTTCCGTTTTTCTCATTTCCATGACAACGTAAGGTATACTGATTTCACATTAGGAATTCAACCATTTCACATTATTAGTTCTTATTTATTTAGATTGGTTGTTCTTATTCAATTACCAATTGGGCTAAATATACATATAAGAACAACCTGTTATTCTATATTATTAGTTCTTATTTCCATTTTAATACCAGATTTCAAAGTGAACCAATAAAAAAAAATAGCGTAAAGTGTTCGTGGATAAGTGGTCTTTAAAACACTTGCTCTATTTCAAGCACGACGGCACAGCCGGAGTGCTTGAAAACTCACGCGTGTTTTAAAGACCTGTTGTTTATCCACTTATACTTTAATATACTATTTTACTTCAATTCTAATTTCTAAGCGTTCGTATCATTGGTTGTCGCACACTCCTAAGATTTCCTTGCACCCAAACAATAAGATATTTATGTGTTTGGTGGACAGCTACCGGAATAGTCCATTACGAATTGTTGGAAAGGGGTCAAACCATCACTGGGAACTTATATTGTGAACAGCATTAGCTCATCCAAAAACAGCCTTGTTTAGTCAATCGGAAGAAACCGATATTCTTTTACAGGATAAAGACAGATCGCATACCGCAAGATTGACCTGGGAAAAAATTTCTGAACTTGGCTGAGAAACGTTACACCACCCTCCATACATTCCAGCAGGTGATTGATTATTACCACCTTTTTTTGTCTCTTGACAACTGCAAGAGTCATAGACAGTTCAAAACAAGACTTGATGTTATAAATGCAATACGTCAATTTGTTTATTCAAAATCCATAGAATTTTAAAAGAGCGGCATACAAAAATTGGTGTTACGTTTGCAAAAAGTACCTAATTAATTGTGAAGGTGGCGATAAGTAGATATACAGGGTGATTCATTAAGAATGTCCAATCTCTGAGTTGTAGATTCCAGACCTCAAAATATGATGATTCTGCCCAACATGCCTTCTACAAATATTGCTAGTTTCCGAGATACCGTGTGTTTAAAGTTTAAATATGAATTTTGATTTTCGCAATAACAATTAATTAATTAATTAATGTGATTAAAAATAATCGACAAGGGTTATTTGATATGAAGAGATCTTTGCGAAAACAGATCATCATAAAGTGTATTGAAGTAAATGGTGGACATTTTGAACATTTACTTTGAAGTTTTTATTTTTGTTTTTTAATTAATTAATTTTAATTAATGGGCAATCCTCATGCAAAAAAAGGTAAAACTGCCAATTTTCAAAAAGAAATTGTGAAAAAATAGAACGTTATTGCGAAAATCAAAATTCATATTTAAACTTTTAACACCCGGTATCTCGGAAACTAGCAATATTTGTATAAGGCATGATTGGGATTCTCATCATATTTTGAGGTCTGGAATCTATTGTTAATGAATCACCCTGTATTGTATTTTTTGTAAAATCGTATATTAATATTAGATCATTATTATGCAGTAAATTGCGGGCGTAAAGCGTAGTGCCTTTTGCGCCCTAAGGCCTAAAAAACCAACAATTGTAATACTTATTCATTAAAATATGTAGTTGCAAACAAAAACAATTAGCCAATTAAAATAGCTCTTGATTTTCATGGCAATAACTCAAGCGTTTCTTGGCTAAAATAACTATTATTTCTTCTTGTTTTCCGTTTTCGGACATATTTTTTATCACAAATTTAACTTCTTAGTGAAACACGATTTTTTCAATGTTTTTTTTTGTTTAGTTTATTTGCATCACATTAACAACAATTGTTTATTTTACCATAAAAAATATAGGTAGGTACCTACTATTTATTTCTTTTCCACAGTAGAATATTTTTGTAAATGCTGTGGGTACCTACAGCTAAAGAAAGGCTCACTGCTCACCACAGGCAACGCCGATCCTTAATCAGCGTTAACTACTTGACCTAGTTCCCTTTACTGTTATAAAATTGCTGGTGCTTATTTCCTAAAGCACTGATAAAAAAAATTCATTAGTAATTGGTTAATGAGATACAGATAATAGAATGAATGTTGTGCAAATATCCAGGTATACCGTATACAGACATTTTGCCTGTCTTGTTATACATAATTGTCTATATTTTAATGCGGTAACTACACAATTAATTTTTCAAGCTCCCTGTACTTATTCTTGTTTATAAACGTGGGTAGACCGTTGTTGTGATTACGTAAATAAAAAACTATAAGTAGACATCGATGTCAATATTCCATTTAAAAAATAATAAAACATTATCTACTGGCCATCATAAAATAAGAAAAATACATATTTTTTAATACATTTAAAACGACTGATGAAATTTATGATAAGAAAATGAATTTATTACATTGCCATCTATTTGTTAGTGAATGAAAAGTAAAGGAAGCGTCGCGTTGTCTGGCCTCGCTTGTTTGGCGACAGCTTGTCTGGCGTGGCCGGAGCCCATGTTGTCATTCCTGCGCATTCCTTTCTTGAAATAGTCCGTAATTCAGTATGATATTATAAAATGTATGCTTACGAATGCAACAATTCTCAATATCAATCCAAAATTTGTCATCAAATAACGTTTCTCTTATATTTTGATCATTTATTTAAAAGTAGGTAAAACACAATTACTTCTGGCAACGTCGCTTCTAAACTTGTTTTAAAAACGGATATCGTTCTCTGTCATGTGATTGTATTAGGTACGACCTACGTTTCGGAATGATAGAGATATTCGTCACTTGTTTAGAGGGAGAGAAATATATATAATGAAGTAGGTGTATAAGATAATGGCAAGATGTGAATACAGTTTAGTCAGCAGGGTGGGGGCATTCCATGAATCGTGACGAAAATGGTTGCTGCTTAGGTCGCAGATAAAATTTACTCGCGCTCCTTTTAGTTTATTTCTTTCGTTTTGTTATTGTTTTATTACCGTGTACATTGGGTGATTGTGATAGTGATGGCACATGGATTAAATTCGGTACTCAAACGAGGACCTGGTGCTATAGGATCCTCAAAAGGTGAGGGTAAAAGCGGAATAGGCTCGAGGCGAATCTTTGCGCCTCATTTTAAATTACAAGTGTTAGACTCTTATAGAAACGATGCAGATTGCAAGGGTAATCAGCGGGCAACAGCGCGTAAATACGGTATTCATCGTCGTCAAATTCAAAAGTGGCTGCAATGCGAAAACAACTTACGCAACAGCGTGGGCAAAAGCAAAGTGGTTAGTGCTCCCGAGGCTAGAAAATGCGGGGCAGAGCTGTCCTTGAGGAGTGGCCAACACAGACAGCGGGACGACTTGTGTAACGATGTGTATTCTCAAAGCCTAAGCGTCGAAGTACATGTGCACGGTCAGGACGCGTATTCTCAAACTATGACTAATTCCGAAGTGATAAATGCGAATGACGCGTATGATTTACCAAACGAAATTGGATCAGAAGCGCGAGTCCCATCGCTAATTTTAGCTCCTTTAGATTACACAACTCATTCTAGAAGTCAAAGTGTGAGCCCTATAGATTGGGGAACACCTATAGATTTATCTTTAAAGCGGCCAATGTCTTTAATGGAAGTCGGCGCACCTGTATGTTGCCCTCTCTCCCCCCAAACATCACGCATTCCGTCGCCGTCTTGTCTTGTACCATTCATTCAACCCCATCCGGATATTTGGGATCTATCTACAAGAAATGAGGTCGAAAACACCGATATTCGTTACTCTCCAAACATCGAATCTCCGCCAATTGAAAATCCACCTAAACCCGTTAAATTATTTAAACCCTATTTAGATGACCTGCGGGATGATGATGAAAACAAATCAAAGGACAGGGACGCAAATACCCAACCTTGTTGTAACAGGTATGTCTAATTTCACTCAATTTCAACAAATTATTGAAATTTCACTCCATTGTATGAGTAGGCTGGAAACAAAGTAGTACCTACTTGAAATTGGAGTAGGACAGTACTATTTCATTTTTATTTTTTTCATTAAAATAGGTATCGATTTGTTTAAATTGTTCATTTAATTATATAACAACAAATTTCTGTTATGAAAGATCTAATAAACAAAACAGTGTGTTTCTCTTTTATTTAAATGGAAACTAAGTATAACTTGATTTATTTCGGGATGAAAAATAAAATTTTGATTATAGTCGATTTCAAAATCTTGAAAATATTTTTAATCTTTTGTCAATGAACTCGTTTTTTTAAACAAGCATTTTTCATGGAAAATGAATATGGAATGGGAGGGTACATGAAACTGGCGCATTCTTCTTAAAAGTATAGAATTTGAAAAAAAGTTTTTAAAATCCAATTATATACATATTTGGAATTGCCGTAAGTCAAGTAATAGGATGGAAAATAATTTTTTTTTCTTTACAGGTTTATACCGAGTCTGCCAGAGAACGAACCAAATTTCTGTAACAACAATTACATTACACCAGACTACACATACAGTTTATACGAATTGCAACCAAAAAATACAATTAATTATTACTATACAATAAACAAAAATTACCTTTGTTCTCCCGAATGCGAAAATTTATCATTTTGTGCATCATACGAAAACTCTGTTATGCTCCCACAACATTCACCGTCGCTAAAACAAAGGCAGAGTTACAGTGTGGACTTTAAATTAAGTGCGATAGAATGTTACTATCAGGACACGATTTGCCGCGGTAATCAACGGGCAGTTGCTAATAAATATAATATACATCGTCGGCAAGTACAAAAATGGTTAAAACAAGAAGACGAACTTCGCCATCGCAATGATTTCACTCGAAATGTTAATGTCGTACGATAAATCCTGCCATTATTGAGTTGTTGGTTGGGTATCTAAATATTTTGTAAATAAGAAATGGATTTTCCCAGTGTAGTTCTCAGTGATAAGCTACAACACTGCCAACTCAAAAGCTTTTAGATTGTAAAGCCAGAAGAGTCTATTAGGTTTCTAGATATTATTATGGCAATATTAGTTTTAGAATAAAATAACGACATATCTGTAACCGCCTCATTAGGATTAAGTATCTGTGTGTATATGCCTTAAAATTGCAGGGTTTTTAAGTTTTTAAATATTTGAACAAAATCCTAAACGTATTACATAGGACCATTTTTGGAAAAAAACCCTGTAATAGTTTTATTAAAACCCTGGGGTGCTATATGTTGTCTACATTACTGTAGATTACTTTGAAATATTTGCTCAGTATCTATTTTAAAATGTGCCTTTGTAGTTTAAAATGTGCCAAAAAAGGAGGGTAGCTATTTTGTGCATACATATATTTTTGTATATACATGATTTGCACGTGGTTTAGTCTTCCAAACGCCATATTTATGTACTGTTGTTTTATTTTATTTAAATCTATAATCTTAAAATTATTAGTGTTAAAAGTAGTTGCAATATTATTTAAATTCATAATTTCGAGGCTATGAATTTAGATTGTGAATTTACAAATATATTTACAATTTAAAAGGAAAAGTAATGATTAATGTGACCTTTGATGGTTGTGAACATTACTATTTGATCATTTTTCTTGCAGCTGTGCTGAATTATATTGTATATAATAAGAACATGCATATTAATAGATTGTAATATTTTATATTGAAATATTTTATAAATTATATTAACATTCGAGGTTTTATTAATAAATTCGTCTCATTTCCCAAAAATACATCCCCTTATATTAAAAACGCCGCTATACAAAAGCACTATGCTACGTTTAGGTAATCAGTTATTGAAATGCTAATGTAATCCAATTAGACAAATTATTTAAAAAAAAAACTAATTAGTTCAAAATAAAAAGTAAGTAGGTATAGCAGAAGAATTTTTATTTTGTTTTGTTGGCAAAAATTGATTATTTGTCTTGGATTGGCCTCATTTAATGTTAGATTTTATGCCAGTTTTTAAACATTACTCAAAATATACCCGAAGTCCAAATTCATACAACGTGCGGCATAGATATTTGCCAGAGGTTCTTCCCCTGATTCCATTAGTACTCTCTTATGGTACCGCGCTCTAGCCACAGAAAAATCCCTCAACGAGTTCCGCCACATATCATTTGACAAAGCAGCTGCAAACATGAAGCCTAATCTCTAGTCTCCCTCCAACTGAAGGAGCTGCATTCCGAACCTACCACCAAATACACCTGCGGTTAGGGGAAGAACCTAATGGCGGGGCGCCGAATTGGGGCGGTTGTGAGAGGAGTAACAATCAACTAGTTCCCAAACACTCAGATTCGAGTTGGAATTGTTGGATGCTGTTGCTGACGAAATCTTGAAGATGATTTTTTGCTGATGCACGAAAGGATGTGATAGGGGCAGGTGTGATTGTAGAAAAGCATCTTTAAACTGCTCTGTAGCATGTTCAAATTGGAAGAGCAATAATTGCAACAATAGAGTCTGTATATTCATTCAGAAAAGGAAGGCAACGACGATAGCATTGAATACTTACCTGTAAATAATTTCATTATATGATTCATAATAATATAAGTTATGAAAAAAGTTTCCACCACTCACTTTACACTTTACTGATGAAGTAAGTCAGATTTTACAGAGCTCTTTTATTTTAATTCAAGGAAGATCTCCACGCCGTCATAAAACCTAAAAGATAGTGATTTTCTGTGAATATACTTTGCCACAGGTCTCACTGTTGCCTTGTATCTCACATTTTTGCAAGAGATCTTAGTGTGGATGTCAATTATTATTGTGCTAATTCGTGAATATCAATGTCAAATATACCTAAACGTTGCAATGCACTTGATTGGAGTTAATTTAATTTATTTAAGTTGTGGTTGTAATAGTTTTAGTTGTGCTCAATAGTGTTACCGCTAGCAAAATAGTAGGTATAGTGTAACCTGCAGAAATTTATGTATGTATTTGTGTAAAGGGGGTTCAAGGGGAAGAACAGTGATCCAGTAGGTTTATCTGACCCTGTACCCATTGATTATGGTGTAGAGGTACCAAACCAATAATCAATAAAAGCGATTATTATTATACAGTGCTTCCCAAAATGAACGGATATATTCGATAAAATGATTATCGACAATTTCTCAATAAAAACCTCTGACACGTCGATTTTTATTTTTATAAATTGTCATTTAATTATGTAATTGTCAAACCCCCACTCTTCAACCCCTAAGCGCTAGGATCCCCTACTTAAAAATTTTAAATAGCAATGTTAGTACCCCTTGTGATACCTCAATTAATAGCATTTTTCAAATAACTGTTTTATTCAATATTCACTTTTTTATTCACTTAAAGTGCCAATTATCGGGTATGATAGGTTTTTCTTTTTATAACATTTGATATGGCATGCAATACATGTGATAAAATTATAAAAATTGATCAAAGCCTAAATTTTTTATAATCAAAATTATATTTTTAAATTTCATTCATTGCACTGGTGATTTTTTTTGATATAGGTAACAGTGGCATACCAAGAGCCCTTCAGGCCCGTGTGCAAATAGCGGTTAGCCCCCCCCCCCCCCCCCCCCCCCCGACCAAACGAATGACGAACCACCATGGTGTTATTTTATCTACATTTTTATTGCTATTATGGCTGCTATTGTCATTGCCGAATGCCAGTTGTTTCACAACAGAATTCGAGGGATGCACAAATAAAATCCGCAATAAAGGCCCTTTCACATGGGAATACTGTATGCGATACGGAATCGCATTTGCCAATACAAGCGCCCAAATGGAGCCTTTCACACGTGGTTGCTGGCTGGATACAGTATCCTGCTGCAAAATTTCCGTATTTTGTACATTTTGCCGGTCGCGACGGTATCCGCCTCTCCGATACAGAATTACTATACTTATGTGTAAATGGAACCTTTCAGACGAGAATGCCGAAACAGCAAAATACATAGGCGTACTTATTAGTAGTAGTGATTGAACAATTGACACCTTAGAGGGATCTTTCACCAAGTCCAGCTAAAGTAAACTGTTTCTTCTTCCTCAATTCCCCTATAGGGTGTGCCCAGATCACCTTCACTTGTTTTTTTTTATCATACATCCTACCTTTCTGTACCTACCCATAGCTGTTAATTCATGTTACCATGTAGTGTGCATCACTACAGGATGTCTGAAATGAATGAAACGGGAAGTTGACTGTAGAAAAAGCGTTGAGAACCCCTGCAATGGGCTCATTTAAGATTTTTTTTTTAATTGACCAATCGAAAGATTTTACAATTTTATGAGTCCCTGCAAAAAATAAGAATTTTTCAGAACGTACAAATGACTTTAAAATAATAAAAACCTGAGCGCTCGAGCTTCGCCGCGAGATTGCACTGTGACGTCAGTTAATATGGTTTGATATCTTCATAGTTCGGTCAGCCTCCAGTCCCGACGGAACGTTATTTAATACCGTTGTTAACAATCGACGACCGTTTCTTATTTATTGAAATTAAATTTTTTGTTATTACATGATCTGAGGATTTATTGATAATATTGCATGGGAGATACGGGAAAGAAGTTAGCGCCCCGTACATTTAAAATTTTCTCCCACATTGTAAAAAATCCAAACAACTTTTTACCCTACCGTTTGCGGTATTTCTTGTTTGCTATCTATTTACATGTTAAATAACAATTTTCTGTTAAAAAGGAAAGGTCCAACTCTGGGTGGTTTATATTATACTACACCGCAAGGATTTGTCTCAATAAAGTTATTAGTTTAATACTACTAAGCTTTACTTATTTCTGAACAATGAGTGTGTTTTACCGACAAATACGTTCTGCTTCTCACGCCTTCAAAATTTAATTATGTTGATGTAGCTGTAGCGTAGATAGTGTAGAAATCCAAAAATGTCGCAGAGTATCGAATAATGTTAAACTCTTTACGCAGCTAATACATTTTTAAAGATTATACATTACAACTTTGCAAAGGTCAAGTGGCGTTTACTTAAGGGTCAAAAAATTTAATTTTTAGCTTTAACTGTGACATAATATGTAAAACATTAACTTAGTTTTACATTTTAACTCCTCACTTTTCTGTGCTTATAAAATGATGACTTTTATTAAAATACTCCATGACCATAAATAAGTCTACTTGCAGTAAATTTGAAGAGTCAGCTTTAATAAAATTAGCTTCACACATGTTCTTCAAACAAACAATATAATAAAATACAAAATAGCCGCGAAATGGGACAACAGTGATGGCTTAAAACGTATTAAAATATGCAGTCGCTAGCCATTTCCATGGTTCATTAAATGAGCCCATTCTCCCTTAATATTGAGATATATCAAAGTTATTATTTTGAAAGCGGAAATGTATAAAATGTTTTAAAACCAGAAAAAATATTTATATACTGTTTGTGTTAGTAAAAGTTGCAAGTTGAAAGCAAAAAAAGAAGAAATAAAACACATCAATCAATTTAGAATGAACGAATAAAATTTTGATTTCTCATGTGTTCTCAAAACTTTATTTGAACTATATAATAAATATAAAATCAACTATTATGCTAGCTCATGAAAAGGAGAAACTCATAGTCATTAACCCTTTGCGGATGACTCCATTTTACCTAACCTGTTACACAGACGGCCCCAGGTCGTCAAACCGTACAGACTGGTGTCAACTATATTCGACATTTTTTTTATTTGGTTATATAATTAATAAAGTAATTAAATATTGGTTTAGCAAGAAAAATAACTTATAATAATAATATTGCACTTAGGTTGCCATCGGAAATAATACTGCACAAAATTCACAAAAAGACTAATATTGAGGAATCATTCGAGCAGGCGATATATGGCGACTTTAGTCGAATGCAAGTGAAGTCGACATCCATCTGTGGGGAATATTTAATCAGTCGACTATAGGCGCCATCCGTCTATACGGAACTGTTTAGTGTGTCGAATTAACGTGCCATCCGTCTGTGCAGCACGTCGAAACAAATTTTAATGTTTAAATATGCAGGGAGGGCTTAAGAAGTGCAAAACAATTGTCGTCGAATATAGTCGACATGTGCGGCAAAATCACAAATGGCAACTATAAGCGTCATCCATTCGGAAAGGGTTAAGAAAACCTACAAAAAGATTGCGTACTGAGATTATACAGAGCTGTCACATCTTTATTATTGAACTTACCTACTAGAACTTCTAAGTGGTCCTTTTCCTAATAATAAAAAAAAACTATTCAATAAATTACTATTTTGGTAATATAGACTATCGGATGAATTTGTTTCATGTGAATAAAAAGATTTCATTAAATTACATACAAACACTGCAGCGGCAGGTAGGCATAGTATAATTTAAAATGCATATTAGTGTATCCTTACATTTCTTATTTATGCGAACTTTGACATGTGTTAGCTCTTCCTTTTAATTTAGTTTTCACAACAAGAGAATTAGAATCATTCAATTCTTCGAATAATGAATTCGTCCTAATGAATAAACTTGAATAATTCAAATTGTTAACAACTATCGAATAGTTCGATTCACAATAAATAAATCACTAAACCTTATATTAAGTTTGATTTAAACATAATTGCTTTGTATATGCATAGTAATAGATATCTAGGTACAGTCCTAGTCACCTAAGAAGGCGAGCACTGGCGCAACCCGATTCATGACTTTGAAAGCCAAGTACTGTAAAAATACAAGTCAGTTGCGTATCATAATAAATGCATTCATACAAGTGCATTTTTTTCAATAACTTAATTCGAATTTGATTATATATCACTAAAATATGTAATTATCCTGTAATTATAATTCAATACATAACATTAATGTTCATATTTAGTGATGAATAAACATATCTACAAAAACAACATGAAACCACACTGACTTATAGATACGCTCCAATTTTACAAGCAGCGTAAATTCGTCGTTTGCGCATTGCCGCGCTCACCTTCTTAGGTCACTACGACTGTATAGTAATGACAGTGATATTATGAAAGAAATTTTATTAGCTGCATTGGTATAAAAGCTAAGCTATTCTTGGATTAACATAAATTACATATAAACTTAAGATGCTACAACTTAATGACATACATACATTTACATCCATGGGTCAATTTAAATATCGTTTTACACTTGTAAGCATAAATGTAGAAAGTTATCTGGATAACTTAAATGTTCGGACATCCATTGTATGGGAGTCTCCATTGGAGGTACCATGCCATGTGTGCGAATTTTCACTAAGGAAAAAAATGCTTTAAATCTTTTAAGTAAATGATACAAAACAGTATGCAATATTGCTTTAAACTTATTAAATGATAGAGTAATAATCGTAATAAATTTTTATTTGCTGTCTAATTATAAGTATAACAATGTGAAGGTAACTGTGAACTTTTTCCAAGCACATATACAGGGTGTCCCAATATTCCGTGGACATAGAGCTACAGTAGGTTTGTGGGAACAGAAAAAGTCGAATGGGCTAAACTTACCTATATACTAAAGTACATCGTTAAGCCGTGAGAGGGCGTCAAAGTTCGAAGAATATTTTTGTTTTATTTTAATAAATCGGAAATTCTTTGATCGATTTTTTTAAAATTTGGTTTGGGCACATATCAATGAAGGAACTATGTTTTTAAGTGGATATCAATTTAACTGAATTCCGGGAAGGGTGAAAACTACCCCTACCGTTCGATACATTTAATGGTAACTTTTGTGTGGGTCGTAGGAGTGCTTTAATTTTTTGTAAAAAGGAAGATACATTAATTTTCTGTATTTTTCGTCTCAAAAATGGTGTATCTCTTTTAGTTATTGAGCGAATCACACAATTGTCACAATACAATAAATACGACCACCACCTCTTCGACCCTGCATAAATTAATTCTACGCAGGAAACTGAAATTGACTCGTCTCAAGACGCTGCGAACTTTTTGCAAGACCAACGCCTGTTGAGAAGAGTCAATTTCAGTTTCCTGCGTACAATTAATTTATGCAGGGTCGAAGAGGTGGTGGTCGTATTGAACATTTATTGTGACTATTGTGTGATTCACTCAAAAACTAAAAGAGATACACCATTTTTGTAAGAGACGAAAAATGCAGAAAATTAATGTATCTTCCTTTTTACAAAAAATTTCAGTTTCCTGCGTAGAATTAATTTATGCAGGGTCGAAGAGGTGGTGGTCGTATTGAACATTTATTGTGACTATTGTGTGATTCACTCAAAAACTAAAAGAGATACACCATTTTTGTAAAAGACGAAAAATCCAGAAAATTAATGTATCTTCCTTTTTACAAAAAATTAAAGCACTCCTACGACTCACAAAAAAGTTACCATTAAATGTATCGAACGGTAGGGGTAGTTTTCACCCTTCCCGGAATTCAGTTAAATTGATATCCACTTAAAAACGTAGTTCCTTCATTGATATGTGCCCACACCAAATTTTAAAAAAATCGATCAAAGAATTTCTGATTTATTAAAATAAAACAAAAATATTCTTCCAACTTTGACTCCCTCTCACGGCTTACCGAAGTACTTTAGTATATAGGTAAGTTTAGCCCATTCGACTTTTTTTGTTCCCATAAACCTACTGTAGCTCTATGTCCACGGAATATTGGGACACCCTGTATTAAGTGAATACATATAAAAGAAACTTATGGCCGTTTTCCCCGCACAACGCTTAAGTTTAGAATAGTTATGGGTTACTTAAAATTTAAGGAGCCCTTAAAAATATAAGCCTTTTTTAGTTTAAGTTTTACTTAAGTAAGAAATACTTACAAGTACCTACATCGCATCGGTGCAAACAATTTTGCGTTTTATTCTTTCCTTAACGTTAAGGCTCCCTTAAATTAGTGCGGGGAAAACGGCCATTAGTCTGTAATAACGTATCATATCTTAGGCCTAGTCAATTGGTGTGATAATAGAAATAAGAGGTGTTCAAAAATGAAGTATGGCAATATTGCACTATAATTAGTGGTGCAGCGGATCCACTTCTACGGAAATGACGGGTAGCGGATACCGGGCGAGATTTCCAGGCTGGATACCGGATATCAATAACCGGGTACCCGCCCGGCATATACCGGATATCAATCCGGGTACCCGGCCAGCAGATACCGGGTATTCAGTTCGAACCGTGTCGGAGCAGGTTCGCGCGACGCCAAACTGGCCGTTCTGGCGATTTATGGCCAGTATGGTTACTTTGGAATACGATTCACAAGTTTTGATTGCTAATCTATCTTATATCCGGCCGGGTAGTGTGTGCCATTCGGCCAAACCGGATATTTGTAAAAATTTGCCGGATAGGCAGGATACCAATGCCATCATTAACTATAATTACACATACCGACTTCCAGAAATTACATCATATTAATAGATTCAACTTTAATATAAAATCAAAACAAAATCAATAATAAACACTGTAAGAGAATGAATCTTAGACGAGACACCCCTGTATACATTTATAGACTTGAAAAGCAATATCAATATAAAGGTCCAAATATTTGGTGCAAATACACCCTACGTAAAAACAAGATAAAAAATTCATATTAGGTAGAAAGTATCTAGATTTTTGCAAGATTCATGTTATTCCCCTATTCAATTTTGTTAATATCTTTGGAATGAATTTTTCCCCTTCTACCAATGATGTAAAATTTGGAACCCCTTCATAATTGCTAGTTCATTAAAATTTTCTATCCAGATTAACATTGCTCCTTGACAGTGTGCAGGTCTCTAGAAAATCTTAATAATTTACCAATATTTGGTAATATCAATAGTAATTTTATTACAACAGTAGGTTTAAAGTAGCACTTCTTTGGCCATTTTTAAGACAAGATAAATTTTCTATGACTGGTTCTAAATGGCTTGGTTAAAATAATGAAGGGTATAAGAGTGGTCAATTGTTTGTTAAAAGTGGTCATTTTTCTAGAGGGTACTTCGGTAAAGTTTTTCTGAACCTGTCCTGTAAGTGATAATCCACGATATGCCTTACTTATTCTTTTAGTTTGTATATCGTTGTCTTTATCCTATTGAATAAATTCTGATTTTCTTTAAAATTTTCTTCCACTTTTTTAGAAATTTCTACCAGGCATTCTTTGTTTTTCAAACTGTCTTTTACTCTTTCCTGTGCTTTTTATACTCTTCATATCATCCTGTTGTTTGATTATTCAAGTATCTCTTTTAGTATTCTGTCTTCATGTTCCACATGTTTCTTCTGCACTCTCAAGTATATTATTCCTGAAAACACCAAAAAACCACAATATTTTATAAACTGTAGCTATGCTTTTCAACAGCAAAGCTGCCATCGCCATTTGCCATGTAATGTACATATGCAATATTTTTTTGTCTTCTGGAAGTGCATCTTCAACTTGAATCAGCATCATTTTAATTTCTTGTATGTATTCAATTTCTGTGTAGGTACTTGCCGGAAATAATTAGAGAAACAAGGTATCATTATATGTTAAAAATTTCATGACCCATAATACCCCGTATTATGTTAAAGAAGTCATTAAGGACCAAATATATGACCTTAAAATTGATCAAACAATTATGATGATACAAGTCGTTTAAAGTATTTAGACAAGTACATACCATTGGGTTGATTTGGAAATATTTCAGTAATGAGGTCATGTAATGTTTTACGTCGACCATCTTCTGTAATTGGTTTAATTAACTTCTGTTTGTATCCATCATCCATGTATAGACGAAAAGGAATGTATTTAAAATGATCTTGATCACTTGGTGCTTCCATCAACTTTCTATTAACTGCCCAGAACTGATCAAATTTATCTGTGAAATTGCTCACATTAACATAAAATCATTTTAAATAATTATTCATAAACTTAGTTAAACCAAAAAATTTATATACAGGGTGATTCACGACTATTCCCTCGGGATATCAGCTTAATTTTTTGCTTGATAACTATTTTTTTAAATTATTTGCAATTATACAGGGTGGTTCACAAAATTATAATAGGTACAGCACGCACGGAGAAAGATTGCCCCAAGGTCGGATGCGCACTCGTATAATTGTAAATTTTCCAAGCTTAGCAATCATGTGATACCAGTGGTGTCGCCGCTAAATTCCATTTAATTAGTAACATCTGGCTTGTATATTTAAAAAAAATGATTTTTGTCTTAAATGTGATTTAATTTTACATGTACACGTATTTTTTCTTACTTGTTACTAAAATATAAATTTAAAAACACTGCGAGTTTTATTTCATCATAAAAATCGACGCAACTGTTAAACGTGGAAAAAGCAGTTTACATGCCGATCGCTTCCGAATACACGAAGTTCACCTGCGCACCCGAAGCAATCTTTCTCCGTACGTGCTGTATATAAAAGTTAGATTTTTTAAATGTGGGATACACCCACTCTAAATGTGGGGGGGCTAAAATTAGGCGGCTCTTACACACTTATTGAATCGAATAGGATAAATAAGCCACTATCCTTTACAATTACAATTTATCACCATAGAAAAATGATCAGAAATCACTAAAATCATCAAAATCGAATACAGCTATAGGTACAATAAGTAGCAAACATTTTATTATACATCTGTATATTGCATTATAAATGGATCATCTCAATCGATCATCCTATACAAAACAGATTTGCATAATCTGCCGATCAATGACAAATGATAGATCACTTTATTATGACTGCAGAAAAATTTACTTAATCGATATTGATCAAGTACTTATTACTAAATGTAAATGATTTATACACAAAATACATTTACCATTTTGTAGTCCTACCCACAGTTGATTGTGATCCTTTTTCTGCATACTACTAACAACTTGGCCTCTATGTTTTAAAAAATCTGCTTCCTTAATACATGCCATAAAATGGGCCTCCACAATTTCTCTAATAAACAATTTTATAATTAAGAAATGTTACAATACCTGCACTTTAAAAACTGTGCATTTCAGTGGAATGGAACCTTCTTCAGTATCTTCAGTACTTACAAACTACAATAAAATTTACAAAAATGATAACTGATTTCAATGAATACACAATGATAGGTTAACTAACGTCCAAATTTTGTAGTTGTCGTCATTCATTCGGAACTGAAATATACACTATTTAAAGGACCGCATACTTCTTGAGGTAAAACCAAATCACAATAAAATGATATGAAATTGTCAACAAAAACTACCTACATACTTTGTACTAAATCTAAAAATTTGTGATTCTGGAAATTTGTCGAAGTGTACAGTTATATTCCATGGCAGTTGTATATCGGATCCGACATACAAATCAAACACGACGCCTATTGGAAAATGCCATTTGACTGGTTGCCCATCATATTCCAACCACATTTCCTGTTCCTGTTTCTCAGGATCAACATATCGGCTAAAATGTTTTCTAACCTAAAAGAATGCAAACTTGAGCAAATTAAAAAATTAATGTTTTCGACGATTTACTTTGTCAGTGACTAATGGGAAGTAACTCAGTCTGGGTACCATCAGAAAAAATGGATCAGGTTGTTGTAATTCTGAAACTTCATTTGGATCTAATTGAAAACATACCGGCAATTTTCCTTCCCAGATTTCTCTTAGAATTTCTCTATCATTTGCCATTTTAATATAAATTAAAGAACATTGAAAACTAATGGAATGATATAATAGATAAGAAAGGGTTAATTTGAACTTTTGAAGCATAAATACACCCTGTACCTAATGCGCCTGCGTTAATCACTTATTTAATCTATAAGCACAGCATAATAATATACAGTAAAACAACTCTCCAATATTTCCTTTGTTATAAGAAAGACAAGGTCAACCTGTGGTAGCCATATTTTTAGTTTAGAATTGCAGGTCCGTAATAAAACGAAGAAATGTAAACAGAGACGTATTTTAAAAATTTGAAGGTTATAATGCACGCATGAAAAAAAATATTGCAAAGTTATCTTACGTTCCTTCATCCTTAGGAAAATTGAAAAACCGCATTTCACTATAAGTTTTATTTATACAATTTGTTGCTGCACAAACAACACCGCCCGGTTTACGTATCATAGTTAGGTACCTATTAACAACTTTAATAACTAAATACCGAATACTAACTAACTTATATGTACACTAAACCGTTGAGTGAAAGATATATGAAGAGGCGACACTATCATATAAAATTGCGTATCCTATAGCTTTCTCACTCTTTTCTCACTTTTTTTATTTTTCCTTTCCCCACCGTCCACAAACTCGTATCGGTATAATGCTGCCCCCGGTATGAATTTTTTCTAAGCATATAATAAGCCGGTCAAGGTTGATGTAGGTAAGGTACATCGTATTGTGGTGATAGGTAAGTACCTACATACGCCAACGCACACTTATGAATTAAAACGCATTGCATGCGAAAGTTCAAATGAATAAACTAAATTTGTTGAATTAACAATTAATGAAACGTAGGTAATAAAGTTTACACTTTACACAATGACTTATTTGAAACATGAAGGAAATTTCTACAAATGGAGACGTATACTGTTGATTCTCACAAATTTGTGGAATAAGTAAGTTAAAGGATAAACTATTTCTGCCAAAAGCGACGACTGCGGATGATCTAATGCAAAATTGCCCAAATTATTAACACGATAATATGAACATGTTAAACTAAACAAGCTAAAAGATAATTGCAAATGATAATAATCGATACACAAAATTCTTAACTCGGATATATCCATTAAAACTACGTTCGAATTTCCACAATTTTTTGCCATTCGGCAGCCCTTTGAACATCTTTCAGCTTTCACAGGAAATTTAAAAAGTGACGTCCTTATTTGACCTGTTATTAAAACAACCAACATAAAGACAATGATGAGATTTGGTATTCATTACCAAACAAATAAATGAAAACAATAACAAAACCGACATCTGAAAAGAAGTAGCTGATTGTAAAACGCGGTAGAATTTCTAGTTATCTCCCTTGCACAAATCACTTAATTAGTGGTTTGTGCAATTAATTGTGCTCCCTTGGGCTTTAACTAGATACTGAAAAACTGAAGTGAAGACGAACTGTGACTGTGTTTCAACGGTGCAGATATGGGGTGGTGTTGAAGGTGAAGTAAAGGGGGTTATTACTCACATAGGACCATAATAATAAACAATAAAACTCAAACTATTATAAAACGTATGAAGGTCATTTATAACTTTTAGGGTATCAAGAAATTAATATTTTAAATGTACATACAGCGTGTCTCACGGTGACCACCCATTAGAATATTTCAGAAACTATTACGATTTGAATTTTGAAAATTTGGGTGATGGGGTTTTCGAGCGTGGCCTCCTCAAATAAAATAATGGCGTCTACGTAACACTTCCGGTTTTTCCGGAAATGACACCAACTTTGTTATTTTAAATGTAACGCCCTATATATTATTCCGATTTTGGATTCTACGTAAAATTTTAGGTGGACTTTCATCAAATTTTCTTATTCCTAAAATTAACCGTTTCCCAGATATTTAATTTTTTAAATAAAAATTAAAATAAACACTATCTAGCTTAAAACAGTGTGAATTCTACAGCAAGAAAGATGAAGGAACCATATTGATACGAGAGATAGCTGGACCCCTAAGCTTCCCATCCGTACTTTCAAAGTGGCTTAATTGCATACAGGGTGGTGGAAATTTAATGCCGAGTTTAGTTAACTTCAAATCATCATAAGTTGGTTTTTTCAAATGGAACACCCTGTATGTTTCGTCGTAGTCTGATGCAAAATTTCATTCTCTTTCGAACGGTACTATGGTTCCCTATACCCATCTCTTCTAGTTTTTGAGATATCTACTGTTTTTTGTGCAGTCAAATAAGGTCATTCAATTTCTTGCGAAAATGGCTTAGCAAGACTTCAAAACAAACCACCAGTTATTAGTTGTCAGTCTAACACCACTAGTGACAGTTAAATTGAATACTATTTATTAAAAAATTGAAAACAACAAACGCAAGAAATTGAATGACCTTAGTTGCAGTGGCGTACCTAGGGGTGTGCGGTGGGTGCGGTCCGCACCGGGCGGCAAGTACCATAAGGGCGGCATCACACACTCCGATATTATCGTTGTCGGTGTCGGTATCGGTATCGTGATGCATCAATACTGTATTGTTTTAAATGGTACTGCTTCACACAGCCAACGATCCGGTAAAAATGTTGGTTGTCGTATCCGTATTATGTGTATGTCGGATGGTTCTGGTGATATCGGTCAGTAAATTATCGTTGGGTTTTAGTACGCAATGCAAACCAAATACACTGATTCATACAGACCAGTCCCAACCACTGAACTCTAATTATACTGGAACGCTCACTGGCCTATCTCTGCCATAAAAACGTCGCGAGCCGAGAGAGATATCGCGCAAGGGTCATTCCTGTCCTTTTCGTAACGCTTTACACATATGCACCGTGAGTGAGAGTGCAGACAGCGTTAAACTAAAAACACACTAACCTAAATGTACTGTCGAGAGAAGGACAGGGATGACCCTTGCGAGCCCTCTCTCTCGGATCGGGCCGGCGGCCTTAGTGAGCGTTCCAGTACAATTAGAGTTCAGTGGTCCCAACACATCGGTATCGTTGTGCTGGCTTTTGCATTTCACTGAATTCAGTATTGTCTCAGTACAAATGTAATCAACTATGAGTGCTGTTAAATTTAATTGCCTTCTCTTAGTTTCTTCTTTCGTAAATATAATAAATACAGTAACGACAATGGTTCTTTTGTGGTTCTTTTCTTCATATTAAGGCACTGGTGATGCTAACAAAGATATAACCGCTGTTCCAATTTCGACATACATACTTCGGCCTCCGTAAGTTTCTTGTGGCCTTTAAGAAAGATCTTGTATTTTTATAAAGGTTGCATTTATGCCTCATGCGGCTTCCTTCATTACTGCCTAATTAAAATATTGCATGCAACGGTAAAAAAGTTGCCTACCTATAGTTCATCTTAATTGCAACTATTTATTTATGTTTATTAATTTATAAAAACCACCATTTGATTGACTAGAATGGGCGGCAAATTGGAGACCGCCCCGGGCGGCAAAAATTCTAGGTACGCCACTGCTTAGTTGACCGCACAAAAAAACAGTAGATATCTCAAAAACTAGAAGAGATAGGTATGGTATAGGGAACCATAGTACCGTTCGAAAGAGAATGAAATTTTGCATCAGACTACGATGAAACATACAGGATGTTCCATTTGAAAAAACCAACTTATGATGATTTGAAGTTAACTAAACTCGGCATTAAATTTCCACCACCCTGCATGCAATTAAGCCACTTTGAAAGTACGGATGGGAAGCTTAGGGGTCCAGCTATCTCTCGTATCAATATGGTTCCATCATCTTTCTTGCTGTAGAATTCACACGGTTTTAAGCTAGATAGTGTTTATTTTAATTTTTATTAAAAACATTAAATATCTCGGAAACGGTTAATTTTAGGAATAAGAAAACTTGATGAAAGTCCACCTAAAATTTTACGTAGAATCCAAAATCGGAATAATATATAGGGTGTTACATTTAAAATAACAAAGTTGGTGTGATTTCCGGAAAAACCGGAAGTGTTTCGTAGACGCCATTATTTTATTTGAGGAGGCCACGCCCGAAAACCCCATCACCCAAGTTTTCAAAATTCAAATCGTAATATTTTCTGAAATATTCTAATGGGTGGTCACCACTGACCTGTATCTTAAAGGACTGAGCATTCTAATGATCCCCTCCACTATTTTTGAAGCAAATTGAAAACCGGTGTTTTAAGGTGCCAATTAGTAATTTAGGTTTGTTGTGTTGGTGATTATTGGTAACACTGTAACTAATGTTTTTATTTACATAAACATAACCTTGTTTCATACGTAGTATAAACTACGTTTATGCATTGCAATAAAATACAATTTTTAATAATTTACGTTTTTAAATAATTATGAGCCTGTAATTATACTACTTTTCACCAGATATTAAGCATATAGATTAGAACAAGCTAAACTGTAACAGCTGATACCAGTACTACCAACACATTATAAACACCGAGCTACCATCATTATATAACTAACGCACTAGTTGGCACTTGAAGTAACTAATATTTAGGTGGGGCTTGTTTGCTTCAATGTTGTATTGAAGAATGCTCAGTCCTTTATGATACAGGTCAGTGGTGGTCACCGTGAGACACGCTGTATATTGTAAAAAGTATTCGGTACCTATGTGTGCTGCACTTGCACTTTATAACAACTTGTAGGTATTTCTATTAGTCGATGATTCGCACGCCCAACCCCTTGTGTCGGCATAAGTAAATACAACGATTATTTACCTACAAAGGGACGAGGTAATGAACTCTTAAATTATATGACCAGTAATAAATTTTAATATTTTGGACATTGAATGGAAAAATTCCTGAAACGTGATAATCCTTAATAAATTTCGTAGATCTTAAAAGTGCATTATTTAACCATAAATAAAGTTCAAGTAGTATGTATAATAGTCTGTAATTGTTGATGTATGCAGTATGCAATTAATTACGTTATGTAAGCTACAACGCAAAATCAAGGCTTCAATGACTGCTGTCGCATCATAACAAACGGTGAAGGTAGTATAGAGTTTGTATCAAGGTCGGAATGCGACTTGAGAAATACAATCTCCATCTCGGAACACGCGCCATCTCAATCTCGGAATGATCGTAAGCTACGCAAACGAGTATAGGTATTGCGCTTCTTTCCTACTTCTTATTCAATGACTAAACTGATTACACACTTAAAATAAATAACGTGAAAATTACAACATTTAATAATTTTTCACTCCACCACTGCCTACTCGATGCTTACACAGAAATAAATCCTTTGCACGCTAATGACTTAAACTAAAAACATGGCGGACTTGAGCTGCGCGATGATGTGCGCAGTCTGACCCCCACCCCTTGAGTTATTTTATTGTATATTATTATGCTGTGCTATTATAAGAATCACATCATGACATCACCTATGAACTATACCCAGGGACGGAGTAAACGACAAATTTTGAGATCCCAATTTCCAGTGGGGGATTGAAATTACTGGGTTGGTCTACTGGTCTAGAGTGCCCTAGCTAGAGGATTACGTTTTGTCTAGCTGTGGATTGGATTCTGGGTTTTGCATTAAGAGTGAAGGTCTATGGTGAAGGTCTTGCGGTCGGTACCTCCCTTATTAGAGTCGTTCGACCTCCTAACGTAATTCAATGCCTACGTGAAATATATTTGAGGTTGATGCGAGGGGAAGTAGCGACTTTAATTCTAACCGTATTTTCCAGTAACAAAGAATGTGTTGTGCCGCCTTGAGCAAACGTAGGTTCTTCCTTGGCACACTTGTTGTCTTAGGTTAAATCAATGAATAAAGAAAACAAAGGAAGGAGGATAATGCAGACGATTGTTAAAAAAATGGTTCTTGCATATGGCATATCTATACTTCCGGTTTCCAATAAATAAATATCCTCTCACTATAAGTCCACTAAAAACTAAAATAAACTATGGAAATGTCTTTAAAATAATGAAAACCAACAAAAATACTATTACAATCCAAAAATATTACTAAAATCGGAAGTAGATCTGATTACACAATACACAACATCAACCTGACATCAGATACCAAAACAAATAAAGCACTGACCTGGTCAGTGAAATAAAGTCATAGTCCTTGAACTATACGCTATTAGCGTACCGTTCAATGGTCATAGTTGGTTCTTCGCAATATGGCCGACTTCCGTCCATTTAATGCAACAGTGATTAATCGACAATGCTCCTTCCTTTGTTTTCTTTATTCATTGGATTAAATCATTCAACCGTACGCTAACGCAACTGGAAAGGAAACGCGCGCAAATCTCTATCTTTTTCTTTTGCACGCGACGTCATACAAACGATGACACGGAGCATAAAATGCAGGTGTCGAGTAAAAAAATACCGATAGTTATCTCTCTCGTCTTCTCTACTACCGTAACAAGCTAGAAGGCGACAGAAGTACCCATTCCGCATCTGTCTTTATCCCTTTTAGTTGCTTATAGGTTATAACATACAGTTCAATGGCTTAAATAAATGAAATAACGGATAACCTAAGAACTAATATTTCAATCAACGGTAAGGTACAGTGACTCTGTTCACTGTACGGTAAGGAATCTACTGACTCTGCGGTAAGGTCACGTGCGACGCTATCTATGTTCCGAACGTCAAACCCGTTCAGCAGACAGCCATCTGTATCAGTGTTTCCACAGACATTGTCTGTGGCGTTTCTCAACCATTTTGAACCCGAGTACCACTAAAATGTCTAAAATATTTTTACAGACCCCTAATCTTACATCGCATTTTTAAAAGTAGGCTATATGTAAATACTTTTTTTTAAACAGACTTATTGATTTGGAAGTAAAGTCTATTGACAGTAAAATTATATTTTGAACAGACTTTAATGTTTATTACAATGATAATATAATTAGGAACATTAGCATACTCTGAAAGAGTGCTACCGAGTCATACCAACTGCACGTGCTTAACACAGGTTTACCTGTATTAGACACTCGGGCACCTCCAACAATAAAACCCTTGTTAAGAGAGCGCCTCTAATAACAAATTCCGACAGTCTTCTTTTTCAGGGTTTTGAATGAAAGGGGGAACCATAGAAGTCAGTGCATTAGGGGTTTCAAACTGTGGTTCGTAACTGCAAAAGTAAGGAAACTTGCAATAGGACATCTATTTTCGAAGATTGTAAAAAGTTGGACATCTAGAGTCCCATTTAATGTGAGAAATTTTTACTTCTTTACTTTCCACTTGCTATATAATATTTTTTAATTATGTCTGCGGACCATCTGCACCATCTTCCCCGACCACTATGGTTGAGAAACGCTGTATCACCAAGCAATCAGTGATCAGTACCTCAACAGTTTTGCAACTGTTTCAATCTTCTCAACGCACCCAATAATATATTGTTTTAAATGGTACTGCTTCACACAGCCAACGATGCGGTAAAAAAGTAGGTTGTCGTAACCGACATTATGTATATGTCGGATGGTTCTGTTGATATTGTTCAGTTCAGTTTTAGTACGCAATGCAAACAAAATACACTGATCACACGGACCAGCCTCAATGCATTGGTATAGTTGTGCTGCTTTTACCTTCTCAGTGTTGTTTCAGTACAAATGCAAGCAACTATGAAGTCTCTAAATTTAATTACATTTGCTACACTAAATATTTCATAAACAAAGTTTTTCTCTTCATATTAAGGCACTCTTGACTCTACTGCAACCGTCAACACTGAATTCCAAAATTTTTACCTATGGAATATTCACAAGGCGCACTGGTGATGCTAATGTAGATGTAACCGCTATTCCGATGTCGGCATACTGTTTATCATTATGTGTGAGGCCGCCCTTATCTATTGAATTAGGGACGAGGGAGATTTCTTTGTTAAAATGTTGAATTCAGTTATTTGAATGTAATTTTACTTTTCATTGTTTTATCCTCTGTACACTCGTTGCTCAAGCCCTCCCAGATCTGTTCACCTAACTTCGTTTGCGAGGTTAGAACGGTTTTTAAACTAGCTTTCTTTAGTTGTCTATTTTTAATAAAAATCAAACAGTAAAATTTGTAAATCCACAGTATCGTAAAAAAATACTTCTTATATCAATTCGTTTTATTATATTCCGACTAATTGAGTCAAAACATTGTCTACCTTACTGAGCGTGTAGGGACTGAAGCGCGGAAAGGACTAAACATGGGCGAGGTTGCGGTACTCTGTTAATCTACTGACTCTGCTTTTGACTGTAGAGTATCGCCATCTTCAAATGTTATAAATAATAGTTCAATTTTAGCCGTATATTAGAATTGGCGCTTCGAAAATACAAGTGAAAGATATTTTTATTAATGCAATGTTGCAGCATTTAACAACTAATTAATATAAAAAATCTCATTCATAAATTGAATTGACAATTACTCTTTACTCTGGAACTTAAAGAATTTTATAAAAATGAATTAATTTCTATTATACAATTTCTATCCGATAAAAACCGCTTCATTAGTAATTCCCCCCAAAATTATTTATTGAAAATACAATTATTAAGAAGCACTTAACGAATCGCTTTTACAACTTCATAATTTATTCTAAAACAATTTACAAGTGCATATATAACATACTGTCATTTAATCCCATAGTAAAAAATATAAATAACGCCAAGAATTTCACATTAGAAATTGCCATTGTTATAGGCGATTTACATTACCGTTGGTGGCGCCACTGTCGTCAACAATGTGGCGGCGCAGAGTAGTATACCCATGAGGTGTTTATGTAATTACACGTGAAGAGTAGCACTTGTCGTTAGTTTTACAGTCTGCCTTTATGTTAAATACAAGTTCATTCATTACTATCATTTAATATTAAACGTGTTTAAATGACGCTCTCTTCCTTTGTTTGTATGACATCCATACACACAACAATTCACATTAGGCTTATTACTACTCATAATACAAAATAAAGGAAATGTCAATGTAAGAAACACAAACTAACGTTTACATTAACGTTTTAGCGTGATATTTAACTGTCGAAGGCAATGCGAAGCGAGGGTATACTACTTACAGTAGTTGCATATGCTGTCACTGACACTGGCGCTTCAGTTAATGTAAATCGCCTATAGAAAATGAAAAACTGCGTGAGTAAAGTGCCGGTTCCGCCATTCCGTCAGAAAACGTTTAATATAAAATACACTGAATTAAATCATACAGCGGGTACTTGTCCGTTCCGTCGCCTTCCATAAGTTGCGTGAGGATAATCCTTCGTCCTGACGGAATGGAACGGGATAGTACCTACGCCACAACCTTAAATCGTTTAACCACTTTTTATCTGAGCTGTAAGGAATTCTTTATTACTATTATTAAAAAAATCCTTTTATGTATGAAGCACATTTTTAATTTTTTAAGAAAATAAAAATACATTGCAATAGTATAAGATAAAAACACGTACACCATGTTTCATTAAAAATTAATTAACGCCTCATTGCTTATAACTTAATCAACTCTTAATATTAATTTTAAAAAATAGTTAACATGATGATGTAACAGTCTATAGATCTAAAAAAAATAATACACTGCTTTAACCAAAGAAAAGTGACATTCTGAAATAATAATAGGTACATTATTTAATTATTTAGACCTAAACCACAAATCACTATCAGCATTAATTCTTTCCAAAAATTGTTCAAACTGAATTTTTTCAGATCCTGGAAGAAATACTGCTTGAAGAATAGGTGCTATTTTTGGAATGGAGACAGTACGTATGATGGGTAAAAGAGTGTTCTTATCCATTTGAATATACCTAAAATAAAACACCGTAAAGCAAAAGAAAGTTATATGTGAAGCGAAGAATGCTATAGAAGCAAAAAAAAAACATCAAACAAATCTGGTATTGCTGCAAGATTAATGATTTTCTTATTTATGACATTTCAGATTAAAGAAGTAAATTTAAATAACCATTTTCCAATTTCTGATTTTATCATTAGAAGCACCCCCAATCATTTCAATGAATTGAAGTAAAGAAATGGAAGAATAAAAAAAGCATTGTTGGAAAAGTCATAAATAATGCAGAGATGGCATTGGGGGTTTTTCTGGGTGCAGAACAAGTCTTCATTAATACATCATTCTCAGCAATAATGACTGCTTGTAGCAGAGACCTGTTGTAGATGCATAATACACTCAACCTTATGGGGTTAAAGCAGCAGAAGCATGGTCACAAGTAGGAATGTTATTTCCTATATTGTCCAAACGGCTTGTAGAGTGTAGGATGGTCAAGGATTCAGAAGTGACATCACCATACTAGTTCACGACAAATTAACAGCTATAATTTAAAAGAATGCAAAAAGCCCCAAACACGGCATCGAACTGAACGAAGGTCTGAAGGAGCATTTTCTGTATATTAATTGGAGTTGAATTAACTAGGGTAGACATGATAAGACAAGATGGCCGCAGTGTATCTGAAGTACAAGATCAGTGCCATAAAAAATTAAAAATTATTGAATGTAAATTCTGTCGCGAAATTATGAGTTGGTTAACAATGTAAGGCGAAAAAAGGAGTGAAGTAGGTTCTCATAGGACTAAAAATATATTCCTGTAGTTATAAAAGTGATGTGTTCAATCTTACCTTGATAATGCGTTATATATTTCTGTATTTTTCCATAATTGCAAATTTATTATTGTTACATCTTCATCTTCGATAAACGATATTCGCTTTTTAATTCCTTCTACAGGCGCATCGATTTTCAAAAAATTTAACAATTCCTTCATAAATATATGTGGTTCTTGATCATACCATATTACATGGAATGAAAAACCGTTCATTTCTAAAAAATTACGAAATAGAAGCGAGTTTCATTCAATAAAATTAGTGTTGCCATACATAGCAATAAATTTTAATATCAAAACTATAATCAGTCAAACAGTTTTACAAATTATATTGATACGTAAAGCGTGTGAAAGGAAATCCAGTTAAGAAACATGGTAAATGAATGAAATTGTATGAATAATTTTAATCATTTATACTGTCTTATGGACTATTAAAATTAAAAAAGAATAAAACATCTACTTAACAATAAATATTATCACATCTATGTGTTGCCAGAAATGAGTTTTAGTTGTAGATGGTATTATTAGCAAATGGTACAAACCTGCTCTAATTACGAGTTGTCTTTCTTTCCTAGTATGGATGTCATCTGGTAATACTGTCGAATGAGGTAGTTTATTTTTGACGTTTTGTAAATCTGTGGGAGTATTCAGGGATAGCTGTTGGAGTGCACTAGATATACAATCTGCAGTTTCTATAGCTCCAAATAATTCACAAATTTCCATATCATTGAGACTATTAACTAAACAGTAAATTATGTTATAATGTAATCCTTCAACAATTAAGCCCGGCTTATGGGTAAGATTCCAAACAAGATGGTCATAGAGAAACTTATTAGATGCAACAGATGGCGAACGTTGGTGATTTTGTAAAAATTGGACAAAATATTCTTGTAATTCCCTTTTTCCTATTAGTTTTTGACATATCAACATTTGAATTTTTGTTCTTTCCGGGTTTGCATACGAGTTTATTTGATTTAAGTAGTTAATTTGGGAATCGGGAATTCTGGAATTTCCATAAAAATGTGGATTATTGGATTGCCCTAATGGGAAAGCGAATTGTGGTGGAACGACCTGTTGAGTTGGTGCATAATTTAGAAAAGGAACATGGGGTGGTGCATGTTGATAAACAGTTGCATGGCTTTGATGAATAACATGAGATGGTATTTGATGGAAAATATATGATTGCGTTTGTTGTATATGTGATTGAGATTGATGTAAATTATGTGATGTCACAGGCAAAAGTAACTGTTGATTTAATGCTACATTTAGTAGATTTATATTTGGAATGCTGGAACTACCATTGGTAGTTTGTGCAACAAATTGATTTTTCATGTTATCTAAGCCAATACTAGTCGTGGTGAATGAAGGTGAAGGTTGCAACTTTTCAAAACCGGGTGGTGGTCTTATAGCTGGAGTTGCATTTATTTTCTCTGAACATTCACTGCTATTGTTAGGTACAATATCACTGATATATGTAGAAGTTGCCTCGCTACCGTTCGAATTCAAATCATTAGGTGGTATATCCAAAGAGTTTGTCTGTGCTTTTGTAATGAATGGTTCATATTTAGGAGGTACCGCTTCTTTAACAAGATTTGTGTTGATTAATTCTTCGTTAATGGGATCTAATTCACAATTATGTGAAGTTTTCAATTTGTTCGAGACAGTTGGCTCTATTATTGCACCCCAGTCAGTAAAATCACCAGATTCTGAATCTACATCTTCATCAATATAATTTCGTTTATTCATTAAAGGTGAATGATTATCAGCATTTAAAGAACACCTAGAATTTGAAAGGTTTTCTTCTTCAAGGTTATCAGGTATATTTTCAACTTGTTCAGGTGATGTCAGATGAATTACATCATCATCAAGTAGTTGGTCATTCGTTTTGCGTGGACCGAAATATCGCGGATAAATTAATTCTAGAGGCATTCCAGTCTTTATTAATCGACACATTTCACTAGCACTGGGAACTGCACTCCATTCAATTTCATCGAAAGTTGGAAATAGGTGTATACATTTGACCCATGGTGTGGATCGAGGTTCCAAGTTGATTTTTTGTTGTTCCTAGAAGCCAAAAACATCATTATGACTGAAAATATTGTACAATTCAGAGAAAAAATATGTTCAATCAGAGTGATGTTAGTGGCAGATATTTGAATATAAAATACAATATTAATAATAATAATAATTGAGATCATTTATTAACATATTTTTTCTCATATACAATAACACACATAGATTTATTTTGTATAAATTGGAAGTAGGACACATTTTGTATGTGGTTTAAAATTAATATAAAGGTACACTTTTAGAATGAATAAAATTACAGAACCTTGTTGCTAATAAGAAAGTAAGAGAAAGTGTACAAATTGTAAATATCATGTGTTTGAGGTAAAATTATTGTATTTCAGAAAATAAATAATTTATCACTTAAATATAAAGCTTCACAGTTCTAAATATTTTTCCAACAAGCACCAAAAAGTAAATTTAAGATGCACCATCACTAGAGGTACGGAATTTTCGTTTTTACGAAATAGATGCGAATTTATGCGAAAATTTCTTATATTTGCGAATTGTTGCGAAATATGCCATTTTGTGTTTTTATTACGAAAATATATACTCATCGCAAAATGATCATCCCATCCCGCTCTCAACATAATTCTTCTCTTTCTGCCGCCGTCGCCGTACCAGACAAAGATTCAATGCACACCGCGCCCTTAAAATTTTGCTGTTCTAAACCCTGTGTTCGTTGGTAAAGCTTTGTGTACCCACGTGTTTTATCATAAACTTTTTTTTAAAAGAGTTAAATGTTGAAATTACAACAATGTTGGCGTTTAACTGACATTAAATATAAATTTTACGTGTATAAAAAAGTTGTTTTATTTAATATACTTATGTACTATATGCGAATTTTAGCGAAATTATGAAAAAAAAAACAACTTTTTTTGCGAAAATTCCATACCTCTAACCATCACAATTTCTCATTACTCCAGGGATTTACTTACTTGACAACTAAAAATATATTTGGACCTATACAAGTATTAATAAAAATAATGTAACTATATACTATTTATGTTATTGGGAATTTTATAATACAAATGATATTGTTATGAATTTTGAATTTATATAAAAAAGGAACAAATTTTGAGAAATGTGAGTTACTATGAAGAGTGTACCAAATCTAAAGTTCTGTATTTTTTAACAGCGCTTTTAAATTGATTCGTACGGTGGAACATGATCAACGAAGTATTTAAAGTGAAATAAAACAAAAATATTTTTTTCAATAGCTCTTCATTTATTTGTAGCAACATTTTGATTGAATTATAATAATATTAAAAGATATTTCATAATTATCCCTTGCTGATAGATGTTACTTGTATTTACAATAAATTAAATTATATTTGAGTTAAGATGACTTGTGATATTTAAAAATGTAACGTTAACTACAATTGAACTGAAAAAGCAACATTATCTAATCATCATTTGAAATAGAAATTCCCTTTAATGCTTCAATGATATATTTACTAGGAAGATAATTATCTTGCTCCACTTCCGATCTTTCACTTAATGTACTATGAGATAGTGAAGTATCTGGTGTGGAGTCTCTAATTTCACATTTGTTGAATGTATTTACCTGATTGGAAAAAATAGCGTATCCTTCATTTACAAGAGTGTCATTGAGGTAAATATCATCATCACCTGATGTATCTGCTAGGAAGATATTCAAGATTTGCCTCTGAAATGAAAATGTTTAAAATATGCAGCGATATTATACCAAGGAGAAAATACTCGTGTTTATATAGGGTACTAAAAAAAGTTTTTACTGCAGACGTAGACTATATTTGTGACAATTATTGTAGTGCTCAATGTATAATTAATGACAAATTTAAGTTATAGATAAACCTTTTAGCACTCTGTATAATGCAAACATTATCATGTGAATGCAGTTTAGATACAAAATTAAATTAGATTTAACTAAAAAATGTAACAATTTAATAATATATGGTTAGATAATACGCTGTAGAACTCTATAAGAAGTTATAATGTTAATATAATATTATAATATAACACAAAGCGTGTTATTATTTTATTTGAAAAATGTTAATAAAACTTGTATTGTAAATTCTACATCAGACAATTGTACATACCTCAAAGTCTATGTGATAGACATGGGCTACTAACGTTCTCATATGTACTAATTCGAGAAACCGGCTTGATGCTTCCATAGACCATTGGGTTTTCTCAGTAGGTGGGCATATACCACACAATCTAGCTCTAACGGCTTGTTGTGGTAAACCGCAAAATTTTTTATGAAGAAACTTCAACGAATCCGAAGCTACTGCTCCTACTGTTCCATAATCTATGTAATACACCTAAAATATGCGAGCAAATTAACTACTATTGGAGTAAAAAGTATAGCCAGCCATTTAATCATCAACTATTTCCACTTAATTTCAGAATTCTTCTTCAATTTGGGAAAATACCATAGCAAAGCATGTATGCGAAAGGGCGCATTTTCAAAGAAATTTATGAACACGTTTTAATTACAAAAAAAGTATGTATTGAAATGTGATGTTTATGTATGTAAAAGAATACACCTTTAACTATTATGTCGATATCCATTTTTGTACATTGACATAATGGTAACATCGAAAAAACAGCAGACACGTTTAATCCGTTTATATAAGAGATACTTCAAAAATTGTTGTGTGTATCAATAAAGGAAAATTATAAACAATGTGTTAAGGGTCGAAGGAAGTAATATATCTTGAGGGAATAATGTAATTGACACCGTCAAACTGTAGCTGAAGACACAGCCTTGCATTGCAAGGTTATACGTTGCGAGCGATGATTCTTATAAAGCGGTATACATGCATGATTGTATTACAGCACCTGCGGCTATTCTGCACATTTTTCCAGAATTTACAGAAAAACAAATATCTGAAGGATGATTTCACACAACAAGTACAGCATACATGTATGTTGAAATTGACAAACCAAACAATGCAATTTTTAGGCATGCATAATAATAGGATTTCCATTCTGTTTTGTATAATTAAAAAGGTAGGTCAATTTCCTCAAAAAACTATATAAATGGTGATTTGTAAATGTAAAATTAAAATCGAATTAATTTTCTTCAAACTTACTTTGTGGAATTAAAAATTAAGAGTTACAAATTCAGGAACTTCAGTGGTGGAGTGTGTTTGTAAAAAAAGAAGAAATTATATTTAAGGAACAATAAGTATATATAGGTATTACAACGAGTTCGCCAATGCACGTCATTAACGAAATAAAATGACATACCAAAATAATAATCGTAATCAGGTACGTTATTCATGGTTAAAAAAAGTAATTTTTCAATGTTAGTGTTGTTACTGAAAACCAACGATGCCAAACTCTTTGTTTAATATTCGCGTTGTAAATTTAAGGTTATATTATTGTTCTGCTTTCGTTGTTTACGTACATTTATATATTCCGATTTTTCGAATTTGCTTACTTTTCTGTCCTAAATTACACTGTCACTGGATAGTTCCAATAGTACAAAGAATGTCTGTCAATATTGTAGTAAAATGATGTCATAAATTTTGTGACGTGCATTGGAAAACTCGTTGTAATACCTATATGCATTTATTAACTTGTTATGTATTAAAAGTAAAATTTATTATAGTGAACAGACTTAGTAAGTGATACTATATCATCAAACTGGAAATTTCCTAATAATTTCATTCTCCCTTTTTGATGACAGTGAATGATTATTGTGGTTAGTCATAAATGGACATGACATTAACACGATTTTAGACATAGAAATAAAGCTTTTTTCTTGACTATTCCAAAAATGTAAAATATTACTTATACGGAAAAATTAATGGCAATTAGGATATATTTAACAGTGGTGAACGATAGCTTATCAGTCTTATCACACACGGAAGTGATGAAGAAAAATTTACATGTTAGTGATTCCATAACATTCCAGCTCAATAAATCTCAAATTGAACATGCACACAATGTAAAATTACAAGACATGTCTGCTATTAGTATAATATTAAAAAATGATGCTGTTTTATAATCTTACCTTGACTTTATTTGGAATATTAATCATCGCG
The DNA here is from genome assembly GCA_036250285.1 of Pyrocoelia pectoralis. Classification (NCBI taxonomy): domain Eukaryota; kingdom Metazoa; phylum Arthropoda; class Insecta; order Coleoptera; family Lampyridae; genus Pyrocoelia; species Pyrocoelia pectoralis. The sequence continues at coordinate 65,762,158 of CM070074.1, forward strand.
TTAACAATAACTGCACGATGAAATTCCGAATTGTAGGATGCAACACAGTACATACCTACAGCTGCCATATGGGAAGGTATGTATGTATTGTAACTGGTATAGAAAATTCTAAGAAATAAAGTTTGAATTATGAGAAGATGCGTGCACGTCATAACTTTTTCATGACGTAATTTTTAGTATGTGTATATGTAGATCTTAATTTTAGTTTAATTTTGTAAGTATGCAACCCAACAACAATAGCGTTTTAAATTTACACAAGCAATTAAGTCGTTTGAAGGTCCAATACAATGAATCGTACTATGCACATAAATAAGACACTGGTCAAACTTAAAAAAAAAATAAACCCCAAATTTCAAATGTTTTGTCCTTCATTCAAAATAGAATGACATAAATAATTAAAATCAAAAATTGAACTTCATTACTAAAATTTTATTAGATTGTTTCTTATTAACATGATTACATTGAATTTAACCAACAAAAAAAGATTTTAGCAGTTGGTACAATCACCTAGTTAAAAAACGTCATTGATGACGTGCACGCATCTTCTCATAATTCAAACTATATTATATGATCATACAATAAAAAAAATAAAACAACTCTTACTGCATTTCATCCATAAGGTTATTTAGGGATTCGTAGAGTTCATGAAATAATAACCAAAATTTGCTTGGATCATATACCTCGCCTATAACCACATCAACAAAATCGCCTTGTTGAACGTGACTTGGCATAAATTGCCGCGGTATTTCCTCATGCATATGTATTACATCTTCCGGATAAACCCATTTTTTACCCATAAATTCCTAAAAAATATTGGTTTAAATTTTTCTACAGTTAGATGAGGTGATAAAAGTAATATTACATAATTATATAATTGGTTACTAAAGGACGCCAAACTTAAAAAATTTCAATGGAATTTGTTACAATTTATACACTACTTTAAGTGTGTCAAATAAAACAGTGGAAACCATAAATATATAATATAAATATAATCTTCTCGGATTTGTTATTATTCAAGCGTGCTTAACATTTTGTTACTATTCCATCACAAAAAAGTAAAATTTGTGATAAAAATTGTGTTATAATTCACTTGAATTTAAAAAAAAAAGATGTTTCATAGAATCAATTTTAGTAATCAAAAATCGTGGATATTGTTGGACAAAGATAGAGCAGTGTTATAAAAGAATGAAAGAATGATATGTATATGTAAAAAATATGATGAATTAGGTATGATTTATGTACCTGAACAGATCATAGCTTAACCAAAATTATAAGGACCATTAGTGTCTCAAAAACAAATAAATCATTTTTAGCACTTACATCTAGATTTAATACTGGAGGTTCTGTTGAAGGTTTGTCATCATCATCCTGCTGATTGCAAATTGACTTTCTTAACCCTTTATCATAATCTTTCGGTATCCCTTTTGGCTTGTAAAACAATTTATGATCTCCTTTATCTGGCCGTACACAAATAAAAATGTCAGATAAATCCAAACATAAAAAAATTAATGCCTTGTATCCATATTCTGAGTAGTCCAATTCTTTGGAAAATTTATCCTTATATAATTGAGGTAAAGTTCTGCACCAAATACCATTATCACATGTATTCATTAGTGTTCTTAAATTATTTTGAACACTTATAGGAATGTTGTTATTAACATTCTGAGGAGGCAATTGTTTGTCTGGAATAACTTTTGGAACCAAACGTGCATGTAGCTCATCACTGTCAGTGCTTGAATCACTCAAATAATTACTCAAATCGGTGGTTGTATTACGATACATTTGAGGAGGAGAATTAAATTTCAATTTTGGAATTGCTCCATTTGAGTTGACGGAAGTAGAAGGTGTTGAAACATCAGGTACACCACATGAAGAACGTGAAGATTTAGGCGTAATATTTAAATCAAGTTTGAAATTATTGAAATATGGGTTACTTCCACTTTTTTGAGGGAACAAAGGTATCAATGGTTCTTTAAAATTACGATAAATTGCATTGTTACTTCTAGGAGGTCGACAGCGTTTAGGAACAGCAAATCTTTAATGATATTATTAAAAAATGTTACCCTAGTTGGACTATTTACCTTGCTCTTCGTTTGGTAATACTAACTCTTTGTTTAGTCACTAGATCATTAATATGTGCCGACTTGTCACTGACACGTACAAGAATTGCAGCATGTGGTCCTTGTCCATTCACCTAAAAAAATGAATCCTTAAGTAAATTCAACAATGGAAAGCATATAATTGACATAATAAATAATAATAATAAAAATACACCTACACCTTACACTGTTACTAAGGAGTAAAACACATAGGAAAAACAATTACATAATAATGCAAAAAGATCATTTATTATTTTATCGCGGGGGTTAAACAACTTGTGTAATTTAATTAAGAATTTATTGTAAAAGAACGAAGAGGAAAAATAGATTTGATGAGAATTAAGTAACATTAGAACAGGATTGTGCAGAAAAATTACGGATACATACACACACACAAAATATTGCCGCTGTTACTAACGGAGACTTTAAAATTGTTATACATACTTGCAGTATGGCAAAAGGTACTTAGAGATTTATTTATTTACAATTCATTAGCCAGGAAGTATTAAGCTGTTAATGCCAAATATTGGAGTGATTTTTACATTTGTAATAATAATAGTAGTAGTAGATAGTAAAAGAAAATAAAGTAAACATTCCTTATGATATTACTGGCAGCTTATGTGCTATTTTAGTGGGCGGACTGCCATATATTTTTGCATTGACATTTTATTCGGATAAAATGAAGGAAATGGTAGATAATTTATTATTAGTAGAACTTTGGTCGGAGAAAACATACCATTCAGGTAGCATTTTAAGTTTTGAACACTTTTGTAGCCTTATGTTTTGGCCCTAAAACAATTAGGGGAGCGGGAAATTGCACAGACCAGATTTTACATGTAAAATGCTATTACCGAGCGGCAGGATCAGCAACCGATATGTATCGGCAAAAAATAATAATAGAAACAGGTCTAGTTAAAACAAGAGTGCTTTGGTTTAAATTTCTATATTTTTACTTTCCTGTGCATATACACACATGTATACACATAGGGAAAGGAACGTAATCGAAAAAATGCAAAACCACCATCTTTGAAAAATGTTTGTCTGTGGGGGCGTGGGTGGGTGAGTGATGCGTACATTATGGCTGTGGAGCCTAAACTAGTAGACCGATTTTGATGAAATTTAAAACTAAGGCATATAAAAAAACTTCATCGGTAAAACAAGGTTCTCATCAGAATCGGCCCAAAGGGACCCAAACTAGGGGCGTTATTTTGGAAGCAAACATTCAAATTTTAACCCAAACTAATTTTCCATGGTGAAAAGTTAGTAGACATGGTAACAAGTAAATCGCCGTTTTTCATTTGTTTCTAAATTCAAAATGGTGGCCAATATAGCAATTTTCCAAGCTTTTACATTTTAGAGTGCAGCTCAAGAACTGTTTAACTTAATTAAAAATTGGAAATTGTAGCCACAGGATGGTCAGAACTTTTACTTATAATTGATAAAGAACAAAAATTTAACGTGACCAATTTATTGGTTTCCAAAATTGGTCAAAAATTGAAATCGATTTTCCCAAAATCTGCTCAAAGCATTTTTTTAATTTTTTGCAATAATAATAATAATAATAATATATATATTTATCCTGCATGATACAATAGTGTATATAGGACATGTCAATGTTATAAGTACATATAGTTCATGGAAAACTATTGGTACTACATTTATTTCTCTATTTCCCATAGGGGAAGGTGGATGAATGTTTGAAGTTGAAACCTTTAAAAATTCATAACTTTTTTGAAGAAATAAAATTGTACAGTGAAGTAGATAGCAGAGGACATACGACTCTAGTCGGAAATTAACAAAATATTAAAAATATTTATGACATACCCTGTATATTATTTCAGGAGAAAATCAGAAAAAATTTTCTGATTACAACTATACTACACACTAAATATTTCTTTTTTTTCTCTCCGGAAATTATCAAAATAATAAAAATATTTATGACATACCCTGTATATCATTTTAGGAGAAAATCAGAAATCCTTTTCTGACTACAACTATACTACACACTATATATTTATCTCTTGAGTTATTACGCAAACACAATTTTATTTAGGTAATACGTAATTGTAGTAAACACGGGAAAGTTGTGTGTCAGTTTACTCCGAGGTTTACTCGTCATTCGTCATTTAATTTTAAAATATAGATATTATTAAATGAGTACTTTTAAACTAAATTAATTACACTAATAATCGGAAACACGATGGTTAAAATTAAATACATTTTATGTTACATATATTTTTTAAATAAACATATTTGGAAACACCTTCTTTTTATGATTTCGGTTTTGTAAATGTATTCTAGGTATTTATTTTCTTTTTCTACAATGAGTCCATAGCTGCCACCGATTCCTGAAAACCATTATAGTTCTTTGCGGTAGCAACAGCTTTATTTATGTGTCAAGTCGAAAATGTCTTCCATTTGTACAACACAAGTTTGGAATAATCGACTAACTCATGATAAAATAAACCAGAACTAAAACCTGTATTAAGCAGTGTTTATTCACAGAATTTTTGAAAAAATTGAAAACAATGGAATTTCGCGCAAATGTAGGGTTTTATAGATTTTAACTTAAAATTGAACAAGGAATAAAGTAATGGGATAACATACTCATAGGATTTTATTTTAAAAAAATGTTTAATGGACAAACTGGGCATCCTGTAAGTATTTTCACAAATTGCACCATTTGATGCCACTGTAATATGTGGTTTGAAACTGAAAGACTGATAAAGACCTCGGAGGAAGTATAAGCTGTTGATGTTCATAATGTAACAAAACTCTCGAGTAAAAACTACTGTTCCTAACAAGAGTAGCAAATTACAGAAATTGAATTCAGTTCTAGCAGAAATCTTACTCTCATTTGGCTCGGATGTGGGATGGGTGATAAGATTTTGAACTTGGTAATGAAAAAGAATAGAAGCAAAGACCAAATTGAAGGTGCAACTAGGAATATAAGAAAAATATTACAAAAGGAGAGCAGAATTAGGTAGTGTACAGGGTGTTTCAGACCACCCGTACCGGCCAAATATCTCGCGAAATACAAAACGCATTGGAAAAAGAAAAAATACGTCTAAACAATTTTTTAAGACTCTATTGTTTGATAGTAATAGGATGTCCCCACTCCCACCCCCGGGGGGTGGAGAGCGGAGTAACTTCGTAATGTTAAATAGCACCCCCCAGTTTATTATGCAGATTTGAATTCTGCGTTAACAAATAGGAACTTTTTGTTTGAAACATTTTTTGAAGTTCGTGACAGATGGCGCTATGATCGCCGAAAGAAGTTTTTCCGATTACCTATGCTAATTTGATGTCAGTTTTGTTGAGTGACAATAAAAAATGGTAATGCTTTGCAAAAGTGAAGAGGGGGAGCTTTATTAACCCCTCCCCCTTCCCCACACCACCACTTCATCCCTACAGCCCATAACCTAGGATGGGAAAACGCAACCATTTTAGATTTAAACAACTGTTCAATACCACGATTGAAGAAGTTAAATTTTGTAAATTTTTTTTGTCTTTGATGGAAAATAGAAAAAAAAATTTGAAATACTTTGATTTCACGAGTAAAGAACACATTGACATTCGAGATACGTTTAAATCTAAAATTAGGGGTGAAATGGCGGCATGGGGGGGGGGGGAGTAGGGAATAAATAAAGCTCCCCTTCTTCCCTTTTACAAAGCATTAACATTTTTTATTGTCACTTAACAAAACTGACATTAAATTAGCATAGGTATTCGGAAAACTTCTTTCGGCGATCATAGCGCCATCTGTCACGAACTTCAAAAAATGTTTCAAACAAAAAGTTCCTATTTGTTAACGCAGAATTCAAATCTGCATACGAAAACTGGGGGGTGCTATTTAAGATTACGAAGTTACCCCCTCTCCACCCCCCGGGGGTGGGAGTGGGGACATCCTATTACTATCGAACAATAGAGTCTTAAAAAATTTTTTAGACGTATTTTTTCTTTTTTCAATGCGTTTTGTATTTCGCGAGATATTTGGCCGGTACGGGTGGTCTGAAACACCCTGTATAATGAATTTGAAGAAACATAAAATAGATATTGTCTCGAGTGGGGAAAGGGAAATAAATAATTAGATGATTATATGTTATATTATGTACTTATAGTGGAATGAACCAAAAGGAAACTACAAATCAATAGAACAAAATAACAGGCTACAAATAGCATGATGAAGGCTTAATAATGGTCAGATTACAAACATACAAAGGGAAAAGTTGAGCGAAAACAATTGCTAAATACAGCATATACATTTTTAGGAAAAAAAAAAGACACACAGGTTAGAGGTTAGAGATAGTTAGTGTAGATCAGTGGTGCCCAACCTTTAACCTGGCTTGAGCCACTTGAGTATTTAAAATTTTTTGGCGAGCCACATACATTAAAATTCATATTAGAGTTCATCTCGTGTGATTTAATTAATAAAATTCTACGTTTCGGAAGTTATACTGCACTTCCTTTATCAAGATATCATTTTTGAGTTTATATACGTAACCAGATTTAGAAATTTGCCATTCGTTTCTTACTTCGAGTCATGGGAGATATTGGTGAATTCCAGTGGTGTAAATAAGGGGGGTGATCAGGGCCATCAATCGCCTTCCAGAGGCTAATAATAATTCGAACAAAAAATTAAATTTTACGGGGGAGGGACCCTGATCCTCCCCCCTCTTCAAGGTTTTGCAGAGGTGGTATTCCATACTCCCTAGTGGCGTCAGATTCATCACACCCCAAATTCAAATCCTATTTACGCCACTGGTGAATTCACAATATCACTAACTGCAGTATTTGTTGTTATGTTTGTTGTTACTCTCACTAACTTGTGTTGTTTTACCCAGTTTACTTCGGAGTCACTTGATAAGAATGGCCAGGTGGATGTCATCTACACCGATTTTTCCAAGGCCTTTGACTGTATTGACCATGGCATATTACTTGGAAAACTAAGACTATATGGTTTTTGCAACGCGTTAATCTCATTTCTTCTATCGTACCTCCAAGATCGCTTACAGTTTGTAGTGTATAATGACTTTAAATCTAAAAGTTTTTTTGCCAAATCTGGTGTACCGCAAGGTTCCAACCTGGGCCCTCTGTTATTCTTGTTGTTTATAAATGACCTTTGTGATAAAATAGGTTGTGAAGTCTTGCTGTATGCAGATGATGTAAAAATCTTCACCACTATTAATTCTGTCATTGATTGTATTAAATTGCAGTCCGACTTAAATTCTATATCGCAATGGTGCAAATTATACAAACTTAATCTAAATATCGAAAAGTGCAAAATAATGACGTTCTCCAAAAAACTCAAACCCTTATTGCATAATTATACAATCGAAGATCGTGATCTTTCTCGATGCTTCGAAACTAAGGACCTTGGCATCTATTTTGACAATAAATTGTCCTTCAATATCCACGTAGCAAACACAGTGTCTTCTGCTACTAAAATGCTGGGATTTATTATTCGCAATTGCAAGCAATTTTCTAATATTGATACTCTCAAAACCTTATACTTTTCTTTAATCAGAAGCCGTCTAGAATATTGTGCAATAATATGGTTGCCTTATTATGAGCACCTCAAAGTTAAGATTGAAAGAGTTCAAAGAAGGTTTTTAAAATATCTATGGTATAAAGAATATAATCTCTATCCTGAAAGAGGTTGTTGTCATCTGCAACTACTTAGAAATTTCAACATGTTATCTCTCGATCTAAGAAGACGTAGAATTGGTTTAAGCTTCTTATATAAACTATTACATCACATAATTGATTGCCCTTTTATCATAGGTAAGCTAAACTTTTACGTGCCCATGAGGAGCACCAGAAACAATTCTACTTTTTATACGCAGTTTGCTAAAACCAATATATTAAAAAAATCTCCAGTCTTGGCTATGTGCGGTTATTATAATGAAATTTGTAGTAATGTTGATATTTTCCATTGTAACCTTATATCGTTACTACAGACATGTAATGATCATTTTAGAGAATATGAGTAGTTAACAGTTACTTTTATTTTCAGTTAGTATGTGGGATATTTTTTTTTTTTAGTTAAATAGAGTTAGTTACTTTTCTGTTATTATGTATTTTTGTATTGTATTTTTTTTATGTTGTCCTGTAATTGGCTAATTGGCTGTTGGACAATAAATCCTATTATTATTATGTACTTCGATTGTTATCGATACTCAGGCCAAGCCTGGTTAACTAATCGCACGGATCGAAATCAAGTAACGATTAGTCCTATTAATACATATATCTATACAATATAAATTTGAAGTTGCTGTTAAAAAGTGAACATACTAAATACTATACACATATTATGTTCATTAAATTAAATGACGTTGATAAAACCAACGCTGATCACATTTTAGATAATGTATTTGTTTGAGAAGCCTCGGTGTATTTGATCCCAATTTGTAAAAGCCATGTCCCGTCGACCCTCTTTCCGCGAAGGCATTAACATGAACGCAGCGTCGCGCATCAATAACAAAAAGAGACCCTATATTCCTAGGCTTCTCCGTTGGCGTCACTTATTCGTGACTTAGTGACTTTTTATAAAAAAGAAAAAATGAACATAATATGTATGTTTTGAAAAAGTGTTATGGTTATTGTGTAAGCGTTTTTTGTTGTTTAGCTCGACGCATAGGTTGCATTCGAGTGGGTAATGTGTTGTTTGTGTTTTGTGTTAATTGCGAATTCTGATACTGTGAGTATATTGTGTGTTTACGTTTGAGTGCATGAGAACGAGTCAGAGGTGTTACATGAGTGATTGTTGAAGTGTTGTGTGTTGGTAATGGACTTTCTATAATGTTATGTTGTGTATGCAACAGAGTTTCAATTTGTGAAGGGAAGATTGAGTGTTGTGTTTCATTTTGTGTTTGAATGGTATTAGTTGAAAGTGTGTGATGTGGTTCTGAGTGATGTGCGGTATCTTCCGTTATGTTTAGAAATTTTCTAACTATGTGGCAAGTGTTGATAATGACTGCCTTTTGTAATTGTATGTATATGTTGTTATCTAACCCTAAAATGTGCAAACTGTGATGTATTGTTTTTGGTATAACTCCGGTTGCACTAAGAACAATGGGTACTGTAAGAGCAGTTCCCATTCTCCATTGCGCTTTAAGTTCCTGAGCTATATCAGTGTATTTCCGATGTTTCTCTGCGTGTGTATTGGCTAAATTGTTTGTTTATTATTATTATTATTATTATTATGGGTTTTATTTATTTTCCTTATAACCATATTCCGTATAGGTGGAATCCTGACTGCATCATTTCTCTTATTTAACGAATCTGGTTGTTTCTCGATCTCAATGGCCTCTCGTATTACTCTCCCTTGGTAAACTATATGCTGCAGCTAATAAGTGAATTTTTCTTGTGTCTATATCAGATCAGTGCCCATCCGATGCGTTGCCAATGAGGAGGAGGAGGTGTTATATTGTTTTATCGCTAGATGATGTTTTATATTATTTATAATGCCTCCCCCTCCTTGGTTCCTTTGCTAAAGAATTGTTTGAACAACTATGGATGGCCATTAATAGCGCTATTGTACATACTTATGTATTTTATAGAGCTATAATTTTTTAGACATTTCATGGCGGAGAGCCACATCAACGTGGCTCGCGAGCTACGGGTTGGGCATCCCTGGTGTAGATTATACTAGTATAAATGAGAAATTAAGTGGATATGTAAGAGATATAAGAGTATTTAGAGAAAAAGGCGAAGAGTATTTACAGAAAAAGGCATAGGTTCAAACCACTATCTAATAACTTACAGAACAAGAGCAAGTATACAAAGTATGTATATCTATGAGAAGAAGAAAACATCAGAAATCTATCGAAATAGGATAATCTTAACAAGATAAAGCTCAGAATATGGATGGAAGAAATAGAAACAACAAATGAAAAGAAAAGGATACCTCATTGTCTTAATAACTTGTCACCAGAAAACAAGGAGTCATGGAGACAAAAAGAAATCAAGCAAAAGAAATGGTATGAGAAGCAAATAGGTAGTCCACATTGATTTATTAGAACCCCCAGGGACCTATGTACACAGAAGACTGGAAGACAGTATTAATAACCCAAGCAAAGAATGTTTTTAAACCAATGACATAAGGGGAGAAGGAAAAAAGATGTAGTTGACATGTGCAGAGTGCAACTTAACATTTCTAATACGGCGCGTGTATCATTTACGCTATAATTTATGAAAATCTGCATTTTTGTATACCAACAACAATATGTAAGCAGTATATTACTTCCGGTACATTTTTATACATCGATACCACCTATTTTTACATGTTTGTTGCTGGTAATTAAGTCATTTATGCCCTTTTTTTTTGTTTGTAGTTTGGTAGAAAATGTACCTAATTGGCAACGGATGTTAATATATAATTTTATTAAACCTTCTTTTCCTTGATATAGACTCATCTTTTAATAGTATATTAAAATGTTTCATTCGAATGTACAATCTTGAATGAAAAAATAATTTCTTAACTTGGTCGTCCAAGAGCACATCTTCTGCTAATTCCAAGTCGTTTATTAATTTTTGGAAATTAAAATTACATCCGAATTGACTGCTACAAGGATGGTTTCCAGCCGTTCAACTTGTTGCTCATTTAGGTACTTTACCTAATAAAGATTTATTTATTTATTTATTATTATTTATTTCTTCCGATTTAAACGATTAAATAACAATGGAAGTCTGGTATCAAAGACTAAAACATGATTGGATAGAGATTTACCAGACCTTAAAATGAGGTATGACGTGATACCCAAAGCCATTTTAAAAATATTAAGGGGTATCTCTAGTAGGAAGGGGTGAATCTGACATTTATGACATTAGTGCCAAAAAGTGGGTCCTTTTACATAAACATAAACAAATGTCAAAATGGTAAATTCAGTACGGGAATCGCATTCTTTTTAAGACTTTAAGTTATCGACCATTTCTGTCTTCATAGCCTAATAACTCGAATTTTAAGTTCCGTTCACATTGTTCTTGAAAGTGCAAGGAAAACGGGCAGTATTTACATAAAAATTAAATTAATCGCAACGGAACCCTTTTGATTTCCATTGTTGCGTACTTCAACGTCGTGAGGAAAACAAAAATAACGAATGTCTTATGTCTTTCGAAGTAATTTCGCACTGGTTAACGCTATTACACCGTATGATTATGGTTTGGTGTAAGTAGGTATAAAGACAAATATAAAAGTCATATATAGTACCTACCATATAAAAATAACACCACATAATACAATCATAATATAAAATAAAAGCTTAGTTTAAAAAAAAACACACAAAACAATGAAAAATCTACGAAAATGTGCACGTACATTATACACTCGCGCGCCTTTTACTCTCACCCGGTCAGCGGTCAGCGCTAGGTACGCAATATCATATCTCTTATTCATTGTACCATGGTAATAGCGACTTTAAAAACACAAATAACATTGGGCACACAGACATATGTAACTAGACCAATTTAGACTACGTAGCCACTTTTTCTAAAGGATTGTCAGATTTATTTTTAACAAGTTCTGTAGAGAATCTGACTAGTCAATACTCGATAGTACATTCTTCTATGATAGACTGATTGAACATAAAAGTGTGGAGATATTCTGTGCTTTAAGTGTTATAAGTAAGCTTAGCGCAAGTGAGCACAAAATAGTAATGCACAAAATTCAATTTACTCAGAAGCATAGGTAAGGTACCTATGTTTTGTTTAATTTAATAATTTCCATTTGTTCTACACATGATTTGTAATAAACATTTGTGGGTGTTTATTGTAGCATTAACAGATGATGAAAAATATAGGTTACTTGCCTCAAGAACATCAGGAATGGACCGTAAGCAGTTTTCAAGTGAGCTGAAACCAAGTCTTCGAAAGGGTATTTTTTCACCGATTTGTTCTGCATAGTCTCGATCCAAAATTGATAATGTCAGTTGCAATGGTGAAGATATCAGTAAACTAGTTAAAATCTTTTTAAGTTCCTCCATTGTTAAGGAATAAAATGCTGATTCTCCAAAAATATACAAATCTCACTATTTTATATCAAAATCATTTAAACATACACAGAATAATAAAACAATATAACAATTTTAGAACATATTTCACATATTAAATCTATTGTTGTTTGTAAATTTGAAATTAGCGTTAGTGAACGAACAAACAAATTTCACACATGGATAGGATATGGTAATGGCGCAAAATGCGACTGGCTGTGGTAGTGGTTAAATAGTCGAACTAAAGTGATATTGAACTAAATCAGTGGCGTGAACTACTCTTTTTTATTTAGGCAGCAGTAGCACTGACCTGTATCTTAAAGGACTGAGCATTCTAATGATCCCCTCCACTACTTTTGAAGCAAATTGAAAACCACTATTTTAAGGTGCCAATTAGTAATTTAGGTTTGTTGTGTTGGTGATTATTGGTAACACTGTAACTAATGTTTTTGTTTACATAAACATAACCTTGTTTCATGCGTAGTATAAACTGCGTTTATGCATTGCAATAAAATACAATTTTGAATACTTTACGTTTTTAAATAATTATGAGTCTGTAATTATACTACTTTTCACCAGATATTAAGCATATAGGTTAGAACAAGCTAAGCTGTACCAGCTGATACTAGTACTACCAACACATTATAAATACCGAGCTACCATCATTACATAACTAACGCACTAGTTGGCACCTGCAGTAACTAAAATTTAGGTGGGGCTTGTTTGCTTTAATGTTGTATTGAAGAATGCTCAGTCCTTTATGATACAGGTCAGTGAGCAGTAGTCTTCTTTACTTTATAGTATAATTACATGTACATCAACTGTAGCTATTAATTTCTTATGTTATCCACAAACCACTAAAAATACTAAAATAGACTGCTATAGGAAAATAGTTGGTAGAGAAATGCGGGTGTTGACTTCACAAGAGGAAAGGGGATTTGTAGGTTGGTTAACCCCGGTTAACCCGTTCATAAAATTAGTTGGTACTGAGAATTATAAAATTAAATTGACACTGATTCAAACGAAGCGATAAGCGTTTGATTTTATGGCGGTATTTTTTGTTTAAAAATTTAAAATAGGTATGTGAAGTAGGTACATCAGCGTCACATAATCGTTCATTATTGGGTTTTGCGCATTGAATAAAGAATAGAGAGGAAGGAGAGTATCGTATCATTGCTGCATAAAAATTGGTGACGGAAGTTCGGCCATTTGTACACCACTGTTGAGTCATCTTTGTTTACATTTTGGTCGTGTTGACAATTCACCATAACCTGCAAAATTTGAAATATTCATTTGTTGATTGTTACATTTGTTACAGTCACTGAACTCCAATTTAAGGCATCTGCATCACGTGACCATATATTTCGCTTGGAGTCATTGAACTGTACGCTATAAGCAACTGGAAGGGAAACGGCCTATTTCAATGCATTGTGGGCGTTGAAGGCTGACAAAGGCAGATGCGGAATGGGTACTTCTGTCGCCTTTTGCTTATTGCGGTAGTAGAGCAGACGAGAGAGATAACTGCTGCAATATATCTTTTTTATCAGTAAACTGCATTTTGTGCTCCGTGTCATCATTTGTATGACGTTACGTGTAAAAGAAAAAGATAGAGATACCCAGTCGTTTGGCTTCAGTGTTACTTATGCGCGTTTCCTTTCCAGTTGCGTATAGCGTACAGTTCAATGCTTGGAGTACAAACATAACCTTTACTGCCCTTTACTTGTTTAAAAAATTTATTTTGTTCGATCGATATTTCATTCAAGTGGATCGCAGCCCTTAAAAGAAGCGATAACTGAATTAAAACTTAAATAACGGTCGTGTATGTTCGAGACATTTTATAGCATAGGTACATTAATGAGATCATAAATCATAATGTTTTAAAATAAAACCCTGAACGTTAAATAGTCCAAGAAAATAGACCTTTAAATACGAATTTTGAGGAAATACTTGAATTTTTGATATAAGTTTCTTTAAATGATTAAAAAACGAATTGTGAAAGTTTTTTTTTAAATCACCCCCGGGGAGGGTTGAAAAAAAATAAAAAGAGTGTTTTTTTTTAATTTTGAGGAAACCGTAAGAACTAGAAAAAAAAAGTTGAAACGAAAGTTGTAGAGCATCCAATTTTAGAAAGAAATGATCTCTTTATATTTTTTGCTAAAATTAAAATTATCCGAGATAGGGTGGTTAGAAGGTAGGGAATGATAGTAACAACTTTAAAAAATCATAAGTTGTTAAAAAATTGATATTTTCAATAATTTTTTTTTTAATTTACTCAGAAAAAAATAATCTTTCATTCTAGAGATACTTTTTTTTTTTTAATTATTTATAACCCCTCGAGAAATCTGTCAACAGGTAAATTATTTTATACCTGCTTGGAAAAGACAGGTAAAAATAAAATTTCAACGCATATGGTCAGTTTATAAAATAATAAAAGAATAAATAAAAGAAAAAAATTAATTTCATCGAGTGAAGCTGTTTTAATTCGGTCCTGAAAATATTGAATTGTTCTAACTTTGTTATAAATAATTTAAAAAAAAAAAAGTATCTCTAGAATGAAAGATTATTTTTTTCTGAGTCTATTTTTAGTGGTTTGTGATGTTATCTCACACCAAGAGTTCTTATTTAAAACGTCAATTAGTCCAGGAATTTTAGCACCAAAAACGGGTTCGCAAAGCAAAAAATCCTGATAATTGATTTTTCGATTGGATTATGTGAGAGGGTGTCCCATAAGTATAAAACCAAGTTTGTGTCGTCTGAGACCGCGAGCGTTAGCCGCCATCTTGAAAAATGTCTTTTTGCAAATATCTAGGAAACGGTGAGTTTTACGTTAAAAATTGTAAGGACCTTTCTTGCACAGGATAAAATTATCCATCTTTTTTATTTCAAACTTTTTTTTCTATTGTAAATATTTGCCGAGATATAGTCAATTAAAAAAACAAATTTTTGTTTTTGGCGAATATCTCGATCATTTTTGGAAATGCGAAAAAAAAGGAACAATTAAAGTTGTAGAGCATAACATTTTCTACGGTTTTTGTACAGAACTTTTTTTCGTTAAATCGATAGTTACTGAGTTCTAGCGCAATGAAAGTTGCCGTCAGGTAAGCGGCAAGTAATGCAGGAGGAGTGCACGTCGCTCGGTGCGTTCTTTAACAATAATGGTATGGATATTCATTTATACAGGGTGTTTCAGACCACCCGTACCGCCCAAATATCTCGCGAAATACAAAACGCATTGAAAAAAGAAAAAATACGCCTAAAAAATTATACCGGTAGCGGGTTGTTGGTAGCGGTTACTGTTAGTAGAGCATTGTTAAATATTTCAGCAGCGGTAAAAATAAAGTAATTATAATTAAATAAATATGTACAAGTAAATAAACTAAAAAAAATTACAAGATAAATCAACTAAAAACAAGATTCTAATGACCAGAATTAATCAGTTCAAATGTGGTGGTAATTTACACCCCGGTATCGCCCCCTATTGGCCCGCTAGTTACTCTGCAAGAAAAAGATTATTACTTATCTTAAGTGTGCAAGTAATTGCCGTTTCGGAAAGGTTTGTTTCAAGGGTTTAATAACGAAATGGCGGATCAACAGGTGTGGGAAAAAATGTTCCGCTTTTAATCGGTTTATAAATTACAGCGGTACGTATGTCCTTATTAATTAAACTTTCCTTTATTAATTAATTCACCTTTCAGGTTTTCAAATTCTGGAGAATAATTTGTCTAACAGGGAAAAATTTACGGTAATGCAATCAGTACTAATTTTACTTGGCAACAGTATAATCACAACTTCCACCTCAATTAGCAATTGACCCTAATTACACGAACTCTAACTGCGGTGCCAGCTTAGACGTTCAGGGTTAACACACAAGTCGATTGCTTAAAACCAGTGATAAATGAAAATGTACTTAAGAGCTCTTACATAAACTACTACAAGTTAATTAGCCCTTTTGTTGTTGCCTAAAGGAACCAATTCAAGCTGTATAAAGTTTATGTAATTATTCCCTTTTGTGTAATTAGCTTCGGAAATTGTCTCCTGCTATATTACAGTACGATATAACGGGGTTGAAAAATTCGCACTCCGGTTATACCACAAAACGGAGTATCACAAACCTTTTTATAGAAATAATTGCTATTTAGGCCTGTGTTTTACTGGAGAAAAGTATCAAACAATAACTAAAGTAACGGTTGAATGCGGAGTGCATGCAATTTAAAACAAATAAAGTTGTCAACGGTAGCTCAGGTAATTCCGAACTACCGGTGTCTTAAATGTTCAAGTATAAATGTAACGGTGAATCAAAATATAATTAATAAAGAAAAGAAAAAATAAACAGACACCCTAAAAATAGAACTAAAAACGGTTTTCTACCCACAGGTGAGTACGCACACAAGGGACGTCACACACAGGAGTTTTACACCGGGATAAACAGGTGAACGGATTCGGGAAATATAAGGTTTATAGGTAAATGAATCCGGAATATAAATGTAAAGTACAAAATATGTGGTTTTCAGGACTGAATAACGGAAATCGGTAACAGGAAAATAACGGTAATAAATCGAACTGGAGCAAAACTAGGCAAACTACCAAAAATACTCAAGACAAGACCCTTTTTCTTGTCGGCTCTCCTTTTTAAAAGTTCTCCCCCAGTTTACTTCTAGTTTTCCCCCAATTTACTTGAGGCGGCCTGTTTTAAAAATGAGTGGGAAGGAGTCACACCTACAATTTGATTATCAAATATATGATTCAACTTACTCCTTCCCATCTCTTTACACAGCTTCCTCCCCTCACGGAAAAAGCTCACCTGGGTCGGGGTCCTTCCTGACTGTGGGCTACCCTGATTCTCAACCATCTCATGAACGGACTCCACATACTGCAGGGCACCACACTCATCTGGCTGACCTACTTCCTGGGCTTCCTCTACTACTTCTTCGTCCGGTTGCTCGCCCAGGTTCGGGAACTTCAGCTCTTTCACATGCACCCTGCTTTTCCTTCGTGCGTTTTCCATATCCTGTATTTCTAACACGACCGGAGAGATCACTTTATGCACCCGGTACGGCCCTGAATATTTCGGTGCTAACTTGGCCATGATCCCTTGGGCCTTGTCGGACAACACATGTTCCTTTTTGTAAACCACCTCTCCGACGGTGGGCCTATAGGGTCGTCTTCTTAAATTATATCCTCGGCTCTGGTCAGCAAACGCTCTACCGAGATTATCTCGCGTTGCCTGGTGGAGGTCTTGTAACCTTCCCATTCTCTGCTGTACTTCTTGTACCTCTTCGGCGCCAGCCTCTATTTCGGTAGCGGGTTCTTGGTCCTGTTGTACTTGCGTAGCTACTAACTCTCGACCAAAGTTAAGCATGGCGGGCGTGAAACCTGTAGATGTATGAAGTGCTGTATTTACTGCAAACATAATCTCCGGTATTGTCCTATCCCATGTCCTTTGATTATTAGTTATATTCTGGGCCACCATGGTACCAATCACTCTGTTTAATCGTTCCACAGCATTACACTGCGGGGTGAATACGGAGGAGTATATCGTGGAAATATCCCTAATTCTTTCAAACTTTCCTGGTACATCTTACTAGTATATTGCGGTCCATTATCTGAAACAATCAGTTTAGGTGCACCATACCTGAATAGTACTCGTTCCCTCAGGGCTTTCAATACTACTGGCGTAGTAGCTTTCCTAATGGCCACAATTTCTGCCCATTTAGTAAACCTATCCTGAAATACAAGAATGAAATTGTTTCCATCTAGTGATCTCGGAAACGGTCCCATTAAGTCAGTATGTATAATCTCCCACGGACGGTTAGCTGGAAAATAGTGCATGTGTCCCCTCGGAGCCATGGTAGAGGATTTAAATTTTATACAGGTTTTACATTTATGCACATGCCATCTCACATCACGCGTGAATCCTGGCCAGTAATAACTCCGGAAGACCCTGTGAACTGTTTTGGCTACCCCTTGGTGCCCGGCCTCTAGTCGGTCATGACATTCCCTCAATATCCTCTGTCTCTCTGGTTTGGGAACACATTGTCGTAAACAAGACTGGAGTCCTTCGCTCGTTTCTACATTTGCATTAGGAAAACATCTCCATAATTTACCATTCTGAATGGTATAATCTGCATAACGGGTCGGATCGTCTTGTACTCCCTTCCATATTTTCCGGTACCAGTCACAATTCGGCAACTCATCCATCTCCTCTTGTACAGCCGACAAGGGTTGTAATTCTTCCTCCTGGGACCTAGATAACGCATCTGCCACATGATTCGACTTACCCGGCTGGTACTCGATTTCAAAATCAAACTGCTGTAAGTCTAATATCCATTTAGCCATCCTGGAGGTCGGATTCTCCATCGTCTGCAACCACTTTAGGCTTCTATGGTCGGTAACCACCTTAAATCGATAGCCTTCCAGGTAGCCTTTAAACTTATTAATCGCCCAAACGACTCCAAGGCATTCTAACTCTATTACTGAATAAATTCTTTCCGGCGCGGTGAGCGTCCTGCTTATATGCGAAATAACTCGCTCTCCCTCGTCATGGTTCTGGAACAGCACTGCACCCAATCCTGACTTACTGGCATCAGTACGCAGCGTAAACGGTTTGTCGAACTCGGGACATCCTAACACAGGTGGTGTGGTAAGTGCTACCTTCAAGGTATCAAAGGCACTCTGCTGCTCTTCAGTCCACACAAACTTCACGTCTTTCTTTAGCAGGGCTGTAAGAGGCAACGCCACATTCGCAAAATTGGGAATGAACCGTCGATACCACGAAGCCATACCCAGGAAGCTTCTTACTTTTCGGACATTGACTGGAGCTGGTAGTGACGTAATGGCGGTCACCTTTTCGGGATTAGGGGTAATTCCATGCCGGTTAACAACGTGCCCTATTCAAATGTTCTATCATCAACTCTGGTTTGCAAAACTCACACTTTTCGGGTTGTAGCACTAAACCCCACTGTCGTAGCCTCTGGAACACGGTTCTCAGGTTGGACAAATGTTCTGGAAATGTTCTGCCTAACACAATAATATCGTCCAGGTACGCGATGGACTCCAGCTCTGGACCAATTACTTTATCGAGTAATCTCTGGAAAGTGGCAGGTGCTGAATGCAGTCCAAATGGCGTCACCTTGAACTGGTATAATCCCCTACCTGGGACGGTAAAGGCGGTAATCGGGCGGCTCTCTTCATCCAGGGGAATCTGCCAGTATCCTTGTTTCAGGTCGATGGTGCTTATATAACAGGCTCCTCTTAACTTGTCCAATATCCCCTGTATAAAGGGTAACGGATATGCGTCTTTAATGGTACAGCTATTTACTCGGCGAAAATCAATGCAAAAACGGTACTTCCCAGACGGTTTCTTTACCAGCACCACTGGCGAAGACCAGGGACTGCTAGACGGTTCAATGATGCCCTCTTTAAGCATTACATCTACTTCTTCATCCATTATCTGCTGCATCGCAGGGTTCCGGGGGTAATATCGCTGCTTTAAGGGTTCGGTTCCAGGCTTCAACTGGATCTTATGGATGGCATCGCGGGCCAACCCGGTACAGTTGGAAAATCGGTTCAGTTCATAGTTCATCCTCTAAGAACTGATTCAGGTGATGAAGCTCGGTTTCGGTTGGTCCCCTAAGAGATGCTATTTGTTCTACTATCGGTTGATTAGGTACATTTATATTTTGAAAATATATAATTCGATTTGCTACATCTATTTGCACACCGTAGTGCTGCATAAAATCTAGCCCAATAAGGAGATCTACGGACAGAGTTGGTAAATAAATAGCACGTACTGGTAATACTACCTCTCTATATTCTATTTCAAACTGAAACTCATCCTTAGTTTCCACAGGCGAACCATCAGCTAGATGAACCACTCCACCACCAATCCCAGATATAGGTCGAACTTGATGATCGGTTAGCACCTTCTTTACTTTCTTGCCAACATAGGTACGATAGGACCCAGTATCAACCAGGGCGGACACTTCTTCTCCATACAAACGAAAGGTAACGAATAGGCGATTGTCGGATAATTGTATACTTGATACTTCCGGTCTAGGAACCTTCACAAACTTCTGCACGGTTTGCACCCATTCGTTCCATTCCTCGGAACTGGTCTTTGTATTACAGGACACGGCCTTGTTTCGTCTCCGGCGCCTTAATTCCGAGACGGGCTTAACTCGTTTCCCGACACAGAGCAGGAACAGTCTCGGGTTAAAACATCATCACGACCACACCTGGAACAAAACTTTTTAAAAGGGTTTCGCTGTGATCGCCGAAAGAAGTTTTCCGATTACCTATGTTAATTTGATGTCAGTTTTGTTAAGTGACAATAAAAAATGTTAATGCTTTGTAAAAGGGAAGAGGGGGAGCTTTATTTACTCCCCCCTCCCCCACACCGCCACTTCACCCCTAATTTTAGATTTAAACGTATCTCGAATGTCAATGTGTTTTTTATTCGTGAAATCAAAGTATTTCAATTTTTTTTTTCTATTTTCCATCAAAGACAAAAAAAATTTACAAAATTTAACTTCTTCAATCGTGGTATTGAACAGTTGTTTAAATCTAAAATGGTTGCGCTTTTCCATCCTAGGTTATGGGCCGTAGGGGTGAAGTGGCGGTGTGGGGAAGGGGGGAGGTGTTAATAAAGCTTCCCCTCTTCCCTTTTACAAAGCATTAACATTTTTGATTGTCACTTAACAAAACTGACATCAAATTAGCATAGGTAATCGGAAAACTTCTTTAGGCGATCACAGCGTCATCTGTCGCGAACTTCAAAAAATGTTTCAAACAAAAAGTTTCTATTTGTTAACGCAAAATTCAAATCTGCATAATAAACTAGGGGGTACTATTTAAGATTAAGAAGTTACCCCCCTCTCCACCCCCCGGGGGTGGGAGTGGGGACATCGTATTACTATCAAACAATAGAGTCTTAAAAAATTTGTTAGACGTATTTTTTCTTTTTTCAATGCGTTTTGTATTTCGCGAGATATTTGGGCGGTACGGGTGGTCTGAAACACCCTGTATAAATAATATATGATAATAATTATTATTATTAATATATATGTGTTAAAATATTATACAAAAAACAAAGCTCTGACGACTTTAAAGAAGCACGAAAAATTTCTGACGACTGTGGCATTGTTCAAAGATAGGAGGAGCGATCCCAACATATTGCTCAAGCTGGCGAGCTGTTTTTTATCGCTTTTTATGGAGGTAATAAAACCGAACTATCCATCGATTCTCTCCAAAACAAGAACTTTGGCAAGTTAGCTCGGAACACCAAGCTCAACTTAGCGATTCTTCCACCGACGCAGGATGCAGCCCGTTACCATTCCTTCAGAGTGTATTATTAAGTCCAAAGTTGGCTGGGATTTCACCATGGCCCGGAAGAATTGATCTGGAAGCGCGCTGCGGATCGCTTATCGCCAATTAGAATAAAAAAAGCTCCCGCGCCACAAAATTTGCTGCAAATAATATCTTGCAAATGCCGGACAAATTGGGGAGCTGCCTGCGGATGCCGAAAGAGTGGCTTGAAATGTTCAAATGTTCTATCATTTGTTCAAATTGCAGTGGCCAAACATGCGACAACGCAATCCCTACAGTGGACGATAGCGACGAGGAGCATGTTGAAAATGAGTTTCATAGATTTACTTGCTGTTTCTGACTTGAGCATGCTAACTCGTTCACATACACCCAAACGCAAACACACAATACACTCACAATTAGCACAAAACACAAACAATACATTACCCACACGAGTGCAACCTATGCGTCGAGCTAAACAACAAACATTTACACAATAAACATAATACATATGTTTTTTTACAGCTTTATTTTATATAGGTATATGTATCTATTACTAGAACTAATCGTTACTTGATTCCGATCCGTGCAGTTAGTTAACCAGGCTTGGCCTGAGTATCGATAAGAACCGAAATACAATAATAATAATACTTACCTACTTGATTCCGATCCGTGCGGGTGCGGTTAGTTAACCAGGCTTGGCCTAAGTATCGATAAAAACCGAAGTATAATAATAATAATATCTTTTATTGAGAGCAAACTATTAAATTACATAAGAACATAAGATTGTTCAAAATACGTTAAAACTGCACACTTTTGTTCTCAAAGGGAGTGAGTTCAGGTGTCTACAAAAAAAGTAGAGACCTGTTCTTTCACTCAACCCTGCTAGACATTCATTACCGTATTTTATTTTCGCATACTCACAGCCTACTTTCAAATGTGCATAAGTTTTAAGTGCAGTTTCAATCAATATTAGATAAAAAGTGTTAATAGCTACAAAACCGCTAAAGATAGGTATAGGGATACCTATAGTTTATCGATGTGTAAATTAAATCGCTTTCTAAATATGTAAAAATATACGGGGTGTTCCATTTGAAAAAAATGACTGTTTGGTGTTTGAAGTTTTTTAACTTTGCCACTAATTTTGAACGCCCTGTATAATCTGTGATAGGTTTGCAAACTCATTTTGTGAACCCTTGTGGTTTTACTTCGTGTTTGTAAAGTATGAATGTTTTGCGTTCAAAGAAGAGCAAAAGGTGGGCTATTAAACATCCCTCCGCAAAGCGCAAATTTTTC
Organism: Pyrocoelia pectoralis; assembly: GCA_036250285.1. NCBI lineage: Eukaryota > Metazoa > Arthropoda > Insecta > Coleoptera > Lampyridae > Pyrocoelia > Pyrocoelia pectoralis. Next base: position 65,784,845 of record CM070074.1, read on the forward strand.
AAAAAAATCGTAATATCTCAAAAACAGTTAAAGATAGGTATAGGATAATCTAATACAGATTAACGCAGGTGTGGGCCCTGGCATATGCCGACGATATTGTTGTGATAGCGAAGACAGAGAGGGAGATGAAAGGGATGATGAGGGTGGTGAAGGATTTCTTGGAAGGAAGAGAGTTAGAGATCAGTGTTGAGAAAACAAAGATGTTGGTGTTCCAGAAAGGTAGGGGAAGAAGAAAGAGAGAAGGGTGGAGGTGGGGGGAAGAAGTGATAGAGGAAGTGGGGGAGGTAAAGTACTTGGGCTACTATCTAAGGTACAACAACAAAGAAGCGGAGCACGTAAAAGAGCTAGCAAAGAAGGGGAGTAAAGTGCTAGGACAGATATGGGGAAATAGGGGAGAGATTTTTTGGAAACGATATCGAAAGGAGGAGGTGGCTCTTCGACAAGCTGGGGAGAGCGTAATGATGTACGGGGCCGAAGTATGGGGGTGGAGCGAATGGGAAGTGTTGGGGAGGGTGCAGGCGAGATATTGGAGATGGACATTAGGTCTAGAGAGAGAGACGCCGGGATACATGGTGATGGAAGAGATAAATGGGGAAAAGCTGAGGATACAGACGGGAAAAATGGCGATGAGGTACGAGGAAGGTCTGGAGAGAGGAAGGGGAGGAGAGTTGATGCAGCAATGTTGGAGAGAACTTAAGAAAGGAAGAATAAAGCACGGACAGGCGAGCAGAAGGAAATATTATGAAAGAGGAGGATATGCGATGGCTGAGGTGACGAGGAGCAGGGAAAGTGGTGGGGAGACAACATAAGAGAAGATATAATAAGAAGGGATGGGGAAGTACAGATGCAGGAAAGAAGAGAAAAGATCAGAGAAGGAAGATACAACGAGAGATACAAAGAAATTGTAGGGGAGGGTATGCCGAGGTACTTGAAGGGTGGGCTAAGTACAAAAAAGAAGAGACTGATAGCAAGGTTTAGGTGTGGAAATGAGGAGAGAGCCAATTGATATTGGGAGGAGGATGATAGTAGAAGATGTAGACTACTGTGTAGTGTGGGGCGGGAAAATTTGGATCATATGTTAGGGGAGTGTGATGAGCTGAGAGCGGAGACTAGGAGCTGGAAGAGGGTATTAGGAGAGGGTGGAGAAGGGTTAGGCTGGATGGAAGAGGTCATAGAAAGAAGAAGGGAGTGTTATGGAAGGGATGCAGGTTAATGGGATGTCTTAGGTTTAGGAAGGTTCTGTTTATTTTAAGTAGAATGTTTATTTCGTTTATTGGTTGATTAGTTAAATGAGGTAGATTTCAATTTTTTGTAAAATTATATAATTTAGACAATAAAAGGCATGATATATGATACTTCGTGTTTGTAAAGTATGAATGTTTTGCGTTCAAAGAAGAGCAAAAGGTGGGCTATTAAACATCCCTCCGCAAAGCGCAAATTTTTCAAAAAAATCGTAATATCTCAAAAACAGTTAAAGATAGGTATAGGATAATCTAATACAGATTAACGCAGAATCGATTGTATAATCAAAAAATGCAATAATATACAGGGTGTTCCATTTAAAGTAAGAAGATGAATGGCGATTTCCGGTCTTTCCGGAAGTTGTACAACATCGACAATATTTTAGAACAAAAGAAGGCTGTGGGTTATCCTTAACCTGAAAGTTTCAAATTCATAAGTAGTAAGGGACCCCAAAAACTTCTAATGAACGGGTTCCGTGATATATCCTGTAGACTCCTTTGCAGCCATAAATTTTCCCCCGTTTTTCGTTACTACTTTCGTAACGCCTGCTAAAGTAGCTAGTGCGTATTTACTTACTCAAGTGGTACTCTTGTCTACTTCTCTTCACACTTGTCCTCTGATAATTTAAAACTGTAATTACTTGCCGTTCAAATTCAAGACTCCATAGAGTATCACATTCTCTTACAACGTCTTCTAAACTCTCGTGCATTTCAGTCATTTCTAAAAACTTACAATACCACGGAAAAATGGCGGTAAAATGTTTCTCATATATCCCACAATTCATGAACTGTGCACTTGACATTGTTCTCGCCGTAACAAAATTTCACATCACAAAAAAGCTTGCAACGTCAATTTCCATAGGTACATACTATGGAAATTGACGTTGCAAGCTGATCATAAACCATTATTGCCCAAAATTGTCTTAAAGAAAGAGATACCTGTTTAAACCGTAAACAGCATATAAAGATGGGCGTTTAGATATTTTTTGAATAAGGACGCACAATATAATATATTGACAATACGAGTGTCCAGCTATGTGAAGATCTTTTGAGCAGCATACCTATGTGTGCGAAACTTAACAGGAAAATTTTAATCTAATACTGTTTGTTCGAAGAAAATGAAAAAGGGAGACATTTATGGAGGAAAAAATGAATAACTCGCGAAAGTGATAAAGTGAGCAGACAAGCGCTGAGTTATTGTGAGAAGCACGGTGCGGAAGCACAGGGAAGATTATCATCTTTGAATTGTGAAAATACGAAAGGTGAAGAGTGTTGAATTTTATAATTTTAAACAGTAGGCTAACTATATATATAAAAAAAAAAAACAATATGTTTTTAAGATCGTGTAAAGATTTTTTTTTCCCTTGTGACATTTTGTAAGTTTAATTTCTGTTTGATGGAGAATAAATTGTGTTAATGTATTTTAAATGTAATTAGAACATTAAAAACTCAAAAGGTTATGTGCTCAGAACTTTAAAAACTGCGTTTGTATCATATTGTGTTCTTGCTTGCCCGACCTACATATTCACGTGTGTGCAAAATGGATTCTCTAAAACTGCAAATTGGTTTACTTGAAGGTAAAAGTAATTGGACTACATGGAAGTATAAAGCTGTAATCCTATTACGCAGCATAAAGGGAGCATTGGATGTTGTAGAAGGTAAGGTGACAGCCCCTCAGCCGCCTGGGTTAGGTGCAACGGCATCTGAGAAATCTGACTATGATAAGAAACTTGGAGATTTTCTTAAAATTGACAGCAGTGCTCTGTTAGTACTGACTACAAACATGACTGAAGACATACTAAAACTTGTAATGAGATTCATGAGTTCTGCTGATGTTTGGAATGAACTCAATCGGCTTTTTGATGGGTCTGTTGAGGATAGAGCCTTTGATTTATGTTTACAATTTTTTAGTCACAAGAGAGATGAAATAGATGACATTGCAAGTCATACCTCTAAATTGAAAAACATCTGGAGTGATTTAAATGTTGAACTTACAAAGGATGGAAGTTCAAAATTGCCAGATCTGCTACTAATTTGCAAAATATTAGACTCATTGCCTGAAAGTTATTTTTCATTTAGATCAAGTTGGATGCTTGTGTCTAAAAAAGAAAGGACCTTAGAAAATCTCACTACACAACTTTGTATGTACGAGAGGGCTTTAAATGGGAAAGACAATAGTGTTCATAATCCTGAAGCTCTTCTAACACAAAAACACTCTGGTAGTGGCAAGGCTGGTAAATATGCAGGATTTAAATCTAACCAAAATCAATATATTTGTAATTATTGTAAGGGTCCACATAAAATTACTGTTTGTACTAAATGGAAGGCAGATGGAAAGCCTAAACCTGAAAAAAGTAACAAAACAAATAAGGTTGATAGGACAAAAGAGCCAAATAAACTAGTACTTTTTGCGTCCTCAAATCTTGTGCTTAATACTGAAAAAAGTGATGATTTTTTCTATGTGGACAGTGGAGCAACAAGTCACGTAGTAAATAATAGTGATGTGTTCAGTGAGTACACTTCGTTTGATAAAAATATTTCTCGTACTGTGGTCACTGCAAATGGTGATTGTGTTAAAGCTGTGGGCAAAGGAACTGTTGAGGTTCAAGCATCGGTTAATGGTCGATGGAACAACCTAACTTTAACAGATGTGTGGTACGTCCCTGATATTAAAAAGAATCTGTTTTCTACTCTAGCTGCTCATGATAAACAAATTCATAGTGAATTTACATCTAATGTTGCTGTTTGTCAACTAAAAGTAAATGAGCAGATTGTGTTGTTTGGAAGTAGAAATCGCTCTGGTGGTCTATATAAACTAGCCATGAGAATTGTTTTTCCTCAAGTTTCTGTAAACAATCTATATAATAATAATGTTTTGCAACTGTACCATGAAAGGTTGGGACATCAAAATAAACGGCATGTCAAGGCCACAATTAAAAGAGAACTTGGGATTGAGGTAAAACTGGACACTGAGCTGTGCGAAGGCTGTGTATACGGTAAGACTCATAGAAGAAAATTTGGAACCAGAGATAAACCTGATAAACCAGGTATGCTAGTATCTAGTGACGTATGTGGTCCTTTTCAAACATCTCAATCTGGATTTAAATATTACGCCATTTTTAAAGATGAATTTTCTAGATTTAGATTTGTGTATTTTATGAAGGAGAAATCTGAAGTACCCGAAAAATTAAAATTGGTACTTGCTGCATCAGAAAATGCTGGTCATCGTGTTAGAGTCATTTTGAGTGATAATGGAGGCGAGTATGACAGTAATGCTGTTAGAAAAATATTACAAGAGAAGGGGATTATCCAAAGGTTAACTATGCCATACACACCACAACAAAACCCTTGTGAAAGGGAGAACCGCACTGTTGTAGAGACTGCGCGTGCCATGATGCATTCAAGAAATGATCTACCACAGTCCTTATGGGCAGAACTTGTAAATGCGGCCACGTATGTACTGAATAGGACTGGACCTTCTAGTATTCCAGAGAAAACCCCATACGAGTTATGGCATGGAGAGCGGCCTTATATAAAGCATCTGAGAATAATAGGCTCTGATTGCTATGCCCATGTTCCTAAACAAAAGAGAAAGAAAACGGATAAAAAGGCTGTGAAGGGCATACTTGTTGGTTATGATACTGATGGTTATAGGATTTGGTGTAAAAATGGTACCTTAATTCGAAGTCGTGATGTTGTGTTTCAAGAAAAACCTCTTTCTTCAATTGCTGATGATGTCAGTGTAATACCTAACCAGTTGTCAGAGAATGAAAATGCTGAACCTCCTCAGACGGAAATTAGTGAAGATTCTCCTAATGCTGATGAAGATTCGTTCTCTGAAAGTTCACAAGAAGAAATGTTGGGTGAAAAGGAATTGGAGAGTCTTGGAAGACCTGCCACTCCTAGACTTCGTGACAGAAGTACTTTACAACGACCCCAAAGATTTACTGATTTTGTAATGTCCTGCGATACTATTATGAATGATTATACTGCACCAACTACTTATGAAGAGGCTATGCAAAGTAAGCACTGTTCTGAGTGGAAACTTGCCATGGATCAAGAAATGAAGTCCTTATTAGACAACCGTACCTGGGTATTAGAAAAATTACCTGTTGGTAAGAAACCTATACCTTGTAAGTGGGTCTACAAAGTAAAAACGAACTCAGATGGATCCGTAGAGCGTTTCAAAGCCCGATTGGTTATAAAAGGGTATTTACAGAAGAAGGACATTGATTATAATCAAACCTTCAGTCCTGTGGCTAGATTGAGTACTGTTAGAGCTCTGATAAGCGTTGCTGCAGATGAAAAATTGCAATTGAGCCAATTTGATGTATCTACTGCATTTCTGTATGGAAATATTGATAATCAAGGTAGTCACATTTATATGAAGCAACCTGATGGCTACACAGATGGAAGTGCACTGGTTTGTAGATTGCAAAAGAGCTTATATGGATTAAAGCAAGCACCTCGGTGCTGGAATCAGCGTTTTAGTGATTTTTTGTTTAAACTTGGTTTTAAGCGGAGTGATGCTGATCCATGTTTATTTATGATACAAAATGGTACTGAAAAGCTTATGTTGACCGTATTTGTTGATGACGGACTTATGGCTTCAAATAGTTCAAAAATGTTAAATCAGTTTCTAATTAATCTTAAAAATGAATTTAAAATAACTACTAAACCTGCAGAATTTTATTTGGGATTAGAAATTCATCACTGTGAAAATGGAATAAAACTGAGTCAAGCTTCATATGCTAAAAAGATTTTAAAGAATCTTAAAATGGACGAATGTAAACCAGTATCAACCCCACTAGAAACATCAACTACTACTGAAGCAGGGAAAGAAACGAATGAAATAACCATTGCTGGTTATTCATATAGGCAGGTTGTAGGTGCCTTAATGTACCTCATGATTGGATCACGACCTGATTTAGCTTACGCAGTGGGAGTAGTATCCAGATCACTCGAGAATCCAACCACTCAAGACTGGTTAAAGGTGAAAAGGATTTTACGATACGTAAAAGGAACATTGGATCGTGGAATCATTTATAAAAGCAATTGCAATAAAGTGTTATCCTGTTATAGTGATGCTGACCATGCAGGGGACATTACAACCGGTAGGTCTACTTCCGGAGTGCTCATCATGTATGCAGGTGGCTGTATTTCCTGGATCAGTCAACGGCAGTCTTCGGTAGCAATATCGACAACAGAAGCGGAAATTGTAGCAGCTAGTGAAGCAGCTAAGGAAGCTGTGTGGTTAAAACGGCTAATGGCGGATATGTTAATATTAAAAGGCATTCCTGAATTATATATTGATAATGAAGCAGCTTTGAAAATTTCAAAAAACCCAGAGTTCCATAAGAGAACCAAACATATACGTACAAGACATTTTTTTGTTCGGGAACTGGTAACTGAGGGTGAAATTGGCATAGAAAAAATTAGTTCTGAAAAACAACTGGCTGATCTTTTGACAAAGCCCCTACCTAGACCACGACACATGATGCTGTGTGATGAACTTGGTCTTAGTGATAGCTAACTGTAAAATGAAGGGAAAGTGTTGAATTTTATAATTTTAAACAGTAGGCTAACTATATATATAAAAAAAAAAAACAATATGTTTTTAAGATCGTGTAAAGATTTTTTTTTCCCTTGTGACATTTTGTAAGTTTAATTTCTGTTTGATGGAGAACAAATTGTGTTAATGTATTTTAAATGTAATTAGAACATTAAAAACTCAAAAAAGAGTTGTTGACTAATCTTCGGTATTTTACACCAAAAATTCAAACAAGTGTGACAAATAGATTTTTTGAATCATTAAATTAAAGCCCATAATAAAAAAACGGAAGCACCCAATCAGAAGAGTGTGAAAAACAAAACATCAGAAAGTAACCTTTCAATAAACCTGCAATAAAATGAAATAAATGCATACCTACTTGTTTAATGTGGGAGAGTAAAAACAAAGATTGGGTAGAAATAAATATACAAAAAAACAGTTCAAAGTATTTTATTCGTTCAAAGCACGCGTTCTGGTCACTATAGCAAGGTTAATATGTACTAAGTGGAGGATTTCCATACTTTTTGAATAAATCTGTCCAAAACACAAATGACTTCCAATTCGGATCAGTTGAAGCATTTAACGTCAGATTGATATCTAAATAACGCAAGCCAAATCCATTAACATGTGCTAAGGGCCAGCTCACATTTTCAAATAATACATCGGGAAATGGAGTAGGATTTCTATAAACAACAAATATTATAATTAATGAACAAACATTTGTGTCATACCTACCCATATTTAGCAAAGTTAGTCCATAATGTTACCATACGTTTCCTAGTCAGTAAATCATCGGTCGTAATTTTGTTATGTTTACCTTCTATTCTCCATATGTACGGAAGTTCTTCAGCATGTCCAACGCCTGTGAAAAGGTAATTTTATGTGTATTGAATGTTGAAGTGGGACACACCAACCCTGTTGCTTTCTATGTCCCGAACCCAAAGATCCTTGATAGGAAAATTTGTATAAATACACTGGCGCGTATTGTGAATAGAGTATAGTGGCTTCTAATATGGGCCTAACAAACGAATCATCACTTACATACTAAAAAATGTAAACTAATAAAACGAGTACCTATACAATAAATGAATAGAACGTAATCGTATCTCAAATGCAAAAGTTGATGTTAGTTGTAGGTGAGATAAATGGGTGCTCACCTGCAACAAAGATTCTTCAGATATAGTTATTGGTGTTGTTCCAAAATAATAATTTTTGATTAACAAGCCCAAATTTAACTTTGTCACGGGATCATAAACATCCAAACCCGCTGGTACCAACATAGTTGGATTCAAATCATATTTAACCAAATACAAACGAATATAATTCAGTACTAAAACAATTGAAATTTTACTTTGTAGTAAATAAATTATAAACAATTACCATTAACAAATGGTATGCCTTCCAATGAATTAAAGCCTATAATGTATGGAATTTTATGGAAGAATCCATTCTTAAGACTATTTTGACTGTGATTCATAACAACAGCACCTGGATGTATTGGTTCAATAGTTGGTGCAAAGGGTAACCCATTTATTGGATTATACACTAGTGCATTCTAAAACACAAGCGATAGTTTAAGACTTTATTTACACATTTTGTACCTACTTCAAGTGTTGATGCCAATGCAGCTTGTTGCAGTTTTTTAGCATCAACTTTTCTTAAACCATCTACTAATGCTTGAGAACTGTATGTATCTACATGCAAAGCTTCAGCCGTTAAAAGGGCAATTTCTCTTCCATTCCTTGCTAAGGCCCAAGAATTAATTGAAGTGCCACTTTCTAGAATTGCACTTTGGAACAATCCTAAAACAGTGAATATAGGTGAAATTGTATACTAAATATTAATGTGCGCGTTTTGCATATGAAAAGTACATTTTTTACAATTTACAAAACAGCACCTAAATGTATTGGTTCGCGATTTCAATTTCTAGTCATAGTACCAAAAAATTATTATCGCTAGTTGATTTGTTAGACCTGATTCAGAATACAGATTCATTAATGGTTAACTCTAACTCAAACAAGTTTAATTTTCATTTTCAAATAAGTGTAAGTGAAAGGCAATTGATAATTTCGAAGAAAACGATGAAAAAGTAAATAGATAGATGTTGATGTTTGGTCCAATTGGTTTTACAAAATGATGAAACAAAAGCCATCGAAAAAAGCTATTTATATAAAAGTCAGGAAAATCTCACATTACTGAAGAGGAGATAAATTGAAATACGAGGCACTTTGTGCGGAATATTTTAAAACTCCGAGTCAAGTAAGAGATTTTACTGACGTGTTTTGTATTAACTTTTTCCGGAAATCGCAAAGAAGACGAAATTTACAAATTTTAGAAAATTTTTTTACAAATTCCACAAAAATCAAGTTTGACAATTTTGTTAGCAACTATAGTTGCAAATTATATTTTGCGTCTTGTAAAGTCTTTACTAGTCTGGAAAATTCAATTTCCCTGCGCGTAAATAAGCAGGAAAATGTTGTTTCCAAGACGATTTCCGGAAAACATATTTTACGCCCGCAGTTTGATTAGTTAGTTTCATAACCTGATATGATCAGTTTCAAAATGTCAGTTCATAGGACAGCGCACTGCTGCATACATACACTATGTTGAACGTAAGGCGGTCTTATTGCAAGTATAAAACTGTTTATTTCATGTGTATTTATTAAATACGAAATTCAAAATTGAAAATTAAACAAGATGATGTTCAACTAACGCCGACAAATAGTCATTACAGTCAGGGCTGGGCAAAATACATGCACTAACGTATTTCAAATACAAATTACAAAATATTCCTAGAAATGTATTTGAAATATAAAATACGAGATACTTTTACATTATTTTTAAAAATTCAAAATACAAATACAATATTTGAAATATAAAAATACAACAATACCTATACGAATACGGGGTGTTTCTTGGGAGATTTAGTTAGACGTTTCTAGGAATGTTTTATAGGTAGGTTCTTGAAAATGTGTACTTAGAATTCACTCCTAACCTATAGTTAACATTGCGGCGGGCAAAATACATACATTAATGTATTTCAAATGCAAAATTCAAAATACTCATAAGAGAGTATTTGAAATACAAAATACTTTAGAGAAAAATCATCAAATACAAAATACAAAATACAAATGTATTTCAAATACTGTATTTTCAATACAGAAGAAGAAGAAAAGTCGATAATGAACTAAAAAAAGGAAACGCATAAATAAAAGAGTTGTAATTCCTATTTCCGAAAAGAAAAGCTTAGTGTAAAATTAAATATTACAAAAAAAGAAAATGTGACAAGGAGAATGACGTGAATAGGGAAGAACAGTTGAATCAACGAAGAAGTAACATAGGTAGAAATTGTGCACATGGCATGTGCCGATTAAGATCATTTTTTCGAAACAGATTCTTAATGTGGTATAGAAATGGTTAATTTAATCTCTGTTGGAAAATTCCTTAGTGATTAAATATTCGAAAAACTATCTGCCCATAGTGGAAAGACAAAGGTTTTTTAAATATTTCATATAAGACTCACATCTGAGAGATGGATCCTTTCCAAACATATCTAAAGATCAGTTAAAAACCCATATAAATGTAGCTAACACTTAATTGCAAAAATAATTAAAAGAGACGGAAAAATTGGAATTCTATATTGACCGTGTGAGGACACAATGGGGTGAAGCGGGTTTTCAAAAATATTCGCAATTATATAAAACCATCAAACTTCTTATGTACTTCTGATCACCACGATGCATTGAGTTTCTTTTGCATGGAAATTGAAAGACCATTTTATTCCAAAAAATTGGACGAACGGAACACAGAGCATTTGTTCTTCAGCGGAAAATATTTGAAAGACAAGTTCACGTGTGATTTTGTGCCGTTTCCGTGATGATAGGTTCAATAGCGTTTATATTTTAAGAATATCGATTGATCGTTTTCTGTGAACATTATTATCGAGAGTGTCAATGTTTGGCAGAATTTTAAGAGTGTGGTAAAATGAGCCCCGCGGAGTGTATAAAACGATAGGTTAGTATACCTTCAAGATTTTTTATGCTTTATATATTACCTTCCGTTAACGGAGATTGAGACAAATAAGAAACAGAAGCTGATCCTGCACTTTCCCCAAAAAGTGTTACTCTACTGCGGTTTCCACCAAAATATTCGATGTTTTCCTGAACCCATCGCAAAGCCATTATCTGATCCTTTAAACCATAATTACCAGGGGAAGCATAATCTTCCGTGCTTAGAAACCCTATAACATATGTATCTAATAAAAGTGACCTATATACGTACAATTATTTACCGAAGATTCCTAAGCGGTAATTGGTAGTGACAACAATGACGTCTTGGTCAATTAGAAAATCTGGTCCAAATGAAGAATATCTGTCGTCACCATTGATAAATGCTCCACCATAAATCCAAAACATTACTGGACGCAGGGACGATGATTTTTGAAACTGTTACAAAAATATTGTGAATATGGTTCTCCAATTTGCTTGTGCAAGAAGTTAATGCTGAGTGAGTCTCTGTACGTAAGTTGCAAAAATCTGTTACTCATTGTATTTGTTTCAAACTTGCATACGAATAAGTCTGCCCATACGAAAGATAGACCTGAGTTTTGTTGAAGTTTTTTAAAATATATTTTTTATGAAAAAATAAGTTTAAAATACAGTCGCATATAGTAAATAAGTGTTTAATATCATCGGACGGCGCATTAGGAGTAGAATTAATCTCGTTCGATTAAATACCTACTGTGTGAAAGCATGGGGAATTACTGTAAATAAACGTACCAGAATTTGATATGAAAGGAAAAGATAAGAAGAAGAACGGGACGAAGGGTATCAAAACCACTTAAAGCGTATGAAACCCCAGAGATGGGTTCGTCTGTATAATAAGATGGAATCCACCATAAGGCCCAAAACTTCTTCAAGCCACCCTTAATAAATATTTACAGCACGTAAAGCACACGTGAGTCTCCAACACGGTATCATTGTATAGATACTTAAAGAAAAGAATAATTGAAAATTTTTACCTGAGGTGTATATACATTAAGGTATAAGCAATCTTCCGAACCTACAGTAGAAATGTCTTCAAAACAAGTGGAAGAATCTTCTGATGCATTTACTATTTGATCCATAAGGTCTGATGATAATGCGACTGGTGGCTGTAATTGCATCAGGGTATCAATAGGAATGAAAGTTTTAGATTGATGATGGTTTACAATGTGACTGACTATAATTATATAACAGCTAACTAACCTTAAATCGAAGCTCTCCGATTGGTGGTAACGCAAAAGGTATAGCTCGAAAAGTGTAATAAGTTTTATGTTCTTCAACTGTTTGATTTATTCTACCAACTATCGTCATGCCACTTTTGATTTTCACCACAGGTTGCTGGTAATCCTAAAAAATAATTTGTGATTCTGCTAGTTTCATCCAACGCATTAGATTCGCAGCTACCCGCTCAATAATTTTCTTTAAACGACCTGCCCCATACTTCTTTGAACAACAGCCCACAGCACTTACAGCTACTAAAAACAAACTTAAGTATTTCATATACATAACAAATGTGTAACAAGGATCACGCCAGTTAAGCTTTTTATACGTTTAAACAGTTTATCACTAATTGTAAAATGCACGTTTTCCATGTAAAGAAAAATAACTCAAATAATTGTAGATAATGTACTTCATGTTTAAGTAATTGAGTAGAATTTTGGCATGTTGAAGTGATAACGATATTAACATTAATATTCATTACCTACTTTATACTTAGTATTATTTAACATTTTATACAACATATGATGCAAGCTGATTGATCATCAAGAAAAATAAAAGAAAACTGTAATAAAAGCTACTTCAATAGATAATATTTTATTTTAAATATACTGACCATATTTACTGTAAATGATTTTTTTACCTATCAAAAATTCCTCATAGGAACAATCAAAAGCGTAGACAGGGGGAGATTTGGGTATCGAAACCCACTGTGAAATTACGATTGCATGTTCTCCACCAATGAACTGGAAAGTAGTTCTACAAATATCTAAACTATAAATAGGGAATAAGGGGATGTGTTTTTAAGTAATGCCTAAACTTTATTTATTTATTTCGGATTCTCAGATTCTTTATAGTTTTGTGCTTTTGTCCGTACGTCAGTCCGCTTTTTAGAAGCCACCAACTGTTTCTAAATTTAGTCAAATGGGTTCTTTACAGATAAAGAAAGAACGCTATTGATTTCAATGCGCATTAATTGCTTCTATCTTTGTTCCCAGTTGGGTAGCTTATCTTCAAATAAACATTTCACTACCTACATCATTTTAGGCTTTCAAATTGAACTATTTGATATAAAAGCAAAATTTTACGAAACATTTTCCGAAAGATAATTCTGCATACCTACTGTCTTATGAAGAACCAAAATAATGTAAATAATAGCACGAATAAGAACAGAAACACACCAGAAGATAAGCTAGGTAGAAGATTGTATGATCTGTATTTTTAATGCCTTTATTGTACTTATGCCAGAGTAGGATGCAGACGAGAAACATAGAGTACGCAGCTTGAATGAAATAGAACATACAAAGGGACGGATATAGTCATACGTAGTGTAAAGTAATTTAATAGCTATTTATACAACTAGAGGTAAAAGCGATACTTTTTATCACCAGACGTGAAAATTGTTCATCGAGGCGAAGCCGAGATGAACAACACGTCGTGTGATAAAAAGGCGCTTTTACCTCGTGTTTTATACAAGATTTTTTCGCATTTTGTTGCAAAATGAATAAATGAACAACATTTGTATAAATTGCTGATGTGTCGTATCTAGACATTTAGAAGATCCGTTGCTATGGTAATTTATTTCAATAGCAATCTAGACACTCAGAAAATCCGTTGCTATGTCAATTTATTTCGATAACAACGAATTCTTTGACAATTTTGAAGGTTTTCGAATCAAATTTGCTATTTCTTGAAATGAGTTCTTCCGAAGATTCAGATATTGAAAACGATCCAAATGCAGCTAAGTAGATACATATTTATAATAAATAGAGGTTTTATGCTGTTCTGTGTCTTATTTCTCCACAATAAATGTCATTTTACAACCAGTTACAAAAAGTAAAAGCATTTTATCACTTGTTACAAAAAGTAAAAGCAATTTATCACTTGTTACAAAAAGATTGACTTTTCAAAACTACAATTACATTCAAAAAGTTGACATTTTGCAATGAAATGCGAAAAAGTAATTTACGCTATGGTCATACACTGAAACGTGTGCTTTAATAGAGACCGCGGAAGCTTATAAAAAAATGTTGACCACGTTAAAAAATGGAAATATGTGTGGCAAAATGTTAGTATTGACTTGCTTAGCAAAAATAAGGAATATGTATATAGTATAATGTTAAAGGTATAAAAATAATTGTGAAGAGAAAAAGAACTGGAAGGGAGTGAATAATTTTTTATTTTATGAAAGAACGATGTAATTTTGATGAAATGATGAGTTATCCCAACATTTCTTCCCCATACTCAATATGCACTCTTCTTAAATTTTCGTACTATTGACATCTTACTTTGGATATTCAAGCGCTTCAGAGAAAGAAGACGAAGTTAGTAATGTTAAAGACAACCTAAATAAAAATAAAACAGAAGGGAAAGAATAACAAAATCAAAAATTCATACGAAGGAAATAAAAAAAGTGACCTAATTAGTAAAGTTTGATGTTAAGTAGTTTGCCTTTTTCGTATTCACTTTAATATTGGCCGACGGGAAGCTGATCCGTTTCGCAACACCATTATAAATTGGGTCAATAGTTTGAGAACAACTGGCAACATAATGAACAAAAAGTCACATGGTCCACAACGTACTGTAAGAACCCGCGAAAGCGTCGAACGAGTGAGAAAGGTGCTCATCCGAAATCCTTTACGGTTCACTCCTAAGACAAATCTTGCATAAGGAATTAAAATTCCAACCTTACAAATTCTAGATTGTTCAGCATTTAAAGGAAAGAGATTTTGAAACTCGTGAAGAAACGAGAATGCAACCGATTTTGAAACACAATTTAGGCCTGTAGCTTCTAACAAGCGACTACTATTCAGTTTCATTTAGATGGAGCAGTTAATAAACAGAATTACAGCTGCTGGGCTCCTGAAATCTTACGAAATCTTCATTCTGAAAAAGTCACAGTGTGGTGTGGTGGCCCTACTTGCATTATTGGCCCCTATCAGATCACCCAACATTTTTTATGCCACAATTACGCAGAAAACGCATAAATCCAAGGAAGAATTTATTGGTATCAACAGGATCATGCCACGGCACACACATACTGCCAACGCATAGATGAATGTGGTCCGCAACATGTACCCAGGAAAACTCATTTCACAAGACAATAGAGAAATGACAATATACTTTTTTGAAGGCATAGTGAGGTAAGGGTACCGAAAGTTGTCGTGCATACTTGATAACAACAGATATAGAATCCTTATCTGGGAAAGATTGAAAACTGAGCATTAAACATTCAGGAAGCTTTGAAGTTTGCTGACAATCGTATAGAAAAAATTAAAACTAAAATATTTCATTTCGAGAGCGCCTCTGGAATCAGAAAAATGATAAGAAGAATCAATACATATAAATTGGATGAAGGGTCAGTTTTGAGTGTGATATTATCCCCAGAAAATATGAACAAACGTATTGAACAACTAATAACTAACTAGGATGGAATTTTAAATGATCCCGTATAAACGTAATTTCCGAAAACATCGCTACAGACCTGAAACTTTAAATACAAAGCTTTATATTCAGAAACTAAAAATAGCGTTTTCCAAACGATTTTATTCATTGTTGGCAAAAGAGACATCGATTATTATTTAAATAACTAACATTTAATTTATATTATATTAGTTAGACCAAAAGAATTATAGTATGTATTTTTATTTATTTGTGCTATGATGATTGACATTTAGTAAGTACTATGTGGTGGTTTCCCGTACAAATTGAATAAACTTTTCCAAAATTTAAAGTTATCCATTTGGAAATTTTTGCGGAGACTCAAATTTTTGCCAATGTCTAGGTAAGCCATACCATTGATGGATTTCGATCGGTCCCAAATTACATTTTCCAATAGATCATCTTTTTTTGGTGTAGGATTTCTGTAACAAAATGTTGAATAAGGTCTCTACTAGTATTATTAGGTTAGGAACCTACCCTGTTTTAGCAAAATTAGTCCACAATTTTAACAATCGATAACGAGTTACATTGTCTTCTCTATTTAAAGTCACTGGTACGTATTCGTTACGAAACAAATAAATTAACTCCTCTCCGTGGCCAACCATTCCATTAACTAAAACAGAACAAAAAACAAAAAGAAAGCATCTATACAAACTTAGCTCAATAGGATTCGATTTTAGTCTTGACATGTTATGATCTGAATTTTTTTGGTCGTGCACCAATTGCACTAATTGCATTGAATTTTAATTTGTTTGGGAACTCTCAGTGGAATACTCATTAATTACTTCTATTCATCAAAAATTGTCAAACAGAGCCTTTACTTAGTCGGCTCACTAACAACATTGTTTGAACTTCCTTGATGTTATCTTCGTTCGTTGCAACCGACAACAGATGAAGTTATTTGATAGTGATGTGATGATATAACTCTATTCAATAAAATTAAAGAAAAACGGTTTAAACGCTTTTTGAATAAAAGAAGATTATCTCTCGAGATTTTCAAATATAGCTAAAGAATTTAACACAGAGATCATTGATCAATTACGATTTAGAGAGCACTAAAAGCAACAATATGTTTCATATCGAGTGTTCAACTGTCACAAATTGGAACTGACTCTCGTACTCTAAATAACAAAAAAATAATACAATACTACGTAAAGTAAACATCATAATATGCTTCCTCACATCAGATGAAAGGAGCAGTTTGCACAACTATAAGTATAATATTTGCTTTTTTCCGACGATTAACTTTCACCAAAAGATGAAGCACCGCGTTCATCCATATTTGCTACGTATTCTTCAGTAAGTATGTAATGCCTTTTATAATTTATGACGAGCATTATTCGCATACCGGAAATTTCAGCTTTATGGTTCGTGAAGTAAACGCCGTATTTTTAAGCTCGACTCTTCCTTTTTCATTATAGAATGTAGAACTTCTGCGGATCACATACATCTTTAATTACTGAAAATCGATACGGAAAGTGACACAAGGACTGATGTTTCAGAACAGGCAGATACAAATGCAATACTTGTGATTATTTCACTCATATAATATTAACCATAGAATTCGGTTATTATATCGTTCTCATCCAATGACAGAGGCTAATAAATATTTTTTCCACTACTAGCTGTGAAGTTGACAATTATTGCGTATCCAAGACAACTGAGAAGTTTAATTTCTCTACCTAGTGGTCAATAATCTATTATATTATTCACCTAGGTTAATAATGGGAATTTGCATTCCTGTGCTACCTACTTGATTTTTACAAGAAATTTTTTTATTTTTAATTTGTGTCTTAAATTTGACTAGTAGTGGAAAAAATTGTATATACACCACAGTGGTGAAGCCATTTATAGACCTCGCACCTTATTCCGCTCGGGGCAAAGCCCCTCGCGAAATAATCTTGGTGCTCGGTCAATAATGACAGTCTTCACCACCTTGGTGTATAATATACTATTTTCCACTACTAGCTGTGAAGTTGACAATTATTGCGTATCCTAGACAACTGAGAAGTTTAATTTCTCTACCTAGTGGTCAATAATCTATTATACAGGGTTTCCATAAAAGAACTCCGGGGTTTTGAGGCGTAATATTTTAATGAAGAAAAAAACGTATATAAGTGTTTTATACATTATTGGAAAGGTTGCATTTTCAAGTTTTTTATACATATTAATACAGTTCAATATGAGCTCCGTTAGTGGCACGGCACCTTAGAATATAAAAAACAACACGGCACGTATCGTAACGGTACTCAATCTCTGCCCATGTCCTGGCCAGCATGTCTGGGGGGACGGTTGCCACGCAATTATTCGTTCCCTGAGATGGCCAACATCACGGATTTTCTTCGAATACACAAGATTCTTGATATGGTCCCAGTAGAAAAAGTTCAACGGAGTTATGTCAGGGCTCCTTGGAGGCCATGGAATAGGTCCTTCTCGTTGTTTCAAGATCAACGCTCTGGAGCGCTGCGAACTGTTGATGAAAACATTCCCAATTGGTATGGGTAAAACTTGATGAGCTAATCGTTTCGGAGATATTAATTACATTTCTGCATCTTCTACAGTTATTAATATATGAATTTTTAAAACCCCGGAGTTCTTTTATAGAAACCCTGTATTATTAACCTAGGTTAATAATGGGAATTTGCATTCCTGTGCTACCTACTTGATTTTTACAAGAAATTTTTTTATTTTTAATTTGTGTCTTAAATTTGACTAGTAGTGGAAAAAATTGTATATACACCACGGTGGTGAAGCCATTTATAGACCTCGCATCTTATTCCGCTCGGGGCAAACCCCTCGCGAAATAATCTTGGTGCTCGGTCAATAATAACAGTCTTCACCACCTTGGTGTATAATATACTATTAGAGTGAAAAGACGCGGGTAAACGAAACGTCAAAATTTAATCGCGAGTAAATTGTGACAACTTGTTTACAGTTTGCATAAATCGTAATTTGATTGAAGATCTTTTTAAAAATGCAGCGTTTTGGAGATAATTCTACTGTTATTGCTATTCGAAAAATAATCATGCTGAATACCCCACGTGCACGTAAAATAGTTGATAAAATTTTGACGTTTGCTTTACTCAAATTCTTTGCTAAACAGAAATACTTTACGTGCATTTGCCATCCAAAATGTTTCGACTTCGTCTCGACATTTTACTACTATGGCAAATTCACTCAAAGTATTTCCTAGCAAAATATTTATGTTGAAACGTCAAAATTTTATCGACTATTTTACGTGCATTAGGGATATTACTGTTGATAAAACAATTAGTAGAATGAGCAAGAAATTAAGAATGCGTTTAATAGACATCATGAAGGACTTCGATTTCTTATCTAAAAAACGCTGAAGTAAAAGTTCATCGATAACATTGGAAGGTTATATACATGTAGTGAAACTACACGAAACCCAAAAACATCAGATTGGGGGTATTCAATACCAAGTCAGTAGTCATGCATACTTTTCCGTGTGGATTACGCCAAAATCTGCAAATAACAGACCAGGAAAACTTACCTTGAAGGAATCAACAAACTATTGTTAGCAGATTATATTGTGTTGATGGTAATAATAGGAACAATGGTTAAGACATATTAAATAAAGCTATATTTGTAAAATAAAGAGATACTTAGGGATAGCATTTTAAAAAGGTAGAAAAATAGAATAAGAACTGGAGGAGAGAATAAAAGCTAAAACGTTACCAGAACTATGGATGTAGCTAAAGAAGAATATGACAAACTTCCACTTGTGACTATTTTGTATTTTAATTAAAATGAAACAGGCCCAAAAGAATCAGTGAAATACAGTTGCGTTAAAGAACTTACCATCATCTGTTATTGGTGTACTAAATGATCCTCTGTACGAAAATACGTACATATATACGTCTGAATTTTCGGAGTACAGATTAACGCTTTCTAGTATTGGTCGTACAAATTCATTGTCGTTGAAGTACTGCAAAGATGGGTAGGTATATAATTTTAATATTTGTTGTACGACTCACATTAAAAATGTTATTGACATCAGTCGATGAATGTTTAAAGAAATAAGATTTAATTTTTATATTCACTAGGAGCTTCTCGAATTGATTTTTTATGTTCATACTTTCCGGAACAAGTGCAGTAGGAAATGCCATGACTCTGTCGAAATACCAGTGGATATATTGACCAATAACTAAAAGCAAGAAAGTAATTACAGCATGTATGAGATAATAATAAACCCTAGATTCATTTTTTTATATAATTGTTAACCAATTATTACTTATATGTATCAGTAGATATATAGCACAGTTTCACATAGCTATTGATAAAAAGGATAGATTTGATTAATTGAAATAGTTGACATTGTTACTACATCAAAAGATTGGTTTCAGCTGACCGAGGTTGTGCCGAGGTATATGCCCCGATGATAATTTTTGCTACTATTTGTTTATGAAAGAATTTATAAATATAGCACAGAATGCATTTGGTGTAGAAGTAGAGTTTATGCTATAAGCAAAGAGTATATAAAGGGCTCTTTGCTATAAGTATAAGGACTGTCGGCGGGGATGAAAAATGGGAGTTAAACAAAATCGAATATTTCACTTCTAAACAGCAACGTGAAATGTTCTAACAAGCAATAATACTACTGCCAGCTAAGCCAATGGACTTATATATTTTACCTTCATAGATCAATACGGTCTCAGAAAATGAAACTAAATCTCGAGTCCATGGCGTTAAGTAATTACGGTAGTGTAGATGAAACGTGGTAAGACAAACACATATCACATAAAAGTGAAGAAAAAGTTTATTGGTCTCACAATGCTTGAACCCATTTTAAACCATTCTTGGGAAGTATGGGTTCATAACAAAAATCGCTGCAGTCCTCATTCAAAGTGAAGCAAGTTGTTTCCCTCGACCGGGATGATGAATACGATTACTTGGAATGCGGAGGCGATACCCGATACCAACATAGTGAGTGTTTCACAAAGGGTCATTAACGTTACATATTATGCTGCTCTTGGGACAAACAGACCGGAAATAGTTCGAAAAGTGCTTTCATCTATCACCTACCTTACCACGTAAGTCGCATTGTTCAGGAGAAATTGAAACTGCGATTTAAGGTTGTGCTTCATTCGCTCTATTCTTCAGATCTCGTACCTTGTGATTTTTATCTGTTCGCAACACTGAAACTTTTCCTTGTCGAAAACACATTTAAGTGGGACAAAGAAATTATTGTTGTGACAGAGGAATATTTTGATAATTTTGAAACTGACAATTATAAAATGGTATAATGTCATTTCAGTATCACTGATTGGGGTAATTTCCCAATTTATTATTTAAAGAATGTTTTTCAAAACTGTATTTATCCTTTTATTTTTATTTATTTTAGCAATTCTTCAAAGAATATTACAATATTCGGACGAGCATTCCCAAAGTTTTCTATGAAAGTACACACCCGCATTTTAAATTTTCAACAGAAGCTTTCGCATGGTAAAAGAAGAAAAAACCTTTCTTCGAGACCACGTTACTAATACAATCTAAACAAGCTGAAACAAATCGCCGCGTTTTACCATGTAATCCGAAGAGAAAATCGAGTTCACCAAAAGGATCTCAAAAAATACCGCGAAAAAGAAATCGAAGCCAAAATAACCGAGGGTCCGGTGGCAACATCTATTTGAAACATTTTCACATGGGTTAACAGTCATCAGAAAATGCAGGGATAATGATCCTTATTGCTCTTCATGGATTTCTTTTTGAAAAATTGCACGGGAAGAAATGATTGGATTTGTTGCGTCTGCTGTTCCGAATGGGTCTGTAGTATGTGCAATAACCGTTATTGCTCTGTTTGCTTCATAGAATACTCGGATATTTACAAGGAAATTATAACAATGGATCAAAGGAATCCCCATACTGTTGAGAAGAACAAATCCTACGAAAGGAAGTAGATACTTTTTTAAATGAAAGCAAAATTTTGACATTACTGCACAGAATATTGTGAAAATACGTTAATGATACATTCTATCCATTTGACGTTTTTATTTTTGGGCTTTTCCTTCGACAGTTTCCTCCATTTTTCAAATATCAAAAGGCAGTTTTATCAGAACATGTCTTCATAGGCACTCGATCAAAATTCGCCTCCAATCTTTTAATATTATGGACCATAAAAATACGGTAAAAAGTACAGAGAGGTTTTGTTAAAAATTATTTTTCCACTACTAGCTGTGAAGTTGACAATTATTGCGTATCCTAGACAACTGAGAAGTTTAATTTCTCTACCTAGTGGTCAATAATTTCTTCTATTATTAACCTAGGTTAATAATGGACAAATTCAAACGTTGCGTTGTGAGAATTCAGGGATAGTTGTTTAACAAAAACTTGTGCAACATAATTTTGTATACCCAGGAGATTGTCTTTAACGTATTTGCTGCTTAAAATTACCTAACACGATAAAATTATTTGAATAAAAGTTTTATTAATGGAAATGTCAATCTGCATCAGACTACTTGATTTTTGTTTTATTATGTAGTGGAAAGGCGAATTTGCATTCCTGTGCTACCTACTTGATTTTTACAAGAATTTTTTTTAGTTTTAATTTGTGTCTTAAATTTGACTAGTAGTGGAAAAAATTGTATATACACCACGGTGGTGAAGCCATTTATAGACCTCGCACCTTATTCCGCTCGGGGCAAAGCCCCTCGCGAAATGATCTTGGTGCTCGGTCAATAATAACAGTCTTCACCACCTTGGTGTATAATATACTATTTCTTCTATATTACATTGCAATAAAGGGATTATTTTTTCTTTACCTACTGACGCAAAGTGTATATAAAGTAGTATTAAAAACTTACTTTTTGTAAACGGAAACGCTTCTCCTAAGTTGAAACCAATAATATAAGGAATTTTGTGATAACCACCATTAAGGAGATTGTGGTGTGAAGGTGTAGTTAGTACTGCACCCTCATGGTCAGGTTCAATGGACGGACCAAACATAAATCCATCAAATGTAGGTTGAAGTAATAACATCTAAAAAATAATATACTAACTTACTACTTCTTTCAAATAAATAAAATAGTTGCTCCTGATGGTCATTAGCTGCCATGGTATTTGATTATATGTAAGCATAAACAATCATTTAAATTCGCTCATTTAATTATGCATTTTCTGACAAATCTGTATTGAATTGTTTACCTTAAGCTGATATAATAGAGCCGCGGAAATTAACTCTTCAAATCTAATTTTTCTTAATTCATTCAGTAAAGTTGTGGAAGATGTAGTATTCAAGGACAGCATTTCTCCTATACCAAATGCCACTGATTTTGGATTTCGAGTTAAACCCCAGGGACATATCGATGTACCGCTTTGCAGTATAGCTCGATCGAATAGTCCTGTAAAATCAAACAAAATATGTTTGGTACAATAAGTTCTGAAAAAAATATTTGCAATATGAAAGGAAAACATTGAAACTTTCGTATTGAAAATCCAACAGACTGTACAGGAAAGGAAGGCGTAGAAGGATAATAACTAGTATTTGCATTTCCTACTAGTCTTTCTAAAATTTTGCTTCAACCAGGGGAATTCCACCCTCAGCAAGGACTCTTTACCGTACCAAATAATGCTTCAACAGACTATACTGCTTTACTTTATATCAACAAATTGGATATATAAAGACAAAACACCGAAACCTTTCCTGAAAGGCCATAGAACTGTTTTTGATAGTCAGTGTTGGATATAGAAAATAGGTGGAGAAAGTTTCGTTTAGTAACTGTTTTGTATTATTTTGTATAAATGAATAGTTATTTTGTTTTCATGATGAGGCTAAATATGCCCTGTTCAAGTGACCAGCCGTTGCACGTCATTATTCGTGTACCAATACTATTACAATTTACTAAGCAACATTAATAAAATTTGCATTAAAGCCAAAATGTCATCGTAAATACAGTTGGTATTAAAAGTCATTAATCGTGTAGGGTTAGCGACAATATTTTATCCTTGTCGCACACTTTGCAGTTCGTACTTACAACTTAAAACGTAGTGCGAATATAAACTCATAAAATATCTCGATGTTGTCACGTCAAGTTTTGTTTACTTTGTTAAATTCACCGGTACGCACTTGAGCTATTTTTTTTTTAAATTGCTTTACTAAAAACAGTACTTATCAGTACTCTTATTTTGTTTATG
This sequence comes from Pyrocoelia pectoralis, assembly GCA_036250285.1. NCBI lineage: Eukaryota > Metazoa > Arthropoda > Insecta > Coleoptera > Lampyridae > Pyrocoelia > Pyrocoelia pectoralis. The sequence continues at coordinate 65,808,493 of CM070074.1, forward strand.
TCTACATTAGTTGTTGTATTTTATTATTGCATAGGTATACAGTATCTATTTGTTCCCAACCTAAAAATAAGTATAAGCAATCAGTCTGACAACACGTAAATTTGACAACGCTCATTACACGTCATTGATTTAGTAAGTTTTAAGCTATGACGTGCAACGGCTGGTGACTTGAACAGGGTTTAATTAAGACATTAATGCCAGTTTTCACCATACAAATTAAGTAATGCTTAAAGTTAGGCAGAACTTAAATGCCATGGCAACGATTATTGGGACAATGGTTGCTATGGTATTTAAGTTCTGCCTAACTTTAAGCATTACTTAATTTGTATGGTGAAAACCACAGAAGACATAATACAGAAGCGACACTCGTTTGATGTTCGTTTGACAAATCCTGGTGACCTTCGCCATTTTGTTGTTAGTTTCTTTACGTGGGAAATTTAAAAACACTTTAGTTTTCAGCATTAATCTACTTCTAATAACTACTTAATACTACTACTATTTAATAGTTTACATTTGCGAAATATCGTTGCCATCCAGAGAAGTAGATTAATGCTGAAAACTAAAGTGTTTTTAAATTTCCCACGTAAAGAAACTAACAACAAAATGGCGAAGGTCACCAGGATTTGTCAAACGAACATCAAACGAGTGTCGCTTCTGTATTATGTCTTCTGTGGTGAAAACGAGCATAGGTATACCCTGTTTAAGTGACCAGCCGTTGCACGTCATTATTCGTGTACCAATACTATAATTATAATTTACTAAGCAACTTTAATAAAATTTGCATTAAAGCCAAAATGTCATCGTAAGTACAGTTGGTATTAAAAGTCATTAATCGTGTAGGGTTAGCGACCATATTTTATCCTTGTCGCACAGTTTGCAGTTCGTACTTACAACTTAAAACGTAGTGCGAATATAAACTCATAAAATATCTCGATGTTGTCACGTCAAGTTTTGTTTACTTTGTTAAATTCACCGGTACGCACTTAACCTATTTTTTTTTAAATTGCCTTACTAAAAACAGTACTTATCAGTACTCTTATTTTGTTTATGTCTACAATAGTTGTTGTATTCTATTATTACATAGGTATACAGTATCTATTTCTTCCTAACCTAAAAATGTCAATCTGACAACACGTACATTTGACAACGCTGATTACACGTCATTGATTTAGTAAGTTTTAAGCTATGACGTGCAACGGCTGGTGACTTGAACAGGGTATACTTGATTGTCAGATTTAGATTGAGAAACACAGCTGACTCGAATTTAAATATTTTCTTTGCGCATTTGACGTCGTATACAGGGAGGACGTAGGTTTCAAACGCAAATTTTGAATTAGTTCTTTTCTTTGGAATTCGACTTTCGTGTTTTATAAACTCCGTCAGGATAGCAGCAAACACACTAATAAAAATGGTACTGCTTTACCTTTAGCTAAAGGAGATTGGGTAAGATAGGAAACTGAAATCGCTCCGGCGCTTTCACCAAATATAGTGATGTTACTATCGTTACCACAAAAATATTTAATATACTTTTTCGTCCATTTCATAGCTAGCATTTGGTCTTTTAAGCCATAATTCCCTGGCGATTCTATATCTTCGGTGTTCAGGAATCCTAAAATAAGCATAATACTGTGTGGGTCTCGAATTAATATAATGCATAGTACCGAATATACTCAAGCGATAATTTACAGTAACTACTACAACATTTCCATTCATGAAGTAATCGGGATGGTATGTTTGGTAGGTATGTGCTCCCATTTCAAAAAACCCTCCATGAATCCACACCATGACGGGAAGTAAAGTGTGACATTTTATCAACGGTGTGTAGACACTAAGATACAAGCAATCCTCCTGTCCAATTGTTACGAAAGGTATCACTGATTGTCCACATGAAGGACTTTCAACATATGCTTTTATCATAGAGGAACCATACTCAGGAAGTGGTTCTGGAGCCTAAAGATCACAGATTTAAAAATATTCTGTGCTAAAGATATAAGTAGGTGACGTTTTTTGTGCTGCCTAAGTTACGAATGGTGCTGAAGTTATTATTACTTAATTGTAAAGGTAAACTGCAACTTTTACATATTAAATCGCATATTACTTTGCGAAAAAATGCATAAATAATAACAAAGGTGGCACCAAAATTATACTCTCATGGAAAATTCATGAGATTGCTCCTTTTTATGCTAGTAATTTCCAAACTGTTATAGTCCGTTTCATGTCGTAGAGGCAGTGTAGGACCGTATTATTGATTATATACTAATCAATGACCGTATGGAATTTACGCTTCTTTTACTAGCCCTTGTGGTTTCGCTTAGATGCCTTCGGTACGTAGCATACTATGTGTACATTACTTGGAAGTTAGAACTACGATAATGTTGAATAATAAGCCTTCTACAGCTTTTAAAACATGAGACGGCCGATAATAATAACTAATTTGTACGATCACCTTAAATCTACGTTCCCCAGTTGGTGGCATAGCATAAGCAATACTTCGGAAAGAATAAAAAGTTTTCTGTTTATCTTCTGTTTTTAGTGTTAAACCAATAAATGTAGGACCCTTTTTAACTTCCACAGTTGGGGAACCCTGTAAATATATGATTAGTTTTTAAAACAGAGTATTGTACCTATATAGAATGCGGTAACTTACGGAAGATAACGTCAAAAAGCAGGGATAAATAATGCTAAATTTAAAAAATATATAAAATGATTTCATACTTTCTAATGCTGTAAGCAATAATTTTCACAGCCTAAACCCTAAACTATCCACTGCATAAGTTCCTCCATATCATTACTGTAATTAACGTGGTTGTATATATACGCTCTAACTTGCAGCAAATTGTTGCACTATCATTCTTTTTAATTAGCTCGACAGTTAAACAAGTGCTAATGGTATTTAAGTCGTGTTGTGATAAGAAAGTTTAAAATTTTTCCACAGTACAATGTAATTGCAAAATTTGTGCGGACTATTAACTTAATTCATATAATAGGACCCGGTATCATCTACCTTTGTGAATAGAAAAGACCATATTTTATTATGCGAGATAGTTTGCAGTGGTACTACTTATTTCATATTTTAATATTCTGTGTCGAAACAATTGTATGCAAAATCTACTTTCATTTTTACTTTCAACCCGATACGATGTTTTCAGGAGTACCAAGGTAACGCCATTGAAAGTATTGAAATTGAAAGCGTACTATTAAGACTTGTGTAAACTACAAGCATGATTAACAGGCATAGGCACTAGAGCAGAAGGAAAGCTTTGAGAAAAGTACAAATAGAACGCGGATCAGCCCTGGTAAACCAAGGAAACGAAAAAAAATAAACATGAGTCCGGAAATGTTCCGTTTTCATGGTACGGGGTGTTTAAACTTTTCCATCTTTCATAGTTTATTTTACATTTATCGAAAACCCAACTATTGAGATGAGTCATTAAAGGTCACATTCACATTCACATGTACAAAATTATTTTCTAAAGCGCTTTTACATCAGTGGCGTTCGTACTGGCAAGTATTTATGTTTAGGGACAATTGTGTAAACCACTGGTTTTGCAAAAATTAGTGTCGCTATCTTAAACCAAGATTAATTCTGCTTAATAAGTTCCCCTTGGGCTTTTTTGTTCTGACGTACCGTTTTCGAAGTAAAAATTATTTTATTAATCCTCGGAATGATTTATTTTAATTTTATTTCTTTGTATCTACTATTTTTCAGGAAACCGATCGGATTCTGTTATTGCAGTGAAACGACAATTTCGGCTTGAATGTAATATTCCCAGGCGCGGTAGAATTTCTTGGGGTAGAAAATATTGATTTATGGTTCCAAGAAGATAAAGCATCCACTCATACTGAGAGAATTTGCATGGCCGCTCTAAAAACCACGTTTGCTGGACGACAGGTATCCTGACATAAAGATTTTAATTGGGCCGCAAGATTTGGCTAACCCTGATTTTTTCATATGGGAATATTTGAAGACTAGAATTCAATTCAAAAATACGTCTCAAACCCCACGTGCTTTAAAAGCCAACATTATTCAAGAAATCAGAGCGACAAACCAAGGGACGCTTCTACGAGATACTTAACGAGAATTTTCAATCGGGACTTCAAAAATGTTTATAAAACCTTGGTGGCCATTTGCGAGATGTTATTTTCAAGAAATATTTTATGTAGTAAAACTGCATTGTATGTTATATGTATGTATGTGCAGAAAAAATACGTTTTTGAGCCTGTTTGTTTCATTAGTATTTAAAAATTGCATTATGCATTGCGCCATCTCGTATAATATAAGAAAATTACCATAAACAACCTCAATACATCTTCTTTTTCGGGATTACTCTACAGGGATCTGTAATAGTTATTTACATACATTGAACTGTACGCTCGCGCTGAGGCAAGAATTTCGAAACGACTAACGTAATCTGATTTAACGTACAAATAATGTAAAAGATTTTATTTCACACTGGCCATAGATTCATTTCTTAAGAGTTTTTCTATTAACTTTTGTATAAAATTTGACGTTTCCAAAGTCATGTCACTTTATGTTGCTATGGCAACCTTTGTATTCGGGTACAAAATTTCTAGTACGGTAATGTTTCATTTACCAGACTCGTATGAGTCTGGTAAAACACAGATTACTAGTCAGTATGAAATAATATATTTTTTCGGGACCTAAATGTATGAGACCATATCATCAACAACAGTGAGGCAAGAACAGACTTTTAGGCTACCCCACAACAAATGGATAATATGTAGTAATAAGTAGTGGTATTATTACTACATATTATCCATTTGTTGTGGGGTAGCCTAAAAGTCTGTACTTGCCTCACTGTTGTTGATGATATGGTCATGGTCTCATACATTTTGGTCCCTAAAAATATATTACAGATCCCTGTACAGTAATCCCGAAAAAGAGTACTCAGAGCCGTCTTAGGGAATGTCGGGGGGCCTTGGGGATACAAAAATTTGGGGCACCTTTGGAAAGTAAAAAAAGTGAATTACAAAAAAAACATTTTTCTGTTATTATTTTATATTTGTTATGGGTAATTGGTACAAATCAAATACATTTAATTAACTGCTTTAAACAATGGAAGTAAGAAGTAAGTAAGGTACTATTAGATTCTTTGTGTCCATAATGGTGGATTAAATTCTTCTTTGAAACTCAAAATGGGGTAACGTTTACTGGAGATAGATAAATAAACTCTAAACCTTCCCTATGTTTATTAATTCATTCAGTTGTTAATAGCAGCGACCGGTTTCGATAAAAATCATCGTCAGGCTATGAGTACTAAAACTAAACTTAAGTGGTCGAAGTTCATATAAATATTAAGTTTAATTTTGCGGAGTGCCATCATGCCTCCTATATTGTAATTATTTAATCCTTCGCCATCAACCCCCCCCCCCCTCCCCGGAAAAAGAAAAAAGGTAAAAGTTATTAAAAATAAAAATGAATTTTTTACAAAATCTTGAAAAATGCCACAGTCACGAACCCTCAATCAATACTATACTTGCTCCTCCTGGGAAAATTTTTTGGCAGCGCCGTAAATACCGGATAACTTCGACACGTCTCTATTAGTAGGTAGGCTATTCCTTAATGTAATTGTTGAATGTAATCTAGACTTATAAATTGAAGTAAAGTAAAAATACTGTTTGCTTGTCTAAAGTAATGGAAGTGACTAAGTTATGAAATTTGCTTCAACCATGGTGTTAGAAATAATTGTATTACACCGCTTTCCAATCAAAATTTATTTCATTTGTATGATGAAATTGTAGTAATCATTTGTTTTTGTTGCGGGGTTGGCACTACATTTATAAATAGATTCGAATAAGTAGAATGATATTATAATCCGGAGTTATCAATGTCAACTGTATTTAATTACATAAGTTGTTTACGAACAGATATTTCACCGCCCAGAGTAATTATATATCAGTTGGAATTTGAACTTTCAGATTTTCAAATTCAGGATCTACAGGCGCTTCATATTTTCCGGTTTGAATTATTCCTTTAGGTGCACTATATCTGCCAATAAACGTTACACCAAGTGTTTTATGTTTAAGGAAGAATATAAATGGATGATCGGCGTAGAAATACGTGTCGGGCAATATTTTTGCAGCTCGCCAATTTTGCATTTGTGCTAAAAAAAATGAACTTCACCAACATACTTATAAATAATATAAAATATGTCACCTGCGGATGACGCAGCGGCTACAGTTCCCTTTTCATCTACTTCTATTACGGCTTTTTGTACTATTTCGGCAATTTTTAGTTGTTCTGGAGATTCTGCAGATAGCATAGCATTAAAGTTTGCACCATCTTCGAATGGAAGAACTGCACCTAACTGTAATTTTGCGGACATTAATATCTTTAAATAATACCGACTGTTACTTACGGACTGTAGAATTTTTTTAAATTTAATGGACTCCTTTACTTCAAATTTTGGAATTCGAATATTGATATTAACCAAATGTTGAAATTTGGGTTTTAAAACTATGTCCATATTATTTTCCAGCGTATTTATGTCTTCGGGTTTATCAGGTAATGCAATAATCATGGAAACATCGTTGCCTTTATAAGGGATTTCCAAAAATTTCGCTTTCAATTCAGTATCCTCGTAGTATTTGTAACTTCCCTTATTTGACATCATATCTGTGTCAATATAGTGAGTGCTGTTTAGAAAGAAGGGTTTAGGCTCGGTGTTGCTTTCTTTGAACCCTTTGATCCATTCACCTTTGAAGTACATGGCGTTAAGGATCATTAGTCGTGAGTCTTCATCTAAATCATCTTGATTAATTAAATTGGTAATTTTGTTGTGAGTTTTTTTTTCTACCCATTCGTTCATATTTGATGCAGCATTGTGGCTTACAAAATCAATACTTTCAATTTCGGATTTAAATTTATTCACTACGATGTCATTGTATTGTTTCTGGATCTTGTACGTATTTTGTACATAAATCTTATTCGCACTTTCAAAAGTGTATTTATCACTACTTTCTAATTGCGGTATTAATTCAGAAAACATTTCAACTACTTCTTCGTGATCATTGGGAAGATGCGCAGCAAGAGACAATTGTTTAGCAGTTTTTCCTCCAGCTCCTGAAAAAACCATCGCCAGAACGATTTCAACAGATAAAGGGCACATTAGTATGTTCCCAGAAACCGATTTACTTAATTCCTGTAAAATTTATATAAACATGTTTATTGGAACGGTGTTTGAAAATGTACTTACTCTATAGACATCGGAAGTAAATTTGATGTTTCCGTCTTGATAGTTCTTCAATACTTGGTCTGCGCGAGTTAGAAGAAAGCCCAACGACAATAAAATGAGTATCTTCATTTTGAATCTAAAAGTATCATTTGTTAGTTAGATGTACGGTCGGTCCATAGTCGTTTACGAACTATAATAATAAGTAGTAATAATAGACACTAACCTCTAGTGCACGATATGGTGATTACAGACGCACTTACTAATTAAATAAAGTGGTAATCACTTTAACATATTTATATATCATCAAAATTAGGGAAGGGGTAAAAAAATGTAAAATAAATTTCGGGAGTTACTAATTATTATTAATTTATTTTTCCAATTGTCAAAGTTTCATCATACGCTTACTTAATTTACTGATAATGTACCAAATACTGTACTTAATTACGCTAGATAGGCGGAAAACATAATAATCAATCCTTGTTTATTAATTGACGCAATTTTATTCAAAATAATACTGAGTAAATACAAATTCTTTTAAAACCGTTGGTTATTTTACGACGTCAAGGTGGTTTATTGAAAAGTAAAATTCAGTTTACATGTCGACAGGATTTAAAAATTTTGTAAAGCTCGGATTTCGAATGAAACTGTGCACGTCATCAAAAGTAGATTTTATTACTAACAACTTAAAAAAATTATATTAATAATTCTAATCTTCCTTTGTTTTTCAGTTATTTACATTAATTTGTTTTTCTCTGCAGACTCGCCCATCTTGGATTTTTGAAAACTTAGGCATTGCTCCTTTTGTAAAAAAAGGGGGGGTGGAACGCTAAAAAATTTTTTTTTGCAATTTTATGTTATTTATAACTGTAATGTAATTATTATACCGGGTGCTGATCCAGCCGCTCGGTAATAGCATTTTACATGTAAAATCTTGTCTAAACTAAACGCCAAACAAAATCCGTTGCACGTCAGTAATCACCTGATAATTGACGGCCCCTATCGTAAATGTAACGGTATAAAAATCGTGAAAATTCGACCTGCAAAAATTAATTTCATGAGAATTTTATGATCGCCACGTTGGTAATATTGGATTGTTTTCAGCAACGTTGCCAATGCCAATTCCATAAGGTATTGATTTTATTTAATGTTTTGTTGTGGTTATGTTTTGACTGTCACAATTTTGAAGTTTTGATTTTGTTTGAATAATATTGGTTTATTATTCATTTCATTGGGTATTACGGTGAGGTGTTCTAGTTTACTTATTTGAAATCCACGAACTTCTGGCAACACTGCCCCAATCTACGTCACTCACACTATATGACGTGCAACGGATTTTGTTTAGCGTTCACTATGCAATTTCCTGCCCCCTAATTGTTTTAGGGCCAAAACATAAGAGTACAGAAGTCTTCAAAACTGAAAACGCTATCTGAATGGTATATTTTCTCCGACCAAAATTCCACTGTAAGAAAGAAGATGATGAAGACTTAAATGTTGAATTAGAATTTGCGAAAATCACATTGCCATGACGGCGGTCTTTTTGAGCATTTACTTTGATCTTAAAAATTCCCCATCAAATCCTATCTGCTCTGCTCAACAGGGCAATTTTATTTAGACCAACAGCTATTTTAAAAAAAAATCCGTCGAAAATAGGTGGTGGAACGCCGTTCCCAACCGCTCCATGACAAAAAGAGCATTGACTATAGGTGTCATCATGCTCTTTAACAATATCTATATTGCATATTATAAGTTATATGAGTATTTCGACTTACTTATAGGAATATTTCCCTGGCACTCTATTCTAATAAATAACCGGTTTCAGCATCAATGGCGGTGGGTGGATTGACACATTATTTGATTTAACACGAGTACAAAAACTTCTTGGAAATCCATTTCACAAGAGCTTTTTTCAGTTTTATTCCCCTTAACACTTAAATAGTACTAAGACAGATGTGGAATTTGTAAAATCAATTGGTGGTAGTTAAAGAGAAATGGATGATTAAGATCTAATTAGGTACATCCGCTGAACGAAAAAATTTGGGTGATTTCATATGAGTATCGATTTCACCTCGAGTTTTGAAATGGTTGGTTGATAATCAACATGTTAATTCAGAAAAGATAACATTAGCATTACCTAATTGTAGATAAAACCTATGTTAAATAAATAAATGCATGAAATCCAACTGCGTGAAATTTGCAATGGTGCCTGTGCAATTGTTGCTCCTACGGTACCTAAATTATGCGGGAAGAAGAATGGAGTCCAATTCATTAGAAACGATATTGGCGAGAATAATTTCACTGACGATCAGTTCCAAAGATGTACGCAGTTAAATTAAATGAAGTGTAGGAAGAAGTAGGATGTTTTGTGGCAGTTTAATTAGTACGAGAATGGTTACCGTAGAATTGTAAATACTGGATCACTTCGACACCTCTCCAAGTAGGCTATCCCTTAATGTAGGTAATTGTAGAACGTAATCCAGACATATATTTGGCCGAATTCAAAATTTATTTCATTTGTATTATGAAATTGCGCTTATCATTTGTTTTTGTTGGGGGGTTGTTACTACATTTATAAATAGATTCGAATAGTATGATATTATAATCTGGAGTTATCAATGTTTAACTGTGTTTAATTATAGATATTAGTTGTATACTGAATAGATATTTCACCATCCAGAGTAATTATTATATCAGCTGGAATTTGAACTTTGAGAGAGAGGGTAAACGTGGAGGCCTAGTTCTAGCTTTATCTGTCACGTATCTATTGGTCGCTGCATTCCCCTAGCTTTATTTGTCGCGTATCTATTGGTCGCTGCATTCCCATGAAAATGCAGCAACCAATAGATACGTGACAGATAAAGCTAGAACTAGGCCTCCACGTTTATCCTCTCCCTCACCTGCAGTATCCCAGCTTAGTATAACTACGCGCAGTCCATTTCTATACGTCGATGGCCTTACCTGACATCAAACAACTCTTACGCAGTATTGGACATACAACAGGGAGATTATAAAAATAACACAGAGGAGGCGATTTCCAATAAAGGCAGTAAGGCACTGATCTATCTACTACAAGACGAAGGGCTTCTTATACGAATCTGAAGAACACGCGGAGAAGGGCGTGATTCTCGGGTCTTTGTTTAAAGATCTGAGCAGTAAATTGGTAGAAGTGTTACTTAGAAACGTAGGAAATCCTCCGCAAACAGTACGTTTTCCTTGGTACAGAATACTCAATGAGATATAAAATCAGATTATTCTTTATGATGTTTGGTATTCATCGCGTGCGACATTATTCAAGTCTTTTAGCGTACGACGTAATATACTTACAATAAGTGCATTGTTTGTACCTATTGAATACTTGTAAGTTTCACTAAAATAAGATGAGTAAAATTTGAAAATATTTAAGATGCTTCAACAAACTTGGAAAATCATAAAATTGTGACATGGGTAAATGTCGACGCGGATGGCACTCCTATTACTGCTTGACAAAGGTCCATACGTTTTTCTCATTTCTTCGGTGGTATGAAACTTTAATTGTAGTACGTGGAAGAATAGAACACAGCACCCAAATTATAGTACTTTAGTTCAAGTTTATTTAGAATTATAGAAAATAATTTGGAAAACTTCGGCCGGAGACTATATTTAGGTGATAAACAAAATGTGTTTGTTCACGAAGCAGTATTTCATCATGAATGATACATTATCACTTGAATTGAGATGAAAATATTGGTTCCAATTCCAATTCCAATCACTTTAGTAAAGATATTAGAAAATTTACGAAGAGAAATTATAGTTGAAAAGTTATGGAACCCATCGAGCACAATTTGTGTGATAGCAGCACTATCTGTAATATCTGAGGAAAGATGTTTTGATAGTGCTGTAATCGTAACACAACGGCTTTCTATGATTTTGTCATTCATTTTTGCTTCTTTCTTCATTGCAATTTGCAGACGTTCGTTCGAAACAGCCGGCACCATATTTTTATAACACTACAATATTCTCTTCGCATACTGCACGATGTGAAGTTTATGATGGGTATAATGTAGCTTTGATACAGCCACTTAGTTGTCTGTGATACAGCATAATTCATATTCAACGGGATTTTCGATGATAGCGGACACTTTGAACGACAGTAACGGTTGAATAACATTCGTCGGGGCTTTGCGAGGGCATATGACACTACACCGAATGCCCACAACGCCGACACGCTTTTTTGATGGTCCATATCGCCGACTAGGGACCCTACGCCGACAGACACTACGCCGACAGTGCCCACATCGTCGACAACTGTACAAGGGACACTAAGCCGAACGTGTTCACAACGCCGGCTATTAGGAAAAAATTTAATAGGGACACTACGCCGACAGTACCCACATCGTCGACAAGTGTACAAGGGATACAACGCCGACTATGTCCACATCGCCGACGGACGGACACTACGTCGACAGTGCCCACATCGTCCACAAGTGTACAAGGGACCACAACGCCGAATTTTTATTTTAATTGCAGACCCCCGGAAGAAAAACTCATTTTGTATTACTTTCAAAAAAATATACTACACCTGCAAATAACCTAGGCGCTTTAGTGGCAATCTACGTTTAAGTTTAGCATTACTTTTATTTCAAAACCTTGTATATTTATATATTTATTCAAAAATATTATTCATTTCTGGATCTTCTCGTGTATATTTTTCAAATATTCTACGTTTCGGGAACTACTTCGTTCTCTTTTTCAAGATAAATGTCAGTAATGAAACATGCCATCTAATTTTTAATAATTGATGTATCGATGCGTGTTCTACTTCGTGTCATGGGTCCCTTAAATGTTGGTGTTTGAATATTTTGAACACTACTTGTAGTTGGATGGTCGTTCGAATTTGTGTTAGTGGTAATTCTTTGTGAAGGTGTATCTTGTTTGTTAATGATGATTTTCCAAATTGGCGAAATTCTCGAAGTATCATCTCTCTTGTTAAAATAGTTATATATGTTTCATTACTGACATTTATCTTGAAAAAGAGAACGAAGTAGTTCCCGAAACGTAGAATATTTGAAAAATATACACGAGAAGATCCAGAAATGAATAATATTTTTAATAATACAACTCGTGGAAACCTAAACAACAATATATATTTATTCATAGCTATTTATAATAAACGGGGGTACACGCGATTCTCGCGTTTTGCGTGCTTTGGGGGAGGGGGTATCTGTGATTGTAGGTTGTAATAGCTTTTGTTTTAAAATATCACACCTTGTTGAGCTGGCTTAGTTGCTTGAAAAAAGAAAAAAAATTTACAATTTTGTACCTTTTCAGATTTTTGACCCTGTAGGTATCTGTAATTTAGCAAGTTATTAAAGTAACTAAAATAAAGGATTACATTTACTTACATTTGACGTAAAAATCACAAAAATGGGTTGATATTTGGTAAAGATATACGAATTCGTTCCTACCTACTTATAGTAAATTTTTATCAATTATTAAAAAAAATGTAAAATGCAAACTTTTTGAATAGATTTGAGACCAAAAATACATAATGGCCCTTTCACAATGTTAATTACGTCTTTGCACATAGTCTTTGCCCAAAAATGTACGAAAATATAACAAATTTCGTGTGAACTTCATAAGGATAGTTTAGAATGAATTTTGAATGTAAAAGAATTCAATTTGGACACTGGCAGCTTTTTGGGAATACGAATGGCCTTAGGGAGAACGTTTTAGCATTCATCTTTAACTACCTATAGTAAAACTAAAAATACCATAAAACATAAAATGTACAAATAGAAGCTGGTCTAACGTTGCATAACATCTGTTTTATAGAAAGACCTTCTCTACCTTAAACAGTTTCAAATTTTTGTTTATTTCACTAACTAAAGGCCTCATTTACACGTATATTTACAGCAATAAATATGGTACTTTCTCTTAATTACAATATAAGTTGTATATTTAGAAGTATAGTAAAAGTATAGGTATTCTCTTTGGTATAGTGTAACGTAACAATACACTTGCCACCTACTTTCATCAATAGATATTAAGTTAAATATGTAGACAAAAACATTTTTCTCGGTTGAAAACATTCGACTATATATGTTACCTACGACATCGTCCATCGTTCAAAATCTCTAAATTCGAAATAAGCACACAAACATGTACATTTCGAAAGTTACCGAAAGAAGGTATCGGGACACATAAATTAGTCTACGATAAATGCTGTTACTACTTTTTACATCATTTTAACCATGAAAATGTTAACACGAGGCATAATAGAATCATTTTTCATCATTTGAATAACTTTCCAACTTGAAATAATTAAATTTCCATGTTATCGAGAAAAAGTTTCCGATACTAGTCATTTTGAAAATTTTCGCGAAAATACTTCCTGGCATTGTTTTAATGTTCGAAATGGGTTAAGGACCTCGGACAGACAAACTTTGCATGTTTACACAAAATTTTCACCCAAAAATAAGCACAAATAGCGAATTCTATTTTACACGTAATCTCCATAAGGAAACTTTGAACGTATTTTGTAAGTAAAGAAAATATATTTAGACACAAATACCGCTTGAATAAGATGACGGACTTTTATACTAAAATGTTTAAAACTTACTTTGAAAAAAATTAGTGCAGATATTTACGTGGTTTGCGGAGTATCTATAATTGTAGCATTAATTTGTAGGTTATAAATTTATAATAGCTTTGGTTTTAAAATATCACATCCGCATTCGTCAGGATTTGGCGACTGTCGGAAAGGTGCACAGCAACACAAACATATACACATCTTTCGGTTATTATATAGTGATTATTTTTCGGGAGTTTTTCTTCCGGGGGTCTGCAATAAAAATAAAAATTCGGCGAAGTGTCCCTTGTACACTTGTCGACGATGTGGGCACAGTCGGCGTAATGTCCGTCGGCGTAGTGTCCGTAGTCGGCGATATGGGCCATCAAAAAATTGTGTCGGCGTTGTGGGCATTCGGCGTAGTGTCCCGGCCCCCTTTGCGAGAGGGTAGAGGAAGTCGAATAGGAACTTACCTTCGAACAGATTAGATAGCAAACTAACTATTATATTTTAATTTTTAAGGAACAATAATTGCTAGTTTTACTTATCAAATAATAATAAGCCGCAACATTGAAAATATCGTTCAAAGTAGATATAGGCAAAGGTTACTAATCACACAACTATGAAGAATATAGCATTATTATTTCTAGTATTTGCAATCCTTCTTACATTCGAAAAAGCGAAAGGAGAAGTAAATTAATAAAAAAATACTTAATTATAATTAATAATTAAAATTTCAGGAATATCCAATAGTAAAAATTAGAAATTGGATGACCATAATTGGAAGAGTGAAAACAACGGTTGATATCCACAAAACATACCATGTGTTTTACGCCATTCCTTATGCAACGCCCCCCATAGGAGAACTACGATTTAAGGTACGGTTGTAAGCCAGATTAGCCAGAAGACCAAATTGATTAAAGAAACCAATTAACAATCGAATCGAATTGAGTGGCATCACAATTCAAATATCCGATGATCCCTGCTCATGTTAAGCTTAATCACAAAAAAGGGATAAATACTTTCTGTTTAAATACTTTTTTAAATTTATATCATCAAATATAGCAATGCAGTTAAGAAATAAGGACCCTGGAATCCAATATTTATCATTTTTGCTTTTACCATCATATATATTTTTCAAATTTTCCATGTCTTCCTCACGGTTTACTACTTTACTTCGACTATTTTGCTTTGTGATTTGGGAGTTATTTCACTCCTCTGAAAAGCTTCCTCTCCCCACTCGAATTTCGTCTTCCCTTTTCCTTTTGAGATATGCTTTTATTGATGGTTCACTATTTGATCTGTTTCTGCTTTGTTTGTTATTACTCACTTTTCTTGTTTGGTTACGGTTAAGGTTTTCATTCTAATTTTCATTTATTCAATGGTTTTATTATTTCTGATTTTATTATTCAACTTTAGAATGAATTGTTCGTATTTCTATTTATAGCAACAATACGAAAATCCGGATCAACCGTCCAAAAGAGGAAATTTTGAAAATATACGCCAATGTGTAATTAAAATTGGATGATCTCAAACAGAAAATTATTTTTTGATTATTGATAGAACATTACGCGATCAAACAAAGCATAGGTATAGGTACTTGCAACGCGTTTCCAAGTAAAGTAGGCATGCATTGATGCATACGTGCCTGGGTTATTTCTAATTAGCTTACAGATTCTGATAAAAACTATTGTCATTACCTACACTCTTTTATTTTTGTTTAGGCTCCGCTTCCATTACAAGAAACTGGTACAAACAAAGTGATTAACTCTTCGTATGATGGTTGTGTATGCGTTCAACTGTTTCCATCTGAGGGGGGCTGTGAAGATTGTCTGTATTTGAATGTGTATAAACCGCACGTAAGTAACAATTATAAGTTTTAGGAGTGTTAGAATAATGGCAAATATTGGTTACATCAGCCATGAAAAATGCTGCTTTGTGTGTCTCCAATCTTATTTATATGAATGTTACCTACATATTAAAAGAATTTAGATCTTTCCCACATTAGTTAAGGAATTCACTTGCATGACATAAGTAACAAAACAGATACTATTTTTAATTGACACGGTTACAACGAATTTATTTGGAAGTAATCATTACTGCTTCACATTTTTCAATAAGTCTCCAAGATAATATAGTCAGAAAGTGTGATAGTATCGATTTCACTTAATGAGGACCCCGTCAGTAGAAGCCTCCCCCCCCCCCCCCCCCACCTCCGCAATATGAGCACCAACAGGGTTAAGAGAAAGGTGTAAACTGTAAGGGGTTGCTAATTAAGTAAGAGAATTTGAACTCGGCACCATTAGACTCGGTAACTATATTATATTGGAAGATACTGTCATTAATTTATTTTTATTGTTACATAAGTTATAGAAAATGGGTGCATGGATGTAGGTACATGTATTGGATTCGAAATTAAACTCTTCGTATTTGGTCACGGGTAAAGCTTTTAAAGTGAGAATAATGAAGATGCGTGCAAGTCATAACTTTTCCATGAGTTTGTAGTATTAATGTGTAGTATGTATAAGCAAAGAGTATTTATATTCTCTTTGGTATAAGGTCATAATTTTAGAGTTTAATTTTGTAAGTATGCAACCCAACAAACAATAGCGTTTTAAATTTAAACAAGCAATTAAGTCGTTTGAAAATGCAATACAATAGGTGTTTTCTTTTTGCACCGCCACAGGGTTAGGTAAAGGCACAATAATCACGTAATTGAAGTGCCTTGCGTCAGAAGACATTTCTGCCTCAGGTTAATATTCAACTTAAATAAAGCTTAAAACGAATAGGGTTATTGAGAACTGAGTCAAATTATTTTTATAAAACGAATGGTGTGTTATTGACAGAGCTGACTTAAGTCTACCACAACATGCAAAAAGAAAACACCTAATGAATCGTACTATGTATGAACATCAGACAAACTTAAAAAAAATAAACCCCAAATTTGAAATGTTTTTGTCGTTTTCATTCAAAATAGAATGAAATAAATAATTAAAATGTTATAAGGGAATGCCAGCATCATGGTATCATTACACGTTTACATTAATGAACAGGATTCTGGAAAAGGAGGAGGTTCCCAATGCTTGGGGATGTATTAAAATGTCTATGATCAACAAAACAGGAGACAAAACCAACCCACTAAACTGACTAAACTATAGAAAAATAGCCTTAATTAATACAATAACAAACTTATTCATTAACATAATATAACAGACTAACTAACTGGTGTGACATTTTGCCGGATGAACAGGCAGGATTTAGATCGGGAAGAAACTGCGCAGATAACATAATTATACTAAACACTGCAATCTCATTGAACATTATACCAAAGTCATCATATTTATACGGCATTTTTGTGGAATTTCAAAGGACATTCGACACACTAAACCATCAGTTGCTGTGGAGAAAACTAAACGCGATCGGTGTAAGCGCTAAACTCATTATGTGAAGCCTATATAACAATGCTTGTATTATAACGAAAATTAATCATACCATTCACACCTATGCAGAAGGTACTCCAATGAAAAAATGAATAATGCAAGGAGACTGTCCCTCACCGCTCCTATTTACTTTATTTATATCAGGCATAATAGACTACTTCGACAAAAATGAAGCAAACGGCGTAAAAATTACACACCAAAAATCAATATCGATGCTTCTACAGGGTGTTTAAAAAATACGTTCGAATATTTGGCCCACTTATAGATCTCATCAGTACAAACAAAAAAGTCAAAATAAACATAAGTCCAAAAATCAGCCGTTTCCTAATTACAGCCTGTTTTTCAAATTAAAATAATTGTATGGCAAAGCCATTTTTTTTTTTTTTGCATTTCGGGGTATTTAAAGACATTAGTTTATTCAAATCCTGTGAATAATTTAGATGAGTTGCGAGAACGAATTGAACATGCCTGCCAGACTGTTCGTATAAATCCGGGACTCTTTGAGAGAGTGCGGCGTTCACTTTTACGGAGATGTGAAATGTGTATACAAATGGAAGGAGGACATTTTGAACATCTTCTTTAAGAATCATTAATTTGTAATAATTAAAATGTATTTATACTGATATTTGTTCATGTTCTAGTAGAAACCTCGTTGAAATACTCCTACTGAGTGTAAATTATTTTAATTTGAAAAACAGGCTGTAATTAAGGAAACGGCTGATTTTTGGACTTATGTTTATTTTGACTTTTTTGTTTGTACTGATGAGATGTATAAGTGGGCCAAATATTCGAACGTATTTTTTAAACACCCTGTATATGCGGACGATATGGTACTTCTCGCAAATAGTGTTCACGAAACAAAGAAGAAACTTCTCAGTACATATTGTGAAGAAAATGCATTAACATTGAACATACAAAAAACTAAGATCATCCCATTTCACAGAGGAAGGACAACGAAAAATGTAGAAAGCCTATACTATAATAATATAAAACTAACGTATACGAATACATACACTTACCTTGGAGTCCCATTTATATAGTACCATAGGGTATCCAAAAGGGGAAGATAGCCACCGCAAAAATACGGAACATCATGGTAAATACAACTTAGATGTATAAACTTTTGAAAAGTATCTCACACGCTACACTATTATACAGCAGCGAAGTATGGGCAATAAGATATTTAAATGAGATAGAGATGGTACAACTACAATTTCTCAAGGGAGTGTAGCACTGGCCGAGAACTAAACCAAATTACGTTGTGAGAGGTGAAACAGGGCAACCACACACACAGCACTTATGGTAATAAAAAGACTATGTACCTACTATGTTTAGGATATCGGAAATAATATCGATAGGTAAAATGAAAAGCACGTTTTTTAAAATTTGTTTTCTATTGTCAATCCATTTCGGTATGTAACCATCATCAGGACTAGCTGAAATTGTATATCGTAAATTTTGCTACATGTGAGAATTAATCTCGTTTACAGTCATAGAAAGGGTGAATCAAAACTTGAAATATGGACACTCATTTAGATGAATGATGAAAAATAAATGTTGAAAATGGAAATGTTCGACCTCAATCTGTAAAAGAGTGCCTATTGTTTAAAAAAATTAATTTGAGAAAAATATATAAATATAAAAACAGTCTGTGAGCTTATTCGAGTGGTAGGTGGATATTGTGTGGAAGGGGATGGGGTGATATTGTAGGGTATAGGAGTTAATTTAGGCTACTTACTTGTATAAAAATGTATTTGTCAAGAAGTCGTAAACATAATAGAAACGTAATAGAAAAGAACCACAAAAAATGGAGAAATTTATTAAACTTAACTATGTACCTACCTTCTGGCTTAGATTACTGAACACCTCAAATACCAGACAACAAAAATACACTAAACTGGTTTAGTCAGGTACAAGCCTTATTTGCAGAGGTAGAGGAAGATCTCACGTTAGCATGAAACCTAACACAAACCATGTTTAAAAGGAAAGTGGACGATATAATGGAAAAATGGAGCAACCACCTCAAGTGTATAGACATTGGGGCAATACTAAACTCACGAAACGCAACGATATATAGAAACATCAATAACCTAGAAGAAAAAGAAAAATATTACATGAAATTCAAAACCACCATTAACAGGATTCGAGTGATAAGCCAAACAAGGGTGGCAACCAAAAACTATATGACATGGTACTTTAACAATTGCTCATACAAGATCGAAAGTGACAGTGTATGCTCTATATGCAACTTCGAAAAAATGAAACCGTGGGAGACTTTTTTTTGTCATGCTCAATTTATCAGCGCCTACGTGAAACATTCCTCCTGAGGGCCGGGCCGGTAAGGAACCGTGCCAGAGCATTGAGGAGCTATTAATCGTACCAGATAGAGAATATTTAAATAGCCTATACTACATAACAAATGCACTCAGAATAAGATCTTTTATTCTAAATGAATAAGGTTTTTGTTTTGACTTGTTTCACCTTTTGCTTCTCTTTTTGTGTCAAATTTTTAGTAAAGTCTTTCCGTCATAAGTTTGTGGGTATCGGATTAAAATTGTGAAGTAAAGAAAAGCTTTTCTATAGTTGACTATGCTGTGGACCAGATGTATAGTTAGCGCGCGCATTTAGGTATCTTATAAAAGTTTAGTTGGTCTACAATACCACTTCAGGGTATTGTAAGATACCTTTTAGGTATCTTATAAAAGTTTAGTTGGTCTACAATACCACTTCAGGGTATTGTAAGACCAACTAAACTTTTATAAGATACCTAAATGCGCGCGCTAACTATACATCTGGTCCACAGCATAGTCAACTATAGAAAAGCTTTTCTTTACTTCACAATTTTAATCCGATACCCACAAACTTATGACGGAAAGACTTTATAATATCTGGTATTAGGTATAATATTATAATAATTTATACAGCCTGTTTCAGAGTAAGCGCCTTATTTTTTTTTAGCCATACTATGGGTACCACTTTCAAAATATTTGGCACTAATATGTTTCAGGACATTCTCTACACGATGGTGATATCAGATTTTTAATTGGACGAATTATTTCAAAATGGCGGCTTTCAATTGTTTTTTTTTTAATGGAATGATATAATTTTTTTTGTATTATTGGGATCCTAAAAACATTCTTTTTACGATAATATTTCGTTTTTCTTAAAAATTCATTTGTTTCTCTATCAAAAAGCAAACTAACATTTTAATCTAGTAGCGCATGAATGTTTACACTCGATGTTATTTTTGTCCAAATATGGAACTTGGATTTACATTTTACCTCATCAGTAATTAAATTGAAATGACATATTTTCACAAAACTGATAATTGTTAAAATCTGTTTTCAAAAACTTGAGAAATTATTGGCTTTCTCAATTTTCATTTTAATTTGGTTTTCCCAATTTGGGAAATGGAATTAATAAAGTACAAACAAATTATATGGAAAACTTTTATTTACACGGAATTATAGATGTTGAACGCATGATTAATGTTGAGATAGTTATGTAGGTCTGTGTCACTTTACCTTATATCTTTACAAGAGTAGATGGTGTATATTTCAAAAGGGGGTAAAATAAAGAAAATGACTAAGTTATTACTAAAGCTTATTCTATAAAATAATGTTGAATTTTTTATTAGCCAAATATTTGGAAAGTTCTTCAGTTTTCTTTATAATTTTTTAACAAGCCAATCGGGTAAGTTGTTATGTAAGTTTTGTATTACATACTTTGCTAATCCAGGTGTTGCTTACTTTTAGTTTGCTAACATCCATCACAAAAGGATCTTCTCAATTATGTTGCCAAAGATTTCCGTTTTGTAGAAAACTTTTGTTTAACATTATTCAAGATTCTCAACGATTAACGCATTCAGCTAATAATAAAATTGATTAAATTAAGTAGTATTAATTAGCACATTTGACAATCAAATGCATCTTTTGGGACATGCATTAAATGAATTTCTGCTAGTACGGTATATGCAACCACTGTTTTTTTCAGTTTAGAGCACCTTCTGTATTGCTTCCTGTAATGGTGTGGATCCATGGTGGTGCTTATGTATACGGAGATAGCAAATATACTTCTTACGGTCCCGACTTTTTAATAAACGAAAACGTTATGGTTGTTACTCTAAACTATCGTCTTGGTGTATTTGGTATGGCTACCTCAAGCTATTAACATTGCAATAATGTGTGTGTTGCAGGATTTCTGAGCACTGAAGATGATATTGCACCAGGTAACTATGGTATAAAAGATCAAGTATTAGCCCTACAATGGATACATGAAAATATTATTTATTTTGGGGGAAACCCAGATCGCGTAACACTTTTTGGAGAAAGCGCTGGTTCTTCAAGTGTATCATATCTGGCTCAGTTCCCCGTTACTAAAGGTAATAATTTATATTAGGTTTATTTGAAGTGTATGGAGAATCGATATCAAAAAAATATAATATTTTACGTTAACTACCCCAATTTTTAATAACACTGTAACATTACAAATTAACGAACACTCGAAATATATTTACGAAAATATTTCACCTACATTTCTTTTTACAGGTTTCATGTAAATGTGAATGTCTTAACTGTTGCTACTTAGCATGTAGATTAGAAGTACATATATTATGTGATTTAAACCTATTTATTAACTTTTGTTATTTTCCCGTACACTTTCATGGTTTTTTCTAGTATCTCCTCTATTTTGCTATTTTCAATCATAATACAACGGTTCCACTATTCGACGAAATTTGAATCCTATAAAATTTTTCCAACTTAATGTCTGCTGCGCATGTTATTTTTCCTTATTTTTAATCATTTTGCATTTTTCATTCAGTCCCATCGTATTCCCTATTCTTATTTCTATTCCTTCTTTTCTTTTCTCGTGTCTGTTTTCATTACCTGGGTCATCTTACTTGCTCCTCCTTTTACTTTTATAAAAATTTGAATAACCTTCATATCAGTAACAGCTTCAATTCTAAGTGTGAAGGACCAAGAAATTAGATATACACAAAGTAATAAATAAAAAAACCGACTACACTTTGGCGCTTATAATGGAGTAGTCCTTATAGGATTCGTCTTGGCGCAGATCACGTCACGTGACAGGAAGTTCTTATTTTAATTTGAAAATAACAAACGTTTTTTAGGATTATTTCAAGGAGTAATAATGGAAAGTGGTACCAACCTGTGTCCTTGGTCGATTCAAGTACAACCCCTTAGAAACGCGCAATCTTTAGCTAAACTATTAGATATCAACACAACTAGTCCCGAAACTATGATAGATGGCTTAAGAAAGGTCGATTACGAAACAGTGCAGGCAGCACAGGAACTTTTGTTTTACAAGGTTATTGATTTAAGGGTAAAACTTCTGAAGTTAAACAAAAAATTACGTTTTAGATTGTTTTGCTGCATGGACTAGATGGGCTGCCATTGGCACCCGTGCTTGAACCTCCAAGCTCAGGCGCACTTATAACACGCGGAAATTATGATCTTATAAAGAAAGGAAAGTTTCATAAAGTACCGTATTTGTTGGGATACAATGCGTTGGAAGTAAATTCCCCAGTAGTTACTGCAGGTGTGTAACTAAACTTATACAAAGCGTAAATGTAGGTACCTAATGAATCGTGAAAATAGCAAAACTTTAAATCCTTTGTGAGGTTTCTTCCGTTAATTAAATTTTTTATTTCATAAATCCCATGGCCATATGTATGGGTTTTCCTTTATGCGGTTTATTTCCATACATGATTCGCTTATAATTAAGAGGTTACATTTGAAAATATTCCCATCATTGCAGAGAATGAAGATAACACCCTAATAAAACCATTCAACAGTCATCTGCCTCTCCTATCTTATTTTTTAACACGCTCACTGCGTAGCCTGATATCACTGACTTTCATCCAGTGCGTTATCCTTATACCAAAGAGCTGTTACCATGCCATTTCCTCCCGTGCGATATAGGTTGCCCCGTGCCCGGGACCGATACCGCACCAATGAAAACTAAAGAAGTTACAGCTTACGCACCGTCGCGATAGCAACGCGATATTTAATCCGCGCTAGCATAAAGCCTACACCATCGGTCCCCGGAGACATTTTCCTGACTCAATTATCTACAGGGTATACCACGGAACCCGTTCATTAGAAGTTTCTGGGGTCCTTTACTACTTATGAATTTGAAACTTTCAGGTTAAGGATAACCCATAGCGTTTTTTTGTTCTAAAATATTGTCGATGTTGTACAACTTCCGGAAAGACCGGAAATCGCCATTCATCTTCTTATTTTAAATGGAACACCCTGTATATTATTGCATTTTTGGATTATACAATCGATTCTGCGTTAATCTGTATTAGATTATCCTATACCTATCTTCAACTGTTTTTGAGATATTATGATTTTTTTGAAAAATTTGCGCTTGGCGGAGGGATGTTTAATAGCCCACCTTTTGCTCTTCTTTGAACGCAAAACATTTATACTTTACAAACACGAAGTAAAACCATAAGGGTTCACAAAATGCATTTGCAAACCTATCACAGATTATACAGGGCGTTCAAAATTAGTGGCAAAGTTAAAAAAGTTGAAACACCAAAAAGTTATTTTTTTCAAATGGAACACCCCATATATTTTTACATATTTGGAAAACGATTTAATTTACGCATCGATAAACTATAGGTATCCCTATACATATCTTTAGCGGTTTTGTAGTTATTAACACTTTTTATCTAATATTGATTGAAACTGCACATAAAACTTATGCACATTTGAAAGTAGGCTGTGAGTATGCGAAAATAAAATACGGTAATGAACGTCTAACAGGGTTGAGTGCAAGAACAGGTCCCTACTTTTTTTTTAGACACCCGAACTCACTCCTTTTGAGAACAAGTGTGCAGTTTTAACGTATTTTGAACAATCTTATGTAATTTAATAGTTTGCTCTCAATAAAAGGTATTATTATTATACTTCGGTTTTTATCGATACTTAGGCCAAGCCTGGTTAACTAACCGCATGGATCGGAATCAAGTAAGTATTATTATTATTAATATTATGTACTTCGATTGTTATCGATACTCAGGCCAAGCCTGGTTAACTAATCGCACGGATCGAAATCAAGTTACGATTAGTCCTACTAATACATATATCTATTCAATATAAATTTGAAGTTGCTGTTAAAAAGTGAACATACTAAATACTATACACATATTATGTTCATTAAATTAAATGACGTTGCACGTTGATAAAACCAACGCTGATCACATTTTAGATAATGTATTTGTTTGAGAAGCCTCGGTGTATTTGATCCCAATTTGTAAAAGCCACGTACCGTCGACCCTGCATCAATAACAAAAAGAGACCCTATATTCCTAGGCTTCTCCGTTGGCGTCACTTATTCGTGACTTAGTGACTTTTTATAGAAAAGAAAAAATGAACATAATATGTATGTTTTGAAAAAGTGTTATGGTTATTGTGTAAGCGTTTTTTGTTGTTTAGCTCGACGCATAGGTTGCACTCGAGTGGGTAATGTGTTGTTTGTGTTTTGTGTTAATTGCGAATTCTGATACTGTGAGTATATTGTGTGTTTACGTTTGAGTGCATGAGAACGAGTTAGAGGTGTTACATGAGTGATTGTTGAAGTGTTGTGTGTTGGTAATGGACTTTCTATAATGTTATGTTGTGTATGCAACAGAGTTTCAATTTGTGAAGGGAGGATTGAGTGTTGTGTTTCATTTTGTGTTTGAATGGTATTAGTTGAAACTGTGTGATGTGGTTCTGAGTGATGTGCGGTATCTTCCGTTATGTTTAGAAATTTTCTAACTATGTGGCAAGTGTTGATAATGACTGCCTTTTGTAATTGTATGTATAGTATATGTTCTTATCTAACCCTAAAAT